>OX451739.1:554751218-556001218 GCA_948472305.1 Vicia faba | reverse complement strand
CCATCCATTGGAATAACAAAAATCTCGACAATAGACTACCTTCCATATTGACAAGGCTACCATCCAATGGAATAACAAAATTCTCAACAACAGACTACCTTCCATATTGACAAGGCTACAATCCATTGGAGGAAAAAAAATATCGACAATAGACTACCTTCTATAACTACAAGGCTACATATATTGGGGTAACAAAAATCTCGACAACATACTGCCTTCCTTAATGACAAGGCTATCGTCCATTGGAGTAACAAAAATCTCGACAAAAAACTACATTCCATAATGAAAAGGCTACCATCCATTGGAATAACAAAAATCTCGACAATAGACATCCTTCCATAATGACAAGGCTACCATCCATTGGAGTAACAAAGATATCGATAACAAACTATCTTAAAAAATGACAAGGCTATCATCCATTAGAGTAAAAAAAATCTCGACAACAGACTACCTTCCATAATGACAAGGCTATCATCCATTGGAGTAACAAAGATATCGATAACAGACTACCTTCAATACTGATAAGGGTACCTTCAATTGGAGTAACAAAAATCCCAAAAAAATACTACCTTCCATAATGACAAGGCTACCATCCATTGGAATAACAAAAATCTCGACAATAGACTACATTCCATATTGACAAGGCTACAATCCATTGGAGTAATAGAAATCTCAATGACAGACTACCTTCCATAATGACAAGGCTACCATACATTAGAGGAACAAAAATATCGACAATAGACTACCTTCTATAATTACAAGGCTACATCCATTGGGGTAACAAAAATCTCGACAACATACTACCTTCCATAATGAAAAGGCTATCGTCCATTGGAGTAACAAAAATCTCGACAAAAAACTACCTTCCATAATGAAAATGCTACCATCCATTGGAATAACAAAAATCTCGACAATAGACTTCCTTCTATAATTACAAGGCTACCATCCATTGGAGTAACGAAAATCTAGATAAAAAACTACCTTCCATAATGATAAGGCTATCATCCATTGGAATAACAAAAATCTCGACAATAGACTACCTTCCATAATGACAAGGCTACCATCCATTGGAGTAATAAAAAATATGAACAACAGACTACCTTGCCTAATGACAAGGATATCATTCATTGGAGTAACAAAGATATCGACAATAGACTACCTTCCATAATGACAAGGCTACCATCCACTGGAGTAACAAAAATCTCGACAACAGACTACCTTCCATAATGACAAGGCTATCATCCATTGGAGTAACAAAGATATCAATAACAGACTACCTTCAATAATGATAAGGCTACCTTCCATCGGAGTAATAAAAATCCCGAAAAAATACTACCTTCCATAATGACAAGGTTACCATCCATTGGAATAACAAAAATCTCGACAATAGACTACCATCCATAATGACAAGGCTACCATCCAATGGAATAACAAAATTCTCAACAACAGACTACCTTCCATATTGACAAGGCTACAATCCATTGGAGTAATAGAAATCTCAACGACAGACTACCTTCCATAATGACAAGGCTACCATGCATTGGAGGAACAAAAATATCGACAATAGACTACCTTCTATAATTACAAGGCTACATATATTGGGGTAACAAAAATCTCGACAACATATTGCCTTCCAAAATGACAAGGCTACCATCCATTGGAGTAACAAAAATCTCGACAAAAAACTACATTCCATAATGAAAAGGCTACCATCCATTGGAATAACAAAAATCTCGACAATAGACTTCCTTCCATAATGACAAGGCTACCATCCATTGGAGTAACAAAGATATCGATAACAAACTATCTTCAATAATGACAAGGCTACAATCCATTGGAGTAAAAAAAATCACGACAACAGACTACCTTCCATAATGACAAGGTTATCATCCATTGGAGTAACAAAGATATCGATAACAGACTACCTTCAATAATGATAAGGCTATCTTCCATTGGAGTAACAAAAATCGCGAAAAAATACTACCTTCCATAATGACAAGGCTACCATCCATTGGAATAACAAAAATCTCGACAATAGACTACATTCCATATTGAAAAGGCTACAATCCATTGGAGTAATAGAAATCTCAACGACAGACTACCTTCCATAATGTTAAGGCTACCTTGCATTAGAGGAACAAAAATATCGACAATAGACTACCTTCTATAATTACAAGGCTACATCCATTGGGGTAACAAAAATCTCGACAACATACAACCTTCCATAATGAAAAGGCTATCGTCCATTGGAGTAACAAAAATCTCGACAAAAAACTACCTTCCATAATGAAATGGCTACCATCCATTGGAATAAAAAAAATCACGACAACAGACTACCTTCCATAATGACAAGGTTATTATCCATTGGAGTAACAAAGATATCGATAACAGACTACCTTCAATAATGATAAGGCTATCTTCCATTGGAGTAACAAAAATCTCGAAAAAATACTACCTTCCATAATGACAAGGCTACCATCCATTGGAATAACAAAAATCTCGACAATAGACTACATTCCATATTGAAAAGGCTACAATCCATTGGAGTAATAGAAATCTCAACGACAGACTACCTTCCATAATGACAAGGCTACCATGCATTAGAGGAACAAAAATATCGACAATAGACTACCTTCCATAATGACAAGGCTATCATCCATTGGAGTAACAAAGATATCGATAACATACTATCTTCAATAATGACAAGGCTACCATCCATTGGAGTAACAAAAATCTCGACAAAATACTACCTTCCATAATGACAAGGCAACCATCCATTGGAGTTACAAAAATCTGAACAAAAGACTACCTTGCATAATGACAAGGCTATCATCCATTAGTGTAACAAAGATATCGAAAACAAACTACCTTCAATAATGACAAGGCTACCATCCATTGGAGTAACAGAAATCTCGACAAAAGACTACCTTCCATAATGACAAGGCTACCATCCATTGGAGTAACAAAAATCCCGAAAAAATACTACCTTCAATAATGACAAGGTTACCATCCATTGGAATAACAAAAATCTCGACAATAGACTACCTTCCATATTGACAAGGCTACCATCCAATGGAATAACAAAATTCTCAACAACAGACTACCTTCCATATTGACAAGGCTACAATCCATTGGAGTAATAGAAATCTCAACGACAGACTACCTTCCATAATGACAAGGCTACCATGCATTGGAGGAACAAAAATATCGACAATAGACTACCTTCTATAATTACAAGGCTACATTTATTGGGGTAACAAAAATCTCGACAACATACTTCCTTCCATAATGAAAAGGCTACCGTCCATTGGAGTAACAAAAATCTCGACAAAAAACTACCTTCCATAATGAAAATGCTACCATCCATTGGAATAACAAAAGTCTCGACAATAGACTTCCTTCTATAATGACAACGCTACCATCCATTGGAGTAACAAAAATCTAGATAAAAAACTACCTTCCATAATGATAAGGCTACCATCCATTGGAAGAACAAAAATCTCGACAATAGACTACCTTACATAATGACAAGGCTACCATCCATTGGAGTAACAAAAAATATGAACAATAGACTACCTTGCCTAATGACAAGGATATCATTCATTGGAGTAACAAAGATATCGACAATAGACTACCTTCCATAATGACAAGGCTACCATCCACTGGAGTAACAAAAATCTCGACAACAGACTACCTTCCATAATGACAAGGCTATCATCCATTGGAGTAACAAAGATATCGATAACAGACTACCTTCAATAATGATAAGGCTACCTTCCATCGGAGTAATAAAAATCCTGAAAAAATACTACCTTCCATAATGACAAGGTTACCATCCATTGGAATAACAAAAATCTCGACAATAGACTACCATCCATAATGACAAGGCTACCATCCAATGGAATAACAAAATTCTCAACAACAGACTACCTTCCATATTGACAAGGCTACAATCCATTGGAGTAATAGAAATCTCAACGACAGACTACCTTCCATAATGACAAGGCTACCATGCATTGGAGGAACAAAAATATCGACAATAGACTACCTTCTATAATTACAAGGCTACATATATTGGGGTAACAAAAATCTCGACAACATACTGCCTTCCATAATGACAAGGCTACCATCCATTGGAGTAACAAAAATCTCGACAAAAAACTACATTCCATAATGAAAAGGCTACCATCCATTGGAATAACAAAAATCTCGACAATAGACTTCCTTCCATAATGACAAGGCTACCATCCATTGGAGTAACGAAGATATCGATAACAAACTATCTTCAATAATGACAAGGCTACAATCCATTGGAGTAAAAAAAATGACGACAACAGACTACCTTCCATAATGACAAGGTTATCATCCATTGGAGTAACAAAGATATCGATAACAGACTACCTTCAATAATGATAAGGCTATCTTCCATTGGAGTAACAAAAATCTCGAAAAAATACTACCTTCCATAATGACAAGGCTACCATCCATTGGAATAACAAAAATCTCGACAATAGACTACATTCCATATTGAAAAGGCTACAATCCATTGGAGTAATAGAAATCTCAACGACAGACTACCTTCCATAATGACAAGGCTACCATGCATTAGAGGAACAAAAATATCGACAATAGACTACCTTCTATAATTACAAGGCTACATCCATTGGGGTAACCAAAATCTCGACAACATACTACCTTCCATAATGAAAAGGCTACCGTCCATTGGAGTAACAAAAATCTCGACAAAAAACTACCTTCCATAATGAAATGGCTACCATCCATTGGAATAATAAAAATCTCGACAATAGACTTCCTTCTATAATGACAAGGCTACCATCCATTGGAGTAACAAAAATCTAGATAAAAAACTACCTTCCATAATGATCAGGCTACCATCCATTGGAATAACAAAAATCTCGACAATAGACTACCTTCAATAATGACAAGGCTACCATCCATTGGAGTAACAAAAAATATGAACAACAGACTACCTTGCCTAATGACAAGGATATCATTCATTGGAGTAATAAAGATATCGACAATAGACTACCTTCAATAATGACAAGGCTACCATCCATTGGAGTAACAAAAATCTCGACAACAGACTACCTTCCATAATTACAAGGCTACCATCCATTGGGGTAACAAAAATCTCGATAACAGACTACCTTCCATAATGACAAGGCTAACATCCATTGGAGTAACAAAAATCTCGACAACAGACTACCTTCCATAATGACAAGGCTATCATCCATTGGAGTAACAAAGATATCGATAACAGACTATCTTCAATAATGACAAGGCTACCATCCATTGGAGTAACAAAAATCTCGACAAAATACTACCTTCCATAATGACAAGGCAACCATCCATTGGAGTTACAAAAATCTGAACAACAGACTACCTTGCATAATGACAAGGCTATCATCCATTAGTGTAACAAAGATATCGAAAACAAACTACCTTCAATAATGACAAGGCTACCATCCATTGGAGTAACAGAAATCTCGACAAAAGACTACCTTCCATAATGACAAGGCTACCATCCATTGGAGTAACAAAAATCCCGAAAAAATACTACCTTCAATAATGACAAGGTTACCATCCATTGGAATAACAAAAATCTCGACAATAGACTACCTTCCATATTGACAAGGCTACCATCCAATGGAATAATAAAATTCTCAACAACAGACTACCTTCCATATTGACAAGGCTACAATCCATTGGAGTAATAGAAATCTCAACGACAGACTACCTTCCATAATGACAAGGCTACCATGCATTGGAGGAACAAAAATATCGACAATAGACTACCTTCTATAATTACAAGGCTACATTTATTGGGGTAACAAAAATCTCGACAACATACTTCCTTCCATAATGAAAAGGCTACCGTCCATTGGAGTAACAAAAATCTCGACAAAAAACTACCTTCCATAATGAAAATGCTACCATCCATTGGAATAACAAAAATCTCGACAATAGACTTCCTTCTATAATGACAAGGCTACCATCCATTGGAGTAACGAAAATCTAGATAAAAAACTACCTTCCATAATGATAAGGCTATCATCCATTGGAATAACAAAAATCTCGACAATAGACTACCTTCCATAATGACAAGGCTACCATCCATTGGAGTAATAAAAAATATGAACAACAGACTACCTTGCCTAATGACAAGGATATCATTCATTGGAGTAACAAAGATATCGACAATAGACTACCTTCCATAATGACAAGGCTACCATCCACTGGAGTAACAAAAATCTCGACAGCAGACTACCTTCCATAATGACAAGGCTATCATCCATTGGAGTAACAAAGATATCGATAACAGACTACCTTCAATAATGATAAGGCTACCTTCCATCGGAGTAATAAAAATCCCGAAAAAATACTACCTTCCATAATGACAAGGTTACCATCCATTGGAATAACAAAAATCTCGACAATAGACTACCATCCAGAATGACAAGGCTACCATCCAATGGAATAACAAAATTCTCAACAACAGACTACCTTCCATATTGACAAGGCTACAATCCATTGGAGTAATAGAAATCTCAACGACAGACTACCTTCCATAATGACAAGGCTACCATGCATTGGAGGAACAAAAATATCGACAATAGACTACCTTCTATAATTACAAGGCTACATATATTGGGGTAACAAAAATCTCGACAACATACTGCCTTCCAAAATGACAAGGCTACCATCCATTGGAGTAACAAAAATCTCGACAAAAAACTACATTCCATAATGAAAAGGCTACCATCCATTGGAATAACAAAAATCTCGACAATAGACTTCCTTCCATAATGACAAGGCTACCATCCATTGGAGTAACAAAGATATCGATAACAAACTATCTTCAATAATGACAAGGCTACAATCCATTGGAGTAAAAAAAATCACGACAACAGACTACCTTCCATAATGACAAGGTTATAATCCATTGGAGTAACAAAGATATCGATAACAGACTACCTTCAATAATGATAAGGCTATCTTCCATTGGCGTAACAAAAATCTCGAAAAAATACTACCTTCCATAATGACAAGGCTACCATCCATTGGAATAACAAAAATCTCGACAATAGACTACATTCCATATTGAAAAGGCTACAATCCATTGGAGTAATAGAAATCTCAACGACAGACTACCTTCCATAATGACAAGGCTACCTTGCATTAGAGGAACAAAAATATCGACAATAGACTACCTTCTATAATTACAAGGCTACATCCATTGGGGTAACAAAAATCTCGACAACATATTACCTTCCATAATGAAAAGGCTACCGTCCATTGGAGTAACAAAAATCTCGACAAAAAACTACCTTCCATAATGAAATGGCTACCATCCATTGGAATAAAAAAAATCACGACAACAGACTACCTTCCATAATGACAAGGTTATTATCCATTGGAGTAACAAAGATATCGATAACAGACTACCTTCAATAATGATAAGGCTATCTTCCATTGGAGTAACAAAAATCTCGAAAAAATACTACCTTCCATAATGACAAGGCTACCATCCATTGGAATAACAAAAATCTCGACAATAGACTACATTCCATATTGAAAAGGCTACAATCCATTGGAGTAATAGAAATCTCAACGACAGACTACCTTCCATAATGACAAGGCTACCATGCATTAGAGGAACAAAAATATCGACAATAGACTACCTTCCATAATGACAAGGCTATCATCCATTGGAGTAACAAAGATATCGATAACAGACTATCTTCAATAATGACAAGGCTACCATCCATTGGAGTAACAAAAATCTCGACAAAATACTACCTTCCATAATGACAAGGCAACCATCCATTGGAGTTACAAAAATCTGAACAACAGACTACCTTGCATAATGACAAGGCTATCATCCATTAGTGTAACAAAGATATCGAAAACAAACTACCTTCAATAATGACAAGGCTACCATCCATTGGAGTAACAGAAATCTCGACAAAAGACTACCTTCCATAATGACAAGGCTACCATCCATTGGAGTAACAAAAATCCCGAAAAAATACTACCTTCAATAATGACAAGGTTACCATCCATTGGAATAACAAAAATCTCGACAATAGACTACCTTCCATATTGACAAGGCTACCATCCAATGGAATAACAAAATTCTCAACAACAGACTACCTTCCATATTGACAAGGCTACAATCCATTGGAGTAATAGAAATCTCAACGACAGACTACCTTCCATAATGACAAGGCTACCATGCATTGGAGGAACAAAAATATCGACAATAGACTACCTTCTATAATTACAAGGCTACATTTATTGGGGTAACAAAAATCTCGACAACATACTTCCTTCCATAATGAAAAGGCTACCGTCCATTTGAGTAACAAAAATCTTGACAAAAAACTACCTTCCATAATGAAAATGCTACCATCCATTGGAATAACAAAAATCTCGACAATAGACTTCCTTCTATAATGACAACGCTACCATCCATTGGAGTAACAAAAATCTAGATAAAAAACTACCTTCCATAATGATAAGGCTACCATCCATTGGAAGAACAAAAATCTCGACAATAGACTACCTTACATAATGACAAGGCTACCATCCATTGGAGTAACAAAAAATATGAACAACAGACTACCTTGCCTAATGACAAGGATATCATTCATTGGAGTAACAAAGATATCGACAATAGACTACCTTCCATAATGACAAGGCTACCATCCACTGGAGTAACAAAAATCTCGACAGCAGACTACCTTCCATAATGACAAGGCTATCATCCATTGGAGTAACAAAGATATCGATAACAGACTACCTTCAATAATGATAAGGCTACCTTCCATCGGAGTAATAAAAATCCCGAAAAAATACTACCTTCCATAATGACAAGGTTACCATCCATTGGAATAACAAAAATCTCGACAATAGACTACCATCCAGAATGACAAGGCTACCATCCAATGGAATAACAAAATTCTCAACAACAGACTACCTTCCATATTGACAAGGCTACAATCCATTGGAGTAATAGAAATCTCAACGACAGACTACCTTCCATAATGACAAGGCTACCATGCATTGGAGGAACAAAAATATCGACAATAGACTACCTTCTATAATTACAAGGCTACATATATTGGGGTAACAAAAATCTCGACAACATACTGCCTTCCAAAATGACAAGGCTACCATCCATAGGAGTAACAAAAATCTCGACAAAAAACTACATTCCATAATGAAAAGGCTACCATCCATTGGAATAACAAAAATCTCGACAATAGACTTCCTTCCATAATGACAAGGCTACCATCCATTGGAGTAACAAAGATATCGATAACAAACTATCTTCAATAATGACAAGGCTACAATCCATTGGAGTAAAAAAAATCACGACAACAGACTACCTTCCATAATGACAAGGTTATCATCCATTGGAGTAACAAAGATATCGATAACAGACTACCTTCAATAATGATAAGGCTATCTTCCATTGGAGTAACAAAAATCTCGAAAAAA
Organism: Vicia faba; assembly: GCA_948472305.1. Taxonomy (NCBI): domain Eukaryota; kingdom Viridiplantae; phylum Streptophyta; class Magnoliopsida; order Fabales; family Fabaceae; genus Vicia; species Vicia faba. The sequence goes on along the minus strand of OX451739.1, from coordinate 555,991,693 downwards.
TACTACCTTCCATAATGACAAGGCTACCATCCATTGGAATAACAAAAATCTCGACAATAGACTACATTCCATATTGAAAAGGCTACAATCCATTGGAGTAATAGAAATCTCAAGGACAGACTACCTTCCATAATGACAAGGCTACCTTGCATTAGAGGAACAAAAATATCGACAATAGACTACCTTCTATAATTACAAGGCTACATCCATTGGGGTAACAAAAATCTCGACAACATATTACCTTCCATAATGAAAAGGCTACCGTCCATTGGAGTAACAAAAATATCGACAAAAAACTACCTTCCATAATGAAATGGCTACCATCAATTGGAATAAAAAAAATCACGACAACAGACTACCTTCCATAATGACAAGGTTATTATCCATTGGAGTAACAAAGATATCGATAACAGACTACCTTCAATAATGATAAGGCTATCTTCCATTGGAGTAACAAAAATCTCGAAAAAATACTACCTTCCATAATGACAAGGCTACCATCCATTGGAATAACAAAAATCTCGACAATAGACTACATTCCATATTGAAAAGGCTACAATCCATTGGAGTAATAGAAATCTCAACGACAGACTACCTTCCATAATGACAAGGCTACCATGCATTAGAGGAACAAAAATATCGACAATAGACTACCTTCCATAATGACAAGGCTATCATCCATTGGAGTAACAAAGATATCGATAACAGACTATCTTCAATAATGACAAGGCTACCATCCATTGGAGTAACAAAAATCTCTACAAAATACTACCTTCCATAATGACAAGGCAACCATCCATTGGAGTTACAAAAATCTGAACAACAGACTACCTTGCATAATGACAAGGCTATCATCCATTAGTGTAACAAAGATATCGAAAACAAACTACCTTCAATAATGACAAGGCTACCATCCATTGGAGTAACAGAAATCTCGACAAAAGACTACCTTCCATAATGACAAGGCTACCATCCATTGGAGTAACAAAAATCCCGAAAAAATACTACCTTCAATAATGACAAGGTTACCATCCATTGGAATAACAAAAATCTCGACAATAGACTACCTTCCATATTGACAAGGCTACCATCCAATGGAATAACAAAATTCTCAACAACAGACTACCTTCCATATTGACAAGGCTACAATCCATTGGAGTAATAGAAATCTCAACGACAGACTACCTTCCATAATGACAAGGCTACCATGCATTGGAGGAACAAAAATATCGACAATAGACTACCTTCTATAATTACAAGGCTACATTTATTGGGGTAACAAAAATCTCGACAACATACTTCCTTCCATAATGAAAAGGCTACCGTCCATTGGAGTAACAAAAATCTCGACAAAAAACTACCTTCCATAATGAAAATGCTACCATCCATTGGAATAACAAAAGTCTCGACAATAGACTTCCTTCTATAATGACAACGCTACCATCCATTGGAGTAACAAAAATCTAGATAAAAAACTACCTTCCATAATGATAAGGCTACCATCCATTGGAAGAACAAAAATCTCGACAATAGACTACCTTACATAATGACAAGGCTACCATCCATTGGAGTAACAAAAAATATGAACAATAGACTACCTTGCCTAATGACAAGGATATCATTCATTGGAGTAACAAAGATATCGACAATAGACTACCTTCCATAATGACAAGGCTACCATCCACTGGAGTAACAAAAATCTCGACAACAGACTACCTTCCATAATGACAAGGCTATCATCCATTGGAGTAACAAAGATATCGATAACAGACTACCTTCAATAATGATAAGGCTACCTTCCATCGGAGTAATAAAAATCCTGAAAAAATACTACCTTCCATAATGACAAGGTTACCATCCATTGGAATAACAAAAATCTCGACAATAGACTACCATCCATAATGACAAGGCTACCATCCAATGGAATAACAAAATTCTCAACAACAGACTACCTTCCATATTGACAAGGCTACAATCCATTGGAGTAATAGAAATCTCAACGACAGACTACCTTCCATAATGACAAGGCTACCATGCATTGGAGGAACAAAAATATCGACAATAGACTACCTTCTATAATTACAAGGCTACATATATTGGGGTAACAAAAATCTCGACAACATACTGCCTTCCATAATGACAAGGCTACCATCCATTGGAGTAACAAAAATCTCGACAAAAAACTACATTCCATAATGAAAAGGCTACCATCCATTGGAATAACAAAAATCTCGACAATAGACTTCCTTCCATAATGACAAGGCTACCATCCATTGGAGTAACAAAGATATCGATAACAAACTATCTTCAATAATGACAAGGCTACAATCCATTGGAGTAAAAAAAATCACGACAACAGACTACCTTCCATAATGACAAGGTTATCATCCATTGGAGTAACAAAGATATCGATAACAGACTACCTTCAATAATGATAAGGCTATCTTCCATTGGAGTAACAAAAATCTCGAAAAAATACTACCTTCCATAATGACAAGGCTACCATCCATTGGAATAACAAAAATCTCGACAATAGACTACATTCCATATTGAAAAGGCTACAATCCATTGGAGTAATAGAAATCTCAACGACAGACTACCTTCCATAATGACAAGGCTACCATGCATTAGAGGAACAAAAATATCGACAATAGACTACCTTCTATAATTACAAGGCTACATCCATTGGGGTAACAAAAATCTCGACAACATACTACCTTCCATAATGAAAAGGCTACCATCCATTGGAGTAACAAAAATCTCGACAAAAAACTACCTTCCATAATGAAATGGCTACCATCCATTGGAATAATAAAAATCTCGACAATAGACTTCCTTCTATAATGACAAGGCTACCATCCATTGGAGTAACAAAAATCTAGATAAAAAAATACCTTCCATAATGATCAGGCTACCATCCATTGGAATAACAAAAATCTCGACAATAGACTACCTTCAATAATGACAAGGCTACCATCCATTGGAGTAACAAAAAATATGAACAACAGACTACCTTGCCTAATGACAAGGATATCATTCATTGGAGTAATAAAGATATCGACAATAGACTACCTTCAATAATGACAAGGCTACCATCCATTGGAGTAACAAAAATCTCGACAACAGACTACCTTCCATAATTACAAGGCTACCATCCATTGGGGTAACAAAAATCTCGATAACAGACTACCTTCCATAATGACAAGGCTAACATCCATTGGAGTAACAAAAATCTCGACAACAGACTACCTTCCATAATGACAAGGCTATCATCCATTGGAGTAACAAAGATATCGATAACAGACTATCTTCAATAATGACAAGGCTACCATCCATTGGAGTAACAAAAATCTCGACAAAATACTACCTTCCATAATGACAAGGCAACCATCCATTGGAGTTACAAAAATCTGAACAACAGACTACCTTGCATAATGACAAGGCTATCATCCATTAGTGTAACAAAGATATCGAAAACAAACTACCTTCAATAATGACAAGGCTACCATCCATTGGAGTAACAGAAATCTCGACAAAAGACTACCTTCCATAATGACAAGGCTACCATCCATTGGAGTAACAAAAATCCCGAAAAAATACTACCTTCAATAATGACAAGGTTACCATCCATTGGAATAACAAAAATCTCGACAATAGACTACCTTCCATATTGACAAGGCTACCATCCAATGGAATAACAAAATTCTCAACAACAGACTACCTTCCATATTGACAAGGCTACAATCCATTGGAGTAATAGAAATCTCAACGACAGACTACCTTCCATAATGACAAGGCTACCATGCATTGGAGGAACAAAAATATCGACAATAGACTACCTTCTATAATTACAAGGCTACATTTATTGGGGTAACAAAAATCTCGACAACATACTTCCTTCCATAATGAAACAGCTACCGTCCATTGGAGTAACAAAAATCTCGACAAAAAACTACCTTCCATAATGAAAATGCTACCATCCATTGGAATAACAAAAATCTCGACAATAGACTTCCTTCTATAATGACAAGGCTACCATCCATTGGAGTAACAAAAATCTAGATAAAAAACTACCTTCCATAATGATAAGGCTATCATCCATTGGAATAACAAAAATCTCGACAATAGACTACCTTCCATAATGACAAGGCTACCATCCATTGGAGTAAAAAAAAATATGAACAACAGACTACCTTGCCTAATGACAAGGATATCATTCATTGGAGTAACAAAGATATCGACAATAGACTACCTTCCATAATGACAAGGCTACCATCCACTGGAGTAACAAAAATCTCGACAGCAGACTACCTTCCATAATGACAAGGCTATCATCCATTGGAGTAACAAAGATATCGATAACAGACTACCTTCAATAATGATAAGGCTACCTTCCATCGGAGTAATAAAAATCCCGAAAAAATACTACCTTCCATAATGACAAGGTTACCATCCATTGGAATAACAAAAATCTCGACAATAGACTACCATCCAGAATGACAAGGCTACCATCCAATGGAATAACAAAATTCTCAACAACAGACTACCTTCCATATTGACAAGGCTACAATCCATTGGAGTAATAGAAATCTCAACGACAGACTACCTTCCATAATGACAAGGCTACCATGCATTGGAGGAACAAAAATATCGACAATAGACTACCTTCTATAATTACAAGGCTACATATATTGGGGTAACAAAAATCTCGACAACATACTGCCTTCCAAAATGACAAGGCTACCATCCATTGGAGTAACAAAAATCTCGACAAAAAACTACATTCCATAATGAAAAGGCTACCATCCATTGGAATAACAAAAATCTCGACAATAGACTTCCTTCCATAATGACAAGGCTACCATCCATTGGAGTAACAAAGATATCGATAACAAACTATCTTCAATAATGACAAGGCTACAATCCATTGGAGTAAAAAAAATCACGACAACAGACTACCTTCCATAATGACAAGGTTATCATCCATTGGAGTAACAAAGATATCGATAACAGACTACCTTCAATAATGATAAGGCTATCTTCCATTGGAGTAACAAAAATCTCGAAAAAATACTACCTTCCATAATGACAAGGCTACCATCCATTGGAATAACAAAAATCTCGACAATAGACTACATTCCATATTGAAAAGGCTACAATCCATTGGAGTAATAGAAATCTCAACGACAGACTACCTTCCATAATGACAAGGCTACCTTGCATTAGAGGAACAAAAATATCGACAATAGACTACCTTCTATAATTACAAGGCTACATCCATTGGGGTAACAAAAATCTCGACAACATATTACCTTCCATAATGAAAAGGCTACCGTCCATTGGAGTAACAAAAATCTCGACAAAAAACTACCTTCCATAATGAAATGGCTACCATCCATTGGAATAAAAAAAATCACGACAACAGACTACCTTCCATAATGACAAGGTTATTATCCATTGGAGTAACAAAGATATCGATAACAGACTACCTTCAATAATGATAAGGCTATCTTCCATTGGAGTAACAAAAATCTCGAAAAAATACTACCTTCCATAATGACAAGGCTACCATCCATTGGAATAACAAAAATCTCGACAATAGACTACATTCCATATTGAAAAGGCTACAATCCATTGGAGTAATAGAAATCTCAACGACAGACTACCTTCCATAATGACAAGGCTACCATGCATTAGAGGAACAAAAATATCGACAATAGACTACCTTCCATAATGACAAGGCTATCATCCATTGGAGTAACAAAGATATCGATAACAGACTATCTTCAATAATGACAAGGCTACCATCCATTGGAGTAACAAAAATCTCGACAAAATACTACCTTCCATAATGACAAGGCAACCATCCATTGGAGTTACAAAAATCTGAACAACAGACTACCTTGCATAATGACAAGGCTATCATCCATTAGTGTAACAAAGATATCGAAAACAAACTACCTTCAATAATGACAAGGCTACCATCCATTGGAGTAACAGAAATCTCGACAAAAGACTACCTTCCATAATGACAAGGCTACCATCCATTGGAGTAACAAAAATCCCGAAAAAATACTACCTTCAATAATGACAAGGTTACCATCCATTGGAATAACAAAAATCTCGACAATAGACTACCTTCCATATTGACAAGGCTACCATCCAATGGAATAACAAAATTCTCAACAACAGACTACCTTCCATATTGACAAGGCTACAATCCATTGGAGTAATAGAAATCTCAACGACAGACTACCTTCCATAATGACAAGGCTACCATGCATTGGAGGAACAAAAATATCGACAATAGACTACCTTCTATAATTACAAGGCTACATTTATTGGGGTAACAAAAATCTCGACAACATACTTCCTTCCATAATGAAAAGGCTACCGTCCATTTGAGTAACAAAAATCTCGACAAAAAACTACCTTCCATAATGAAAATGCTACCATCCATTGGAATAACAAAAATCTCGACAATAGACTTCCTTCTATAATGACAACGCTACCATCCATTGGAGTAACAAAAATCTAGATAAAAAACTACCTTCCATAATGATAAGGCTACCATCCATTGGAAGAACAAAAATCTCGACAATAGACTACCTTACATAATGACAAGGCTACCATCCATTGGAGTAACAAAAAATATGAACAACAGACTACCTTGCCTAATGACAAGGATATCATTCATTGGAGTAACAAAGATATCGACAATAGACTACCTTCCATAATGACAAGGCTACCATCCACTGGAGTAACAAAAATCTCGACAGCAGACTACCTTCCATAATGACAAGGCTATCATCCATTGGAGTAACAAAGATATCGATAACAGACTACCTTCAATAATGATAAGGCTACCTTCCATCGGAGTAATAAAAATCCCGAAAAAATACTACCTTCCATAATGACAAGGTTACCATCCATTGGAATAACAAAAATCTCGACAATAGACTACCATCCAGAATGACAAGGCTACCATCCAATGGAATAACAAAATTCTCAACAACAGACTACCTTCCATATTGACAAGGCTACAATCCATTGGAGTAATAGAAATCTCAACGACAGACTACCTTCCATAATGACAAGGCTACCATGCATTGGAGGAACAAAAATATCGGCAATAGACTACCTTCTATAATTACAAGGCTACATATATTGGGGTAACAAAAATCTCGACAACATACTGCCTTCCAAAATGACAAGGCTACCATCCATAGGAGTAACAAAAATCTCGACAAAAAACTACATTACATAATGAAAAGGCTACCATCCATTGGAATAACAAAAATCTCGACAATAGACTTCCTTCCATAATGACAAGGCTACCATCCATTGGAGTAACAAAGATATCGATAACAAACTATCTTCAATAATGACAAGGCTACAATCCATTGGAGTAAAAAAAATCACGACAACAGACTACCTTCCATAATGACAAGGTTATCATCCATTGGAGTAACAAAGATATCGATAACAGACTACCTTCAATAATGATAAGGCTATCTTCCATTGGAGTAACAAAAATCTCGAAAAAATACTACCTTCCATAATGACAAGGCTACCATCCATTGGAATAACAAAAATCTCGACAATAGACTACATTCCATATTGAAAAGGCTACAATCCATTGGAGTAATAGAAATCTCAAGGACAGACTACCTTCCATAATGACAAGGCTACCTTGCATTAGAGGAACAAAAATATCGACAATAGACTACCTTCTATAATTACAAGGCTACATCCATTGGGGTAACAAAAATCTCGACAACATATTACCTTCCATAATGAAAAGGCTACCGTCCATTGGAGTAACAAAAATCTCGACAAAAAACTACCTTCCATAATGAAATGGCTACCATCAATTGGAATAAAAAAAATCACGACAACAGACTACCTTCCATAATGACAAGGTTATTATCCATTGGAGTAACAAAGATATCGATAACAAACTACCTTCAATAATGATAAGGCTATCTTCCATTGGAGTAACAAAAATCTCGAAAAAATACTACCTTCCATAATGACAAGGCTACCATCCATTGGAATAACAAAAATCTCGACAATAGACTACATTCCATATTGAAAAGGCTACAATCCATTGGAGTAATAGAAATCTCAACGACAGACTACCTTCCATAATGACAAGGCTACCATGCATTAGAGGAACAAAAATATCGACAATAGACTACCTTCCATAATGACAAGGCTATCATCCATTGGAGTAACAAAGATATCGATAACAGACTATCTTCAATAATGACAAGGCTACCATCCATTGGAGTAACAAAAATCTCGACAAAATACTACCTTCGATAATGACAAGGCAACCATCCATTGGAGTTACAAAAATCTGAACAACAGACTACCTTGCATAATGACAAGGCTATCATCCATTAGTGTAACAAAGATATCGAAAACAAACTACCTTCAATAATGACAAGGCTACCATCCATTGGAGTAACAGAAATCTCGACAAAAGACTACCTTCCATAATGACAAGGCTACCATCCATTGGAGTAACAAAAATCCCGAAAAAATACTACCTTCAATAATGACAAGGTTACCATCCATTGGAATAACAAAAATCTCGACAATAGACTACCTTCCATATTGACAAGGCTACCATCCAATGGAATAACAAAATTCTCAACAACAGACTACCTTCCATATTGACAAGGCTACAATCCATTGGAGTAATAGAAATCTCAACGACAGACTACCTTCCATAATGACAAGGCTACCATGCATTGGAGGAACAAAAATATCGACAATAGACTACCTTCTATAATTACAAGGCTACATTTATTGGGGTAACAAAAATCTCGACAACATACTTCCTTCCATAATGAAAAGGCTACCGTCCATTGGAGTAACAAAAATCTCGACAAAAAACTACCTTCCATAATGAAAATGCTACCATCCATTGGAATAACAAAAATCTCGACAATAGACTTCCTTCTATAATGACAAGGCTACCATCCATTGGAGTAACGAAAATCTAGATAAAAAACTACCTTCCATAATGATAAGGCTATCATCCATTGGAATAACAAAAATCTCGACAATAGACTACCTTCCATAATGACAAGGCTACCATCCATTGGAGTAAAAAAAAATATGAACAACAGACTACCTTGCCTAATGACAAGGATATCATTCATTGGAGTAACAAAGATATCGACAATAGACTACCTTCCATAATGACAAGGCTACCATCCACTGGAGTAACAAAAATCTCGACAGCAGACTACCTTCCATAATGACAAGGCTATCATCCATTGGAGTAACAAAGATATCGATAACAGACTACCTTCAATAATGATAAGGCTACCTTCCATCGGAGTAATAAAAATCCCGAAAAAATACTACCTTCCATAATGACAAGGTTACCATCCATTGGAATAACAAAAATCTCGACAATAGACTACCATCCAGAATGACAAGGCTACCATCCAATGGAATAACAAAATTCTCAACAACAGACTACCTTCCATATTGACAAGGCTACAATCCATTGGAGTAATAGAAATCTCAACGACAGACTACCTTCCATAATGACAAGGCTACCATGCATTGGAGGAACAAAAATATCGACAATAGACTACCTTCTATAATTACAAGGCTACATATATTGGGGTAACAAAAATCTCGACAACATACTGCCTTCCAAAATGACAAGGCTACCATCCATTGGAGTAACAAAAATCTCGACAAAAAACTACATTCCATAATGAAAAGGCTACCATCCATTGGAATAACAAAAATCTCGACAATAGACTTCCTTCCATAATGACAAGGCTACCATCCATTGGAGTAACAAAGATATCGATAACAAACTATCTTCAATAATGACAAGGCTACAATCCATTGGAGTAAAAAAAATCACGACAACAGACTACCTTCCATAATGACAAGGTTATCATCCATTGGAGTAACAAAGATATCGATAACAGACTACCTTCAATAATGATAAGGCTATCTTCCATTGGAGTAACAAAAATCTCGAAAAAATACTACCTTCCATAATGACAAGGCTACCATCCATTGGAATAACAAAAATCTCGACAATAGACTACATTCCATATTGAAAAGGCTACAATCCATTGGAGTAATAGAAATCTCAACGACAGACTACCTTCCATAATGACAAGGCTACCTTGCATTAGAGGAACAAAAATATCGACAATAGACTACCTTCTATAATTACAAGGCTACATCCATTGGGGTAACAAAAATCTCGACAACATATTACCTTCCATAATGAAAAGGCTACCGTCCATTGGAGTAACAAAAATCTCGACAAAAAACTACCTTCCATAATGAAATGGCTACCATCCATTGGAATAAAAAAAATCACGACAACAGACTACCTTCCATAATGACAAGGTTATTATCCATTGGAGTAACAAAGATATCGATAACAGACTACCTTCAATAATGATAAGGCTATCTTCCATTGGAGTAACAAAAATCTCGAAAAAATACTACCTTCCATAATGACAAGGCTACCATCCATTGGAATAACAAAAATCTCGACAATAGACTACATTCCATATTGAAAAGGCTACAATCCATTGGAGTAATAGAAATCTCAACGACAGACTACCTTCCATAATGACAAGGCTACCATGCATTAGAGGAACAAAAATATCGACAATAGACTACCTTCCATAATGACAAGGCTATCATCCATTGGAGTAACAAAGATATCGATAACAGACTATCTTCAATAATGACAAGGCTACCATCCATTGGAGTAACAAAAATCTCGACAAAATACTACCTTCCATAATGACAAGGCAACCATCCATTGGAGTTACAAAAATCTGAACAACAGACTACCTTGCATAATGACAAGGCTATCATCCATTAGTGTAACAAAGATATCGAAAACAAACTACCTTCAATAATGACAAGGCTACCATCCATTGGAGTAACAGAAATCTCGACAAAAGACTACCTTCCATAATGACAAGGCTACCATCCATTGGAGTAACAAAAATCCCGAAAAAATACTACCTTCAATAATGACAAGGTTACCATCCATTGGAATAACAAAAATCTCGACAATAGACTACCTTCCATATTGACAAGGCTACCATCCAATGGAATAACAAAATTCTCAACAACAGACTACCTTCCATATTGACAAGGCTACAATCCATTGGAGTAATAGAAATCTCAACGACAGACTACCTTCCATAATGACAAGGCTACCATGCATTGGAGGAACAAAAATATCGACAATAGACTACCTTCTATAATTACAAGGCTACATTTATTGGGGTAACAAAAATCTCGACAACATACTTCCTTCCATAATGAAAAGGCTACCGTCCATTGGAGTAACAAAAATCTCGACAAAAAACTACCTTCCATAATGAAAATGCTACCATCCATTGGAATAACAAAAATCTCGACAATAGACTTCCTTCTATAATGACAACGCTACCATCCATTGGAGTAACAAAAATCTAGATAAAAAACTACCTTCCATAATGATAAGGCTACCATCCATTGGAAGAACAAAAATCTCGACAATAGACTACCTTACATAATGACAAGGCTACCATCCATTGGAGTAACAAAAAATATGAACAACAGACTACCTTGCCTAATGACAAGGATATCATTCATTGGAGTAACAAAGATATCGACAATAGACTACCTTCCATAATGACAAGGCTACCATCCACTGGAGTAACAAAAATCTCGACAGCAGACTACCTTCCATAATGACAAGGCTATCATCCATTGGAGTAACAAAGATATCGATAACAGACTACCTTCAATAATGATAAGGCTACCTTCCATCGGAGTAATAAAAATCCCGAAAAAATACTACCTTCCATAATGACAAGGTTACCATCCATTGGAATAACAAAAATCTCGACAATAGACTACCATCCAGAATGACAAGGCTACCATCCAATGGAATAACAAAATTCTCAACAACAGACTACCTTCCATATTGACAAGGCTACAATCCATTGGAGTAATAGAAATCTCAACGACAGACTACCTTCCATAATGACAAGGCTACCATGCATTGGAGGAACAAAAATATCGGCAATAGACTACCTTCTATAATTACAAGGCTACATATATTGGGGTAACAAAAATCTCGACAACATACTGCCTTCCAAAATGACAAGGCTACCATCCATAGGAGTAACAAAAATCTCGACAAAAAACTACATTCCATAATGAAAAGGCTACCATCCATTGGAATAACAAAAATCTCGACAATAGACTTCCTTCCATAATGACAAGGCTACCATCCATTGGAGTAACAAAGATATCGATAACAAACTATCTTCAATAATGACAAGGCTACAATCCATTGGAGTAAAAAAAATCACGACAACAGACTACCTTCCATAATGACAAGGTTATCATCCATTGGAGTAACAAAGATATCGATAACAGACTACCTTCAATAATGATAAGGCTATCTTCCATTGGAGTAACAAAAATCTCGAAAAAATACTACCTTCCATAATGACAAGGCTACCATCCATTGGAATAACAAAAATCTCGACAATAGACTACATTCCATATTGAAAAGGCTACAATCCATTGGAGTAATAGAAATCTCAAGGACAGACTACCTTCCATAATGACAAGGCTACCTTGCATTAGAGGAACAAAAATATCGACAATAGACTACCTTCTATAATTACAAGGCTACATCCATTGGGGTAACAAAAATCTCGACAACATATTACCTTCCATAATGAAAAGGCTACCGTCCATTGGAGTAACAAAAATCTCGACAAAAAACTACCTTCCATAATGAAATGGCTACCATCAATTGGAATAAAAAAAATCACGACAACAGACTACCTTCCATAATGACAAGGTTATTATCCATTGGAGTAACAAAGATATCGATAACAAACTACCTTCAATAATGATAAGGCTATCTTCCATTGGAGTAACAAAAATCTCGAAAAAATACTACCTTCCATAATGACAAGGCTACCATCCATTGGAATAACAAAAATCTCGACAATAGACTACATTCCATATTGAAAAGGCTACAATCCATTGGAGTAATAGAAATCTCAACGACAGACTACCTTCCATAATGACAAGGCTACCATGCATTAGAGGAACAAAAATATCGACAATAGACTACCTTCCATAATGACAAGGCTATCATCCATTGGAGTAACAAAGATATCGATAACAGACTATCTTCAATAATGACAAGGCTACCATCCATTGGAGTAACAAAAATCTCGACAAAATACTACCTTCCATAATGACAAGGCAACCATCCATTGGAGTTACAAAAATCTGAACAACAGACTACCTTGCATAATGACAAGGCTATCATCCATTAGTGTAACAAAGATATCGAAAACAAACTACCTTCAATAATGACAAGGCTACCATCCATTGGAGTAACAGAAATCTCGACAAAAGACTACCTTCCATAATGACAAGGCTACCATCCATTGGAGTAACAAAAATCCCGAAAAAATACTACCTTCAATAATGACAAGGTTACCATCCATTGGAATAACAAAAATCTCGACAATAGACTACCTTCCATATTGACAAGGCTACCATCCAATGGAATAACAAAATTCTCAACAACAGACTACCTTCCATATTGACAAGGCTACAATCCATTGGAGTAATAGAAATCTCAACGACAGACTACCTTCCATAATGACAAGGCTACCATGCATTGGAGGAACAAAAATATCGACAATAGACTACCTTCTATAATTACAAGGCTACATTTATTGGGGTAACAAAAATCTCGACAACATACTTCCTTCCATAATGAAAAGGCTACCGTCCATTTGAGTAACAAAAATCTCGACAAAAAACTACCTTCCATAATGAAAATGCTACCATCCATTGGAATAACAAAAATCTCGACAATAGACTTCCTTCTATAATGACAACGCTACCATCCATTGGAGTAACAAAAATCTAGATAAAAAACTACCTTCCATAATGATAAGGCTACCATCCATTGGAAGAACAAAAATCTCGACAATAGACTACCTTACATAATGACAAGGCTACCATCCATTGGAGTAACAAAAAATATGAACAACAGACTACCTTGCCTAATGACAAGGATATCATTCATTGGAGTAACAAAGATATCGACAATAGACTACCTTCCATAATGACAAGGCTACCATCCACTGGAGTAACAAAAATCTCGACAACAGACTACCTTCCATAATGACAAGGCTATCATCCATTGGAGTAACAAAGATATCGATAACAGACTACCTTCAATAATGATAAGGCTACCTTCCATTGGAATAACAAAAATCTCGACAATAGACTACCATCCATAATGACAAGGCTACCATCCAATGGAATAACAAAATTCTCAACAACAGACTACCTTCCTTATTGACAAGGCTACAATCCATTGGAGTAATAGAAATCTCAACGACAGACTACCTTCCATAATGACAAGGCTACCATGCATTGGAGGAACAAAAATATCGACAATAGACTACCTTCTATAATTACAAGGCTACATATATTGGGGTAACAAAAATCTCGACAACATACTGCCTTCCATAATGAAAAGGCTACCATCCATTGGAGTAACAAAAATATCGACAAAAAACAACATTCCATAATGAAAAGGCTACCATCCATTGGAATAACAAAAATCTCGACAATAGACTTCCTTCCATAATGACAAGGCTACCATCCATTGGAGTAACAAAGATATCGATAACAAACTATCTTCAATAATGACAAGGCTACAATCCATTGGAGTAAAAAAAATCACGACAACAGACTACCTTCCATAATGACAAGGTTATCATCCATTGGAGTAACAAAGATATCGATAACAGACTACCTTCAATAATGATAAGGCTATCTTCCATTGGAGTAACAAAAATCTCGAAAAAATACTACCTTCCATAATGACAAGGCTACCATCCATTGGAATAACAAAAATCTCGACAATAGACTACATTCCATATTGAAAAGGCTACAATCCATTGGAGTAATAGAAATCTCAACGACAGACTACCTTCCATAATGACAAGGCTACCATGCATTAGAGGAACAAAAATATCGACAATAGACTACCTTCTATAATTACAAGGCTACATCCATTGGGGTAACAAAAATCTCGACAACATACTACCTTCCATAATGAAAAGGCTACCGTCCATTGGAGTAACAAAAATCTCGACAAAAAACTACCTTCCATAATGAAATGGCTACCATCCATTGGAATAATAAAAATCTCGACAATAGACTTCCTTCTATAATGACAAGGCTACCATCCATTGGAGTAACAAAAATCTAGATAAAAAACTACCTTCCATAATGATAAGGCTACCATCCATTGGAATAACAAAAATCTCGACAATAGACTACCTTCAATAATGACAAGGCTACCATCCATTGGAGTAACAAAAAATATGAACAACAAACTACCTTGCCTAATGACAAGGATATCATTCATTGGAGTAACAAAGATATCGACAATAGACTACCTTCAATAATGACAAGGCTTCCATCCATTGGAGTAACAAAAATCTCGACAACAGACTACCTTCCATAATTACAAGGCTACCATCCATTGGGGTAACAAAAATCTCGATAACAGACTACCTTCCATAATGACAAGGCTAACATCCATTGGAGTAACAAAAATCACGACAACAGACTAACTTCCATAATGACAAGGCTATCATCCATTGGAGTAACAAAGATATCGATAACAGACTATCTTCAATAATGACAAGGCTACCATCCATTGGAGTAACAAAAATCTCGACAAAATACTACCTTCCATAATGACAAGGCAACCATCCATTGGAGTTACAAAAATCTGAACAACAGACTACCTTGCATAATGACAAGGCTATCATCCATTAGTGTAACAAAGATATCGAAAACAAACTACCTTCAATAATGACAAGGCTACCATCCATTGGAGTAACAGAAATCTCGACAAAAGACTACCTTCCATAATGACAAGGCTACCATCCATTGGAGTAACAAAAATCCCGAAAAAATACTACCTTCAATAATGACAAGGTTACCATCCATTGGAATAACAAAAATCTCGATAATAGACTACCTTCCATATTGACAAGGCTACCATCCAATGGAATAACAAAATTCTCAACAACAGACTACCTTCCATATTGACAAGGCTACAATCCATTGGAGTAATAGAAATCTCAACGACAGACTACCTTCCATAATGACAAGGCTACCATGCATTGGAGGAACAAAAATATCGACAATAGACTACCTTCTATAATTACAAGGATACATTTATTGGGGTAACAAAAATCTCGACAACATACTTCCTTCCATAATGAAAAGGCTACCGTCCATTGGAGTAACAAAAATCTCGACAAAAAACTACCTTCCATAATGAAAATGCTACCATCCATTGGAATAACAAAAATCTCGACAATAGACTTCCTTCTATAATGACAACGCTACCATCCATTGGAGTAACAAAAATCTAGATAAAAAACTACCTTCCATAATGATAAGGCTACCATCCATTGGAAGAACAAAAATCTCGACAATAGACTACCTTACATAATGACAAGGCTACCATCCATTGGAGTAACAAAAAATATGAACAACAGACTACCTTGCCTAATGACAAGGATATCATTCATTGGAGTAACAAAGATATCGACAATAGACTACCTTCAATAATGACAAGGCTACCATCCATTGGAGTAACAAAAATCTCGACAACAGACTACCTTCCATAATTACAAGGCTACCATCCATTGGGTTAACAAAAATCTCGATAACAGACTACCTTCCATATTGACAAGGCTACAATCAATTGGAGTAATAGAAATCTCAACGACAGACTACCTTCCATAATGACAAGGCTACCATGCATTGGAGGAACAAAAATATCGAAAATAGACTACCTACTATAATTACAAGGCTACATCCATTGGGGTAACAAAAATCTAGACAACATACTACCTTCCATAATGACAAGGCTACCGTCCACTGGAGTAACAAAAATCTCGACAAAAAACTACCTTCCATAATGACAAGGCTACCATCCATTGGAGTAACAAAAATCTCAACAGACTACCTTCCATAATGACAAGGCTATCATCCATTGGAGTAACAAAGATATCGATATCATACTACCTTCAATAATGATAAGGCTACCTTCCATAGGAGTAACAAAAATCCCGAAAAAATACTACGTTCCATAATGACAAGGGTACCATCCATTGGAATAACAAAAATCTCGACAATAGACTACCTTCCATAATGACAAGGCTACCATCCAATGGAATAACAAAATTCTCAACAACAGACTACCTTCCATATTGACAAGGCTACAATCCATTGGAGTAATAGAAATCTCAACGACAAACTACCTTCCATAATGACAAGGCTACCATGCATTGGAGGAACAAAAATATCGACAATAGACTACCTTCTATAATTACAAGGCTACATATATTGGGGTAACAAAAATCTTGACAACATACTGCCTTCCATAATGAAAAGGCTACCGTCCATTGGAGTAACAAAAATCTCGACAAAAAACTACCTTCCATAATGAAAAGGCTACCATCCATTGGAATAACAAAAATCTCGACAATAGTCTTCCTTCCATAATGACAAGGCTACCATCCATTGGTGTAACAAAGATATCGATAACAAACTATCTTCAATAATGACAACGCTACCATCCATTGGAGTAAAAAAAATCTCGACAACAAACTACCTTCCATAATGACAAGGCTACCATCCATTGGAGTAAAAAAAATCCCGAAAAAATACTACCTTCAATAATGACAAGGTTACCATCCATTGGAATAACAAAAATCTCGACAATAGACTACCTTCCATATTGACAAGGCTACCATCCAATGGAATAACAAAATTCTCAACAACAGACTACCTTCCATATTGACAAGGCTACAATCCATTGGAGTAATAGAAATCTCAACGAAGACTACCTTCCATAATGACAAGGCTACCATGCATTGGAGGAACAAAAATATCGACAATAGACTACCTTCTATAATTACAAGGCTACATTTATTGGGGTAACAAAAATCTCGACAACATACTACCTTCCATAATGAAAAGGCTACCGTCCATTGGAGTAACAAAAATCTCGACAAAAAACTACCTTCCATAATGAAAATGCTACCATCCATTGGAATAACAAAAATCTCGACAATAGACTTCCTTCTATAATGACAACGCTACCATCCATTGGAGTAACAAAAATCTAGATAAAAAACTACCTTCCATAATGATAAGGCTACCATCCATTGGAATAACAAAAATCTCGACAATAGACTACCTTACATAATGACAAGGCTACCATCCATTGGAGTAACAAAAAATATGAACAACAGAGTACCTTGCCTAATGACAAGGATATCATTCATTGGAGTAACAAAGATATCGACAATAGACTACCTTCAATAATGACAAGGCTACCATCCATTGGAGTAACAAAAATCTCGACAACAGACTACCTTCCATAATTACAAGGCTACCATCCATTGGGTTAACAAAAATCTCGATAACAGACTACCTTCCATATTGACAAGGCTACAATCAATTGGAGTAATAGAAATCTCAACGACAGACTACCTTCCATAATGACAAGGCTACCATGCATTGGAGGAACAAAAATATCGAAAATAGACTACCTACTATAATTACAAGGCTACATCCATTGGGGTAACAAAAATCTAGACAACATACTACCTTCCATAATGACAAGGCTACCGTCCACTGGAGTAACAAAAATCTCGACAAAAAACTACCTTCCATAATGACAAGGCTACCATCCATTGGAGTAACAAAAATCTCAACAGACTACCTTCCATAATGACAAGGCTATCATCCATTGGAGTAACAAAGATATCGATATCATACTACCTTCAATAATGATAAGGCTACCTTCCATAGGAGTAACAAAAATCCCGAAAAAATACTACGTTCCATAATGACAAGGGTACCATCCATTGGAATAACAAAAATCTCGACAATAGACTACCTTCCATAATGACAAGGCTACCATCCAATGGAATAACAAAATTCTCAACAACAGACTACCTTCCATATTGACAAGGCTACAATCCATTGGAGTAATAGAAATCTCAACGACAAACTACCTTCCATAATGACAAGGCTACCATGCATTGGAGGAACAAAAATATCGACAATAGACTACCTTCTATAATTACAAGGCTACATATATTGGGGTAACAAAAATCTTGACAACATACTGCCTTCCATAATGAAAAGGCTACCGTCCATTGGAGTAACAAAAATCTCGACAAAAAACTACCTTCCATAATGAAAAGGCTACCATCCATTGGAATAACAAAAATCTCGACAATAGTCTTCCTTCCATAATGACAAGGCTACCATCCATTGGTGTAACAAAGATATCGATAACAAACTATCTTCAATAATGACAACGCTACCATCCATTGGAGTAAAAAAAATCTCGACAACAAACTACCTTCCATAATGACAAGGCTACCATCCATTGGAGTAAAAAAAATCCCGAAAAAATACTACCTTCAATAATGACAAGGTTACCATCCATTGGAATAACAAAAATCTCGACAATAGACTACCTTCCATATTGACAAGGCTACCATCCAATGGAATAACAAAATTCTCAACAACAGACTACCTTCCATATTGACAAGGCTACAATCCATTGGAGTAATAGAAATCTCAACGAAGACTACCTTCCATAATGACAAGGCTACCATGCATTGGAGGAACAAAAATATCGACAATAGACTACCTTCTATAATTACAAGGCTACATTTATTGGGGTAACAAAAATCTCGACAACATACTACCTTCCATAATGAAAAGGCTACCGTCCATTGGAGTAACAAAAATCTCGACAAAAAACTACCTTCCATAATGAAAATGCTACCATCCATTGGAATAACAAAAATCTCGACAATAGACTTCCTTCTATAATGACAACGCTACCATCCATTGGAGTAACAAAAATCTAGATAAAAAACTACCTTCCATAATGATAAGGCTACCATCCATTGGAATAACAAAAATCTCGACAATAGACTACCTTAC
Organism: Vicia faba; assembly: GCA_948472305.1. Lineage (NCBI taxonomy): Eukaryota > Viridiplantae > Streptophyta > Magnoliopsida > Fabales > Fabaceae > Vicia > Vicia faba. The sequence goes on along the minus strand of OX451739.1, from coordinate 555,971,587 downwards.
ATAATGACAAGGCTACCATCCATTGGAGTAACAAAAAATATGAACAACAGAGTACCTTGCCTAATGACAAGGATATCATTCATTGGAGTAACAAAGATATCGACAATAGATTACCTTCAATAATGACAAGGCTACCATCCATTGGAGTAACAAAAATCTCGACAACAGACTACCTTCCATAATTACAAGGCTACCATCCATTGGGTTATCAAAAATCTCGATAACAGACTACCTTCCATAATGACAAGGCTACCATCCATTGGAGTAACAAAAATCTCGACAACAGACTACCTTCCATAATGACAAGGCTATCATCCATTGGAGTAACAAAGATATCGATAACAGACTATCTTCAATAATGACAAGGCTACCATCCATTGGAGTAACAAAAATCTCGACAAAATACTACCTTCCATAATGACAAGGCAACCATCCATTGGAGTAACAAAAATCTGAACAACAGACTACCTTGCATAATGACAAGGCTATCATCCATTAGTGTAACAAAGATATCGAAAACAAACTACCTTGAATAATGACAAGGCTACCATCCATTGGAGTAACAAAAATCTTGACAAAAGACTACCTTCCATAATGACAAGGCTACCATCCATTGGAGTAACAAAAATCCCAAAAAAATACTACCTTCAATAATGACAAGGTTACCATCCATTGGAATAACAAAAATCACGACAATAGACTACCTTCCATAATGACAAGGCTACCATCCAATGGAATAACAAATTTCTCAACAACAGACTACCTTCCATATTGACAAGGCTACAATCAATTGGAGTAATAGAAATCTCAACGACAGACTACCTTCCATAATGACAAGGCTACCATGCATTGGAGGAACAAAAATATCAAAAATAGACTACCTACTATAATTACAAGGCTACATCCATTGGGGTAACAAAAATCTAGACAACATACTACCTTCCATAATGACAAGGCTACTGTCCACTGGAGTAACAAAAATCTCGACAAAAAACTACCTTCCATAATGACAAGGCTACCATCCATTGGAGTAACAAAAATCTCGACAACAGACTACCTTCCATAATGACAAGGCTATCGTCCATTGGAGTAACAAAGATATCGATATCATACTACCTTCAATAATGATAAGGCTACCTTCCATAGGAGTAACAAAAATCCCGAAAAAATACTACGTTCCATAATGACAAGGGTACCATCCATTGGAATAACAAAAATCTCGACAATAGACTACCTTCCATAATGACAAGGCTACATCCAATGGAATAACAAAATTCTCAACAACAGACTACCTTCCATATTGACAAGGCTACAATCCATTGGAGTAATAGAAATCTCAACGACAGACTACCTTCCATAATGACAAGGCTACCATGCATTGGAGGAACAAAAATATCGACAATAGACTACCTTCTATAGTTACAAGGCTACATATATTGGGGTAACAAAAATCTTAACAACATACTGCCTTCCATAATGACAAGGCTACCGTCCATTGGAGTAACAAAAATCTCGACAAAAAACTACCTTCCATAATGAAAAGGCTACCATCCATTGGAATAACAAAAATCTCGACAATAGACTTCCTTTCATAATGACAAGGCTACCATCCATTGGTGTAACAAAGATATCGATAACAAACTATCTTCAATAATGACAACGCTACCTTCCATTGGATGAACAAAAATCTCGAAAAAATACTACCTTCCATAATGACAAGGCTACCATCCATTGGAATAACAAAAATCTCGACAATAGACTACATTCCATATTGACAAGGCTACAATCCATTGGAGTAATAGAAATCTCAACGACAGACTACCTTCCATAATGACAAGGATACCATGCATTAGAGGAACAAAAATATCGACAATAGACTACCTTCTATAATTACAAGGCTACATCCATTGGGGTAACAAAAATATCGACAACATACTACCTTCCATAATGAAAAGGCTACCGTCCATTGGAGTAACAAAAATCTCGACAAAAAGCTACCTTCCATAATGAAAAGGCTACCATCCATTGGAATAACAAAAATCTCGACAATAGACTTCCTTCTATAATGACAAGGCTACCATCCATTGGAGTAACAAAAATCTAGATAAAAAACTACCTTCCATAATGATAAGGCTACCATCCATTGGAATAACAAAAATCTCGACAATAGACTACCTTCCATAATGACAAGGCTACCATCCATTGGAGTAACAAAAAATATGAACAACAGACTACCTTGCCTAATGACAAGGATATCATTCATTGGAGTAACAAAGATATCGACAATAGACTACCTTCAATAATGCCAAGGCTACCATCCATTGGAGTAACAAAAATCTCGACAACAGACTACCTTCCATAATTACAAGGCTACCATCCATTTGGGTAACAAAAATCTCGATAACAGACTACCTTCCATAATGACAAGGCTACCATCCATTGGAGTAACAAAAACCTCGACAACAGACTACCTTCCATAATGACAAGGCAACCATCCATTGGAGTAACAAAAATCTGAACAACAGACTACCTTGCATAATGACGTGGCTATCATCCATTAGTGTAACAAAGATATCAAAAACAAACTACCTTCAATAATGACAAGGCTACCATCCATTGGAGTAACAAAAATCTGAACAACAGACTACCTTGCATAATGACAAGGCTATCATCCATTAGTGTAACAAAGATATCGAAAACAAACTACCTTCAATAATGACCAGGCTACCATCCATTGGAGTAACAAAATTCTCGACAAAAGACTACCTTCCATAATGACAAGGCTACCATCCATTGGAGTAACAAAAATTCCGAAAAAATACTACCTTCAATAATGACAAGGCTACCATCTATTGGAATAACAAAAATCTCGACAATAGACTACCTTCCATAATTACAAGGCTACCATCCATTGGGGTGACAAAAATCTCGATAACAGACTACCTTCCATAATGACAAGGCTACCATCCATTGGAGTAACAAAAATCTCGACAACAGACTACCTTCCATAATGACAAGACTATCATCCATTGGAGTAACAAAGATATCGATAACAGACTATCTTCAAAAATGACAAGGCTACCATCCATTGGAGTAACAAAAATCTCGACAAAATACTACCTTCCATAATGACAAGGCAACCATCCATTGGAGTAACAAAAATATGAACAACGGACTACCTTGCATAATTACAAGGCTATCATCCATTAGTGTAACAAAGATATCGAAAACAAACTACCTTCAATAATGACCAGGCTACCATCCATTGGAGTACCAAAAATCTCGACAAAAGACTACCTTCCATAATGACAAGGCTACCATCCATTGGAGTAACAAAAATCCCGAAAAAATACTACCTTCAATAATGACAAGGTTACCATCCATTGGAATAACAAAAATCTTGACAATAGATTACCTTCCATAATGACAAGGCTACAATCCATTGGAGTAACAAAATTCTCAACAGCAGACTACCTTCCATATTGACAAGGCTACAATCCATTGGAGTAATAGAAATCTCAACGACAGACTACCTTCCATAATGACAAGGCTACCATGCATTGGAGGAACAAAAATATCGAAAATAGACTACCTACTATAATTACAAGGCTACATCCATTGGGGTAACAAAAATCTAGACAACATACTACCTTCCATAATGAAAAAGGCTATCGTCCATTGGAGTAACAAAAATCTCGACAAAAAACTACCTTCCATAATGACAAGGCTACCATCCATTGGAGTAACAAAAATCTCGACAACAGACTACCTTCCATAATGACAAGGCTATCATCCATTGGAGTAACAAAGATATCGATAACATACTACCTTCAATAATGATAAGGCTACCTTCCATCGGAGTAACAAAAATGCCGAAAAAATACTACGTTCCATAATGACAAGGTTACCATCCATTGGAATAACAAAAATCTCGACAATAGACTACCTTCCATAATGACAAGGCTACCATCCAATGGAATAACAAAATTCTCAACAACAGACTACCTTCCATATTGACAAGGCTACAATCCATTGGAGTAATAGAAATCTCAACGACAGACTACCTTCCATAATGACAAGGCTACCATGCATTGGAGGAACAAAAATATCGACAATAGACTACTTTCTATAATTACAAGGCTACATATATTGGGGTAACAAAAATCTCGACAACATACTGCCTTCTATAATGACAAGGCTACCGTCCATTGGAGTAACAAAAATCTCGACAAAAAACTACCTTCCATAATGAAAAGGCTACCATCCATTGGAATAACAAAAATCTCGACAATAGACTTCCTTCCATAATGACAAGGCTACCATCCATTGGTGTAATAAAGATATCGATAACAAACTATCTTCAATAATGACAAGGCTACCATCCATTGGAGTAAAAAAAATCTCGACAACAGACTACCTTCCATAATGACAAGGCTATCATCCATTGGAGTAACAAAGATATCGATAACAGACTACCTTCAATAATGATAAGGCTACCTTCCATTGGAGTAACAAAAATCCCGAAAAAATACTACCTTCCATAATGACAAGGCTACCATCCATTGGAATAACAAAAATCTCGACAATAGACTACATTCCATCATGACAAGGCTACAATCCATTGTAGTAATAGAAATCTCAACGACAGACTACCTTCCATAATGACAAGGCTACCATGCATTAGAGGAACAAAAATATCGACAATAGACTACCTTCTATAATTACAAGGCTACATCCATTGGGGTAACAAAAATCTCGACAACATACTACCTTCCATAATGAAAAAGGCTACCGTCCATTGGAGTAACAAAAATCTCGACAAAAAACTACCTTCCATAATGACAAGGCTACCATCCATTGGAGTAACAAAAATCTCGACAACTGACTACCTTCCATAATGACAAGGCTATCATCCACTGGAGTACCAAAGATATCGATAACGTACTACCTTCAATAATGATAAGGCTACCTTCCATCGGAGTAACAAAAATGCCGAAAAAATACTACGTTCCATAATGACAAGGTTACCATCCATTGGAATAACAAAAATCTCGACAATAGACTACCTTCCATAATGACAAGGCTACCATCCAATGGAATAACAAAATTCTCAACAATAGACTACCTTCCATATTGACAAGGCTACAATCCATTGGAGTAATAGAAATCTCAGCGACAGACTACCTTCCATAATGACAAGGCTACCATGCATTGGAGGAACAAAAATATCGACAATAGACTACCTTCTATAATTACAAGGCTACATATATTGGGGTAACAAAAATCTCGACAACATACTGCCTTCTATAATGACAAGGCTACCGTCCATTGGAGTAACAAAAATCTCGACAAAAAACTACCTTCCATAATGAAAAGGCTACCATCCATTGGAATAACAAAAATCTCGACAATAGACTTCCTTCCATAATGACAAGGCTACCATCCATTGGTGTAATAAAGATATCGATAACAAACTATCTTCAATAATGACAAGGCTACCATCCATTGGAGTAAAAAAAATCTCGACAACAGACTACCTTCCATAATGACAAGGCTATCATCCATTGGAGTAACAAAGATATCGATAACAGACTACCTTCAATACTGATAAGGCTACCTTCCATTGGAGTAACAAAAATCCCGAAAAAATACTACCTTCCATAATGACAAGGCTACCATACATTGGAATAACAAAAATCTCGACAATAGACTACATTCCATCATGACAAGGCTACAATCCATTGGAGTAATAGAAATCTCAACGACAGACTACCTTTCATAATGACAAGGCTACCATGCATTAGAGGAACAAAAATATCGACAATAGACTACCTTCTATAATTACAAGGCTACATCCATTGGGGTAACAAAAATCTCGACAACATACAACCTTCCATAATGAAAAGGCTACCGTCCATTGGAGTAACAAAAATCTCGACAAAAAACTACCTTCCATAATGAAAAGGCTACCATCCATTGGAATAAAAAAAATCTCGACAATAGACTTCCTTCTATAATGACAAGGCTACCATCCATTGGAGTAACAAAAATCTAGATAAAAAACTACCTTCCATAATGATAAGGCTACCATCCATTGGAATAACAAAAATCTCGACAATAGACTACCTTCCATAATGACAAGGCTACCATCCATTGGAGTAACAAAAAATATGAACAACAGACTACCTTGCCTAATGACAAGGATATCATTCATTGGAGTAACAATGATATCGACAATAGACTACCTTCAATAATGACAAGGCTACCATCCATTAGAGTAACAAAAATCTCGACAACAGACTACCTTCCATAATTACAAGGCTACCATCCATTGGGGTAACAAAAATCTCGATAACAGACAACCTTCCATAATGACAAGGCTACCATCCATTGGAGTAACAAAAACCTCGACAACAGACTACCTTCCATAATGACAAGGCAACCATCTGTTGGAGTAACAAAAATCTGAACAACAGACTACCTTGCATAATGACAAGGCTATCATCCATTAGTGTAACAAAGATATCGAAAACAAACTACCTTCAATAATGACAAGGCTACCATCCATTGGAGTAACAAAAATCTGAACAACAGACTACCTTGCATAATGACAAGGCTATCATCCATTAGTGTAACAAAGATATTGAAAACAAACTACCTTCAATAATGACCAGGCTACCATCCATTGGAGTAACAAAATTCTCGACAAAAGACTACCTTCCATAATGACAAGGCTACCATCCATTGGAGTAACAAAAATCCCGAAAAAATACTACCTTCAATAATGACAAGGCTACCATCTATTGGAATAACAAAAATCTCGACAATAGAGTACCTTCCATAATTACAAGGCTACCATCCATTGGGGTGACAAAAATCTCGATAACAGACTACCTTCCATAATGACAAGGCTACCATCCATTGGAGTAACAAAAATCTCGACCACAGACTACCTTCCATAATGACAAGGCTATCATCCATTGGAGTAACAAAGATATCGATAACAGACTATCTTCAATAATGACAAGGCTACCATCCATTGGAGTAACAAAAATCTCGACAAAATACTACCTTCCATAATGACAAGGCAACCATCCATTGGAGTAACAAAAATATGAACAACGGACTACCTTGCATAATTACAAGGCTATCATCCATTAGTGTAACAAAGATATCGAAAACAAACTACCTTCAATAATGACCAGGCTACCATCCATTGGAGTACCAAAAATCTCGACAAAAGACTACCTTCCATAATGACAAGGCTACCATCCATTGGAGTAACAAAAATCCCGAAAAAATACTACCTTCAATAATGACAAGGTTACCATCCATTGGAATAACAAAAATCTCGACAATAGACTACCTTCCATAATGACAAGGCTACCATCCAATGGAATAACAAAATTCTCAACAACAGACTACCTTCCATATTGACAAGGCTACAATCCATTGGAGTAATAGAGATCTCAACGACAGACTACCTTCCATAATGACAAGGCCACCATGCATTGGAGGAACAAAAACATCGACAATAGACTACCTTCTATAATTACAAGGCTACATATATTGGGGTAACAAAAATCTCGACAACATACTTCCTTCCATAATGAAAAGGCTACCGTCCATTGGAGTAACAAAAATCTCGACAAAAAACTACCTTCCATAATGAAAAGGCTACCATCCATTGGAATAACAAAAATCTCGACAACAAACTTCCTTCTATAATGACAAGGCTACCATCTATTGGAGTAACAAAAATCTAGATAAAAAACTACCTTCCATAATGATAAGGCTACCATCCATTGGAATAACAAAAATCTCGACAATAGACTACCTTCCATAATGACAAGGCTACCATCCATTGGAGTAACAAAAAATATGAACAACAGACTACCTTGCCTAATGACAAGGATATCATTCATTGGAGTAACAAAGATATCGACAATAGACTACCTTCAATAATGACAAGGCTACCATCCATTGGAGTAACAAAAATCTCGACAACAAACTACCTTCCATAATTACAAGGCTACCATCCATTGGGGTAACAAAAATCTCGATAACAGACTACCTTCCATAATGACAAGGCTACCATCCATTGGAGTAACAAAAACCTCGACAACAGACTACCTTCCATAATGACAAGGCTATCATCGATTGGAGTAACAAAGATATCGATAACAGACTATCTTCAATAATGACAAGGCTACCATCCATTGGATTAACAAAAATCTCGACAAAATACTACCTTCCTTAATGACAAGGCAACCATCCATTGGAGTAACAAAAATCTGAACAACAGACTACCTCTCATAATGGCAAGGCTATCATCCATTAGTGTAACAAAGATATCGAAAACAAACTACCTTCAATAATGACCAGGATACCATCCATTGGAGTAACAAAATTCTCGACAAAAGACTACCTTCCATAATGATAAGGCTACCATCCATTGGAGTAAAAAAAATCCAGAAAAAATACTACCTTCAATAATGACAAGGCTACCACCTATTGGAATAACAAAAATATCGACAATAGACTACTTTCTATAATTACAAGGCTACATATATTGGGGTAACAAAAATCTCGACAACATACTGCCTTCTATAATGACAAGGCTACCGTCCATTGGAGTAACAAAAATCTCGACAAAAAACTACCTTCCATAATGAAAAGGCTACCATCCATTGGAATAACAAAAATCTCGACAATAGACTTCCTTCCATAATGACAAGGCTACCATCCATTGGTGTAATAAAGATATCGATAACAAACTATCTTCAATAATGACAAGGCTACCATCCATTGGAGTAAAAAAAATCTCGACAACAGACTACCTTCCATAATGACAAGGCTATCATCCATTGGAGTAACAAAGATATCGATAACAGACTACCTTCAATAATGATAAGGCTACCTTCCATTGGAGTAACAAAAATCCCGAAAAAATACTACCTTCCATAATGACAAGGCTACCATCCATTGGAATAACAAAAATCTCGACAATAGACTACATTCCATCATGACAAGGCTACAATCCATTGTAGTTATAGAAATCTCAACGACAGACTACCTTCCATAATGACAAGGCTACCATGCATTAGAGGAACAAAAATATCGACAATAGACTACCTTCTATAATTACAAGGCTACATCCATTGGGGTAACAAAAATCTCGACAACATACTACCTTCCATAATGAAAAAGGCTACCGTCCATTGGAGTAACAAAAATCTCGACAAAAAACTACCTTCCATAATGACAAGGCTACCATCCATTGGAGTAACAAAAATCTCGACAACAGACTACCTTCCATAATGACAAGGCTATTATCCACTGGAGTAACAAAGATATCGATAACATACTACCTTCAATAATGATAAGGCTACCTTCCATCGGAGTAACAAAAATGCCGAAAAAATACTACGTTCCATAATGACAAGGTTACCATCCATTGGAATAACAAAAATCTCGACAATAGACTACCTTCCATAATGACAAGGCTACCATCCAATGGAATAACAAAATTCTCAATAATAGACTACCTTCCATATTGACAAGGCTACAATCCATTGGAGTAATAGAAATCTCAGCGATAGACTACCTTCCATAATGACAAGGCTACCATGCATTGGAGGAACAAAAATATCGACAATAGACTACCTTCTATAATTACAAGGCTACATATATTGGGGTAACAAAAATCTCGACAACATACTGCCTTCTATAATGACAAGGCTACCGTCCATTGGAGTAACAAAAATCTCGACAAAAAACTACCTTCCATAATGAAAAGGCTACCATCCATTGGAATAACAAAAATCTCGACAATAGACTTCCTTCCATAATGACAAGGCTACCATCCATTGGTGTAATAAAGATATCGATAACAAACTATCTTCAATAATGACAAGGCTACCATCCATTGGAGTAAAAAAAATCTCGACAACAAACTACCTTCCATAATGACAAGGCTATCATCCATTGGAGTAACAAAGATATCGATAACAGACTACCTTCAATAATGATAAGGCTACCTTCCATTGGAGTAACAAAAATCCCGAAAAAATACTACCTTCCATAATGACAAGGCTACCATACATTGGAATAACAAAAATCTCGACAATAGACTACATTCCATCATGACAAGGCTACAATCCATTGGAGTAATAGAAATCTCAACGACATACTACCTTTCATAATGACAAGGCTACCATGCATTAGAGGAACAAAAATATCGACAATAGACTACCTTCTATAATTACAAGGCTACATCCATTGGGGTAACAAAAATCTCGACAACATACTACCTTCCATAATGAAAAGGCTACCGTCCATTGGAGTAACAAAAATCTCGACAAAAAACTACCTTCCATAATGAAAAGGCTACCATCCATTGGAATAACAAAAATCTCGACAATAGACTTCCTTATATAATGACAAGGCTACCATCCATTGGAGTAACAAAAATCTAGATAAAAAACTACCTTCCATAATGATAAGGCTACCATCCATTGGAATAACAAAAATCTCGACAATAGACTACCTTCCATAATGACAAGGCTACCATCCATTGGAGTAACAAAAAATATGAACAACAGACTACCTTGCCTAATGACAAGGATATCATTCATTGGAGTAACAATGATATCGACAATAGACTACCTTCAATAATGACAAGGCTACCATCCATTAGAGTAACAAAAATCTCGACAACAGACTACCTTCCATAATTACAAGGCTACCATCCATTGGGGTAACAAAAATCTCGATAACAGACAACCTTCCATAATGACAAGGCTACCATCCATTGGAGTAAAAAAAACCTCGACAACAGACTACCTTCCATAATGACAAGGCAACCATCCGTTGGAGTAACAAAAATCTGAACAACAGACTACCTTGCATAATGACAAGGCTATCATCCATTAGTGTAACAAAGATATCGAAAACAAACTACCTTCAATAATGACAAGGCTACCATCCATTGGAGTAACAAAAATCTGAACAACAGACTACCTTGCATAATGACAAGGCTATCATCCATTAGTGTAACAAAGATATTGAAAACAAACTACCTTCAATAATGACCAGGCTACCATCCATTGGAGTAACAAAATTCTCGACAAAAGACTACCTTCCATAATGACAAGGCTACCATCCATTGGAGTAACAAAAATCCCGAAAAAATACTACCTTCAATAATGACAAGGCTACCATCTATTGGAATAACAAAAATCTCGACAATAGAGTACCTTCCATAATTACAAGGCTACCATCCATTGGGGTGACAAAAATCTCGATAACAGACTACCTTCCATAATGACAAGGCTACCATCCATTGGAGTAACAAAAATCTCGACCACAGACTACCTTCCATAATGACAAGGCTATCATCCATTGGAGTAACAAAGATATCGATAACAGACTATCTTCAATAATGACAAGGCTACCATCCATTGGAGTAACAAAAATCTCGACAAAATACTACCTTCCATAATGACAAGGCAACCATCCATTGGAGTAACAAAAATATGAACAACGGACTACCTTGCATAATTACAAGGCTATCATCCATTAGTGTAACAAAGATATCGAAAACAAACTACCTTCAATAATGACCAGGCTACCATCCATTGGAGTACCAAAAATCTCGACAAAAGACTACCTTCCATAATGACAAGGCTACCATCCATTGGAGTAACAAAAATCCCGAAAAAATACTACCTTCAATAATGACAAGGTTACCATCCATTGGAATAACAAAAATCTCGACAATAGACTACCTTCCATAATGACAAGGCTACCATCCAATGGAATAACAAAATTCTCAACAACAGACTACCTTCCATATTGACAAGGCTACAATCCATTGGAGTAATAGAGATCTCAACGACAGACTACTTTCCATAATGACAAGGCCACCATGCATTGGAGGAACAAAAACATCGACAATAGACTACCTTCTATAATTACAAGGCTACATATATTGGGGTAACAAAAATCTCGACAACATACTGCCTTCCATAATGAAAAGGCTACCGTCCATTGGAGTAACAAAAATCTCGACAAAAAACTACCTTCCATAATGAAAAGGCTACCATCCATTGGAATAACAAAAATCTCTACAACAAACTTCCTTCTATAATGACAAGGCTACCATCTATTGGAGTAACAAAAATCTAGATAAAAAACTACCTTCCATAATGATAAGGCTACCATCCATTGGAATAACAAAAATCTCGACAATAGACTACCTTCCATAATGACAAGGCTACCATCCATTGGAGTAACAAAAAATATGAACAACAGACTACCTTGCCTAATGACAAGGATATCATTCATTGGAGTAACAAGGATATCGACAATAGACTACCTTCAATAATGACAAGGCTACCATCCATTGGAGTAACAAAAATCTCGACAACAAACTACCTTCCATAATTACAAGGCTACCATCCATTGGGGTAACAAAAATCTCGATAACAGACTACCTTCCATAATGACAAGGCTACCATCCATTGGAGTAACAAAAACCTCGACAACAGACTACCTTCCATAATGACAAGGCTATCATCGATTGGAGTAACAAAGATATCGATAACAGACTATCTTCAATAATGACAAGGCTACCATCCATTGGATTAACAAAAATCTCGACAAAATACTACCTTCCTTAATGACAAGGCAACCATCCATTGGAGTAACAAAAATCTGAACAACAGACTACCTCTCATAATGGCAAAGCTATCATCCATTAGTGTAACAAAGATATCGAAAACAAACTACCTTCAATAATGACCAGGCTACCATCCATTGGAGTAACAAAATTCTCGACAAAAGACTACCTTCCATAATGATAAGGCTACCATCCATTGGAGTAAAAAAAATCCAGAAAAAATACTACCTTCAATAATGACAAGGCTACCACCTATTGGAATAACAAAAATCTCGACAATAGACTACCTTCCATAATTACAAGGCTACCATCCATTGGGGTGACAAAAATCTCGATAACAGACTACCTTCCATAAGGACAAGGCTACCATCCATTGGAGTAACAAAAATCTCGACAACAGACTACCTTCCATAATGACAAGGCTATTCTCCATTGGAGTAACAAAAATATCGATAACATACTATCTTCAATAATGACAAGGCTACCATCCATTGGAGTAACAAAAATCTCGACAAAATACTACCTTCCATAATGACAAGGCAACCATCCATTTGAGTAACAAAAATATGAACAACAGACTACCTTGCATAATGACAAGGCTATCATCCATTAGTGTAACAAAGATATCGACAACAAACTACCTTCAATAATGACAAGGCTACCATCCATTGGAGTAACAAAAATCTCGACAAAAGACTACCTTCCATAATGACAAGGCTACCATCCATTGGAGTAACAAAAATCTCGATAAAAAACTACCTTCCATAATGATAAGGCTACCATCCATTGGAGTTACAAAAATCTCAACAAAAGACTACCTTCCATAATGACAAGGCTACCATCCATTGGAGTAACAAAAATCTCGATAACAGACTACCTTCCATAATGACAAGTCTACCATCCATTGGAGTAACAAAAATCTCGACAACAGACTACCTTCCATAATGACAAGGCTATCATCCATTGGAGTGAAAAAGATATCGATAACAGACTACCTTCAATAATGATAAGGCTACCTTCCATCGGAGTAACAAAAATACCGAAAAAATACTACCTTCCTTAATGACAAGGTTACCATCAATTTGGAATAACAAAAATCTCGACAATAGACTACCTTCCATAATTACAAGGCTACCATCCAATGGAATAACAAAATTCTAAACAACAGACTACCTTCCATATTGACAAGGCTACAATCCATTGGAGTAATAGAAATCCCAACGACAGAGTACCTTCCATAATGACAAGGCTACCATGCATTGGAGGAACAAAAATATCGACAATAGACTACCTTCTATAATTACAATGCTACATATATTGGGGTAACAAAAATCTCGACAACATACTGCCTTCCATAATGACAAGGCTACCGTCCATTGGAGTAACAAAAATCTCGACAAAAAACTACCGTCCATAATGAAAAGGCTACCATCCATTGGAATAACAAAAATCTCGACAATAAACTTCCTTCCATAATGACAAGGCTACCATCAATTGGAGTAACAAAGATATCGATAACAAACTATCTTCAATAATGACAAGGCTACCATCCATTGGAGTAAAAAAAATCTCGACAACACACTACCTTCCATAATGACAAGGCTATCATCCATTGGAGTAACAAAGATATCGATAACAGACTACCTTCAATAACCATAAGGCTACCTTCCATTAGAGTAACAAAAATCCTGAAAAAATACTACCTTCCATAATGACAAGGCTACCATCCATTGGAATAACAAAAATCTCGACAATAGACTACATTCCATATTGACAAGGCTACAATCCATTGGAGTAATAGAAATCTCAACGACAGACTACCTTCCATAATGACAAGGCTACCATGCATTAGAGGAACAAAAATATCGATAATAGACTACCTTCTATAATTACAAGGCTACATCCATTGGGGTAACAAAAATCTCGACAACATACTACCTTCCATAATGAAAAGGCTACCGTTCATTGGAGTAACAAAAATCTTGACAAAAAACTACCTTCCATAACGAAAAGGCTACCATCCATTGGAATAACAAAAATATTGACAATAGACTTCCTTCTATAATGACAAGGCTACCATCCATTGGAGTAACAAAAATCTAGATAAAAAACTACCTTCCATAATGATAAGGCTACCATCCATTGGAATACCAAAAATCTCGACAATGGACTACCTTCCATAATGACAAGGCTACCATCCATTGGAGTAACAAAAAATATGAACAACAGACTACCTTGCCTAATGACAAGGATATCATTCATTGGAGTAACAAAGATATCGACAATAGACTACCTTCAATAATTACAAGGCTACCATCCATTGGAGTAACAAAAATCTTGACAACAAACTACCTTCCATAATTACAAGGCTACAATCCATTAGGGTAACAAAAATCTCGATAACAGACTACCTTCCATAATGACAAGGCTACCATCCATTGGAGTAACAAAAATCTCGACAACAGACTACCTTCCATAATGACAAGGCTATCATCCATTGGAGTAACAAAGATATCGATAATAGACTATCTTCAATAATGACAAGGCTACCATCCATTGGAGTAACAAAAATCTCGACAAAATACTACCTTCCATAATGACAAGGCTACCATCCATTGGAGTAACAAAAATCCCGAAAAAATACTACCTTCAATAATGACAAGGTTACCATCCATTTGAATAACAAAAATCTCGACAATAGACTACCTTCCATAATGACAAGGCTACCATCCAATGGAATAACAAAATTCTCAACAACAGACTACCTTCCATATTGATAAGGCTACAATCCATTGGAGTAATAGAAATCTCAACGACAGACTACCTTCCATAATGACAAGGCTACCATGCATTGGAGGAACAAAAATATCGACAATAGACTACCTTATATAATTACAAGGCTACATCCATTGGGGTAACAAAAATCTCGACAACATACAACCTTCCATAATGACAAGGCTACCGTCCATTGGAGTAACAAAAATCTCGACAAAAAACTACCTTCCATAATGAAAAGTCTACCATCCATTGGAATAACAAAAATCTCGACAATAGACTTCCTTCCATAATGACAAGGCTACCATCCATTGGAGTAACAAAAATCTAGATAAAAAACTACCTTCCATAATGATAAGGCTACCATCCATTGGAATAATAAAAATGTCGACAATAGACTACCTTCCATAATGACAAGGCTACCATCCATTGGAGTAACAAAAATCTAAACAACAGACTACCTTGCATAATGACAAGGATATCATTCATTGGAGTAACAAAGATATCGACAATAGATTACCTTCAATAATGACAAGGCTACCATCCATTGGAGTAACAAAAATCTCGACAACAGACTACCTTCCATAATTACAAGGCTACCATCCATTGGGGTAACAAAAATCTCGATAATAGACTACCTTACATAATGACAAGGCTACCATCCATTGGAGTAACAAAAATCTCGACAACAGACTACCTTCCACAATGACAAGGCTATCATCCATTGGAGTAACAAAGATATCGATAACAGACTATCTTCAATAATGACAAGGCTACCATCCATTGGAGTAAAAAAAATCTCGACAAAATACTACCTTCCATAATGACAAGGCAACCATCCATTGGAGTAACAAAAATCTGAACAACAGACTACCTTGCATAATGACAAGGCTATCATCCATTAGTGTAACAAAGATATCGACAACAAACTACCTTCAATAATGACAAGGCTACAATCCATTGGAGTAACAAAAATCTCGACAAAATACTACCTTCCATAATGACAAGGCTACCATCCATTTGAGTAACAAAAATCTCGATAAAAAACTACCTTCCATAATGATAAGGCTACCATCCATTGGAGTTACAAAAATTTCAACAAAAGACTACCTTCCATAATGACAAGGCTACCATCCATTGGAGTAACAAAAATCTCGATAACAGACTACCTTCCATAATGACAAGGCTACTAGTCATTGAAGTAACAAAAATCTCGACAACAGACTACCTTCCATAATGACAAGGCTATCATCCATTGGAGTAACAAAGATATCGATAACAGACTACCTTTAATAATGATAAGGCTACCTTCCATTGGAGTAACAAAAATCCCGAAAAAATACTACCTTCCATAATGACAAGGTTACCATCCATTGGAATAACAAAAATCTTGACAATAGACTACCTTCCATAATGACAAGGCTACCATCCAATGGAATAACAAAATTCTCAACAACAGACTACCTTCCATATTGACAAGGATACAATCCATTGGAGTAATAGAAATCTCGACAAAAAACTACCATCCATAATGAAAATGCTACCATCCATTGGAATAACAAAAATCTCGACAATAGACTTCCTTCGATAATGACAAGGCTACCATCCATTGGAGTAACAAAAATCTAGATAAAAAACTACCTTCCATAATGATAAGGCTACCATCCATAGGAATAACAAAAGTCTCGACAATAGACTACCTTCCATAATGACAAGGCTACCATCCATTGGAGTAACCAAAATCTGAACATCAGACTACCTTGAATAATGACAAGGATATCATTCATTGGAATAACAAAGATATTGACAATAGACTACCTTCAATAATGGCAAGGCTACCATCCATTGGAGTAACAAAAATCTCGACAACAGACTACCTTCCATAATTACAAGGATACCATCCATTGGGGTAACAAAAATCTCGACAACAGACTACCTTCCATAATGACAAGGCTACAATCCATTGGAGTAACAAAAATCTCGACAACAGAGTACCTTACATAATGACAAGGCTATCATCCATTAGTGTAACAAAGATATCGACAACAAAATTCCTTCAATAATGACAAGGCTACCTTTAATTAGAGTAACAAAAATCTCGAGAAAAGACTACCTTCCATAATGACAAGGATACGATCCATTGGAGTAACAAAAATATCGATA
Source organism: Vicia faba (assembly GCA_948472305.1). NCBI lineage: Eukaryota > Viridiplantae > Streptophyta > Magnoliopsida > Fabales > Fabaceae > Vicia > Vicia faba. The sequence continues at coordinate 555,953,967 of OX451739.1, read as the reverse complement.
AAAAACTACCTTCCATAATGATAAGGCTACCATCCATTGGAGTTACAAAAATCTCAACAAAAGACTACCTTCCATAATGACAAGGCTACCATCCATTGGAGTAACAAAAATCTCGACAACAGACTACCTTCCATAATGACAAGGCTATCATCCATTGGAGTAACAAAGATATCGATAACAGACTACCTTCATAAATTATAAGACTACCTTCCATTGGAGTAACAAAAATCCCGAAAAAATACTACCTTACATAATGACAAGGTTACCATCCATTGGAATAACAAAAATCTCGACAATAGACTACCTTCCATAATGACAAGGCTACCATCCAATGGAATAACAAAATTCTCAAAAACAAACTACCTTCCATATTGACAAGGCTACAATCCATTGGAGTAATAAAAATCTCAATGATAGACTACCTTCCATAATGACAAGGCTACCATGCATTGGAGGAACAAAAATATCGATAATTGACTACCTTCTATAGTTACAAGGCTACATCCATTGGAGTAATAAAAATCTCGACAAAAAACTACCTTCCATAATGAAAAGGCTACCATCCATTGGAATAACAAAAATCTCGACAATAGACTTCCTTCCATAATGACAAGGCTACCATCCATTGGAGTAACAAAAATCTAGATAAAAAACTACCTTCCATAATGATAAGGCTACCATCCATTGGAGTAACAAAAATCTCGACAATAGACTACCTTCCATAATGACAAGGATACCATCCGTTGGAGTAACAAAAATCTGAACAACAGACTACCTTGCATAATGATAAGGATATCATTCATTGGAGTAACAAAGAAATCGACAATAGACTACCTTCAATAATGATAAGGCTACCATCCATTGGAGTAACAAAAATCTCGACAGCAGACTACCTTCCATAATTACAAGGCTACCATCCATTGGGGTAACAAAAATCTCGATAACAGACTACCTTCCGTAATGACAAGGCTACCATCCATTGGAGTAACAAAAATCTCGACAACAGACTACCTTCCATAATGACAAGGCTATCATCCATTGGAGTAACAAAGATATCAATAACAGACTATCTTCAACAATGACAAGGCTACCATCCATTGGAGTAACAAAAATCTCGACAAAATACTACCTTCCATAATGACAAGGCAACCATCCGTTGTAGTGACAAAAATCTGAACAACAGACTACCTTGCATAATGACAAGGCTATCATCCATTAGTGTAACAAAGATAACGACAACAAACTACCTTCAATAATGACAAGGCTACCATCCATTGGAGTAACAAAAATCTCGACAAAAGACTACCTTTGATAATGACAAGGCTACCATCCATTGGAGTAACAAAAATCTCGATAAAAAACTACCTTCCATAATGATAAGGCTACCATCCGATGGAGTTACAAAAATATCAACAAAAGACTACCTTCCATAATGACAAGGCTACCATTCATTGGAGTAACAAAAATCTGAATAACAGACTAGCATCCATAATGACAAGGCTACAATCCATTGGAGTAACAGAAATCTTAACGACAGACTACCTTCCATAATGAGAAGGCTACCATCCATTGGAATAACAAAAATCTCGACAATAGACTACCTTCAATAATGACAAGGCTACCATCCATTGGAGTAACAAAAATCTCGATAAAAAACTACCTTCTATAATGACAAGGCTACCATCCATTGGAGTAAGAAAAATCTCGACAAAAGACTACATTCCATAATGACAAGGATACCATCCATTGGAATAACAAAAATCTTGACAATGGCCTACCTTCCATAATGACAAGGCTACCATCCATTGGAATAACAAAAATTTCAACAACAGACTACCTTCCATAATGGCAAGTCTAACATCCATTTGAGTAAAAAAATTTTGAACAACCTACTACCTTATATAATGACAAGGCTACAATCCATTGGAGTAACAGAAATCTCAACGAAACACTACCTTCCATAATTACAAGGCTACCATCCATTGGAGTAACAAAAATATCGATAACAGACTACCTTCCATAATTACAAGGCTACCATCCATTGGGGTAACAAAAATCTCGATAACATACTACCTTTCATAATGACAAGGCTACCATCCATTGGAGTAACAAAAATCTTGACAACAGACTAACTTCCATAATTACAAGGCTACCATCCATTGAAGTAACAAAAATCTCGATAAAAGACTAGCTTCCATAATGACAAGGTAACCATCCATTGGAATAACAAAAATCTCGACAACAAACTACCTTCCATAATGACAGGGCTACCATCCAATGGAATAAAAAATTCTCGACAATAAACTACCTTCCAAAATGACAAGGCTACCATTTATTAGAGTAACAAAAATCTGAACAACAGACTACCTTCCGTAATGACAAGGCTACAATCCATTGGAGTAACAGAAATCTCAACGACATACTACCTTGCATAATGACAAGGCTACCATCCATTGGAATAACAAAAATCTCGACAATAGACTACCTTCCATAATGACAAGGCTACCATCCATTGGAGTAACAAAAATCTCGATAAAAAATTACCTTCCATAATGATAAGGTTACCATCCATTGGAGTTACAAAAATCTCGACAATAGACTACCTTCCATAATGACAAGGCTAAGATCCGTTGGAGTAACAAAAATCTGAACAATAGAATTCCTTCCATAATGACAAGGCTATCATCCATTGGAGTAACAAAGATATCGATAAAAGACTACCTTCAATAATTACAAGGCTACCATCCATTGGAGTAACAAAAATCTCAACAAAATACTACCTTCCATAATGACAAGGTTACCATCCATTGGAATAACAAAAATGTCGACAATAGACTACCTTCCATAATGATAAGGCTACCATCCAATGAAATAACAAAAATCTCAACAAAAGACTACCTTCCATAATGACTAGGCTACCATTCATTGGAGTAACAAAAATCTGAACAACTGACTACCATCCATAATGACAAGGCTACAATCCATTGGAGTCACAGAAATCTCAACGAAAGACTACCTTCCATAATGAAAATGCTACGATCCATTGGAGTTACAAAAATCTTGATAACAGACTACTTCCATAATGACAAGGCTACCATCCATTGGAGTAACAAAAATCTTGACAACAGACTACCTTCCATAATGATAAGGATATCATCCATTAGAGTAACAGAGATATCGATAACAGACTACCTTCAATAATGATAAGACTACCTTCCATTGGAGTAACAAAAATCTCAACAAAATACTACCTTCCATAATGATAAGGTTACCATCCATTGGAATAACAAAAATCTCGACAATAGACTACCTTCCTTAATGACAAGGCTATTATCCAATGGAATAACAAAAATATCAACAACATACTACCTTCCATATTGACAATGGTACAATCTATTGGAGTAATAGAAATCTCAACGACAGACTACCTTCCATAATGACAAGGCTGCCATTCATTGGAGGAACCAAAATATCGACAATAGACTACCTTCTATAATTACAAGGCTACATCCATTGGGGTAACAAAAATCTCGACAACAAACTGCCTTCCAAAGTGACAAGGCTACCATCCATTAGAGTAACAAAAATCTCGACCAAAAACTACATTCCATAATGAAAAAGCTACCATCCATTGGAATATCAAATATCTCGACAATAGACTTCCTTCTATAATGAAAAGGCTACCATCCATTGGAGTAACAATAATCTAGATAAAAAAGTACCTTCCATAATGATAAGGCTACCATCCATTAGAATAAAAAAAATCTCGACAATAGACTACCTTCCATAATGACAAGGCTACCATCCAATGGAGTAACAAAAATCTGAACAACAGACTACCTTGCATAATGACAAGGATATCATCCATTGGAGTAACAAGATATCCATAATAGACTACCTTCAATAATGACAAGGCTACCATCCATTGGAGTAACAAAAATCTCGACAAAAGACTACCCTCCATAATGACAAGGTTACCATCCATTGCAATAATAAAAATCTCGACAACAGACTACCTTCCATAATGACAAGGCTACCATCCATTGGAATAACAAAAATTTCAACAACAGACTACCTTCCATAATGACAAGGCTAACATCCATTGGAGTAACAAAATTATGAACAACAGACTACCTTACATAATGACAAGGCTACCATCCATTGGAGTAACCGAAATCTCAACGACTGACTACCTTCCATAATGACAAGGCTACCATCCATTGGAGTAACAAAAATCTCGACAACAGAATAGCTTCCATAATTACAAGGCTACCATCCTTTGGGGTAACAAAAATCTCGATAACAAACTACCTTCCATAATGACAAGGCTCCCATCCATTGGAGTAAAAAAATTCTCGACAACAAAATACCTTCCATAATGACAAGGCTATCATCCATTGGAGTAACAGAAATCTCAACGACAGACTACCTTCCATAATGACAAGGCTACCATCCATTGGAATAACAAAAATCTCGACAATAGACTACCTTCCATAATGACAAGGCTACTATCCAATGGAGTAACAAAAATCTTGATAAAAAACTACCTTCCTTAATGATAAGGCTACCATCCATTGGAGTTACAAAAATCTCGACAATAGACTACCTTCCACAATGACAAGGCTACCATCCGTTGGAGTAACAAAAATTTGAACAACAGACTACCTTGCGTAATGACAAGGCTACAATCAATTGGAGTAACAAAGATATCGACAACATACTACCTTCAATAATGACAAGGCGGCAATCCATTGGAGTAACAAAAATCTCGACAAAAGACTACCTTCCATAATGACAAGGTTACCATCCATTGGAATAACAAAAATCTCGACAACAAACTACCTTCCATAATGACAAGGCTACAATCCAATGGAATAAAAAATTCCCGATAACAAAATACCTTCCATAATGACAAGGCTATCATCCATTGGAGTAACAGAAATCTCAACGACAGACTACCTTCCATAATGACAAGGCTACCATCCATTGGAGTTACAAAAATCTCGACAATAGACTACCTTCCACAATGACAAGGCTACCATCTGTTGGAGTAACATAAATTTGAACAACAGACTACCTTGCATAATGACAAGGCTATCATCCATTGGATTAACAAAGATATCACAATAGACTACATTCAATAATGACAAGGCTACCATCCATTGGAGTAAGAAAAATCTCGACAAAAGACAACCTTCCATAATGACAAGGTTACCATCCATTGGAATAACAAAAATCTCGACAACGGACTACCTTTCATAATGACAAGGCTACCATCCATTAGAATAACAAAAATTTGAACAACAGACTACCTTCAATAATGACAAGGCTACAATCCATTAGAGTAACAAAAATCTCAACGACAGACTACCTAGCATAATGACAAGGCTACCATCCATTGGAATAACAAAAATCTCGACAATAGACAACCTTCCATAATGACAAGGCTACCATCCATTGGAGTAACAAAAATCTCGATAAAAAACTACCTTCCATAATGATAAGGCTACCATCCATTGGAGTTACAATAATCTCGAAAATAGACTACCTTCCATAATGACAAGGCTACCATCCGTTTGAGTAACAAAAATCTGGACAACAGACTACCTTCCATAATGAAAAGGCTACTATCCATTGGAGTAACAAAAATCCCGATAACAAACTACCTTCCATAATGACAAGGCTACCATCCATTAGAGTAACAAAAATCTAGACAACAGACTACCTTCCATAATGACAAGGCTACCATCCATTGGTGTAACAAAATCTCGAAAACAGACTACCTTCCATAATAACAAGGATGCTATCCATTGGAATAACAAAAATATCGAAAACAGACTACCTTCCATAATGACAAGGCTACCATCCATTAGAGTAACAAAAATCTCTACAACAGACTACCTTCCATAATGACAAGGCTACCATCCATTGGAGTGACAAAAATCTGGACAATAGACTACCTTCCATAATGACAAGGCTACCATCCTTTGGAGTGACAAAAATCTCGAGAATAGACTACCTTCCATAATGACAAGTTTACCATCCATTGGAGTAACAAAATCTCGACAACAGACTACCTTCCATAATGACAAGGCTACTATCCATTGGACTAACAAAAATCTCGATAACAAACTACCTTCCATAATGACAAGGCTACCATCCATTAGAGTAACAAAAATATCGACAACAGACTACCTTCCATAATGACAAGGCTACCATCCATTGGAGTAACAAAATCTCGAAAACAGACTACCTTCCATAATAACAAGGATATTATCCATTAGAGTAACAAACATATCGAAAACAGACTACCTTCCATAATTACAAGGCTACCATCCATTAGAGTAACAAAAATCTCTACAACAGACTACCTTCCATAATGACTAGGCTATCATCCATTGGAGTAATGAAAATATCAACAAGAGACTACCTTCCATAATGACAAGGCTACCATCCATTGGAGTAATGAAAATATCAACAAGAGACTACCTTCCATAATGAGAAGGCTACCATGCATTGGAGTAATGAATATATCAACAAGAGACTACCTTCCATAATGACAAGGCTACCATCCATTGGAGTAACAAAAATCTCGCCAACAAACTAACTTCCATAATCACAAGGCTACCATCCATTGGAGTGACAAAAATCTCGACAAAAGACTACCTTCCATAATGACAAGGCTACCATCCATTGGAGTAACAAAAATATCGACAACAGACTACCTTCCATAATGACAAGGCTACCATCCTTTGGACTGACAAAAATCTCGACAATAGACTACCTTCCTTAATGACAAGGCTACCATCCATTGGAGTAACAAAATCTCGACAACACACTACCTTCCATAATGACAAGGCTATTATCCATTGGAGTAACAAAAATCTCGACAAAAAACTACCTTCCATAATGACAAGGCTACCATCCATTGGAGTAACAAAAATCTCGCCAACAGACTAACTTCCATAATGACAAGGCTACCATCCATTGGAGTGACAAAAATCTCGACAATAGACTACCTTCCATAATGACAAGGCTACCATCCATTGGAGTAACAAAAATATCGACAACATACTACATTCCATAATGACAAGGCTACCATCCATTGGAGTAACAAAATCTCGACAATAGACTACCTTCCATAATGACAATGCTACCATCCATTGGAATAACGAAAATATAAACAAGAGACTACCTTCCATAATGACAAGGCTACGATCCATTGGAGTAACTAAAATCTCGCCAACAGACTACCTTCCATAATGACAAGGCTATCATCCATTAGAGTAACAAACATATCGAAAACAGACTACCTTCCATAATTACAAGGCTACCATCCATTAGAGTAACAAAAATCTCTACAACAGACTACCTTCCATAATGACTAGGCTATCATCCATTGGAGTAATGAAAATATCAATAAGAGACTACCTTCCATAATGATAAGGCTACCATCCATTGGAGTAATGAAAATATCAACAAGAGACTACCTTCCATAATGAGAAGGCTACCATGCATTGGAGTAATGAAAATATCAACAAGAGACTACCTTCCATAATGACAAGGCTACCATCCATTGGAGTAACAAAAATCTCGCCAACAAACTAACTTCCATAATCACAAGGCTACCATCCATTGGAGTGACAAAAATCTCGACAAAAGACTACCTTCCATAATGACAAGGCTACCATCCATTGGAGTAACAAAAATATCGACAACAGACTACCTTCCATAATGACAAGGCTACCATCCTTTGGACTGACAAAAATCTCGACAATAGACTACCTTCCTTAATGACAAGGCTACCATCCATTGGAGTAACAAAATCTCGACAACACACTACCTTCCATAATGACAAGGCTATTATCCATTGGAGTAACAAAAATCTCGACAAAAAACTACCTTCCATAATGACAAGGCTACCATCCATTGGAGTAACAAAAATCTCGCCAACAGACTAACTTCCATAATGACAAGGCTACCATCCATTGGAGTGACAAAAATCTCGACAATAGACTACCTTCCATAATGACAAGGCTACCATCCATTGGAGTAACAAAAATATCGACAACATACTACATTCCATAATGACAAGGCTACCATCCATTGGAGTAACAAAATCTCGACAATAGACTACCTTCCATAATGACAAGGCTACCATCCATTGGAATAACGAAAATATAAACAAGAGACTACCTTCCATAATGACAAGGCTACGATCCATTGGAGTAACTAAAATCTCGCCAACAGACTACCTTCCATAATGACAAGGCTATCATCCATTAGAGTAACAAACATATCGAAAACAGACTACCTTCCATAATTACAAGGCTACCATCCATTAGAGTAACAAAAATCTCTACAACAGACTACCTTCCATAATGACTAGGCTATCATCCATTGGAGTAATGAAAATATCAATAAGAGACTACCTTCCATAATGATAAGGCTACCATCCATTGGAGTAATGAAAATATCAACAAGAGACTACCTTCCATAATGAGAAGGCTACCATGCATTGGAGTAATGAAAATATCAACAAGAGACTACCTTCCATAATGACAAGGCTACCATCCATTGGAGTAACAAAAATCTCGCCAACAAACTAACTTCCATAATCACAAGGCTACCATCCATTGGAGTGACAAAAATCTCGACAAAAGACTACCTTCCATAATGACAAGGCTACCATCCATTGGAGTAACAAAAATATCGACAACAGACTACCTTCCATAATGACAAGGCTACAATCCTTTGGACTGACAAAAATCTCGACAATAGACTACCTTCCTTAATGACAAGGCTACCATCCATTGGAGTAACAAAATCTCGACAACACACTACCTTCCATAATTACAAGGCTACTATCCATTGGAGTACCAAAAATCTCGACAAAAAACTACCTTCCATAATGACAAGGCTACCATCCATTGGAGTAACAAAAATCTCGCCAACAGACTAACTTCCATAATGACAAGGCTACCATCCATTGGAGTGACAAAAATCTCGACAATAGACTACCTTCCATAATGACAAGGCTACCATCCATTGGAGTAACAAAAATATCGACAACATACTACATTCCATAATGACAAGGCTACCATCCATTGGAGTAACAAAATCTCGACAATAGACTACCTTCCATAATGACAAGGCTACTATCCATTGGACTAACAAAAATTGCGATAAAAAACTACCTTCCATAATGACAAGGCTACCATCCATTGGAATAACGAAAATATAAACAAGAGACTACCTTCCATAATGACAAGGCTACGATCCATTGGAGTAACTAAAATCTCGCCAACAGACTACCTTCCATAATGACAAGGCTATCATCCATTAGAGTGACAAAAATCTCGACAATAGACTACCTTTCATAATGACAAGGCTACCATCCATTGGAGTAACAAAAATATCGACAACAGACTACCTTCCATAATGACATGGCTACCATCCTTTGGAGTGACAAAAATCTCGACAATAGACTACCTTCCATAATGACAAGGCTACCATCCATTGGAGTAACAAAATCTCGACAACAGACTACCTTCCATAATGACAAGGCTACTATCCATTGGAGTAACAAAAATCTCGATAACAAACTACCTTCCATAATGACAAGGCTACCATCCATTAGAGTAACAAAAATATGGATAATAGACTACCTTCCATAATAATAAGGCTACCATCCATTGGAATAACAAAATCTCGACAACAGACAACCTTCCATAATGACAAGGCTATCATCAATTGGAGTAACAAAAATATGAACAACAGACTACCTTTCATAATGACAAGGCTATCATCCATTAGAGTAACAAAGATATCGACAATAGACTACATTCAATAATGAAAGGATACCATCCATTGGAGTAATGAAAATATCAACAAGAGACTACCTTCTATAATGACAAGGCTACCATACATTGTAATAACAAAAATGTCGACAACAAACTACCTTCCATAATGACAAGGCTACCATACATTGTAGTAACAAAAATCTCGACAACAGTCTACTTTCCATAATGACAATGCTACCATCCATTGGAGTAACAAAAATCTCGATAATAAACTACCTTCCATAATGACAAGGCTACCATCCATTGGAGTAACAAAAATCTTGACAACAAACTACATTCCATAATGACAAATCTACCATCCATTGGAGTAATGAAAATATCAACGAGAGACTACCTTCCATAATGGCAAGGCTACCATGCATTGGAGTAATGAAAATATCAACAAGAGACTACCTTCCATAATGATAAGGCTACCATCATTTGGAGTAACAAAAATATCGACAATAGACTACCTTCCATAATGACAATGCTACCATCCTTTGGAGTGACAAAAATCTCGACAATAGACTACCTTCGATAATGACAAGGCTACCATCCATTGGAATAACAAAATCTCGACTTCATACTACCTTCCATAATGACAAGGCTACTATCCATTGGAGTAACAAAAATCTCGATAACAAACTACCTTCCATAATGACAAGGCTACCATCCATTAGAGTAACAAAAATCTCGACAACAGACTGTTAGAACATAGTTTGATTCTACAACTCTCAGTTAGAGTTTTGATGATAACAAAATACAAGATTAAATGAATTATGAGATTTATATAAGACATATATGCTACTCAAAATTATGCTTTGTATTTACAGAAACTCTGATGGAATCAGCATCAGAATATCAACATCAGCATCAGAATATATGTCAGCACCAGAAGATCAAACATGTGCTACGCTGAAGTCTGATGAATAAAATCTGCAAAAACACACTCTGATTCTGATCAAGATCCTAACCCTGTCATCAGTACTCAGAAGCATCAGAATAAGATAAAGCCAAGAACACTCTGATTTTCATTAAGCAGAACATTCTGAAGTATCAATGTTACTGCATTCAAGGGAGATTAATTACCAACGGATTTATTCTAGGACAAAGATCTTCTCAAGGCTATTTCTGGACAGCAACATATCTATTCCAAGGCTATTTAAACAAGTCAGTGAGAAAAGAAATGGCTAATTCTCCCATACGCATAACCCAATCATCTTCACGTTCTCACTCATTCAGTTTGCTAAAGTTCTCAAGCGTTTACTCTATAGTTCTAGCAATCTAGTATTATCCAAGCTTAATATTGTGTATTATCACAGTGGTGATATATAGTTTTTCCTAGAAAACATCAAACACATTTGTTCATTTATCTGTAAAAGAATTTTCTTAAGATAAACCGGTTTGTGGTTAGACTCAGGAAGGCTTTAGCAGTTGTTAAAGCAGTTGTGTATTCAGTTGAATATAGTGGATTAAGACCTCGTTGGAGAGAGGCGAAATCACCTTGACGGGTGGACTAGAGTAGTTTGAGATCAAATTAACCAGGATAAAAATAACGTGTTGTCTGCATTTAATTTCAAGTTTTACAAATTCAACCCCCCTTCTTGTGTTTTTCACTTCTTCAATTGGCATCAGAGCACCTGGTTCTGAGCTTATATCACTTAACCATGTCAGTACAAGATCCAGCGTTAGAAAAACACAATGGCAGGACCACATCAAAACATCAGCAATGACAACATTGAAGAAAGAGACAGATTTAGTGGCAAACCTCCAGTCTTTGATGGAGAGAACTTTGATTACTGGAAAGACAGAATTGAAAGCTTATTTCTGGCTCACGATGCTGATCTGTGGGATATGGTGACTGATGGATACACGCACCCAGTGAATGCAAGTGGTCAGAAGATTGACAGGAAAGCAATGTCTGATCAGCAAAAGCGTGATTTCAAAAACCATCACAAGGCCAGAAAAATTCTTCTCAGTGCTATCTCTTACTCTGAATATGAAAAATATCAAATAGAGACACTGCAAACAATATGTTTGACTCTCTGATAATGATGCATGAAGGAAACCTTCAAGTTAAAGAAACTAAAGCTTATGCACTCATTCAGAAGTATGAGGCATTCAAGATAGAAGAAAGTGAATCAATTGAAACAATGTTCTCAAGATTTCAAATTCTGGTTGCTGGTCTCAAAGTTCTGGACAAAGGGTATTCTACTGCTGATCATGTTAAGAAGATCATCATAAGCTTGCCAAAACAGTGGAGGCCAATGGTCACAGCGCTAAAGCTAGCTAAGGATCTCAACAAAATCTCTCTGGAGGAACTTTTTAGCTCCCTCAGAAGTCACGAGATAGAGCTAGAAGCTGATGAACCTCAAAAGCAAGGTAAGCCATTAGCTTTAAAATCTAACAAAAAATCTGACTCCAAAGTTTTGCAGGTTGTAGAAGAAACCTCTGATGAGTCCTCATCAGAAGAAGACGAATTGTATCTCCTCTCCAGAAGGGTGACCAACAGTGCAAGCAGAGGCAAAGGAAGTTCAGGAATCCCAGAAGATCAGAGAATCAGAACGAATCTTCCTCCAGATACAAAAGGTCAGAATCCTCCTTAAGACACAGAAGATCTGAAGGCTCTTCAGGAAGAAGAAAGCCAAACAACAAAGACATCATCTGCTATAAATGTAACGAGCAAGGGCACTACAAAAGTGACTGCCCAAAGCTTCAGAAGGAAAAGCCCAGAAGAAAGTTTGGCATGGAAAAGAAGAAAAGTCTCATGGCCACATGGGATGATTCTGATACTTCTGATGTTGACTCAGAATCAGATGATGAAAGAGCAAACATAGCTCTCATGGCGAACATAACAGAAGAAAGTGAAGCTTCTAAATCAGACACTGAATCAGACACATAAGAGGTATTTCTTGACTTTGCTATTAACTTTACTAAGGATGGACTAGCTGAAAGCCTTAATGAAATTCTGGAAAGATATCAGCAGATCAGAGTCAAATTCAGAAACCTGAAAAGGGATCTTGCTTCTGACTCTGATAAAATTGAGAGTCTCAAATTGGAGAATTCTAACTTGAAAAATAAAATTTCAAAATTAGAAAATCTATTACAAAACTCTCAGAAGGAAATAATCACTGAAACTCCCAGCAGTGCTGATGAGATCATCAAGGAGTATGATCACAGCTTTCAGAAGTTTCTAGCTAAAAACATAGATAGAAGCAAGATGGCTTCAATGATCTATGGAGTTAGCAGAAATGGCAGAAAAGGAATAGGATACCAAGGTAAGGTACCTACACCATAGAATGCCATGGATTTAGTGATAAAACGCACCTCACTTGATTCTCACTTTGCATATGGGCACACACATGACATCAAATATACTAGTAGTAATTATTCTGTAAAACCAAAATTCAAACAGAGTGTTGGTAAAACTAAAAAATCAGGACCCAAGAAAATATGGGTACCTATGGATAAAATAATACATTTTGCAGATATCTTTAGCAGCAAAGTAGAAACACCAGTCATGGTACCTGGACTATGGCTGCTCACGACACATGACGGGAAGAAGGCATATGTTCCAAAGCCTGGAACTTAAGCCTGGAGGCCACGTAGGCTTTGGAGGCAATTAGAGGGGAAAGATCATTGCCTCTGGAACAGTAGGTAATAGAAATCTTCCCTCTATAAGTAATGTTTTATTAGTAGATGGATTAATGCATAACCTGTTATCCATAAGTCAATTAAGTGATAACGGTTATGATATAATATTTAATCAAAATTCATGCAAAGCTGTTAGTCAGAAAGATTGGACTATCCTGTTTAATGGAAAGAGGAGAAACAACATTTATAAAATCAAACTTTATGAACTGAAAAGTCAGAATGTAAAGTGTCTTCTGTCTGTTAACAACGAGCAATGGATCTGGCACAGAACATTGGGGCATGTTAGTATGAGAGGACTTCCTAACCTGAAGTTCAATTCAGATGCTCTGTGTGAAGCATGTAAGAAAGGCAAGTTTGCAAAACCAGCTTTCAAATCTAAAAACGTTGTTTCCACCTCTAAACCATTAGAACTTCTCCACATTGACTTATTTGGACCAGTTAAAACTGCTTCAGTCAGTGGCAAGAAGTATGGGTTAGTAATCGTAGATGATTATAGCAGATGGACATGGGTAAAGTTATTAAGACACAAGGACGAGTCACACTCTGTGATTGTCTCCTTCTGCAACCAAGTTCAGAATGAAAAGGATATTAGAATCGTCAAAGTCATAAGTGATCATGGTGGAGAGTTTGAAAACAAAGATTTTGAATTATTTTTTAATGACAAAGGCATTCTGCATGATTTCTCTTGTCCTAGAACTCCCCAGCAAAATGGAGTTGTAGAACGAAAGAACAGAACATTGCAAGAAATGGCCAGAACCATGATCAACGAGACTAACGTTGCTAAGATCTTCTGGGCAGAGGCAATAAACACAGCGTGCTACATTCAGAATAGAATCTCCATAAGACCTATTATGGAAAAGACTCCATATGAATTGTGGAAGAACAGAAAGCCCAACATTTCTTATTTTCATCCATTTGGATGTACTTGTTTTATTTTGAATACTAAAAATTATTTGAACAAGTTTGACTCTAAAGCACAGAAGTGTATTATGTTAGGATACTCTGAACGCTCAAGAGGGTACAAAGTATACAATACAGAAACACAGATTATGGAAGAATCAATCAGTTTTCGCTTTGATGATAAGCTTGACTCTCAAAAGTTAAAGCAAAATGAACTACTTGTAGGTATGGAAGTTGAATTCACAGGTACTGAAGACAAGTCATCAGAAGCTCTTAACAGAGACACTCCCTCAACATCAGAAAGAGGCACTGCAAGCAATCCAGCATCTTCTGTTGATCTACCTCAGAAAAGACCATCCAAAAGTAGTATGGATCACCCAGAAGAAACAATCTTAGGAAGAAAGGACGATCCAATCAGAACAAGATCCAGCTTTAGAAACTCTGAAGAATCCAACATGGGACTTGTTTCTCTTATTGAACCATCTTCAATTGATGAAGCACTTCTGTACAATGACTGGATTCTTGCAATGAAAGAGGAGGTGAATCAATTCACAAGGAATGACGTATGGGATCTAGTTCCTAAGCGAAAAGGATTCAACGTCATTGGAACAAAATGGGTGTTTAGAAAGAAACTGAATGAACAAGGTGAAGTCATCAAAAACAAAGCACGATTGGTAACACAAGTTTATAGTCAGCAAGAGGGGATAGACTATACAAAAACCTTTGCTCCAGTCGCCAGATTAGAATCTATCAGACTTTTAATTTCATTTGATGTTAATAAAGGCATCACTCTGTATCAGATGGATGTTAAGAGCGCATTATTAAATGGCTATATAGAAGAAGAGGTATATGTGCACCAACCCCCTGGTTTTGAAAGTTCAAAAAATCTAGAATATGTTTTCAAACTAAAGAAGTCACTGTATGGTCTGAAACAAGCTCCCAGAACTTGGCATGAAAGACTAAGTAACTTCCTGTTAGAAAAGGAATTCACCAGAGGGAAGGTGGACACAACCTTATTCTGTAAGACAATTAAGAATGACATTTTTGTATGTCACATTTATGTTGATGATATCATTTTTGGATCTACTAAACCTTCTCTGGGAAGAAAGTTTGCTAAGTGTATGCAAGCAGATTTGAGATGAACCAAATGGGGGAACTGAAATTCTTTCTGGGCATTCAGATCAATCAAACCCCAGAAGGAACTTACATTCATCAGAGCAAATATGTCAGAGAACTTATGAAGAAATTTGATCTCTCCGAATGTAAGTCATCAAAGATTCCAATGCATCCCACGTGCATTCTGGAAAGAGAAGAGGTAAGCAAAAAGGTAGAACTGAAGGTCTACAGAGGTATGATTGGTTCTCTTCTTTATCTTACAGCCTCAAGGCCTGATATTTCATTCAGTGCATGCATTTATGCAAGATTCCAATCAGATCCTAGAGAATCTCACTTAACAGCTGTTAAGCGGATTTTCAAGTATTTGAAAGGTACTACTAATCTGGGTCTGTTTTATAGAAAATCAAGTGATTACAGCTTAGTAGGTTACTGTGATGTTGACTTTGCTGGAGACAGAGTAGAACGTAAAAGCACTTTTGGAAGCTTCCAGTTTCTGGGAGAAAATCTGATCTCATGGTCCAACAAAAGACAATCCACAATTGCTCTATCAACAACAGAAGTTGAATACATAGGAGCAGCTGGATGCAGCACACAAATGCTCTGGATGAAAAGTCAACTTGAGGACTTCCAGATATTTGAGAGTAACATTCCTATACTCTGTGACAATACTTCTGCTATTTGCTTAAGTAAAAATCCAATTTTTCATTCTAGGGCTAAGCATATAGAAATAAAACATCATTTTATTAGGGACTATATTCAGAAAGGGATTTTAAACTTAAAATTTATTGATACAGACCATCAATGGGCTGATATTTTTACAAAACCACTTTCTGAAGATAGGTTCAACTTCATTCTGAAACATCTCAGCATGAAGCTCTGTCCAGAATAAAACTGTTTTAATTTTATATATTAACCTTCAGAATTGTGTTTATTTCTCTGTGAACTTCTGATCAATCCTCTTTCAGAATTTTAGAAATGCAGATTGTATCAGAATCTATCCATGAAGATCTGAGCGCTTCAGTTCAAGGATAGAAGTGCTGTTCACTCAAGCAAACAAGTGTCATCCAGTCATCAGCTGTTTTCTGAGGCTGAACACGCGTTCACGCTTCTGAAAAGGCAAAGAGCTGATTGGATGCATTGAGACACATGTCATGGGTAACCGTTTAAGTATCTTACTGAATCCCCTAAAATCAGCTATCATTAAATGCTAATAATCATGATTTATTTCTCTCTCTTAAACGTTTAGGTTTTTCAAAAAACTTTTTAGAAATCTATTTAAACACTTCACACCATTCAGACACTTTTACCGTCACCTTCGTTTTCTATCAATATTTTTGATTTCTGTGTTCTTCCTTCTCAAGAAAACCCTTTCAATTTTTTTAAAAAACCTCGTGTGAACATGGCTTCCTCCAGCAATCCTTCTTCAGGTTCCCAGAAAGATACATCATCTGAGCAATATGAAGTTCCTCTCAGAATGCTTCTCACTCCAGTCAAGAACCTTGAATTTCTATCAGAGATAATAGTGGATTTCAACAGTCTCAAGGAAAATGGTTTTGATTTATTAGAAGAGATTCAAGCTCAAGGTTGGGAAAAGTACTTCGACAGGCTAGTGGGTCCAACTTTTCCTATTCTGGTAAAGGAATTTTGGATTCACGCTTCTTCCTCAAATCACCAAGTCACTTCTTACATCATGGGGAAGAAGATTGTGATTACTGAAGACCTGATTGCAAAACTCATAGGGTACAATGGTGGTGGTATTTGCTGTATTGATATGGCAGAGAGGTGTGCAAATGTTGCTATTATAGCAAGGGAAATTTTCACGTTGGGGCTTCCCTCCAGCAAGATAAGGGACTTGAAAGACAAGCACATGATTGGAGCAAAGATTATGCTGGGTTGTTTCAACCACATGAAGCCTACCAGCTCTCCTGATTACATAAACATAGATCAGTAGTTTCTGATCTATTTTATCTCCCAGAAGGTCAAGATTAATCTAGCTCATCTTCTGTTCAACCTTCTCAGAACAAGCGTGAAGGAAACAAGAGAAGATGAACGTACTAAAAGGGATTGGATACCCTTGGGAAGACTAATATCAAATATTCTGACAGAGAATAGGCTGATTGAATACTTGACATAGCCACAAGAAATCAGCACCTTGGAACCTTCTGTTGGCAAGCAGTTGAATGCCAAAAATCTGAAGAAAATGAAGCTCATAGAGAACATTAAGAAGGAGCCCAGCGTCACTCCTTTTGCTGAAATCTCCAGCAGAAGAGTCCCTCTGGACGACTTCCCTATGTTCTCAGAGATTGACTCCAAGCGTCAAATCATTCTGAGATATTTCGATGCGTGTAAAGCTGATGGTACAACACCCAATCTAAATATTCAAGATCTTCAGCAGAAGGCACCAGAGGTTGTTCTGAAGAAGACGAAGAAGAGAAAAGCTGCTCCAAAAGGATCATCTCAACAGACTCCAAAGAAAAGAGGTAATCCTGTGTCTGTAATTGTTTTAGATTCAACTGCTGTTTCCACATCTATTCCTACTCCAACTCCAACTCCAACTCCATCTGAAATCCCAACACCATAAACCTTTGATGATTTTGACGTAGACTTTGACCCTTCTGAGTCATTAACCCTCAGAAGATCCCGCTCCAAACCACAAAATCCAAACAATGCAACAATACCAGAACAAGAACTTGCCCAAGTTCTTTCTGATATAGAACAACACTCTTCCGCTCCTAAAACAGACAATCCAAATCCACAACCAGAAATTGCCACCTCACCACAACCTGAAACTCCCCTCTCACCAATACCAGAAACTCCACTCTCTCCAATACCAGAACCAGAAATCCCACAACCTTCTTCTCCTCAACCAGAAATTAATCCACCCTCTCCACAACCTAAGACTCAAACCTCTAAGGCTCAAACCTCTGATTCCCCTGAACCACAACCTTTGGTCATTCAATTGCCCTGTGGTACCACTGTTAATATTTCTCAACTTCCCTCGTCACCAGAAATTACTCCACCAAATACCCCATCAAGTCCAATCGTAATTTCTGACTCTCCCACTCCCTCACCTAAGAAAAATACAGAAAACCACAGTAAGACAAACATTAATCTAATTGTCTTTGAACGCCTTGCTACAATAAACCAGAAAACAACCATCCCTAAACCGAAACAACCAGATGTTGGTTCCAGCATTTTGAACTTTGAAACAGATATGTAGAAGTGGATCACTTCTTTGAAACAAGTAAGTATGGATGTGGTTGATCCTGCTGTATCAGACCTCCTCTGGACTCAATTTAGAAGATGGGTATGCGCTGAAACCTTTAAGTTGCAAGACCAGAGCTATGGATAGGCTCAACAGAACTTTAGCAATCTGCTGAAGGAAATGGAAGGTCCAGTTCTGAGCAAGCTGCTGAACGAAGAAGTTCTCCATCTGTACATTGCGCCTTGGTCGGAAAAGCGTCCAGCATCTAAAGTTCAACCTGCAGAAGAACAGATAATTCAAGCAGAAGACTTGGGTCAAGAAGAAGTTATTGCAGAAAGCTTTGAGAAGCAGACTGTATCTGAAGATCCTCAAGCTTCCTCTCTTGACAGGCAGACTCAGGAGGATTTGAAGAGATCTGATATGCTGATGAATGAAAGGATGGACAAGCAGGATATCAAGATTGATTCTATATCAAACATGGTATCTAAGCAACAGGAAACCAGGGAGCAAATCAAGAGCATGTTGGAAGCTCTGTTCACACGACTTCCTCCTTCTTCTTAGAATTTTCCTGTGTTTTCCTTGTTTTCTTTACATGTTTGTCTGTAATATTTTACTTGTTCTAAACTATCATTGCTTCTGTTTTTAATACAAACGTTTTTTGCTTTGATCATTTTAACTTTGATTATTCGTGCTTTTTGATAACTGACAAAATGGGGGAGAAAGAATGATATTTTTCAATAACGGATTACTAAGACAAAAGTATCAAACATTCTAACATTCTTATATATTTGAACTTCTTTGTTCTGAAAAGCTTACATGTACAAGAATCTGATGAACTCTGATAAAGTAAAGTTCTGATGCTCAAAGAAAGTTCAGTAAAGTTCTGATGCTCAAGGTCTCAAGGAATCAAAGGGAATAATCAACTCAGGGGGAGTTTTTCTCTTCATTACTCTGATACTTTTTATTCCTTATCTTCTTATCTCTGATACCTTTTATGCGTTAATTGATTATCTTTGATACTGTTTCCTCTCTATCCTTAAACTCTGATACCTTTCATCATTTTATTTTAATTGAAAAAATCTGGTTTTTGTCATCATCCAAAAGGGGGAGATTCTTAGAACATAGTTTGATTCTACAACCCTCAGTTAGAGTTTTGATGATAACAAAATACAAGATTAAATGAATTATGAGATTTATATAAGACATATATGCTACTCAAAATTATGCTTTGTATTTACAGAAACTCAGATGGAATCAGCATCAGAATCTGCGCAAAATCTACTCTTATTCTGATCAAGATCCTAACCCTGTCATCAGCACTCAGAAGCGTCAGAATAAGCTAAAGCCAAGAACACTCTGATTTTCATTAAGCAGAACATTCTGAAGTATCAACGTTACTACATTCAAGGGAGATTAATTACCAACGGCTTTATTCCAAGACAAAGATCTTCTCAAAAAGGAAAGAACGTTATGAGCATTGAAATGGAATTATGGACAACAACGTATCTATTCCAAGGATATTTAAACAAGTCATTGAGAAAAGAAATGGCTAATTCTCCCATACGCACATGCGCATAAGCCAATCATCTTCACGTTCTCACTCATTCAGTTTGCTAAAGTTCTCAAGGGCTTACTCTATAGTTCTAGCAATATAGTATTATCCAAGCTTAATATTGTGTATTATCACAGTTGTGATATATAGTTTTTCCTAGAAAACATCAAACACATTTGTTCATTTATCTGTAAAAGAATTTCCTTGAGATAAACCGGTATGTGGTTAGACTCAAGAAGGCTTTAGCAGTTGTTAAAGCAGTTGTGTATTTAGTTGAATATAGTGGATTAAGACCTCGTTGGAGAGAGGCGAAATCACCTTGACGGGTGGACTGGAGTAGTTTGAGATCAAACGAACCAGGATAAAAATAACATGTTGTCTGCATTTGATTTCAAGTTTTACAATTCAACCCCCCTTCTTGTGTTTTTCACTTCTTCACAGACTACCTTCCATAATGACAAGGCTACCATCCATTGGAGTAACAAAAATCTCGCCAACAGACTACCTTCCATAATGACAAGGCTACCATCCATTGGAGTAACAAAAATATCGACAACAGACTACCTTCCATAATGACAAGGCTACCATCCTTTGGAGTGACAAAAATTTCGACAATAGACTACCTTCCATAATGACAAGGCTACCATCTATTGGAGTAACAAAATCTCGACAACAGACTACCTTCCATAATGACAAGGCTACTATCCATTGGAGTAACAAAAATCTCGACAAAAAACTACCTTCCATAATGACAAGGCTACCATGCATTGGAATAACGAAAATATCAACAAGAGACTACCTTCCATAATGACAAGGCTACCATCCATTGGAGTAACAAAAATCTCGCCAACAGACTACCTTCCATAATGACAAGGCTATCATCCATTAGAGTGACAAAAATCTTGACAATAGACAACCTTCCATAATGACTAGGCTACAAACAATTGGACTAATGAAAATATCAACAAGAGACTACCTTTTATAATGACAAGGCTACCATACATTGTAATAAAAAAATCTCGACAACAAACTATCTTTCACAATGAAAAGGCTACCATACATTGTAGTAATAAAAATCTCGACAACAGTCTAGTTTCCATAATGACAAGGCTACCATCCAATGGAGTAACAAAAATCTGTTCAAAAAACTACCTTCCATAATGACAAGGATACCATCCATTGGATTGAAAAAAATCTCGACAATAGACTACCTTCCATAATAACAAGGCTACCATCCATAAGAGTAACAAAAATATCGACAACAGACTACCTTCCATAATGACAAGGCTACCATCCTTTGGAGTGACAAAAATCTCGACAATAGACTACCTTCCATAATGACAACGCTACCATCCATTAGAGTAACAAAATCTCGACAACAGACTACCTTCCATAATGACAAGTCTACTATCCATCGGAGTAACAAAAATC
This sequence comes from Vicia faba, assembly GCA_948472305.1. Taxonomy (NCBI): domain Eukaryota; kingdom Viridiplantae; phylum Streptophyta; class Magnoliopsida; order Fabales; family Fabaceae; genus Vicia; species Vicia faba. The sequence goes on along the minus strand of OX451739.1, from coordinate 555,932,267 downwards.
TCGATAACAAACAACCTTCCATAATGACAAGGCTACCATCCATTAGAGTAACAAAAATCTGGACAATAGACTACCTTCCATAATGACAAGGCTACCATCCATTGGAATAAAAAAATCTCGACAACAAACTACCTTCCATAATGACAAGGCTACTATCCATTGGAGTAACCAAAATCATGACAATAAACTACCTTCCATAATGACAAGGCTACCATCCATTAGGGTAACAAAAATCTCGACAACAGACTACCTTCCATAATGACTAGGCTACCATCCATTGGAGTAATGAAAATATCAACAAGAGACTACCTTCTATAATGACAAGGCTACCATACATTGTAATCACAAAAATCTCGACAACAAACTACCTTCCACAATGACAAGGCTACCATACATTGTAGTAACAAAAATCTTGACAACAATCTACTTTCCATAATGACAATACTACCATCCATTGGAGTAACAAAAATCTCAATAATAGACTACCTTCCATAATGACAAGGCTACCATCCATTGGAGTAACAAAAATATTGACATCAAACTAACTTCCATATTGACAAGGCTACCATCCATTGGAGTAATGAAAATATCAACAAGAGACTACCTTCCATAATGACAAGGCTACCATCCATTGGAGTGCCAAAAATCTCGACAATAGACTACCTTCCATAATGACAAGGCTACCATCCATTGGACTAACAAAAATATCGACAACAGACTACCTTCCATAATGACAAGGCTACCATCCTTTGGAGTGAAAAAATCTCGACAATAGACTACCTTCCATAATGATAAGGCTACCATCCATTGGAGTAACAAAATCTTGACAACAAACTACCTTCCATATTGATAAGGCTACCATCCATTGGAATAACAAAAATATCGACAACAAACTACGTTCCATAATGACAAGGCTACCATCCATTGGAGTAACAAAAATTTCGACAACAAACTACCTTCCATAATGACAAGGCTACCATCCATTGGAGTAAAAAAAATATTGACAACAGACTACCTTCCATAATGAAAAGCCTACTATCCATTGGAGTAACAAAAATATCGAAAACAAACTACCATCCATAATTACTAGGCTACCATCCATTGGAGTAACAAAGTTTTCGACAACACACTACCTTCCATAATGATAATTCTACCATCCCTTGGAGTAACAAAAATATTGACAACAAACTACCTTCCATAATGACAAGGCTACCATCCATTAGAGTAACAAAAATCTCAACAACAATCTACCTTCAATAATGACAATGCTACCATCCATTGGAGTAACAAAAATCTCGCCAACATACTACCTTCCATAATGACAAGGCTATCATCCATTGGAGTGACAAAAATCTCGACAATAGACTACCTACCATAATGACTAGGCTACCATCCATTGGAGTAATGAAAATATCAAAAAGAGACTACCTTCTATAATGACAAGGCTACCATACTTTGTAATAACAAAAATCTCGACAACAAACTATCTTTGACAATGACAATGCTATCATACATTATAGTAAAAAAAATCACGACAATAGTCTACTTTCCATAATGACAAGGCTACTATCCATTGGAGTAACAAAAATCTCTTCAACAGACTACCTTCCATAATGACAAGGCTACCATCCATTGGAGTGACAAAATATCGACAATAGACTACCTTCCATAATGACAAGGCTACCATCCATTGGAGTAACAAAAATATCGACAACAGACTACCTTCCATAATGACAAGGCTACCATCCTTTGGAGTGACAAAAATCTCGACAATAGACTACCTTCCATAATGACAAGGCTACTATCCATTGGAGTAACAAAAATCTTGATAACAAACTACCTTCCACAATGACAAGGCTACAATCCATTAGAGTAACCAAAATCTCGACAACAGACTACCTTCCATAATAAGAAGGCTACTATCCATTGGAGTAACAAAAATATCGACAACAGATTACCTTGCATAATGACAAGGCTACCATCCATTAGAGTAATGAAAATCTCGACAACAGACTACCTTCCATAATGACTAGGCTACCATCCATTGGAGTAAAGAAAATATCAACAAGAGACTACCTTCCACAATGACAGGGCTACCATCCATTGGAATAATGAAAATATCAACAAGAGACTACCTTCCATAATGACAAGGCTACCATGCATTGGAGTAATAAAAATATCAACAAGAGACTACCTTCCATAATGACAAGGCTACCATCCATTGAAGTAACAAAAATATCGCCGACAGACTAACTTCCATAATGACAAGCCTACCATCCATTGGAGTGACAAAAATCTCTACAATAGACTACCTTCCATAATGACAAGGCTACCATCCATTGGAGTAACAAAAATATCGACAACAGACTACCTTCTATAATGACAAGGCTACCATTCTTTGGAGTGACAAAAATCTTAACAATAGACTACCTTCCATAATGACAAGGCTACCATCCATTGGAGTAACAAAATATCGACAACAGACTACCTTCCATAATGACAAGGCTACTATCCATTGGAGTAACAAAAATCTCGACAAAAAACTACCTTCCAAAATGACAATGCTACCACCCATTGGTGTAACGAAAATATCAACAAGAGACTACCTTCTATAATGACAAGGCAACCATCCATTGGAGTAACAAAAATCTCGCCAACATACTAACTTCCCTAATGACAAGGCTACCATCCATTGGAGTGACAAAAATCTCGACAATAGACTACCTTCCATAATGACAAGGCTACCATCCATTGGAGTAACAAAAATATCGACAACAGACTACCTTCCATAATGACAAGGCTACCATCCTTTGGAGTGACAAAAATATCGACAATAGACTACCTTCCATAATGACAAGGCTACCATCCATTAGAGTAACAAAATCTCGACAACAGACTACCTTCCATAATGACAAGTCTACTATCCATCGGAGTAACAAAAATCTCGATAACAAACTACCTTCCATAATGACAAGGCTACCATCCATTAGAGTAACAAAAATCTGGACAATAGACTACCTTCCATAATGACAAGGCTACCATCCATTGGAATAACAAAATCTCGACAACAAACTACCTTCCATAATGAAAAGGCTACTATCCATTGGAGTAACCAAAATCATGACAACAAACTACCTTCCATAATGACAAGGCTACCATCCATTAGGGTAACAAAAATCTCGACAACAGACTACCTTCCATAATGACTAGGCTACCATCCATTGGAGTAATGAAAATATCAACAAGAGACTACCTTCTATAATGACAAGGCTACCATACATTGTAATCACAAAAATCTCGACAACAAACTACCTTCCACAATGACAAGGCTACCATACATTGTAGTAACAAAAATCTTGACAACAATCTACTTTCCATAATGACAATGCTACCATCCATTAGAGTAACAAAAATCTCAATAATAGACTACCTTCCATAATGACAAGGCTACCATCCATTGGAGTAACAAAAATCTTGACATCAAACTAACTTCTATAATGACAAGGCTACCATCCATTGGATTAATGAAAATATCAACAAGAGACTACCTTCCATAATGACAAGGCTACGATCCATTGGAGTGCCAAAAATCTCCACAATAGACTACCTTCCATAATGACAAGGCTACCATCCATTGGACTAACAAAAATATCGACAACAGACTACCTTCCATAATGACAAGGCTACCATCCTTTGGAGTGATAAAAATCTCGACAATAGACTACCTTCCATAATGATAAGGCTACCATCCATTGGAGTAACAAAATCTCGACAACTGACTACCTTCCATAATGACAAGCCTGCTATCCATTGGAGTAACAAAAATCTTGACAACAAACTACCTTTCATATTGATAAGGCTACCATCCATTGGAATAACAAAAATATCGACAACAAACTACGTTCCATAATGACAAGGCTACCATCCATTGGAGTAACAAAAATTTCGACAACTAACTACCTTCCATAATGACAAGGCTACCATCTATTGGAGTAAAAAAAAATATCGACAACAGACTACCTTCCATAATGAAAAGCCTACTATCCATTGGAGTAACAAAAATATCGAAAACAAACTACCATCCATAATTACTAGGCTACCATCCATTGGAGTAACAAAGTTTTCGACAACACACTACCTTCCATAATTATAATGCTACCATCCCTTGGAGTAACAAAAATATTGACAACAAACTACCTTCCATAATGACAAGGCTACCATCCATTAGAGTAACAAAAATCTCAACAACAATCTACCTTCAATAATGACAATGCTACCATCCATTGGAGTACCAAAAATCTCGCCAACATACTACCTTCCATAATGACAAGGCTATCATCCATTGGAGTGACAAAAATCTCGACAATAGACTACCTTCCATAATGACTAGGCTACCATCCATTGGAGTAATGAAAATATCAACAAGAGACTACCTTCATTAATGACAAGGCTACCATCATTTGTAATAACAAAAATCTCGACAACAAACTATCTTTGACAATGACAAGGCTACCATACATTGTAGTAAAAAAAATCTCGACAATACTCTACTTTCCATAATGACAAGGCTAGTATCCATTGGAGTAACAAAAATATCTTCAACAGACTACCTTCCATAATGACAAGGCTACAATCCATTGGAGTGACAAAATATCGACAATAGACTACCTTCCATAATGACAAGGCTACCATCCATTGGAGTAACAAAAATATCGACAACAGACTACCTTCCATAATGACAAGACTACCATCCTTTGGAGTGACAAAAATCTCGACAATAGACTACCTTCCATAATGACAAGGCTACTATCCATTGGAGTAACAAAAATCTTGATAATAAACTACCTTCCATAATGACAAGGCTACCATCCATTAGAGTAACCAAAATCTCGACAACGGACTACCTTCCATAATAACAAGGCTACTATCCATTGGAGTAACAAAAATCTCGACAACAGACTACCTTCCATAATGACTAGGCTACCATCCATTGGAGTAATGAAAATATCAACAAGAGACTACCTTCCACAATGACAAGGCTACCATCCATTGGAATAATGAAAATATCAACAAGAGACTACCTTCCATAATGACAAGGCTACCATGCATTGGAGTAATAAAAATATCAACAAGAGACTACCTTCCATAATGACAAGGCTACCATCCATTGAAGTAACAAAAATATCGCCGACACACTAACTTCCATAATGACAAGCCTACCATCCATTGGAGTGACAAAAATCTCTACAATAGACTACCTTCCATAATGACAAGGCTACCATCCATTGGAGTAACAAAAATATCGACAACATACTACCTTCTATAATGACAAGGCTACCATTCTTTGGAGTGACAAAAATCTTGACAATAGACTACCTTCCATAATGACAAGGCTACCATCCATTGGAGTAACAAAATCTCGACAACAGACTACCTTCCATAATGACAAGGCTACTATCCATTGGAGTAACAAAAAACTACCTTCCATAATGACAATGCTACCATCCATTGGTGTAACGAAAATATCAACAAGAGACTACCTTCTATAATGACAAGGCTACCATCCATTGGAGTAACAAAAATCTCAAAATTGCTCTTCCAATTGCAACTCTTTGCTTTTGACCTCCCTAGAGTTGAGTTCCATGTTCACCAACCATTGCGTCTAGTCCCTAAGATCATTAACCATGTTTAAACAAAATGATTAAATAAAAAAGAACACGCTCAATATGAAGGGGCAGAATATTTCAAACTGTAAAATAGAATTTACTATGACGTTACATGTACATTCAGGAGGAACATGAATACCTTGTACTAATACAGTGAATTGATCGATGAAGCTCCAGCTTGGAGGAATAGAAGCAAGCAATTAGTTGTTATGCAATGTACTCATACTCCTTCATGTAATATTAACATCAACCATGTAACTCAATCACTGTCATACAGGTTAACATAAACAATAATAATTGAAAGCATGTATTTAAAAAAAATGTGAGCAATAATCACTTACAAAATAAAGAAGAATGCAAACAACCCCGATGAAAATGTAAGCAGCGCAAAATTGAATCTGTAACCTTGATAAAGGCCAAATCTAGCGATTAGAGTTCCTATGTTATAACTGATACAAATTAAACGAAAAGACTCGAATTTCAATAACACTTACTACAAATATTTCACTCACATGTGTAGTAGTGTAAATAAAACAACAAACATTAAAATTGTCATTTGTTAGGTGCCATCATCACAATACCCTATAAGACCAGTCAAGTATTTATGATGAACTATAGCAAAACATTTGGCCTTTCAATCACAAAGGATAAAACTTGTTAACTGTATTTACACTCACACAGGCATGATGACATTTGCAAGTTAGTTAATCATACTACCTCTACTTGAAATTGTAGATATCCTTGAGCTGATGAGAAAGATAGCATTTTGACAGCTACGTCAATATCATCACAATCCAGCCATGGTAGACTATTTCAGATGCTTCTTTCCCCCACCACCTTTTCAAAGTTTCTGGTAATGCTTAATACTTCTTCATAGGTGAATTCTTGTTTCTTTGACTCTAGTTCTTGCTTTATTCTTGAATAAGCACCAACCTTGCTCACCTGATGGGAAGCTATGACGAAGAAACACATTCATTATCGAAATGGAAGAAAAAGTACCACGAAGATTGAGAAACTTACATGTGTGATGAATAAACTATATAAAAAATATACCTTTGCAATAACATGGTAGGCTGTCAAGGTTCTAAGAAAATACTTCATCTCTTAAATTGCTTCAACATACAAATAAGGAATACATAATCCCTAAAATGTTTCCTCTTTCATGTAACTCACCACTAACTAAGAAGTTTCATTGGCCTTTGCATTTTCTTCTAAACCTTCCAATTAAATTGACCCTGTGAAATTTAATATTATTCAACCAAGAATGAAACACATGAAAATTAAGTATAAAACTACACAATAGTACTTCAATAGTTCAACTTTTACAATAACATATACTGTCCAAAAAAAAAATCTTTATTACAGAAAGTGAATATGTTACAAATTATAAGATATTATCCAAAAAAATTAAACTCTAAAGAACACGCCAAAGAACAAATAAAACATGCAGGTTGCCAAAATCAAGTATTTTAATTCATCCTCTGAAATTTTGAATTAACACATTTTTTCAACCGTCCAAACTCACAGTTTTTTAATCCAAACAATCTCCTTCAGAAACTTGAATCCAACAAATCTTCTAGACAAAAAAAAACAACTACTTAAAAAATCTATAGTTTCAATGCTTGGCGAAGTTTCCACCTTGAGAGTGCGAACAGATAAGCCACTCGTTTTGTTCTTCATGTTACAAACTTTCGTAAAAGATTAGTTAAACTCGTCTTCTGCTATATCGAAGTAATTCAAACATAGTTTCAGCGATAACAAAAGCTATAGCATTATACTCACGATATTCCAACGACCTTTCAATAGAATATGTAAGTGACTTCAAAAGAGGGCAAGATCGACCAAGGATTTTGAGAGAGTCTTTGTGTAAGTTGGTAAGTAAAATATCAATCATCTTTAATCGCAGAAGCTTTCTCACAGCTTCACAACACCCTTTATCAGAAATATTCCAGCAATCTACCAACCGCATGGAATGTAGGTGACTGCGCTGTAAAATTTGAAGTAAAAATTTTAAATAGATTGGTAAATGAAAACAATAAAATATCTATGAACTTAACTTGGATATTACTTACTTATCAGTTATGCATTCAAGGAGATTATTGGTGCCAAAACGCACAATATCAATTTCTTCAAGATGATCACAAATTCGTTCAACAACTCTGAAACAAATCTTCAACAATTCCACATCATCGTAAGGACTATTCCACCAAACAGGTCACACTCGTCATGCACTTATCAAATACTTTAATATATATATAGGTACAGCTAACCATAACTAACTCTCTTATGTCAGTTACAACAGCTGGCTACAGCTGGCAAGCTTAACTCTAGCACATGTCTAAAAGCTAACTAATGCAATAACCAACTGACTAATCTAACAAGAGTGATTCCAAGTGAAAATTGATTGAAATGAGTGAAGGGTGGTTAACTGACTGACGGCTGTCAAGCAGCTAGTTACAAGGAAGCTAAAACAGTTATAGTTGATTACACTACAGGTGTTTTATATTATGAGGGAGACTCTATACAAGCTCTCATGAGCTTGAGTTAAGTTATATTAGCTTTATGCTTTCTTGTACAAGAATGAAAGCTCTGCTATGTCAGTGTTTATATTACGAAAGAAATGAAGTATTGATACTTGAGAGTTAGAAATCAACACAAAGCCTATTGAAATCAACACAAAGCCTATTGAAATCAACACAAAGCCAGCTCAGTTATCTTCCATTCTTTCATATTTCGGAATATATCATGTTGGTCACAATCTTATTGCTCTATATCTATAATAGGGTTAGTCCAAATATTTGGTATGAAAGGAGAGCAAATTACTAAGTAAAATTTGGATAAGGGTTAATTTATGCTCACCTCTAAGACGTTGTAGATCACATACAGTTTGATTGTTGCTTGACCACGGATTATATGATATATGAAGCTGATATCTAAAACAACAAAAAATTAGGAGTGGTGAGCATAACACCAATTTCAGCATAAGAAACAACCTGATAATTCAAAACAGAAATATGTATATGGAACTAAACCTATTTGCTGCAAAACAGTGATTCCACAAGCCATAATAATAAAATAGCCAAAATCCGACAATTCAACTGGAGACAGCCTCTTGAACTTCCTGCCATGAGCATGACGAGGTCATGTTGATAGTATTAAATTAAATAATTAAACTGAAATCATGAATCACCACCAAATTTTTTAAACATGAGAATTAGTAGAAGAGCCAACAAATCAAAGCACATGAATTAGCAGACCATATCATTAAGTATGTGATAGATTCAACTTTTTTGGTAAACACAAAATCAGGGTAGATTGTCTCATTAAACCAATCTAAATCCTTTTTACGAGTCAACAAAAACGAACCATGTTCAATTTCCTTCGTAAATTTAATACAATTTTGGAAATTGAATACAAAATTGAACTAAATGCTCACAGCTCAAGTGAAAACTCTAAACTAAAAAAAAAGATGCAAAGGGATAAGTATATCATCTAAATCCTAACAGGTGCACTGAATGACATCAAAGTATTATGACAGATCATGAAGAAAGGTGGCAAACCTTGTTTTCAGAAGCTTCCAAACGATCATTACCACCCTTGTTGGCATCACAGTTAACAATGACAGAAAAGAATTGAAACAGACAAAGAAGCCAACATCAATAAGCTGCAAATGAATTCAGCACTTGAGATACCATGACATAAAAAGTAGAATGCATAAACAGAAATACACAAACACAATTCTTAAGTAACTATTTCACAGTAAATGAATAGCTTCGGGTTACATCCTTCCCCCAAAACGCCTACATTATAACAGCGTAGTTTGGACCGTAACCCATTAGAATTGCACCAATGATGAAGAGTATAGAGGCTAAGAAGATTGTGTATCGACGACCAATGACATCAGAAGTTCTTCCAGCTGTTAAGGATCCAACTAATGCACATACATTTAAGATTCCTGCTAGAATTTCTTGTTGTGTGTCACTGATTCCCAAATCCTCTTTTATGAAAATCATTGCTCCACTCATAACACTGGTATCTGAAATTAATCATCAATGTAGAATAGTTATTATAAAAAAATGACTCGATATAAATGATTGAATAATACATACATGACTACTAAATTCACGAATAGTCAATTAGTAGTCACACACCTTACATTTTACATAAAATATAATAAGATATATTAGAAAACCTCTCTTCAATTTTGTTGGATAGGGAAATGAAATTAAAAAAAAAGTGAAAAAGATTAGAGAATGTGATAATATTACCATAGCCAGAGACAATGGAAACCATTGAAGCAACAAGGGCACAAGCCAAAGCATATTTGTTCAATGATGTGTTTTGAACTTCTTTGTCACCTTGATCAATTATCATGATGATGATGATATTGTTAATGGTTTTCGGCAGTTTCCTCCGCGGCTCATAATGAATCGACAACGCATCTTCTTCGACGCTTCACCATGAAGAGTAACAATCCGCATCCTAAACCTTTATGCGTCATCGATCGTTTTCATCAACTGCAAACAGAAACAGAATCGACCGGATTCCGCCGAACTCATAAAAGAAGATATGGAAAAACAAGTAAGAAAGAAGAAGTAACGATACCTTTGAATATTTCGTCGCCGAGAATCATCTTTACAACCGTCTTTGAATCCGTTGAGATCGGTTGTCTAACACTCTTCTTCCCATCCGTTCATGGTGTCGAGATGCAATTCTTGCTTCGCTGGGGTTTGCGTTTGAGCGTAGATAAAAGGAATGAAATGTCTGCTTAGATGAAAAGGGATGAAGCCCCGGGAATCGCCTGCTGAAACTCCTTCTCTGCCATTTAATTGCGTCTTGAAGCTCCTAAGGTTTCTACTGTTGATTAGATTTTGGAAGAACGAGGATTGATGAAAACCAAAGGCAGATTTGGAAGCGTGGCATCAAGACAAAGAGGACAAAGGGATAATTTCGAAGAATGGAAGCTTCACCATTCTAGGCGCAACATCGTACTTTCGGCGGTGGTTCTTTGCTTCAATCGGATAAAAAGCTCTTTCACAAAACCTAATCCTCTTTCAATTTTGTTTGTTACTCCTATTTTGTTTTTTTATATTTTTATTTGTTGTATTTTGTTTATAATTTAATAATAAATATTAGTTGCTGAAAATATTATGATATTGTGTTGATATTATGATATTGTGTTGCTGAAAAAAAGTGGGAAAGTAAAAGAATAAAAAAAAGTAGCGATATTGTGTTGATAATCTAAGATCTTTTTTAGTACTAGACATTAGATAATATATTTTAGGGTTCATAATTTGTAAATCTAAATTTTAATTTCATGTTATATTTGAATGTGTTAATGATGGATATAAAATCAAATTTATATAAATCTCAAAAAAAAATTGTTTTACCGCGACGGGTGTTTTACCGTCGTGCCCATGAGAATTTTTTAAGGTTTTGGGTGCGAAGGTTGTTTTACCGTCGTGAAATGAATTTTAGGACGGATAATTTTACCGTCGTGAAAGGTTTAAGGGTGCGACGGGTGCTTTACCGTCGTGATATGCCTTTTAGGACGGTTAATTTTACCGTCGTGACTAGTTGTTGGTGAAAAATCAATGTTAAAAGTGTTAAATGGGGGCCGACGGTTGTTTTACCGTCGTAATAATAATATTATGATGGTTAAATATACCGTCGCAAAATAAATATTAGGGACGGTTGGTGTCAACTGTCGTAAACACTGTCTCTATATGTCAATTACGACAGTTATCACATAACTGTCGCAATTTTTGTGTCGTTAAACACTAATTTTCTTGTAGTGTATCTCCGACAAACTAACTTCCATAATGACAAGGCTACCATCCATTGGAGTAACAAAAATATCTCCGACAAACTAACTTCCATAATGACAAGGCTACCATCCATTGGAGTGCCAAAAATCTCGAGAACAGACTACCTTCCATAATAACAAGGCAATTATCCATTGGAGTAACAAAAATATCGACAACAGACTACCTTGCATAATGACAAGGCTACCATCCATTAGAGTAACGAAAATCTCGACAGCAGACTACCTTCCATAATGACTAGGCTACCATCCATTGGATTAATGAAAATATCAACAAGAGACTACCTTCCACAATGACAAGGCTACCATCCATTGGAGTGATTAAAATATCAACAAGAGACTACCATCCATAATGACAAGGCTACCATGCATTGGAGTAATGAAAATATCAACAAGAGACTACCTTCCATAATGACAAGGCTACCATCCATTGGAGTAACAAAAATATCGACAACAGACTACCTTCTATAATGACAAGGCTACCATTCTTTGGAGTGACAAAAATCTTGACAATAGACTACCTTCCATAATGACAAGGCTACCATCCATTGGAGTAACAAAATATCGACAACAAACTACCTTCCATAATGACAAGGCTACTATCCATTGGAGTAACAAAAATCTCGACAAAAAACTACCTTCCAAAATGACAATGCTACCACCCATTGGTGTAACGAAAATATCAACAAGAGACTACCTTCTATAATGACAAGGCTACCATCCATTGGAGTAACAAAAATCTTGCAAACATACTAACTTCCCTAATGACAAGGCTACCATCCATTGGAGTGACAAAAATCTCGACAATAGACTACCTTCCATAATGACAAGGCTACCATCCAATGGAGTAACAAAAATATCGACAACAGACTACCTTCCATAATGACAAGGCTACCATCCTTTGGAGTGACAAAAATATCGACAATAGACTACCTTCCATAATGACAAGGCTACCATCCATTAGAGTAACAAAATCTCGACAACAGACTACCTTCCATAATGACAAGGCTACTATCCATTGGAGTAAAAAAAATCTCGACAAAATAATACCTTCCATAATGACAAGGATACCATCCATTGGAGTAACGAAAATCTCGCCAACAGACTACCTTCCATAATGACAAGGCTATCATCCATTGGAGTGATAAAAATCTCGCCAACAGACTACCTTCCATAATGACAAGGCTATCATCCATTATAGTGAGAAAGATCTCGACAATAGACAACCTTCCATAATGACTAGGCTACCATCCATTAGAGTAACAAAATCTCGACAACAGACTACCTTCCATAATGACAAGTCTACTATCCATTGGAGTAACAAAAATCTCGATAACAAACTACCTTCCATAATGACAAGGCTACCATCCATTGGAGTAACAAAAATATCGACAAAAAACTACCTTCCATAATGACAATGCTACCATCCATTGGTGTAAAGAAAATATCAACAAGAGACTACCTTCTATAATGACAAGTCTACCATCCATTGGAGTAACAAAAATTTCGCTATCATACTAACTTCCCTAATGACAAGGCTACCATCCATTGGAGTGACAAAAATCTCGACAATAGACTACCTTCCATAATGACAAGGCTACGATCCATTGGAGTAACAAAAATATCGACATCAGACTACCTTCCATAATGACAAGGCTACCATCCTTTGTAGTGACAAAAATCTCGACAATAGACTACCTTCTATAATGACTAGGATACCATCCATTGGACTAATGAAAATATCAACAAGAGACTACCTTCTATAATGACAAGGCTACCATACATTGTAAAAACAAAAATCTTGAGAACAAACTACCTTTCACAATGACAAGGTTACCATACATCGTAGTAACAAAACTCTCGACAATAGTCTACTTTCCATAATAACAACGCTACCATCCGTTGGAGTAACAAAAATCTCGACAATAGACTACCTTCTATAATGAAAAGGCTACCATCCATTGGAGTAAAAAAAATCTTGACAACAAACTACCTTCCATAATGACAAGGCTACCATCCATTGGAGTAATGAAAATATCAACAAGAGACTACCTTCCATAATGACAAGGCTACCATGCATTGGAGTAACAAAAATCTCGCCAACAGACTACCTTCCATAATGACAAAGCAACCATCCATTGGAGTGACAAAAATCTCGACAATAGACTACCTTCCATAATAACAAGGCTACTATCCATTGGAGTAAATAAAATATCGACAACAGACTACCTTGCATAATGACAAGGCTACCATCCATTAGAGTAACGAAGATCTCGACAACAGACTACCTTCCATAATGACTAGGCTACCATCCATTGGAGTAATGAAAATATCAACAAGAGACTACCTTCCATAATGACAAGGCTACCATCCATTGGAGTAATGAAAATATCAACAAGAGACTACCTTCCATAATGACAAGGCTACCATCCATTAGAGTAATGAAAATATCAACAAGAGACTACCTTCCATAATAACAAGGCTACCATGCATTGGAGTAATGAAAATATCAACAAGAGACTACCTTCCATAATGACAAGGCTACCATCAATTGGAGTAACAATAATATCGCCGACAGACTAACTTCCATAATTACAAGGTTACCATCCATTGGAGTGACAAAAATCTCTACAATAGACTACCTTCCATAATGACAAGGCTACCATCCATTGGAGTAACAAAAATATCGACAACATACTACCTTCCATAATGACAAGGCTACCATCCTTTGGAGTGACAAAAATCTCGACAATAGACTACCTTCCATAATGACAAGGCTACCATCCATTGGAGTAACAAAATCTCGACAACAGACTACCTTCCATAATGACAAGGCTACTATCCATTGGAGTAACAAAAATCTCGACAAAAAACTACCTTCCATAATGACAATGCTACCATCCATCGGTGTAACGAAAATATCAACATGAGACTACCTTCTATAATGACAAGGCTACCATCCATTGGAGTAACAAAAATCTCGCCAACATACTAACTTCCCTAATGACAAGGCTACCATCCATTGTAGTGACAAAAATCTCGACAACAGACTACCTTCCATAATAACAAGGCTACTATCCATTGGAGTAAATAAAATATCGTCAACAGACTACCTTGCATAATGACAAGGCTACCATCCATTAGAGTAACGAAGATCTCGACAACAGACTACCTTCCATAATGACTAGGCTACCATCCATTGGAGTAATGAAAATATCAACAAGTGACTACCTTCCATAATGACAAGGCTACCATCCATTGGATTGGCAAAAATCTAGGCAATATACTACCTTCCATAATGACATGGCTACCATCCATTGGAGTAACTAAAATATCGACAACAGACTACCTTCAATAACGACAAGGCTACCATCCTATGGAGTGACAAAAATCTCGACAATAGACTACCTTCCATAATGACTAGGCTACCATCCATTGGAGTAACAAAGATTTCGACAACACACTACCTTCCATAATGATAATGCTACCATCAGATGGAGTAACAAAAATCTCGACAATAGACTACCTTCCATAATGACAAGGCTACCATCCATTAGAGTAACAAAAATCTCGACAATAGTCTACCTTCAATAATGACAATGCTACCATCCATTGGAGTAACAAAAATCTCGACAACAGACTACCTTCCATAATGACAAGGCTACCATCCATTAGAGTAACAAAAATCTAGGCAAAAAATTACCTTCCATAATGACAAGTCTACCATCCATTGGAGTAACGAAAATATCAACAAGAGACTATCTTCCATAATGACAAGGCTACCATCATTTGGAGTAACAAAAATCTCGCCAACAGACTACCTTCCATAATGACAAGGCTATCATCCATTGGAGTGACAAAAATCTTGACAATAGACTACCTTCCATAATGACTGGGCTACCATCCATTAGAGAAACAAAGATATCGACAATAGACTACCTTCTATAATGACAAGGCTACCATGCATTGTAATAACAAAAATCTCAACAACAAACTACCTTCCACAATGACAAGGATACCATACATTGTAGTAACAAAAATCATGACAATAGTCTACTTTCCATAATGACAATGCTACCATCCATTGGAGTAACAAAAATCTCGACAATAAACTACCTTCCATAATGACAAGGCTACCATCCATTGGAGTAACAAAAATCTCGACAACAAACTGCCTTCCATAATGACAATGCTACCATCCATTATAGTAACAAAAATCTCGACAACAGACTACCTTCCACAATGACAAGGCTACCATCCATTGGAGTAATTAAAATATAAACAAGACACTACCTTCCATAATGACAAGGATACCATGCATTGGAGTAATGAAAATTTCAACAAGAGACTACCTTCCATAATGACAAGGCTACCATCCATTGGAGTAACAAAAATCTCGCCAACAGACTACCTTCCATAATGACAAGGCTACCATCCATTGGAGTGGCAAAAATCTCGACAATAGACTACCTTCCATAATGACAAGGCTACCATCCATTGGAGTAACTAAAATATCAACAACAGACTACCTTCCATAATGACAAGGCTACCATCCTCTTGAGTGACAAAAATCTGGAAAATAGACTACCTTCCATAATGACAAGGCTACCATCCATTGGAGTAACAAGATATCGACAACAAACTAGGTTCCATAATGACAAGGCTACCATCCATTGGAGTGGCAAAAATCTCGACAATAGACTACCTTCCATAATGACAAGGCTACCATCCATTGGAGTAACTAAAATATCGACAACAGACTACCTTCCATAATGACAAGGCTACCATCCTTTGGAGTGACAAAAATCTCGATAATAGACTACCTTCCATAATGACAAGGATACCATCCATTGGACTAACAAAATTTCAACAATAGACTACGTTCCATAATGACAAGGCTACTATCGATTGGAGTAACAAAAATCTCGACAACAAACTACCTTCCATAATGACAAGGCTACCATCCAATAGAGTATCAAAAATCTCGACAACAGACTACCTTCCATAATGACAAGGCTACCATGAATTGGAGTAATGAAAATATCAACAGGACACTACCTTCCATAATGACAAGGCTACCATCCATTGGAGTAACAAAAATCTCGACAACAGACTACCTTCCATAATGACAAGGCTACTATCCATTGGAGTGACAAAAATCTCGACAATAGACTATCTTCCATAATGACATGGCTACCATCCATTGGAGTAACAAAAATATCGACAACAGACTACCTTTATTAATGACAAGGCTACCATCCTTTGGAGTGACAAAAATCTCGACAATAGACTACTTTCCATAATGATAAGGCTACGATCCATTAGATTAACAAAAATCTCGACAACAGACTATCTTCCATAATGACAAGGCTACCATCCATTGGAGTAATGATAATATCAACAAGAGACTACCTTCCATAATGACAAGGATACCATGAATTGGAGTAATGAAAATATCAACAAGACACTACCTTCCATAATGAGAAGGCTATCATCCATTGGAGTAACAAAAATCTTGCCAACAGACTACCTTCCATAATGACAAGGCTACCATCCATTGGAGTGACAAAAATCCCGACAATAGACTACCTTCCATAATGACAAGGCTACCATCCGTCGGAGTAACAAAAATATCGACAACCGACTACCTTCCATAATGACAAGGATACCATCCTTTGGAGTGACAAAAATCTCGACAATAGACTACCTTCCATAATGACAAGGCTACCATCCGTTGGAGTCAAGAAATCTCGACAAAAAACTACCTTCCATAATGACAAGGCTACTATCCATTGGAGTAACAAAAATCTCGATAACAAACTACCTTCCATAATGACAAGGCTACCATCCATTAGAGTAACAAAAATCTCGGCAACAGACTACCTTCCATAATGACAACGCTACCATCCATTGGAGTAACAAAAATCTCGACAATAGACTACATTCCATAATAAGAAAGCTACCATACATTGGAGTACCAAAAATCTCGACAACAAACTGCCTTCCATAATGACAAGACTACCATCCATTACAGTAACAAAAATCTCGACAACAGACTACCTTCCATAATGACAAGGCTACCATCCATTAGAGTAATGAAAATATAAACAAGACACTACCTTCCATAATGACAAGGCTACCATGCATTGGAGTAACGAAAATATCAACAAGAGACTACCTTCCATAATGACAAGGCTACCATCCATTGGAGTAAAAAAAATATCCTCAACAGACTACCTTCCGTAATGACAAGGCTACCATCCATTGGAGTGGCAAAAATCTCAACAATATACTACCTTCCATAATGACAAGGCTACCATCCATTGGAGTAACTAAAATATCGACAACAAACTACCTTCCATAATGACAAGGCTACCATCCTTTGGAGTGACAAAAATCTCGACAATAGACTATCTTCCATAATGACAAGGCTACCATCCATTGGAGTAACAAAATCTCGACGACAGACTAGGTTCTAGAATGACAAGGCTACTATCCAATGGAGTAACAAAAATCCCGACAAGAAACTACCTTCCAAAATGAAAAGGCTACCATCCATTAGAGTTACAAAAATATCGACAACAGACTACCTTCCATAATGACAAGGCTACGATCCATTAGAGTAACAAAATTCTCGACAACAGACTATCTTCCATAATGACAAGGCTAACATCCATTAGAGTAAAGATAATATCAACAAGAGACTACCTTCCATAATGACAAGGCTACCATGGATTGGAGTAATGAAAATATCAACAGGACACTACCTTCCATAATGACAAGGCTACCATCCATTGGAGTAACAAAAATCTCGACAATAGACTAACTTCCATAATGACAAGGCTACCATCCATTGGAGTGACAAAAATCTCGACAATAGACTATCTTCCATAATGACATGGCTACCATCCATTGGAGTAACAAAAATATCGACAACCGACTACCTTCCATAATGACAAGGATACAATCCTTTGGAGTGACAAAAATCTAGACAATAGACTACCTTCCATAATGACAAGGCTACCATCCGTTGGAGTAACAAAAATCTCGACAATAGACTACCTTCCGTAATGAAAAGGCTACCATCCATTAGAGTAACAGAGATATCGACAACAGACTACCTTCTATAATGACAAGGATACCATACATTGTAATAACAAAAATCTCGACAACAAACTACCTTCCAAAATGACAAGGCTACCATACATTGTAGTAACAAAAATCTCAACAACAGTCTACTTTCCATAATGACAACGCTACTATCCATTGGAGTAACCAAAATATCGACAAAGACTACCTTCCATAATGACAAGGCTACCATCCATTGGTGTAAAAACAATCTCAACAACAAACTACCTTCCATAATGACAAGGCTACCATCCATTGGAGTGGAAAAAATCTCGACAATAGACTACCTTCCATAATGGCAAGGCTACCATCCATTGAAGTAACAAAAATATCGACAACAAACTACCTTCCATTATGACAAGGTTACCATCCTTTCGAGTGACAAAAATCTCGACAATAAACTACCTTCCATAATGACAAGGATACTATCCATTGGAGTAACAAAATCTCAACAACAGACTATGTTCCATAATGACAAGGCTACTATCGATTGGAGTAACAAAAATCTCGACAACAAACTACCTTCCATAATGACAAGGCTACCATCCATTAGAGTAATGAAAATATCAACAAGAGACTACCTTCCATAATGACAAGGCTACCATGCATTGGAGTAATGAAAATATCAACAAGAGACTACCTTCCATAATGACAAGTCTACCATCCATTGGACTACCAAAAATATCAAAAACAGACTACCTTCCATAATGACAAGGCTACCATCCTTTGGAGTGACAAAAATCTCGACAATAGACTACTTTCCATATTGATAAGGCTACCATCCATTGGAGTGACAAAAATATCGACAACATACTACCTTCCATAATGAAAAGCCTACTATCCATTGGAGTAACAAAAATCTCGACAACAAACTACCATCCATAATGACTAGGCTACCATCCATTGGAGTAGCAAAGATTTCGACAACACACTACCTTCCATATTGATAATGCTACCATCAGTTGGAGTAACAAAAATCTTGACAACAATCTACCTTCAATAATGACAAGGCTACCATCCATTGGAGTAACAAAAATCTCGACAACAGACTACCTTCCATAACGACAAGGCTACCATCCATTAGAGTAACAAAAATCTAGGCAAAAAATTACCTTCCATAATGACAAAGCTACCATCCATAGGAGTAACGAAAATATCAACAAGAGACTACCTTCCATAATGACAAGGCTACCATCCATTGGAGTAACAAAAATCTCGCCAACAGACTACCTTCCATAATGACAAGGCTATCATCCATTGGAGTGACAAAAATCTTGACAATAGACTACCTTCCATAATGACTAGGCTACCATCCATTAGAGAAACAAAGATATCGACAATAGACTACCTTCTATAACGACAAGGCTACCATGCATTGTAATAACAAAAATCTTGACAACAAACTACCTTCCACAATGACAAGGATACCATACATTGTAGTCACAAAAATCTCGACAACAAATTGCCTTCCATAATGACAAGGCTACCATCCATTACAGTAACAAAAAACTCGACAATGGACTACCTTCCCTAATGACAAGGCTACCATCCATTGGAGTAATTAAAATATAAACAAGACACTACCTTCCATAATGATAAGGATACCATGCATTAGAGTAATGAAAATATCAACAAGAGACTACCTTCCATAATGACAAGGCTACCATCCATTGGAGTAACAAAAATCTCGCCAACAGACTACCTTCCATAATGACAAGGCTACCATCCATTGGAGTGGCAAAAATCTCGACAATAGACTACCTTCCATAATGACAAGGCTACCATCCATTGGAGTAACTAAAATATCGACAACAGACTACCTTCCATAATGACAAGGCTACCATCCTATGGAGTGACAAAAATCTCGACAACAGACTACCTTCCATAATGACTAGGCTACCATCCATTGGAGTAACAAATATTTCGACAACACACTACCTTCCATAATGATAATGCTACCATCAGTTGGAGTAACAAAAATCTTGACAACAGACTACCTTCCATAATGACAAGGCTACCATCCATTAGAGTAACAAAAATCTCGACAACAGTCTACCTTCAATAATGACAAGGCTACCAACCATTGGAGTAACCAAAATCTCGACAACAGACTACCTACCATAATGAGAAGGCTACCATCCATTAGAGTAACAAAAATCTAGGCAAAAAATTACCTTCCATAATGACAAGGATACCATCCATTGGAGTAACTAAAATATAAACAAGAGACTATCTTCCATAATGACAAGGCTACCATCATTTGGAGTAACAAAAATCTCGCCAACAGACTACCTTCCATAATGACAAGGCTATCATCTATCGGAGTGACAAAAATCTTGACTATAGACTACCTTCCATAATGACTAGGCTACCATCCATTATAGAAACAAAGATATCGGCAACAGACTACCTTTTATAATGACAAGGCTACCATGCATTGTAATAAAAAAAATCTTGACAACAAACTACCTTCCACAATGACAAGGCTACCATACATTGTAGTAACAAAAATCTTGACAATAGTCTACTTTCCATAATGACAATGCTACCATCCATTGGAGTAACAAAAATCTCGACAATAAACTACCTTCCATAATGACAAGGCTACCATCCATTGGAGTAACAAAAATCTCGACAACAAACTGCCTTCCATAAGGACAATGCTACCATCCATTACAGTAAAAAAAATCTCGACGACAGACTACCTTCCATAATGACAAGGCTACCATCCATTGGAGTAATTAAAATATAAACAAGTCACTACCTTCCATAATGACAAGGATACCATGCATTGGAGTAATGAAAATATCAACAAGAGACTACCTTCCATAATGACAAGGCTACGATCCATTGGAGTAACAAAAATCTCGCCAACAGACTACCTTCCATAATGACAAGGCTACCATCCATTGGAGTGGCAAAAATCTCGACAATAGACTACCTTCCATAATGACAAGGCTACCATCCATTGGAGTAACTAAAATATCGACAACAGACTACCTTCCATAATGACAAGGCTACCATCCTATGGAGTGACAAAAATCTCGAAAATAGACTACCTTCCATAATGACAAGGCTACCATCCATTGGAGTAACAAAAACTCGACAACAAACTAGGTTCCATAATGACAAGGCTACTATCCATTGGAGTAACAAAAATCTCGACAACAAACTACCTTCCAAAATGACAAGGCTACCATCCATTAGAGTAACAAAAATCTCGACAATAGACTACCTTCCATAATGACAACGCTACGATCCATTAGAGTAACAAAAATCTTGACTACATACTACCTTCCATAATGAAAGGCTACCATCCATTGGAGTAATGAAAATATCAACAAGAGACCACCTTCCATAATTACAAGGCTATCATGCATTGGAGTAATGAAAATATCAACAAGAGACTACTTTCCATAATGATAAGGCTACCATCCATTGGATTAACAAAAATCTTTCCAACAAACTACCTTCTATAATGAGAAGGCTACCATCCATTGGAGTGACAAAAATCTCGACAATAGACTACCTTCCATAATGACAAGGCTACCATTCATTGGAGTAACAAAAATACCGACAACCGACTACCTTCCATAATGACAAGGCTACAATCCTTTGGAGTGACAAAAATCTCTACAACAGACTACCTTCCATAATGACAAGGCTACCATCCATTAGAGTAACAAAAATATAGGCAAAAAATTATCTTCCATAATGACAAGGCTACCATCCATTGGAGTAACGAAAATATCAACAAGAGACTACTTTCCATAATGACAAGGCTACCATCCATTGGAGTAACAAAAATCTCGCCAACAGACTACCTTCCATAATGACAAGGCTATCATCAATTGGAGTGACAAAAATCTTGACAATAGACTACCTTCCATAATGACTAGGCTACCATCCATTAGAGAAACAAAGATATGAACAATATACTACCTTTTATAATGACAAGGCTACCATGCATTGTAATAACAAAAATCTTGACAACAAACTACCTTCCATAATGACAAGGCTACCATACATTGTAGTAACAAAAATCTCGACAATAGTCTACTTTCCATAATGACAACGCTACCATCCATTGGAGTAACAAAAATCTCGACAATAAACTACCTTCCATAATGACAAGGCTACCATTCATTGGAGTAACAAAAATCTCGACAACAAACTGCCTTCCATAATGACAAGTCTACCATCCATTACAGTAACAAAAATCTCGACAACCGACTACCTTCCATAAATACAAGGCTACCATCCATTGGAGTAATTAAAATATAAACAAGACACTACCTTCCATAATGACAAGGATACCATGCATTGGAGTACTGAAAATATCAACAACAGACTACCTTCCATAATGACAAGGCTACCATCCATTGGAGTAACAAAAATATAGCCAACAGACTACCTTCCATAATGACAAGGCTACCATCCTATGGAGTGACAAATATCTCGACAATAGACTACCTTCCATAATGACAAGGCTACCATCCATTGGAGTAACAAAATATCTACAACAAACTAGGTTCCATAATGACAAGGCTACCATCCATTGGAGTAATGAAAATATCAATTGGAGTAATAAAAATCTCGACAACAAACTACCTTCCAAAATTACAAGGCTACCATCCATTAGAGTAACAAAAATCTCGACAACAGACTACCTTCCATAATGACAAGGCTACGATCCAGTAGAGTAACAAAAATCTCGACTACAGACTACCTTCCATAATGACAAGGCTACCATCCATTGGAGTAATGAAAATATCAACAAGAGACTACCTTCCATAATGATAAGGCTACCATCCATTGGATTAACAAAAATCTTTCCAACAGACTACCTTCCATAATGACAAGGCTACCATCCATTAGAGTGACAAAAATCTCGACAATAGACTACCTTATATAATGACAAGGCTACCATTCATTGGAGTAACAAAAATATCGACAACCGACTACCTTCCATAATGACATGGCTACATTCATTCCAGTGACAAAAATCTCGAAAATAGACTACCTTCCATAATAACTAGGCTACCATCCATTAGAGTAACAAAGATATCGACAACAGACTACCTTCTATAATGACAAGGCTACCATACATTGTATTAACAAGAATCTCGACAATAAACTACCTTCTATAATGACAAGGCTACCATACATTGTAGTAACAAAAATCTAAACAACAGTCTACTTTCCATAATGACAACGCTACCATTAATGGGAGTAACAAAAATCACGACAATAGACTACCTTCCATAATGACAAGGCTACCATCCATTGGAGTAACAAAAATCTCGCCAACAGACTACCTTCCATAATAAAAAGGCTCTCATCCATTGGAGTGACAAAAATCTCGACAATAGACAACCTTCCATAATGACTAGGCTACCATCCATTAGAGTAATAAAGATATCGACAACAGACTACCTTCTATAATGACAAGGCTACCATACATTGTAATAATAAAAATCTCGATAACAAACTACCTTCCACAATGACAACGCTACCATCCTTTGGAGTAACAAAAATATCGACAATAGACTACCTTCCATAATGACAAGGCTACCATCCATTGGAGTGGCAAAAATCTCGACAATAGACTAACTTCCATAATGACAAGGCTACCATCCATTGGAGTAACAAAAATATCGACAACAGACTACCTTCCATAATGACAAGGCTACCATCCTTTGGAGTGACAAAAATCTCGACAATAGACTACCTTACATAATGACAAGGCTACCATCCATTGGAGTAACAAATTCTCGACAACAGACTACGTTCCATAATGACAAGGCTACTATCCATTGGAGTAACAAAAATCTCGACAACAAACTACCTTCGATAATGACAAGGCTACCATCCATTAGAGTAACAAAAATCTCGACAACAGACTACCTTCCATAATGACAAGGCTACCATCCATTGGAGTAATGAAAATATCAACAAGAGACTACCTTCCATAATAACAAGGCTACCATCCTATGGAGTAACAAAAATATCGATAACAGACTACCTTCCATAATTACAAGGCTACAATCCATTGTAGTGTTGGCTCCTAAATTCGACACCCTTGTTTTATTAATGTCAGCCATTAAAGCCGAAGGATGTTTTCGACCAGCTGGGTCCGTCGAAATTCCCATCGAAAGATGGCAATGTACTTAGAAGATTTCTTCCAAGGGAGAAGTTGGTTGCCTTCGACGTCGAAGGTGTTTCTCGTCGAAGATGCTTCTCGACGAAGGTGTTCGATGGTTCAGAGTGGAACGGTTTGAAATTCAAGCGTTTGGAGGGAAAACGGTTTCCAGCGGTTACCAAGTGCAACGTGCAAAGATCTGGAGCGTCGAACGCTGAGAACGTGCCAAGTGGAGTCATCTCGAAGCAGTGTAACTGCCCGACGGTTACTTGGGATGTTTTAGTATAAATAGTAGTAGTTCACGCAGTTTCTCGCGTGTGTTCACAATTATATACAAAGTCACTCATATAGATTCGAGTACCCAGCGTGTGAGAAAGAATTGTTGAGAATGTATGTGTGAAACACCACTTTTATTAATCAAAGTCATTTACTTTTCCAGAAACTTTACTTGCTTTCTTCTTTACTTTTCCTGTCGAAGCCCTTTATTTCAAGCCTTCATTTATTTTATCAAAGTCCTTCTTAAGCCTTCATTTATTTTATCAAAGTCCTTCTTCATGCAATTTACTTAAAGCCTCTTTATTTTATTGTCATTTAACCATTATCCAACTTAATCAAAACCTCAAAATCAACCTATGTCTTAGGATCAATCTGATCGATCCTGCGGGTAACCAAATAAGTAACCATTTGGAGGATCAGCGGTTGTTTACCAATAACCACGGTAAACAAATTGGCACACCCGGTGGGACCGTGTGTTGATTTTTGAAAATAATCTCATCTTTTCGAGGAGTGTTGTATGTTATTGAGAAGTGGTAGAATATACACTAACGATACCAATACTGCCAGAAGAAGGGAAGAGATGGCGAATCCGCCAAACAATAACGAAATCCCACAAACAAATGTGGGAGCAACGGTTATCCCGACCGTAAGTGAAGCAATAACCGCTGGTTCGACACCAGCAGTAACGGTCACAGCAACGGGGCCATTACCTCCGTTCACAGGCCCCAGAGTGCCTTTGGGAACTCCCCCACCAAGGGGAAATTTAGGCACAAGGCCTTTTGTTCCCCCAGGATTTATGACAGGCGGTCATAATCGAGAACCACTCTATGGCATGCCAACTTCTGACTTGGCTAGCCTGACGAATGTTGCGTCCACTTTTTCAGACCCTTTAGTGAGTGCCTCTTCGCCACTCCAAGGTTCTGGAGTAGGTATGGCGAATAGAAATAGGACCCAACTCTTAGGAGGAACGTCCCAAGTAGCACATGGCCTTACAAATGCCTCGACAGCAGTCTTGAGGCATCAAATGGACGAAAGCAACCATGATATGGTTCAAATGTTGGCACAAACTTTAAGTACAGTGCTGAACCCTCTAATACAAAACACTACTCAATCGAATCAGCAGATGACAGCGCAAATGACGCGTTTGGCTGATTTCTTTGGAGTACCCCAACCTATTCGACAGCCCCAAAGGGCGCAAATAAGGGGAAACCAGGGTGTATTCTTAGAGGAAGAAACCACTATCAACCAGGTCCGACAGCCTGTCGAAGAAAACCTTAGGGCACGATTGGAGCAACTTGTCGAGGAACCTAGGGTAATAACCCCAGAGGTAAGGTTAGTTAACAGAAACCAAAATGCTGACGAAGTAGTTCAGCATATCCAATACCAAAACATGGGTTTGGAAAATAATCTGGCAACCATGATCGAAAGGATCATGACTCAAAATGGGATGAACATGGGCTTTCGAAGGCCCAACTTCACATCCCCGTTGTCAGAATACGTGTTACAAACAGACTTACCTCCTAGATGTAAAGTCCCCAAATTCACTAAGTTCTCCGGGGACACGACAGAATCTACTGTCGAACATGTGGCGAGATACTTGATCGAAGCAGGAGATATTTCGAATAACGAAAACCTGAGGATTAAGTACTTCCTAAGTTCTTTAACAAAGAACGCTTTTACTTGGTTTACAACTCTCCCCCCCAATTCGATCCATCATTGGACCCAGTTGGAAAGATTGTTCCACGAGCAATTCTACATGGGGCAAACCAAGATAAGCCTGAAAGAATTGGCCAGTGTAAAGAGACGTTTCACTGAACCTATAGACGAATATCTAAATAGGTTTAGGTTGCTCAAAGCAAGATGTTTTACACAAGTGCCGGAACATGAGTTAGTCGAAATAGCCGCAGGCGGTTTAGATTATTCCATTAGGAAGAAGTTAGACACTCAATACCTGAGAGACATGGCCCAACTGGCCGACAGAGTTCGACAGGTAGAACGCCTCAAAGCTGAAAAAGCAAAGGCAACGAAAACTCATAAGAGAGAGAGGATAGCGTATGTTGAGATGGATGACGAAGATCCAGAATCCTTCGACGATACTATAACTGTCGAAGAAGGAGAAGTCGATTTAGTGGAACTAAAACAAGGGCCACCATACTCTTGCAAACTGTTAGTCCCCTCAAGTGGGAAAAATCCCATTGGTCCAGAAAGGACCAACGATAGGTTCCCCAAAAAGACTTATAGTTTTGACATTACAAAATGTGATGAGATCTTTGACTTGCTTGTAAAAGATGGCCAAATGATAGTACCCCCGGGGGCTAAAAGTGCCTCCTCTTGATCAAAGAAAGAAGAGAGGCTTTTGTAAATATCATAATTTTTTGGGCCATAAAACTTCTCAATGTTTTCTTTTCAGAAATCTTGTGCAAGACGCTATCGAAGAAGGGAGGTTGAAGTTTGCTGACAAGACCCCCATGGCTGTCGACTCTAATCCGTTGCAGGCTGAAGCCCACTATGCTGAGCCTTCAGAGGTGAACGTGATCGAGGCATCCAGGAGCCAGTCCAAGAGGCCAGGAATCACAATGGTCGAAGTCTCAAAGCACCATATCAACATGCCAATCTTTGGCAGTTTTTCTGGGAATTTATCCAGAAAGACAATTGAAGCGTTTCAGAAAGCGGTCGAAAGCCCAAAGCTGGAGACCGTTGAAGCCCAAAAAACTGGACCAAAACCCAGTTCTCACTTGGCCACAGTTCAAGGCCAGATGGAGAATTTGGAGATTCAAATAAAGCAGTTGACTCTTGCCAACAAAGATACAATGAATGTCAACATGGTCGAAGTCTCTGACCCAAAAGCATCAGAGGAGGCCATGAGGCAAGAACAAGCTAACAAGACTGCTTTCCCTCGGGAAAATGAAAATCTGGCAGATTTCCTGCAAAGATGCCAGAAAAAGAAGTCAGAGGTGATGCTGTGTCCAAGATGCAGTTCAATCTTTGACAAAAAAGTTTCTAAGCATATTTAAGGCGTAAGAGCAGCAAATAAGAGAAGGGAAAATGTTGATCTTCGACATGACCCCAGAAGAGCCTCCCAAAGAGGTTCAAACCAAGAGAAGAGGCCATTGACTTTTAGGCCTCCAACTAATGTGCCAGTAGATACCTGGTACAAAACATATGGTCGAAAGAGGCCAAGCAAGGAGAGATGGCACTCTTTCGACGTGCCAAGGGGTTCATCTTTAACACAAAAGAAAGAGCCTCAAGTTGCTGCACCTAAAGTTGCACAAGTGTCAAGCAACTACAAAGGGAAAAATCCCATGTCTCGATCTCAATGGAGGAGATACCAAAGGAGACGAAAAGCTGTGAGGGAGGCTGCCAATGAACCAAAGGTAGAAACCAGTTCAAAAGTTCCTCTAAGGAAGCAAAGGAAACCTCTGGAAAGAGAGCCAGTAACCAACAGGCTAGTTTGGCCTAACCAAGGTGAAATTGAGGACGAAGATGGTTCTGAGTCTGATGATACTTTGGACATCATGGTGAATATAGTCTCAGTGCTGCCCAGAGAATTCAACCGACAGGTGGAGGTCGAAACAAGTGACTGGGAAGTGGAGCAAGAAATGGCCAAACATAGGCCAGTGTGCTATTTCGTCATGGACAATGGCACTACTGAGGAACAAAATGGATTCTTCGAACCACCTACAGAGGCGATGAAAAATCACCTCAAGCCTTTATTTATACGGGCTAAACTCGAAGAAACTACAGTGAATAAAATCTTGGTGGATTGTGGGGCAACCATCAACATTATTCCTCACTCTATGCTAAGGAAAATTGGCAAAAGGGATGAGGACATTAAGCCTCACAACATGGTCCTGTCGAACTATGAGGGCGGCATAGGGACCACTATGGGAGTGATCCAACTGGATATCAAGGTAGGATCTATCCTTCGACCAACAATGTTTATGGTCATATCGGCCAAACCTAACTACAATCTTTTGTTGGGCCGTGAATGGATTCATGGTGTTGGAGATGTGCCATCATCAATGCACCAGAGGCTGCTGCAATGGCGTCCAGACGGGATGGTCGAAAACATAGAGGCAGATCAAAGCTATTACCTGGGCGAAGTGAATCACCTAGGGCTGGCAGATTTCGACAAGAACTTGGCTCACATAGGGCCATGACCAACACCTGACTTCGACTTGGCGCCAGCGCCGAATACTTTTTGTTCCCTATACCTGCACCCAGAGCATGGTTTTCAATGGGATAGAGAAGACTTGTCCCACATAGACTTCAGTGGGTTAACTGATATCCAACCAACTGGTT
The DNA here is from genome assembly GCA_948472305.1 of Vicia faba. Classification (NCBI taxonomy): domain Eukaryota; kingdom Viridiplantae; phylum Streptophyta; class Magnoliopsida; order Fabales; family Fabaceae; genus Vicia; species Vicia faba. The sequence continues at coordinate 555,902,929 of OX451739.1, read as the reverse complement.
GGGGAAGTGAATTCAGTGATAATGACTGAGTCACAATCATTGAAGCGAATTTCGGCTTATGTAGCCGAAACAAAGATGATAACGGCTCTCGAAGCCGAAGTAAAGTATATGGCCACACAGGCCAATGATAAACAGTTATCTGCTGCAGGTCCAGGAAAGGATTTCGATCCAGAGCTTCCTGATATCATGTCAGAAGGAATGCAGGAACAGAGGCTTGACGCCATCTATGACGATGAGCCTTTGGGCTTCGAAAAGGACCCCTTGGCGAACAACATTAAAATGTTAGCGCAAGATCCTTTAGAAGAAATCAACTTAGGCGAAGGGTCAGAGAAAAAGCCAACTTACATCAGCGCCAAAATTGACCCAGAACATAGGTTGGAAGTAATCCAATTGTTGAAAGAGTTCAAGGACTGTTTTGCATGGGATTACGACGAAATGCCTGGTCTCGATAGAGGGTTGGTAGAACTTCAGTTGCCAATCAAACCTGGGAAGAAGCCAATCAAGCAAAGTCCAAGACGCTTCGCTCCAGAAATACTGTCGAAGATCAAAACAGAAGTCGAAAGACTGTTGAAGTGCAAATTCATACGCGTTACAAGGTATGTCGAATGGATTGCAAACATTGTGCCAGTAATTAAGAAAAATGGTACATTGAGGGTGTGCATAGATTTCAGAGATTTGAATACTGCTACGCCCAAAGATGAATATCCTATGCCTGTGGCGGAAATGCTAGTCAATTCTGCCGCTGGCTATGAATACCTGAGTATGCTCGATGGTTATTCAGGATATAATCAAATATTCATTGCTGAAGAGGATGTGTCGAAAACAGCTTTTCGATGCCCTGGGGCTCTAGGCACTTACGAATGGGTAGTGATGCCTTTTGGCCTAAAGAACGCTGGGGCAACATACCAGCGAGCAATGAATTCTATCTTCCATGATTTTATTAACACTTTTATGCAAGTATATATTGACGACATTGTTATAAAATCTGTTTCCAGGAAGAATCACATTGACCACCTTCGGCAATCATTCGAAAGAATGAGAGAACATGGTCTGAAGATGAACCCTTTGAAGTGTGCATTATGTGTGAAAGCTGGAGATTTCTTGGGCTTCGTTGTCCACAAGAAAGGAATCGAAATCAACCAGAACAAGACGAAGGCTATTCTGGAAGCGAAAGCGCCGTCGAATAAGAAGGAACTGCAATCTCTGTTAGGCAAGATAAATTTCTTAAGGAGATTCATATATAACCTAAGTGGGAATGCTCAAGCCTTTTGACCCTTACTTCGACTGAATAAAGAGGGATTCGAATGGGGGCAAGAGCAACAAGACGCCTTCAACAAAATCAAAGGGTACCTCACTGAGCCATCTATTTTGGTGCCTCCTTGTAGCAATAGGAGTATGAGATTGTACATAGCTGCATCCGACAAAACTTTGGGAAGCATGTTAGCCCAAGAAGATGAGAATGGAGTCGAAAGACCCATCTACTATCTTAGTAGAGTTTTGAACGATGCAGAAACTAGATATAGCGAAGTTGAAAAATTGTGTCTATGTCTGTATTTCTCTTGTACAAAACTCAAGCAATATATAAAACCAGTTGATGTGTATGTTTCGTCTCATTTTGATGATTTCAAGTACATGTTGTCGAAACCCATCTTGCACAGTCGAATTGGCAAGTGGGCACTAGCATTAACTGAATACTCCTTGACCTTTATGCCTCTTAAGGCAGTGAAAGGACAAGTGGTTGCAGACTTTATAGTCGACCACTCGATTCAAGTAGAGGATATTAATTATGTGGAGATAGAACCTTGGAAATTCTACTTTGATGGTTCCAGCCATAAAGATGGAACAGGAGTAGGAGTCTTGATTATTTCTCCAGGAAAAATTCCAACAACATTCAAGTACAAGATATCAGGTTCTTGTTCGAACAATGAGGTTGAGTATGAAGCTCTAATTACTGGCCTTGAAATATTGTTGGAATTGGGGGCAACTCGAGTCGAAATAATGGGAGACTCAGAGTTAGTCATTAAGCAAGTCACAAAAGAATATAAATGCATAAGAGAAAATCTCATTATGTACTTTGTGATAGCAAATCGTTTATTGAAAAAATTTGAAATGGTCAATATTCGACACATACCCAGATTGGAAAATCAAATAGCCAACGACTTGGCACAAATTGCCTCTGGTTACAAGATTTCAAAAACGAGATTACAAAGAGCAATCGAAGTTCGAGAAAAGATAAAAGCAACTTGTCTATCACCAACAGACTTGGAATCGACAAAACTAGGATATGCTGATCAAAGTAACTTCGAAATTTCGTTCATAGATAATTTGTCAGAGTAGGATTGGAGGAAGCCCATTGTGGATTATCTTCAAAATCCAGGAGCTTCGACAGAACGGAAAACAAAGTACAGGGCGTTGAGTTATGTACTCATGGGTAATGAGTTATTTAAAAAGACGCCTGAAGGGGTATTGCTAAAATGTTTAAGTGAAACTGAGGCATACATAGCCCTTTCGACTACGCACGCTGGAGCATGTGGGGATCACCAAGTAGGCCATAAGATGAAATGGCTGTTGTTTCGACAAGGACTATACTGGCCCACTATGCTGAAAGATTGTGTCGAGTTCGCTAAAGGTTGCCAAGAATGTCAAGTCCATACAGGCATCCAACATATACCAGCAAGCGAACTTCACTCGATAGTGAAACCTTGGCCCTTTAGAGGATGGGCGTTGGACCTCATTGGAGAGATTCGACCAACATCATCAAAGAGTCAGAAGTATATATTGGTAGGCATTGATTATTTTACTAAGTGGATCGAAGCTATCCCTTTAGTCAATGTAGACCAAGAAAATGTCATTGAATTTATTCAAAAGAACATTATCTTTAGATATGGAATCCCTGAGACTATAACAACTGATCAAGGATCAGTTTTCACCGGTCGAAAGATGCAGGAATTCGCTCAGGAAACAGGTTTCAAACTCCTAACATCAACGCCTTATTATGCACAGGCAAATGGTCAAGTCGAAGCAGCGAACAAAGTAGTGATTGGCTTGATAAAAAAGCATGTTGGGAAGAAGCCAAAAAATTGGCATAAGACGTTAGACCAGATTTTGTGGGCTTGTCGAACGTCCCCAAAAGAAGCCATAGGTACAACACCATATAGGCTAACTTTTGGCCATGACGCAGTGTTGCCAGCAGAAATTTGTCTTCAATCTGCAAGGGTTCAGAGACATTATGATATTCCCTCTGAAATTTATTGGGATATGATGTTAGACGAACTAGTGGATTTAGACGAAGAAAGATTGCGCGCTCTTGACCTACTCAGGCTTCAGAAGAAAAGAGTAGAAGACTCTTATAATAAAAAGGTGAAACCTAAGGTATTTTCGCCTGAAGAACTAGTTTGTAAGGTGATTCTTCCCATGGATCGAAGGGATTGAAGCATGGGAAAATGGTCACCCAAATGGGAAGGACCATTTAGAGTTATCCAGACTTTTTCTGGTGGAGCTTATGAAGTCGAAGAGCTAGGTGAAGATAAAAGGCTCTTGAGAGTAAATGGTAAATATTTGAAAAAGTACAAACCTACACTCCAAGAGATAAAAATAAATAACAAGTAACGACTAAATTAACCATAAAGAAGCCAAAATGGAAAGTTTTTATAAATTATCCAAAATGGCAATGTTGTCGAATACATATTACAAAATATGGTTAAAAGGCTGAATCAATCAGAAGGGGATGGAGTCCTTGAGTCGAAGGTATTTGGTTTGCTGCAGCTCCAATCTTTTGTTGCACAAGGCATTCGCCTGCGCAAGCTTGGCAATTTGATCGTCGAAGGCTTGAGCTTTCTCAGCAAATTCTAGGCCTTGTGTGATTTCATCTTGACTTTCGGTGTCTGGAACAGTCGAGAGAAGTTCCTCCTTGCGCTTAGTATTGGCATTTATCTTAGCCTCTATTTCTTCGATTTGCGCCTTGAGGGAAGCATTCTCTCGATCGATGGCATCAACTTCTTCTTGTTTAGATGCTTTTTGCTTCGACAACTCCGCAATTCGAGAAGTTCTCTCTGCTACAGCAGTCCATGCAGAAGAGCTTTTTCCATATAACACTTCAAGCTGGCTATTAAAGCCCCTTTGTCGCCGATAATCTGCTGAGACTTTATCAATAATGGAGTGTAACTTCATGATAAAGCCTGAAACTTCTGGAGGCACAACTAACAAGTCTACGGCATTCAAAACATCCCTCAAGTATGATGGAGCAGTAGGGTCCCCCTCCAAAGCTTTCATCAAGTCCTTCTTGAAGAACTGAGCCTTAACCTTCGTCAAAGCCTCATCGAGAGGAGAAGTTTCAGTGGACTTCCCCGACAGAGTAGGAGCCTCCTGACTAGCATCAGACGAACTTTTTCTCTCGATGATGGCGTTCAGATAGCTAACAGGATCAGTTTGCTTCAAGAGTTCTAAGTCTTCTTTCGACCTATGCTTTGTTGAGGTAACAGCCTTTGCAACATCGTTGTCTTGGGTTTGTGGCTGTTGAGTAGCATTTGCCTCGACTTGACTCTCTTCGACTCGGACTGCGGCAGTACCAGCGTCATCATGGTTCCCTTCGCCAGCGTCACCTTGATCCTCTTCGCCAGCGTCACCGTGATCCTCTTCGCCAGTGTCACCGCGGTCCCCTTCGTCAGGATTTTCTTCCGACAGATCCACCACCTGAATCTCTTTTGGTTGTTGCTCTTCTGTTTGTGGATCTTCTGTTGGTTTTTCTGCTGTCTCAGTATTGGCTTCATTTATTTCAATATTGGCTTCATCGCTCGCCAAGTCTTTTTCTTGTGGCCTGCTGAGTTCAGCAGAATCCAATGTTTCAGAAGTCCTTGGCGCTGAGCTTTCAGTGGTGTCCTGAAAAGAGAAGAAGAAGAATCTTCTAAATTCAAAAGAGACATAATCGAACATAGGTATCGACACCTGAGTTACAAAGGTATCAAAGAGATTACCTGTAAAGTAGCTTCAGCCCCAGGGCTAGAATTGTCGCTTTCGACAGGTTTATTGAGAAGAACGTTTAATTCCTCCTCTGTTGGCTCCTCAATGATTACTGGAGGTGGCCTGGGTTTTCTCCCAGCAACCTTTATTCTGATTGTTCGAGCCTCAGGAAGAGGAACGTCCTTCTTCAGCTTTCGCCTTTTTAGAGGAGCAGGGGGATAATCATCTTCTTCGTCACTCCCGGATTCGACCGTCAGTGCTGGCCGTTTCTTGGGCGAAGGTGCCTAAAAAACCAATTGGAAGTTCGATTTAGAAGTTGCATCGAAAGTCAAAAAGTTAAAGCCAGAAGAAAATAATGAAAGTCTGGTTACCGATGCAGAAGGCTTTTTCGAAGGGCCTTCCCCCTGTTGGTTTGTTATGGTCTTCACCGGCGCTATAGTCTTCGCCGGCGCTATAGTCTTCGCCGGTGGTGGAGGTTTTGTTAAGGGGCCTCCTCCCTATTGTCCTTCTGCAGCCTTCTTGGCTGCAGGCTTTCGAACAACTGAAAGTATACAAAATAATTAACAGGCTAGCAGTCGAAAGAGAAAGACAAAGTAATTTGGAAGGATGAACTTACATTTCTTTATTTTGTCCAAGACAAGGACAAAAGATTTCTGAAGCTCATCCACGAAGTCCTTCTCGTCGAAAAACTCCTCAGCGTAGTAACTTTTCCACCACTCCTCGAAGGATAGTGAGCAGAGAAAGTTAAGCTGATAGTCAAACAACGAAAGAACTGTTCGACCAGCATATCTGCCGATATGCTTAGTGGCAGCTTCTTCAGTGTAGTCGTTGCAGAAGTATAACATAGACTTCTCCCTGGGAAAAATTGGAGAAGGTAGTGTTTGAATAATACTAAACTGGCGAGACACCAGGTTTGGTTGATACGCGATCAGACTCAAATGACTCTTAGAGCTCTTGAATCGCAGGGGCATTATTCTTGGTGTGAGAAATGCCTCCCACACTATTGTATGTTCGTCGACCTGAGGACCACTCGACGTCCTAGGATGTGGCCTTGTGAACCACTCTGGGCCAACCTTTCGTCGAGCAAACGGAGCCATGGTCGAAGCAAACTCTTTCCTTTTAGCAAACATCAGGACTAAGTTTGTAAAAGTTTGTTGAAGCTCCAGCCCATCTTCCGTTGGAGTCAACAGAGCCAATCTGGTGCCTTCGACGCGTCTGTTTGCTATTTCTGGAGCCTGCTCATTTATTTGAATCTTCTTAGGCAAGAAAGACTCGAAGGTGGCATTGAGCCACAGCTGAAGCAGCCAAAAAGGTCCAGCAAGCAGCAGACTGGCCCTGTTCTCGATGATCTTCAGAAGAGTCGCTCCGTTGCTAATCGACTCATACAGACTAGCCAAAATCAATTATGCCAAACAGATATTTTGGCCATGGTGGAGTTGAGTGGCGAGAGTGACCATCTTCTTGGTCACCTGTAAGGACTTGGAGCAAAACACAAAGCGTGTCAGCCATAAGGCTAGAAACGCAATATGTTCGACATCCGACACAGCCTCTGTCGAATTATCGTGGTAGTGATTGATGAAGGTGGTGTAGGTTGGTTTTGTGGCAGAGAATCCAATCTGATCCTCTGACATTTCCTCCGGGTCGAAGTAGTCCCCAGTGGGTCGAAGGCCAGTGATGGCGGCCACGTCGAAGAGCGTGGGAGTCAGCATTCCACAGGGAAGATGGAAGGTGAAATGGGTGTAATCCCTGAAGAGTAAAGAAGCTATCAACATCTCTGGGGAATAGTTAAGACCTGTCTTCGACAGCATAACCAGGTCGAATATCCCCATGTCTCTCCAGATCGAAGCCTGGCGTTTCTCCATTTTTTCCAGCCAAGCACTGTAATCAGGAGTGAGGCTAGGGCCAGACCTGAAAGCCCTAACACCTTTATTGAAGAAACGGAGGTCAATTTTCTCCTTAGAAGGATCCTCATTATCCTCTGCGTCTTTCTTGGAGCATCCAACCGGTTTGAGTCTCTCAAGTACCAGAAAGTAACTTTTGATCTTCATGGCCTCAGCAATGCTTGGGTATAATGGGCCAGACATAGCAAAGATTTGGTTGGAATATCCAACCGGAATCATGAGGTTGCGTGAATAAGCATCACGTACAGCAATGTCCAAAGGCTCAGGGACCCTTCGTTGACCCGTGGGAGTCACTACGGGAGCGGTGGAGAAAATCCTAGGTTTGACATTTCCAGAGGGAGTGTTGGCGCTAGGAGCGTTGGATGAACCAGATGCCATTGTTGATACTTAGGTTGAAGACGAAGTGAAGAACAGGGGGTTTGCAAAGTTGACAAGAGTTTGTATGCAAATGAGGAATTCTGAAAGTAAGGTAGCGTAAAAAGTCCCACAATGGGTACTTACCGCTATTTATAGTGGTTGGGGAAATCCCCAAATTCGAGGACATTAAATTCCATTTAATGTTGCAGAAGGTAGTGGGACACGTGGCGTCTCCCTGTTGTTGTAGCCGTTCTGCAGAAATGGAAGGGTGCAGCGTGCGCCCTCGTTTTTGGGAATTGTCATGATGACAATTTGTGAAAACACGTTTGGCACACTGCACGCCGTACTGAAGTGACATCTTAGGTACGGATGAATGATGGCTTTTCCTTGGGATTGTCAGGGGTTGGTAGAAGACAACAAAAAGTGCACAATTTAATTTGGGACTAAGAATGAAAAGACAGGTGTCGAGTGGCATTTCAAAGAATGCCTTTTTCTTTCAGAGTCGAAATAAGGCATTCTTGGGGGGCAATTTGTTGGCTCCTAAATTCGACACCCTTGTTTTATTAATGTCAGCCATTAAAGCCGAAGGATGTTTTCGACCAGCTGGGTCCGTCGAAATTCCCATCGAAATATGGCAATGTACTTAGAAGATTTCTTCCAAGGGAGAAGTTGGTTGCCTTCGACGTCGAAGGTGTTTCTCGTCGAAGATGCTTCTCGACGAAGGTGTTCGATGGTTCAGAGTGGAACGGTTTGAAATTCAAGCGTTTGTAGGGAAAACGGTTTCCAGCGGTTACCAAGTGCAACGTGCAAAGATCTGGAGCGTCGAACACTGAGAACGTGCCAAGTAGAGTCATCTCGAAGGAGTGTAACTGCCCGACGGTTACTTGGGATGTTTTAGTACAAATAGTAGTAGTTCACGCAATTTCTCGCGTGTGTTCACAATTATATACAAATTCACTCATATAGATTCGAGTACCCAGCGTGTGAGAAAGAATTGTTGAGAATGTATGTGTGAAACACCACTTTTATTAATCAAAGTCATTTACTTTTCCAGAAACTTTACTTGCTTTCTTCTTTACTTTTCCTGTCGAAGCCCTTTATTTCAAGCCTTCATTTATTTTATCAAAGTCCTTCTTAAGCCTTCATTTATTTTATCAAAGTCCTTCTTCATGCAATTTACTTAAAGCCTCTTTATTTTATTGTCATTTAACCATTATCCAACTTAATCAAAACCTCAAAATCTACCTATGTCTTAGGATCAATTTGATCGATCCTGCGAGTAACCAAATAAGTAACCATTTGGAGGATCAGCGGTTGTTTACCAATAACCACGGTAAACATGTAGTAACAAAATCTCGACAACAAACTACCTTCCATAATGACACGGCTACCATCCATTGGAGTAACGAAAATATCAACAAGGGACTACCTTCCATAATGACAAGGCTACCATCCATAATGACAAGGCTACCTTCCATTGGAGTAATAAAAATTTCGCCAACAGACAACCTTCCATAATGACAAGGCTATCATCCATTAGAGTGACAAAAATATCCACAATAGACTACCTTCCATAATGACTAGGCTACCATCCATTGGAGTAATGAAAATATCAACAAGAGACTACCTTCTATAATGAGAAGGCTACCATACATTGTAATAACAAAAATCTCGACAACAAACTACCTTTCACAATGACAAGGCTACCATACATTGTAGTAACAAAAATCTCGACAACAATCTACTTTCCATAATCACAACGCTACCATCCATTGGAGTAACAAAAATCTCGACAATAGACTACCTTCCATAAGGACAAGGCTACCATCCATTGGAGTAACAAAAATATTGACAACAAACTACCTTTCATAATGACAAGGCTACCATGCATTGGAATAATGAAAATATCAACAACAGACTACCTTCCATAATGACAAGGCTACCATCCATTGGAATGCCAAAAATCTCGACAATAGAATACCTTCCATAATGACAAGGCTACCATTTGACTAACAAAAATATCGACAACAGACTACCTTCCATAATGACAAGGCTACCATCCTTTGGAGTGACAAAAATCTCGATAATAGACTAACTTCCATAACGATAAGGCTACCATCCATTGGAGTAACAAAAATATCGACAACAGACTACCTTCCATAATGAAAGCCTACTATCCATTGGAGTAACAAAATCTCGACAACAAACTACCATCCATAATGACTAGGCTACCATCCATTAGAGTAACAAATATTTGGACAACACACTACCTTCCATAATGATAATGCTACCATCCGTATGAGTAACAAAAATCTTGACAACAGACTACCTTCCATAATTACAAGGCTACCATCCATTAGAGTAACAAAAATCTCGACAATAGTCTACCTTCAATAATGACAAGGCTACCATCCATTGAAGTAACAAAAATCTCGACAACAAACTACCTTCCATAATGACAAGGCTACCATCCTATGGAGTAACATAAAATTTGACAATAGACTACCTTCCATAATGACAAGGCTACCATCCATTGGTGTAAAAACAATCTCGACAACAAACTACCTTCCATAATGACAAGGCTACCATCCATTGGAGTGGCAAAAATCTCTACAATAGACTAACTTCCATAATGACAAGGCTACCATCCATTGGAGTAACAAAAATCTTGACAACAGACTACCTTCCATAATTACAAGGCTACCATCCATTAGAGTAACAAAAATCTCGACAACAGTCTACCTTAAATAATGACAAGGCTACCATCCATTGAAGTAACAAAAATCTCGACAACAAACTACCTTCCATAATGACATGGCTACCATCCTATGGAGTAACATAAAATTTGACAATAGACTACCTTCCATAATGACAAGGCTACCATCCATTGGTGTAAAAACAATCTCGACAACAAACTACCTTCCATAATGACAAGGCTACCATCCATTGGAGTGGCAAAAATCTCTACAATAGACTAACTTCCATAATGACAAGGCTACCATCCATTGGAGTAACTAAAATATCGACAACAGACTACCTTCCATAATGACAAGGCTACCATCCTTTGGAGTGACAAAAATCTCTACAATAGACTACTTTACATAATGACAAGGCTACCATCCATTGGAGTAACAAATTCTCGACAACAGACTACGTTCCATAATGACAAGGCTACTCTCCATTGGAGTAACAAAAATCTCGACAACAAACTACCTTCCATAATGACAAGGCTACCATCCATTAGAGTAACAAAAATCTCGACAACAGACTACCTTCCATAATTACAAGGCTACCATCCATTGGAGTAATGAAAATATCAAAAAGAGACTACATTCCATAATGACAAGGCTACCATGCATTGGAGTAATGAAAATATCAACAAGAGACTACCTTCCATAATGACAAGGCTACCATCCTATGGAGTAACAAAAATATCGACAACAGACTACCTTCCATAATGACACGGCTACCATCCTTTGGAGTGAAAAAAATCTCGACAATAGACTACCTTCCATAATGACAAGGCTGTAATCCATTGGAGTAACAAAATCTCGACAACAGATTACCTTCCATAATGACAAGGCTACCATCCATTGGAGTAATGAAAATATCAACAAGGGACTACCTTACATAATGACAAGGCTACCATCCATTGGAGTAACAAAAATTTCGCCGACAGACAACCTTCCATAATGACAAGGCTATCATCCATTAGAGTGACAAAAATCTCGACAATAGACTACCTTCCATAATGACTAGGCTACCATCCATTGGAGTAATTAAAATATCAACAAGAGACTACCTTCTATAATGACAAGGCTACCATACATTGTAATAACAAAAATCTCGACAACAAACTACTTTTCAGAATGACAAGGCTACCATACATTGTAGTAACAAAAATCTCGACAACAATCTACTTTCCATAATCACAACGCTACCATCCATTGGAGTAACAAAAATCTCGACAATAGACTACCTTCCATAAGGACAAGGCTACCATCCATTGGAGTAACAAAAATCTTGACAACAAACTACCTTCCATAATGACAAGGCTACCATCCATTGGAGTAATGAAAATATCAACAAGAGACTACCTTCCATAATGACAAGGCTACCATGCATTGGTGTAATGAAAATATCAACAAGAGACTACCTTCCATAATGACAAGGCTACCATCCATTGGAGTAACAAAAATCTAGCCAACAGACTACCTTCCATAATGACAAGGCTACCATCCATTGGAGTGCCAAAAATCTCGACAATAGAATACCTTCCATAATGACAAGGCTACCATTGGACTAACAAAAATATCGACAACAGACTACCTTCCATAATGAAAGCCTACTATCCATTGGAGTAACAAAAATCTCGACAACAGACTGCCATCCATAATGACAAGGCTACCATCCATTAGAGTAACAAAAATCTCGACAACAGTCTACCTTCAATAATGACAAGGCTACCATCCATTGAAGTAACAAAAATCTCGACAACAAACTACCTTCCATAATGACAAGGCTACCATCCTATGGAGTAACAAAAATCTTGCTAACAAACTAAATTCCATAAAGACAAGGCTACCATCCATTGGAGTAACAAAAATATCGACAACAGACTACCTTCCATAATGACAAGGCTACCATCCTTTGGAGTGACAAAAATCACGACAATAGACTACCTTCCATAATGACAAGGCTACCATCCATTGGAGTAACAAAATCTCGACAACAGACTACCTTCCATAATGACAAGGCTATTATCCATTGGAGTAACAAAAATCTCGACAATAAACTACCTTCCATAATGACAAGGCTACCATCCATTGGAGTAACAAAAATCTCGCCAACAGATATCGTTCCATAATGACAAGGCAATCATCCATTAGAGTGACAAAAATCTCGACAATAGACTACCTTCCATAATGACTAGGCTACCATCCATTGGAGTAATGAAAATATCAACAAGAGACTACCTTCTATAATGACAAGGATACCATAGATTGTAATAACAAAAATCTCGACAACAGACTACCTTGCATAATGACAAGGCTACCATCCTATGGAGTAACAAAAATCTAGCTAACAAACTAAATTCCATAATGACAGGGCTACCATCCATTGGAGTAACAAAAATATAGACAACAGACTACCTTCCATAATGACAAGGCTACCATCCATTGGAGTAACAAAAATCTCGCCAACAAATAACGTTCCATAATGACAAGGCAATCATCCATTAGATTGACAAAAATCTCGACAATAGACTACCTTCCATAATGACTAGGCTACCATCAATTGGAGTAATGAAAATATCAACAAGAGACTACCTTCTATAATGACAAGGATACCATAGATTGTAATAACAAAAATCTCGACAACAAACTACCGTCCATAATGACAAGGCTACCATCCTATGGAGTAACAAAAATCTCGCTAACAAACTAAATTCCATAATGACAAGGCTACCATCCATTGGAGTAACAAAAATATCGACAACAAACTACCTTCCATAATGACAAGGCTACCATCCTTTGGAGTGACAAAAATCACGACAATAGACTACCTTCCATAATGACAAGGCTACCATCCATTGGAGTAATGAAAATATCAACAAGAGACTACCTTCTATAATGACAAGGCTACCATACATTGTAATAACAAAAATCTCGACAACAAACTACCTTTCATAATGACAAGGCTACCATACATTATAGTAACAAAAATCTCGACAACAGTCTACTTTCCATAATGACAATGCTACCATCCATTGGAGTAACAAAAATCTCGACAATAGACTACCTTCCATAATGATAATGCTACCATCCATTAGAGTAACAAAAATCTTGACAACAAACTACCTTTCATAATGAAAAGGCTACCATCCATTGGAGAAACAAAAATCTTTACAACAAACTACCTTTCATAATGAAAAGGCTACCATCCATTGGAGTAATGAAAATATCAACAAGAGACTACCTTACATAATGACAAGGCTACCATGCATTGGACTAACAAAAATCTCGCCAACAGACTACCTTCAATAATGACAAGGCTTCCATCCATTGGACTAACAAAAATATCGACAATAGACTACCTTCCATAATGACAAGGCTAGCATCCTTTGGAGTGACCAAAATCTCGACAATTGACTACCTTCCATAATGATAAGGCTACCATCCATTGAAGTAACAAAAATATCGACAACAGACTACCTTCCATAATGAAAAGCCTACTATCCATTGGAGTAACAAAAATCTCGACAACAAACTACCATCCATAATGACTAGGCTACCATCCATTGGAGTAACAAAGATTTTGACAACACACTACCTTCCATAATGATAATGCTACCATCCATTAGAGTAACAAAAATATTGACAACAGATTACCTTCAATAATGACAAGGCTACCATCCATTAGAGTAACAAAAATCTCGACAACAGTCTACCTTCAATATTGACAAGGCTACCATCCATTGGAGTAACAAAAATCTCGACAACAAACTACCTTCCAAAATGACAAGGCTACCATCCTATGGAGTAACAAAAATCTTGCTAAAAAACTAAATTCCATAATGACAAGGCTACCATCCATTGGAGTAACAAAAATATCGACAACAGACTACCTTCCATAATGACAAGGCTACCATCCTTTGGAGTGACAAAAATCACGACAATAGACTACCTTCCATAATGACAAGGCTACCATCCATTGGAGTAATGAAAATATCAACAAGAGACTACCTTCTATAATGACAAGGCTACCATACATTGTAATAACAAAAATCTCGACAACAAACTACCTTTCATAATGACAAGGCTACCATACATTATAGTAACAAAAATCTCGACAACAGTCTACTTTCCATAATGACAATGCTACCATCCATTGGAGTAAAAAAAATCTCGACAATAGACTACCTTCCATAATGATAATGCTACCATCCATTAGAGTAACAAAAATCTTGACAACAAACTACCTTTCATAATGAAAAGGCTACCATCCATTGGAGAAACAAAAATCTTTACAACAAACTACCTTTCATAATGAAAAGGCTACCATCCATTGGAGTAATGAAAATATCAACAAGAGACTACCTTCCATAATGACAAGGCTACCATGCATTGGAGTAACAAAAATCTCGCCAACAGACTACCTTCCATAATGACAAGGCTTCCATCCATTGGACTAACAAAAATATCGACAATAGACTACCTTCCATAATGACAAGGCTAGCATCCTTTGGAGTGACCAAAATCTCGACAATTGACTACCTTCCATAATGATAAGGCTACCATCCATTGAAGTAACAAAAATATCGATAACAGACTACCTTCCATAATGAAAAGCCTACTATCCATTGGAGTAACAAAAATCTCGACAACAAACTACCATCCATAATGACTAGGCTACCATCCATTAGAGTAACAAAGATTTTGACAACACATTACCTTCCATAATGATAATGCTACCATCCATTAGAGTAACAAAAATCTTGACAACAGACTACCTTCAATAATGACAAGGCTACCATCCATTAGAGTAACAAAAATCTCGACAACAGTCTACCTTCAATATTGACAAGGCTACCATCCATTGGAGTAACAAAAATCTCGACAACAAACTACCTTCCAAAATGACAAGGCTACCATCCTATGGAGTAACAAAAATCTTGCTAAAAAACTAAATTCCATAATGACAAGGCTACCATCCATTGGAGTAACAAAAATATCGACAACATACTACCTTCCATAATGACAAGGCTACCATCCTTTGGAGTGACAAAAATCACGACAATAGACTACCTTCCATAATGACAAGGCTACCATCCATTGGAGTAACAAAATCTCGACAACAGACTACCTTCCATAATGATAAGGCTATTATCCATTGGAGTAACAAAAACTCGACAACAAACTACCTTCCATAATGACAAGGCTACCATCCATTGGAGTAAGAAAAATCTCGCCAACAGATAACCTTCCATAATGACAAGGCTATCATCCATTACAGTGACAAAAATATCGACAATAGACTACCTTCCATAATGACTAGGCTACCATCCATTGGAGTAATGAAAATATCAACAAGAGACTACCTTCTATAATGACAAGGCTACCATAGATTGTAATAACAAAAATCTCGACAACAAACTACCTTTCACAATTACAAGGCTAACATACATTATAGTAACAAAAATCTCGACAACAGTCTACTTTCCATAATGACAACGCTACCATCCATTGGAGTAACAAAAATCTCGACAACATACAACCTTCCATAATGACAAGGCTACCATTCATTGGAGTAACAAAAATCACGACAATAGACTACCTTCCATAATGACAAGGCTACCATCCATTGGAGTAATGAAAATATCAACAACAGACTACCTTCTATAATGACAAGGCTACCATACATTGTAATAACAAAAATCTCGACAACAAACTACCTTTCATAATGACAAGGCTACCATACATTATAGTAACAAAAATCTCGACAATAGACTACCTTCCATAATGACAAGGCTACCATCCATTGGAGTAATAAAATTCTTTACAACAAACTACCTTCCATAATGAAAAGGCTACCATCCATTGGAGTAATGAAAATATCAACAAGAGACTACCTTCCATAATGACAAGGCTACCATGCATTGGAGTAACAAAAAACTCGCCAACAGACTACCTTCCATAATGACAAGGCTACCATCCATTGGAGTGGCAAAAATCTCGACAATAGACTACATTCCATAATGACAAGGCTTCCATCCATTGGACTAACAAAAATATCGACAATAGACTACCTTCCATAATGACAAGGCAAGCATCCTTTGGAGTGACCAAAATCTCGACAATAGACTACCTTCCATAATGATAAGGCTACCATCCATTGAAGTAACAAAAATATCGACAACAGACTACCTTCCATAATGAAAAGCCTACTATCCATTGGAGTAACAAAAATCTCGACAACAAACTACCATCCATAATGACTAGGCTACCATCCACTGGAGTAACAAAGATTTTGACAACACACTACCTTCCATAATGATAATGCTACCATCCGTTGGAGTAACAAAAATCTTGAGAACATACTACCTTCCATAATGACAAGGCTACCATCCATTAGAGTAACATAAATCTCGACAACAATCTACCTTCAATATTGACAAGGCTACCACCCTGTGGAGTAACAAAAATCTCGCCAACAGACTAACTTCCATAATGACAAGGCTACCATCCGTTGGAGTGACAAAAATCACGACAATAGACTACCTTCAATAATGACAAGGCTACCATCCATTGGAGTAACAAAAATATTGCCAACAGACTACCTTCCATAATGATAAGGCTACCATCCTTTAAAGTGACAAAAATCTCGACAATAGACTACCTTCTATAATGACAAGGCTACCATCCATTGGAGTAACAAAATCTCGACAATAGACTACCTTCCATAATGACAAGGCTACCATCCATTAGAGTAACAAAAATCTCGACAACAGTCTACCTTCAATATTGACAAGGCTACCATCCATTGGAGTAACAAAAATCTCGACAACAAACTAACTTCCAAAATGACAAGGCTACCATCCTACGGAGTAACAAAAATCTTGCTAAAAAACTAAATTCCATAATGACAAGGCTACCATCCATTGGAGTAACAAAAATATCGACAACAGACTACCTTCCATAATGACAAGGCTACCATCCTTTGGAGTGACAAAAATCACGACAATAGACTACCTTCCATAATGACAAGGCTACCATCCATTGGAGTAACAAAATCTCGACAACAGACTACCTTCCATAATGATAAGGCTATTATCCATTGGAGTAACAAAAATCTCGACAACAAACTACCTTCCATAACGACAAGGCTACCATCCATTGGAGTAAGAAAAATCTCGCCAACAGATAACCTTCCATAATGACAAGGCTATCTTCCATTACAGTGACAAAAATATCGACAATAGACTACCTTCCATAATGACTAGGCTACCATCCATTGAAGTAATGAAAATATCAACAAGAGACTACCTTCTATAAAGACAAGGCTACCATAGATTGTAATAACAAAAATCTCGACAACAAACTACCTTTCACAATTACAAGGCTAACATACATTATAGTAACAAAAATCTCGACAACAGTCTACTTTCCATAATGACAACGCTACCATCCATTGGAGTAACAAAAATCTCGACAACAAACAACCTTCCATAATTACAAGGCTACCATTCATTGGAGTAACAAAAATCACGACAATAGACTACCTTCCATAATGACAAGGCTACCATCCATTGGAGTAATGAAAATATCAATAACAGACTACCTTCCATAATGACAAGGCTACCTTCCATTGGAGTAACAAAAATCTCGACAACAAACTACCTTTCATAATGACAAGGCTACAATCAATTGGAGTAATGAAAATATCAACAAGAGACTACCTTCCATAATGACAAGGCTACCATGCATTAGAGTAATGAAAATATCAACAAAAGACTACCTTCCATAATGAAAAGGCTACCATCCATTGGAGTAACAAAAATCTCGCCAACCGACTACCTTCCATAATGACAAGGCTACCATCCATTGGAGCGCCAAAAATCTCGACAATAGACTACCTTCCATAATGACAAGGCTTCCATCCATTGGACTAACAAAAATATCGACAACAGACTACCTTCCATAATGACAAGGCTACCATCCTTTGGAGTGACAAAAATCTCGACAATAGACTACCTTCCAAAATGTTAAGGCTACAATCCATTGGAGTAACAAAAATATCGACAACAGCATACCTTCCATAATGAAAAGCCTATTATCCATTGGAGTAACAAAAATCTTGACAACAGACTACCTTCCATAATGACAAGGCTACCATCCATTAGAGTAAAAAAAATCTCGACAACAGTCTACCTTCAATAATGACAAGGCTACCATCCAATGGAGTAACAAAAATCTTGACAACAAACTACCTTCCATATTGACAAGGCTACCATCCTGTGGAGTAACAAAAATCTCGCGAACAGACTACCTTCCATAATGACAAGGCTACCATCCATTGAAGTAACAAAAATATCGACAATAGACTACCTTCTTTAATGACAAGGCTACCATCCGTTGGAGTGACAAAAATCTCGACAATAGACGACCTTCCATAATGACAAGGCTATCATCCATTAGAGTGACAAAAATCTCGACAATAGACTACCTTCCATAATTACTAGGCTACCATCCATTGGAGTAATGAAAATATCAACAAGGGACAACCTTCTATAATGACAAGGCTACCATACATTGTAATCACAAAAATCTCGACAAAAAACTACCTTTCAAAATGATAAGGCTACCATCCATTGGAGTAACAAAATCTCGACAACAGACTACCTTCCATTATGACAAGGCTACCATCCTTTGGAGTAACAAAAATCTCGACAACAAACTACCTTCCATAATGACAAGGCTACCATCCATTGGAGTAACCAAAATATCAACAAGAGACTACCTTCCATAAAGACAAGGCTACCTTCCATTGGAGTAACAAAAATCTCGCCAACAGACAACCTTCCATAATGACAAGGCTATCATCCATTAGAGTGACAAAAATCTCGACAATAGACAACCTTCCATAATGACTAGACTACCATCCATTGGAGTAATGAAAATATAAACAAGACACTACCTTCTATAATGACAAGGCTTACATACATTGTAATAACAAAAATCTCGACAACAAACTGCCTTTCACAATGACAAGGCTACCATACATTGTAGTAACAAAAATCATGATAACAGACTACCTTCCATAATGACAAGGCTACCATTCATCGGAGTAAAAAAAATCTTGACAACAAACTACCTTCCATAATGACAAGGCTACCATCCATTGGAGTAATGAAAATATCAACATTAGACTACCTTTCATAATGACAAGGATACCATGCATTGGAGTAATGAAAATATCAACAAGAGACTACCTTCGATAATGACAAGGCTACCATCCATTGGAGTAACAAAAATCTCGCTAACAGACTATCTTCCATAATGACAAGGCTACCATCCATTGGAGTGCCAAAAATCTCGACAATAGAATACCTTCCATAATTACAAGGCTACAATCAATTGGAGTGCCAAAAATCTCGTCAATAGACTACCTTCCATAATGATAAGGCTAACATCTATTGGGCTATCAAAAATATCGACAACAGACTACCTTCCATAATGACAAGGATACCATCCTGTAGAGTGACAAAAATCTCGACAATAGACTACCTTCCATAATGATAAGGCTACCATCCATTGGAGTAACAAAAATATCGACAACAAACTACCTTCCATAATGAAAACCCTACTATCCATTGGAGTAACAAAAATCTCGACAAAAAACTACCATCCATAATGACTAGGCTACCATCCATTGGAGTAACAAAGATTTCGACAACACACTACCTTCCATAATGATAATGCTACCATCCGTTGGAGTAACAAAAATCTTGACAACAGACTACCTTCCATAATGACAAGGCTACCATCCATTAGAGTAAAAAAAATCTCTACAACAAACTACCTTCAATAATGACAAGGCAACCATCCATTGGAGTAACAAAAATCTCGACAAGAAACTACCATCCATAATGACAAGGCTACCATCATGTGGAGTAACAAAAATCTCGCCAACAGACTAACTTCCATAATGACAAGGCTACCATCCGTTCGAGTGACAAAAATCTCGACAATAGACTACCTTCCATAATGACAATACTACCATCCATTGGAGTAACATAAATATCGACAACAGACTACCTTCCATAATGACAAGGCTTCCATCCTTTGGAGTGACAAAAATCTCAACAATAGACCACCTTCCATAATGACAAGGCTACCATCCATTGGAGTAACAAAATCTCGACAACAGACTACCTTCCATAATGACAAGGCTATTATCCATTGGAGTAACAAAAATCTCGACAACAAACTACCTTCCATAATGACAACGCTACCATCCATTGGAGTAACAAAAATCTCGCAAATAGATAACCTTCCATAATGACAAGGCTATCATCCATTAGAGTGACAAAAATCTCGACAATAGACTACCTTCCATAATGACTAGGCTACCATCCATTGGAGTAATGAAAATATAAACAAGAGACTACCTTCTATAATGACAAGGCTACCATACATTGTAATAACAAAAATCTCGACAACAAACTACCTTTCACAATGACAAGGCTACCATACATTGTAGTAACAAAAATCTCGACAACAGTCTACTTTCCATAATGACAACGCTACCATCCATTGGAGTAACAAAAATCTCGACAATATACTACCTTCCATAATGACAAGGCTACCATCCATTGGAGTAACAAAAATCTTAACAACAAACTACCTTCCATAATGACAAGGCTACCATCTAGTGGAGTAATGAAAATATCAACAAGAGACTACCTTCCATAATGACAAGGCTACCATGCGTTGGAGTAATGAAAATATCAACAAGAGACTACCTTCCATAATGACAAGGCTACGATCCATTGGAGTAACAAAAATCTCGCCAACAAACTACCTTCCATAATGACAAGGCTACCATCCATTGGAGTGCCAAAAATCTCGACAATAGACTACCTTCCATAATGAAAAGGCTACCATCCATTGGACTAACAAAAATATCGACAACAGACTACCTTCCATAGTGACAAGGCTACCATCCTGTGGAGTGACAAAAATCTCGACAATAGACTACCTTGCATAATGATAAGGCTACCATCCATTGGAGTAACAAAGATTTCGACAACAAACTACCTTCCATAATGACAAGGCTACCATCCTGCGGAGTAACAAAAATCTCGCGAACAGACTAACTTCCATAATGACAAGGCTACCATCCGTTCGAGTGACAAAAATCTCGACAATAGACTACCTTCTATAATGACAAGGCTACCATCCATTGGAGTAACAAAAATATCGACAATAGACTACCTTCCATAATGACAAGGCTACCATCCTTTGGAGTGACAAAAATCTCGACAATATACTACCTTCCATAATGACAAGGCTACCATCCTATGGAGTAACAAAAATCTCGCCAACAGACTAACTTCCATAATGACAAGGCTACCATCCGTTCGAGTGACAAAAATCTCGACAATAGACTACCTTCCATAATGACAATACTACCATCCATTGGAGTACCAAAAATATCGACAACAGACTACCTCCCATAATGACAAGGCTACCATCCTTTGGAGTGACAAAAATCTCGACAATAGACCACCTTCCATAATGACAAGGCTACCATACATTGGAGTAACAAAATCTCGACAACAGACTACCTTCCATAATGACAAGGCTATTATCCATTGGAGTAACAAAAATCTCGACAACAAACTACCTTCCATAATGACAACGCTACCATCCATTGGAGTAACAAAAATCTCGACAACAAACTACCTTCCATAATGACAAGGCTATCATCCATTAGAGTGAAAAAAATCTCGACAATAGACTACCTTCCATAATGACTAGGCTACCATCCATTGGAGTAATGAAAATATAAACAAGAGACTACCTTCTATAATGACAAGGCTACCATACATTGTAATAACAAAAATCTCGACAACAAACTACCTTTCACAATGACAAGACTACCATACATTGTAGTAACAAAAATCTCGACAACAGTCTACTTTCCATAATGACAACGCTACCATCCATTGGAGTAACAAAAATCTCGACAATAGACTACATTCCATAATGAAAAGGCTACCATCCATTGGAGTAACAAAAATATTGACAACAAACTACCTTCCATAATGGCAAGGCTACCATCCATTGGAGTAATGAAAATATCAACAAGAGACTACCTTCCATAATGACAAGTCTACCATGCATTGGAGTAATGAAAATGTCAACAAGAGACTACCTTCGATAATCACAAGGCTACCATCCATTGGAGTAACAAAAATCTCGCCAACAGACTACCTTCCATAATGAAAAGGCTACCATCCATTGGAGTGCCAAAAATCTCGACAATAGACTACCTTCCATAATGACAAGGCTACCATCCATTGGACTAACAAAAATATCGACAACAGACTACCTTCCATAATGACAAGGCTACCATCCTTTGGAGTGACAAAAATCTCGACAATAGACTACCTTCCATAATGACAAGGCTACCATCCATTGGAGTAACAAAATCTCGACAACAAACTACTTTCCTTAATGACAAGGAAACCATCCATTGGAGTAACAAAAATCTCGCCAACAAACAACCTTCCATAATGACAAGGCTATCATCTATTAGAGTGACAAAAATGTCGACAATAGACTACCTTCCATAATGACTAGGCTACCATCCATTGGAGTAATGAAAATAAACAAGAGACTACCTTCTATAATGACAAGGCTACCATACATTGAAATAACTAAAATCTCGACAACAAACTACCTTTCACAATGACAAGGTTACCATAAATTGTAGTAACAAAAATCTCGACAACAGTCTAATTTCCATAATGACAATGCTTCCATCCATTGGAGTAACAAAATATCTAGACAACAGACAACCTTCCATAATGACAAGGCTACCATCCATTGGAGTAACAAAAATCTCGACAATAGACTACCTTCCATAATGACTAGCCTACCATCCATTGGAGTAATGAAAATATAAACAAGAGACTAGCTTCTATAATGACAAGGCTACCATACATTGTAATAACAAAAATCTCGATAACAAACTACCTTTCACAATGACAAGGCTACCATACATTGTAGTAACAAAAATCTCGACAACATTCTACTTTCCCTAATGACAACACTACCATCCATTGGAGTAACAAAAATCTCGACAACAAACTACCTTCCATAATGACAAGGCTACCGTCCATTGGACTAATAAAAATATCGACAACAGACTACCTTCCATAATGACAAGGCTACCATCCTGTGGAGTGACAAAAATCTCGACAATAGACTACCTTGCATAATGATAAGGCTACAATCCATTAGAGTAACAAAGATTTCGACAACAGACTACCTTCCATAATGATAATGCTACCATCCGTTGGAGTAACAAAAATCTTGACAATAGACTACCTTCCATAATTACAAGGCTACTATCCATTAGAGTAACACAAATCTCGACAACAGTTTACCTTCAATAATGACAAGGCTACCATCCATTGGAGTAACAAAAATCTCGACAACAAACTACATTCCATAATGACAATGCTACCATCCTGTGGAGTAACAAAAATCTCGCGAATAGACTAACTTCCATAATGACAAGGCTACCATCCGTTCGAGTGACAAAAATCTCGACATTAGACTACCTTCCATAACGACAAAGCTACCATCCATTGGAGTAACAAAAATATCGACAATAGACTACCTTCCATAATGACAAGGCTACCATCCTTTGGAGTGACAAAAATCTCGGCAATAGACTACCTTCCATAATGACAAGGCTACCATGCTCTGGAGTAACAAAAATCTCGCCAACAGACTAACTTCCATAATGACAAGGCTACCATCCGTTCGAGTGACAAAAATCTCGACAATAGACTACCTTCCATAATGACAATACTACCATCCATTGGAGTAACAAAAATATCGACAACAGACTACCTCCCATAATGACAAGGCTACCATCCTTTTGAGTGACAAAAATCTCGACAATAGACCACCTTCCATAATGACAAGGCTACCATCCATTGGAGTAACAAAATCTCGACAACAGACTACCTTCCATAATGACAAGGCTATTATCCATTGGAGTAACAAAAATATCGACAACAGACTACCTTCCATAATGACAAGGCTACCATCCTGTGGAGTGACAAAAATCTTGACAATAGACTACCTTGCATAATGATAAGGCTACAATCCATTGGAGTAACAAAGATTTCGACAACAGACTACCTTCCATAATGATAATGCTACCATCCGTTGGAGTAACAAAAATCTTGACAACAGACTACCTTCCATAATGACAAGGCTACTATCCATTAGAGTAACACAAATCTCAACAACAGTCTACCTTCAATAATGATAAGGCTACCATCCATTGGAGTAACAAAAATCTCGACAACAAACTACATTCCATAATGACAATGCTACCATCCTGTGGAGTAACAAAAATCTCGCGAATAGACTAACTTCCATAATGACAAGGCTACCATCCGTTCGAGTGACAAAAATCTCGACAATAGACTACCTTCCATAACGACAAAGCTACCATCCATTGGAGTAACAAAAATATCGACAATAGACTACCTTCCATAATGACAAGGCTACCATCCTTTGGAGTGACAAAAATCTCGGCAATAGACTACCTTCCATAATGACAAGGCTACCATGCTCTGGAGTAACAAAAATCTCGCCAACAGACTAACTTCCATAATGACAAGGCTACCATCCGTTCGAGTGACAAAAATCTCGACAATAGACTACCTTCCATAATGACAATACTACCATCCATTGGAGTAACAAAAATATCGACAACAGACTACCTCCCATAATGACAAGGCTACCATCCTTTGGAGTGACAAAAATCTCGACAATAGACCAACTTCCATAATGACAAGGCTACCATCCATTGGAGTAACAAAATCTCGACAACAGACTACCTTCCATAATGACAAGGCTATTATCCATGGGAGTAACAAAAATCTCGACAACAAACTACCTTCCATAATGACAAGGCTATCATCCATTAGAGTGACGAAAATCTCGACAATAGACTACCTTCCATAATGACTAGGCTACCATCCATTGGAGTAATGAAAATATAAATAAGAGACTACCTTTTATAATGATAAGGCTACCATACATTGTAATAACAAAAATCTCGACAACAAACTACCTTTCACAATGACAAGACTACCATACATTGTAGTAACAAAAATCTCGACAACATTCTACTTTCCCTAATGACAACACTACCATCCATAGGAGTAACAAAAATCTCGACAACAAACTACCTTCCATAATGACAAGGCTACCATCCAATGGACTAACAAAAATATCGACAACAGACTACCTTCCATAATGACAAGGCTACCATCCTGTGGAGTGACAAAAATCTCGACAATAGACTACCTTGCATAATGATAAGGCTACCATCCATTGGAGTAACAAAGATTTCGACAACAGACTACCTTCCATAATGATAATGCTACCATCCGTTGGAGTAACAAAAATCTCGACAACAAACTACCTTCCATAATGACAACGCTACCATCCATTGGAGTAACAAAAATCTCGACAACAAACTACCTTCCATAATGACAAGGCTATCATCCATTAGAGTGACGAAAATCTCGACAATAGACTACCTTCCATAATGACTAGGCTACCATCCATTGGAGTAATGAAAATATAAATAAGAGACTACCTTTTATAATGATAAGGCTACCATACATTGTAATAACAAAAATCTCGACAACAAACTACCTTTCACAATGACAAGACTACCATACATTGTAGTAACAAAAATCTCGACAACATTCTACTTTCCCTAATGACAACACTACCATCCTTAGGAGTAACAAAAATCTCGACAACAAACTACCTTCCATAATGACAAGGCTACCATCCAATGGACTAACAAAAATATCGACAACAGACTACCTTCCATAATGACAAGGCTACCATCCTGTGGAGTGACAAAAATCTCGACAATAGACTACCTTGCATAATGATAAGGCTACCATCCATTGGAGTAACAAAGATTTCGACAACAGACTACCTTCCATAATGATAATGCTACCATCCGTTGGAGTAACAAAAATCTTGACAACAGACTACCTTCCATAATGACAAGGCTACCATCCATTAGAGTAACACAAATATCGATAACAGTCTACCTTCAATAATGACAAGGCTACCATCCATTGGAGTAACAAAAATCTCGACAACAAACTACCTTCCATAATGACAAGGCTACCATCCTGTGGAGTAACAAAAATCTCGCGAACAGACTAACTTCCATAATGACAAGGCTACCATCCGTTCAAGTAACAAAAATCTCGACAATAGACTACCTTCCATAATGACTAGGCTACCCTCCATTGGAGTAAGGAAAATATCAACAAGAGACTACCTTCTATAATGAAAAGGCTACCATACATTGTAATAACAAAAATCTCGACAACAAACTACCTTTCACAATGACAAGGCTACCATGTATTGGAGTAACAAAAATCTCGACAATAGGCTACCATCCATTGGAGTAACAAAATATCGACAACAGGCTACCTTCCATAATGACAAGGCTATTATCCATTGGAGTAACAAAAATCTCGACAATAAAACTACCTTCCATAATGACAAGGCTACCATCCATTGTAGTGCCAAAAATCTCGACAATAGACTACCTTCCATAATGGCAAGGCTACCATCCATTGGACTAACAAAAATATCGACAACAGACTACCTTCCATAATGACAAGGCTACCATCCTTTGGAGCGACAAAAATCTAGACAATAGACTACCTTCAATAATGATAAGGCTACCATCCATTAGAGTAACAAAAATATCGACAACAGACTACCTTTCATAATGAAAAGCCTACTGTCCATTGGAGTAACAAAAATCTTGACAACAAACTACCATCCATAATGACTAGGCTACCATCCATTGGAGTAACAAAGATTTCGACAACACACTACCTTGCATAATGATAACGCTACCATCCGTTGGAGTAACAAAAATCTATACAACAGACTACCTTCCATAATTACAAGGCTACCATCCATTAGAGTAACAAAAATCTCGACAACAGTCTACCTTCAATAATGACAAGGCTACCATCCATTGGAGTAACAAAAATCTCGACAACAAACTACCTTCCATAATGACAAGGCTACCATACTGTGGAGTAACAAAAATCTCGCCAACAGACTAACTTCCATAATGACAAGGCTACCATCCGTTGGAGTGACAAAAATCTCGACAATAGACTACCTTCCATAATGACAAGGCTACTATCCATTGGAGTAACAAAAATATCGACAACAGACTACCTTCCATAATGACAAGTCTACCATCCTTTTGAGTGACAAAAATCTCGACAATAGACTACCTTCCATAATGACAAGGCTACCATCCATTGGAGTAATAAAATCTCGACAACAGACTACCTTCCATAATGACAAGGCTAACATCCATTGGAGTAACAAAAATCTCGCCAACAGACAACCTTCCATAATGACTAGGCTACCATCCATTGGAGTAATGAAAATATCAACAAGAGACTACCTTCTATAATGACAAGGCTACCATCCATTGTAATAACAAAAATCTCGACAACAAACTACCTTTCACAATGACAAGGCTACCATACATTGTAGTAATAAAAATCTCGACAACCGTCTACTTTCCATAATGACAATGCTACCGTCCATTGGAGTAACAAATATCTCGAAAACAGACAACCTTCCATAATGACAAGGCTACCATCATTTGGAGTAACAAAAATCTCGACAACAGACAACCTTCCATAATGACAAGGCTACAATCCATTGGAGTAATGAAAATATCAACAAGAGACTACCTTCTATAATGACAAGGCTACCATACATTGTAATAACAAAAATCTCGACGACAAACTACCTTTCACAATGACAAGGCTACCATACATTGTAGTAACAAAAATCTCGACAACAATCTACTTTCCATAATGACAACGCTACCATCCATTGGAGTAACAAATATCTCGACAATAGACTACCTTCCATAATGACAAGGCTACCATCCATTGGAGTAACAAAATCTCGACAATAGACTACCTTCCATAATGACAAGGCTACTATCCATTGGAGTAACAAAAATCTCGACAACAAACTACCTTCCATAATGACAAGGCTACCATCCATTGGAGTAACAAAATCTCGACAACAGACTACCTTCCATAATGACAAGGCTATTATCCATTGGAGTAACAAAAATCTCGACAACAAACTACCTTCCATAATGACAACGCTACCATCCATTGGAGTAACAAAAATCTCGCCACCAGACAACCTTCCATAATGACAAGGCTAACATCCATTAGAGTGACAAAAATCTCGACAATAGACTACCTTCCATAATGACTAGGCTACCATCCATTGGAGTAATGAAAATATCAACAAGAGACTACCTTCTTTAATGACAAGGCTACCATACATTGTAATAACAAAAATCTTGACAACAAACTACCTTTCACAATGACAAGGCTACCATCCATTGGAGTAACAAAAATCTCGACAATAGGCTACCATCCATTGGAGTAACAAAATATCGACAGTAGACTACCTTCCATAATGACAAGGCTATTATCCATTGGAGTAACAAAAATCTCGACAACAAACTACACTCCATAATGACAAGGCTACCATCCATTGGAGTAACGAAAATATCAACAAGAGACTACCTTCCATAATGACAAGGCTACCTTCCATTGGAGTAACAAAAATCTCGCCAACAGACAACCTTCCATAATGACAAGGCTATCATCCATTAGAGTGACAAAAATCTCGATAATATAGTACCTTCCATAATGACTAGGCTATCGTCCATTGGAGTAATGAAAATATAAACAAGAGACTACCTTCTATAATGACAAGGCTACCATACATTGTAATAACAAAAATCTCGACAACAAACTACCTTTCATAATGACAAGGCGACCATCCATTGGAGTAACAAAAATATCGACAACAAACTACCTTCCATAATGACAAGGCTACCATCCTTTGGAGTGACAAAAATCTAGACAATAGACTACCTTCCATAATGACAAGGCTACTATCCATTGGGGTAACAAAATCTCGACAACAGACTACCTTCCATAATGATAAGGCTATTATCCATTGGAGTAACAAAAATCTCGACAACAGACTACCTTCCATAATGACAAGGCTACCATCCATTGGAGTAACAAAAATCTCGCCAACAGACAACCTTCCATAATGACTAGGCTACCATCCATTGGAGTAATGAAAATTTCAACAAGAGACTACCTTCTATAATGACAAGGCTACCATACATTGTAATAACAAAAATCTCGACAACAAACTACCTTTCACAATGAGAAGGCTACCATACATTGTAGTAACAAAAATCTCGACAACAGTCTACTTTCCATAATGACAACGCTACCATCCATTGGAGTAACAAATATCTCGACAACAGACAACCCTCCATAATGACAAGACTACCATCCATTGGAGTAACAAAAATCTCGACAATAGACTACCTTCCATAATGACAAGTCTACCATCCATTGGAGTAATGAAAATATCAACAAGAGACTACCTTTTATAATGACAAGGCTACCATATATTGTAATAACAAAAATCTCGACAACAAACTACCTTTCACATTGACAAGGGTACCATACATTGTAGTTACAAAAATCTCGACAATAGTCTAATTTCCATAATGACAACGCTACCATCCATTGGAGTAATAAAATTCTCGACAACAGACAACCTTCCATAATGACAAGGCTACCATCCATTGGAGTAACACAAATCTCGACAATAGACTACCTTCCATAATGACTAGCCTACCATCCATTGGAGTAATGAAAATATAAACAAGAGACTACCTTCTATAATGACAAGGCTACCATACATCGTAATAACAAAAATCTCGACAACAAACTACCTTTCACAATGACAAGGCTACCATCCATTGGAGTAACAAAAATATCGACAACAGACTACCTTCCATAATGACAAGGCTACCATCCTTTGGAGTGACAAAAATCTCGACAATAGACTACCTTCCATAATGACAAGGCTACTATCCATTGGAGTACCAAAATCTCGACAACAGACTACCTTCCATAATGACAAGGCTATTATCCATTGGAGTAACAAAAATCTCGACAACAAACTACCTTCCATAATGACAAGGCTACCATCCATTGGAGTAACAAAAATCTCGCCAACAGACAACCTTCCATAATGACAAGGCTACCATCCATTGGAGTACAAAAATCTCGCCAACAGACAACCTTCCATAATGACTAGGCTACCATCCATTGGAGTAATGAAAATATCAACAAGAGAATACCTTCTATAATGACAAGGCTACCATACATTGTAATAACAAAAATCTCGACAACAAACTACCTTTCACAATGACAAGGCTACCATACATTGTAGTAACAAAAATATCGACAACAGTCTACTTTCCATAATGACAATGCTACCATCCATTGGAGTAACAAAATCTCGACAATAGACTACCTTCCATAATGACAAGGCTACCGTCCATTAGAGTAACAAAATCTCGACAACAGACTACCTTCCATAATGACAAGGCTACTATTCATTGGAGTAACAAAAATCCTGACAACAAACTACCTTCCATAATGACAAGGCTACCATCCATTGGAGTAACAAAATCTCGACAACAGACTACCTTCCATAATGACAAGGCTATTATCCATTGGAGTAACAAAAATCTCGACAACAAACTACCTTCCATAATGACAACGCTACCATCCATTGGAGTAACAAAAATCTCGCCAACAGACAACCTTCCATAATGACAAGGCTAACATCCATTAGAGTGACAAAAATCTCGACAATAGACTACCTTCCATAATGACAAGGCTACTATCCATTGGAGTACCAAAATCTCGACAACAGACTACCTTCCATAATGACAAGGCTATTATCCATTGGAGTAACAAAAATCTCGACAACAAACTACCTTCCATAATGACAAGGCTACCATCCATTGGAGTAACAAAAATCTCGCCAACAGACAACCTTCCATAATGACAAGGCTACCATCCATTGGAGTACAAAAATCTCGCCAACAGACAACCTTCCATAATGACTAGGCTACCATCCATTGGAGTAATGAAAATATCAACAAGAGACTACCTTCTATAATGACAAGGCTACCATACATTGTAATAACAAAAATCTCGACAACAAACTACCTTTCACAATGACAAGGCTACCATACATTGTAGTAACAAAAATATCGACAACAGTCTACTTTCCATAATGACAATGCTACCATCCATTGGAGTAACAAAATCTCGACAATAGACTACCTTCCATAATGACAAGGCTACCGTCCATTAGAGTAACAAAATCTCGACAATAGACTACCTTCCATAATGACAAGGCTATTATCCATTGGAGTAACAAAAATCTCGACAACAAACTACCTTCCATAATGACAACGCTACCATCCATTGGAGTAACAAAAATCTCGCCAACAGACAACCTTCCATAATGACAAGGCTAACATCCATTAGAGTGACAAAAATCTCGACAATAGACTACCTTCCATAATGACAAGGCTACTATCCATTGGAGTACCAAAATCTCGACAACAGACTACCTTCCATAATGACAAGGCTATTATCCATTGGAGTAACAAAAATCTCGACAACAAACTACCTTCCATAATGACAAGGCTACCATCCATTGGAGTAACAAAAATCTCGCCAACAGACAACCTTCCATAATGACAAGGCTACCATCCATTGGAGTACAAAAATCTCGCCAACAGACAACCTTCCATAATGACTAGGCTACCATCCATTGGAGTAATGAAAATATCAACAAGAGACTACCTTCTATAATGACAAGGCTACCATACATTGTAATAACAAAAATCTCGACAACAAACTACCTTTCACAATGACAAGGCTACCATACATTGTAGTAACAAAAATATCGACAACAGTCTACTTTCCATAATGACAATGCTACCATCCATTGGAGTAACAAAATCTCGACAATAGACTACCTTCCATAATGACAAGGCTACCGTCCATTAGAGTAACAAAATCTCGACAACAGACTACCTTCCATAATGACAAGGCTACTATTCATTGGAGTAACAAAAATCACGACAACAAACTACCTTCCATAATGACAAGGCTACCATCCATTGGAGTAACAAAATCTCGACAACAGACTACCTTCCATAATGACAAGGCTATTATCCATTGGAGTAACAAAAATCTCGACAACAAACTACCTTCCATAATGACAACGCTACCATCCATTGGAGTAACAAAAATCTCGCCAACAGACAACCTTCCATAATGACAAGGCTAACATCCATTAGAGTGACAAAAATCTTGACAATAGACTACCTTCCATAATGACTAGGCTACCATCCTTTGGAGTAATGAAAATATAAACAAGAGACTACCTTCTATAATGACAAGGCTACCATACATTGTAATAAAAAAAATCTCGACAACAAACTAACTTTCATAATGACAAGGCTACCATCCATTGGAGTAACAAAAATATCAATAACAGACTACTTTCCATAATGACAAGGCTACCATCCTTTGGACTGACAAAAATCTAGACAATAGACTACCTTCCATAATGACAAGGCTACTATCCATTGGAGTAACAAAATCTAGACAACAGACTACCTTCCATAATGACAAGGCTACCATCCATTGGAGTAACAAAAATCTCGCCAACAGACAACCTTCCATAATGACTAGGCTACCATCCATTGGAGTAATGAAAATATAAATAAGAGACTACCTTCTATAATGACAAGGATACCATACATTGTAATAACAAAAATCTCGATAACAAACTACCTTTCACAATGACAAGGCTACCATCCATTGGAGTAACAAAAATCTCGACAATAGGCTACCATCCATTGGAGTAACCAAATCTCGACAACATACTACCTTCCATAATGACAAGGCTATTATCCATTGGAGTAACAAAATCTCGGCAACAGACTACCTTCCATAATGACAAGGCTATTATCCATTGGAGTAACAAAAATCTCGACAACAAACTACCTTCCATAATGACAACGCTACCATCCATTGGAGTAACAAAAATCTCGCCAACAGATAACCTTCCATAATGACAAGGCTATCATCCATTAGAGTGACAAAAATCTCGATAATATAGTACCTTCCATAATTACTAGGCTACCGTCCATTGGATTAATGAAAATATAAACAAGAGACTACCTTCTATAATGACAAGGCTACCATACATTGTCATAACAAAAATCTCGACAACAAACTACGTTTCATAATGACAAGGCTACCATCCATTGGAGTAACAAAAATATCGACAACATACTATCTTCCATAATGACAAGGCTACCATCCTTTGGAGTGACAAAAATCTAGACAATAGACTACCTTCCATAATGACAAGGCTACTATCCATTGGAGTAAAAAAATCTCGACAACAGACTACCTTCCATAATGACAAGGCTATTGTCCATTGGAGTAACAAAAATATCAACAACAAACTACCTTCCATAAAGACAAGTCTACCATCCATTGGAGTAACAAAAATCTCGCCAATAGACTACCTTCCATAATGACAAGTCTACCATCCATTGGAGTAATGAAAATATCAACAAGAGACTACCTTCTATAATGACAAGGCTACCATAAATTGTAATAACAAAAATCTCGACAATAAACTACCTTTCACAATGACAAGGCTACCATCCATTGGAGTAACAAAAATATCGACAACAGACTACCTTCCATAATGACAAGGCTACCATCCTTTGGAGTGACAAAAATCTCGACAATAGACTACCTTCCATAATGACAAGGCTAATATCCATTGGAGCAACAAAATCTCGACAACAGACTACTTTCCATAATGACAAGGCTATTATCCATTGGAGTAACAAAAATCTCGACAACAAACTACCTTCCATAATGACAAGGCTACCATCCATTGGAGTAATAAAACTCTCGCCAACAGACAACCTTCCATAATGACTAGGCTACCATCAATTGGAGTAATGAAAATATCAACAAGAGACTACCTTCTATAATGACAAGGCTACCTTACATTGTAATAACAAAAATCTCGATAACAAACTACCTTTCACAATGACAAGGCTACCATCCATTGGAGTAACAAAAATCTCGACAATAGGCTACCATCCATTGGAGTAACCAAATCTCGACAACATACTACCTTCCATAATGATAAGGCTATTATCCATTGGAGTAACAAAATCTCGGCAACAGACTACCTTCCATAATGACAAGGCTGTTATCCATTGGAGTAACAAAAATCTCGACAATAGACTACCTTCCATAATGACTAGCCTACCATCCATTGGAGTAATGAAAATATCAACAAGAGACTACCTTCTATAATGACAAGGCTACCATACATTGTAATAACAAAAATCTCGACAACAAACTACCTTTCACAATGACAAGGCTACCATACATTGTAGTAACAAAAATCTCGACAACAGTCTACTTTCCATAAATACAACGCTACCATCCATTGGAGTATCAAATATCTCGACAACATACAACCTTCCATAATGACAAGGCTACCATCCATTGGAGTAACAAAAATCTCGACAATAGACTACCTTTTATAATGACTAGCCTACCATCCATTGGAGTAATGAAAATATCCACAAGAGACTACCTTCTATAATGACAAGGCTACCATACATTGTAATAACAAAAATCTCGACAACAAACTACCTTTCACAATGACAAGGCTACCATACATTGTAGTAACAAAAATATCGACAACATTCTACTTTCCATAATGGCAGCGCTACCATCCATTGGTGTAACAAAAATCTCGACAACAGACAACCTTCCATAATGACAAGGCTACCATCCATTGGAGTAACACAAATCTCGACAATAGAATACCTTCCATAATGTCTAGCCTACCATCCATTGGAGTAATGAAAATATAAACAAGAGACTACCTTCTATAATGACAAGGCTACCATACATTGTAATAACAAAAATCTCGACAACAAACTACCTTTCACAATGACAAGGCTACCATCCATTGGAGTAACAAAAATATCGACAACAGACTACCTTCCATAATGACAAGGCTACCATCCTTTGGAGTGATAAAAATCTCGACAATAGACTACCTACCATAATGACAAGGCTAATATCCATTGGAGTAACAAAATCTCGACAACAGACTACCTTCCATAATGACAAGGCTATTATCCATTGGAGTAACAAAAATCTCGACAACAAACTACCTTCCATAATGACAAGGCTACCATCCATTGGAGTAACAAAAATCTCGCCAACAGACAACCTTCCATAATGACTAGGCTACCATCCATTGGAGTAATGAAAATATCAACAAGAGTCTACCTTCTATAATGACAAGGCTACCTTACATTGTAATAACAAAAATCTCGATAACAAACTACCTTTCACAATGACAAGGCTACCATCCATTGGAGTAACAAAAATCTCGACAATAGGCTACCATCCATTGGAGTAACCAAATCTCGACAACATACTACCTTCCATAATGACAAGGCTATTATCCATTGGAGTAACAAAATCTCGGCAACAGACTACCTTCCATAATGACAAGGCTATTATCCATTGGAGTAACAAAAATGTCAACAACAAACTACCTTCCATAATGACAACGCTACCATCCATTGGAGTAACAAAAATCTCGCCAATAGACAACCTTCCATAATGACAAGGCTATCATCCATTAGAGTGACAAAAATCTCGATAATATAGTACCTTCCATAATGACTAGGCTACCGTCCATTGGAGTAATGAAAATATAAACAAGAGACTACCTTCTATAATGACAAGGCTACCATACATTGTAATAACAAAAATCTCGACAACAAACTACCTTTCATAATGACAAGGCTACCATCCATTGGAGTAACAAAAATATCGACAACATACTATCTTCCATAATGACAAGGCTACCATCCTTTGGAGTGACAAAAATCTAGACAATAGACTACCTTCCATAATGACAAGGCTACTATCCATTGGAGTAAAAAAATCTCGACAACAGACTACCTTCCATAATGACAAGGCTATTATCCATTGGAGTAACAAAAATATCGACAACAAACTACCTTCCATAATGACAAGTCTACCATCCATTGGAGTAACAAAAATCTCGCCAATAGACTACCTTCCATAATGACAAGTCTACCATCCATTGGAGTAATGAAAATATCAACAAGAGACTACCTTCTATAATGACAAGGCTACCATAAATTGTAATAACAAAAATCTCGACAACAAACTACCTTTCATAATGACAAGGCTACCATCCATTGGAGTAACAAAAATATCGACAACAGACTACCTTCCATAATGACAAGGCTACCATCCTTTGGAGTGACAAAAATCTCGACAATAGACTACCTTCCATAATGACAAGGCTAATATCCATTGGAGTAACAAAATCTCGACAACAGACTACTTTCCATAATGACAAGGCTATTTTCCATTGGAGTAACAAAAATCTCGACAACAAACTACCTTCCATAATTACAAGGCTACCATCCATTGGAGTAACAAAAATCTCGCCAACAGACAACCTTCCATAATGACTAGGCTACCATCCATTGGAGTAATGAAAATATCAACAAGAGACTACCTTCTATAATGACAAGGCTACCATACATTGTAATAACAAAAATCTCGACAACAAACTACCTTTCACAATGACAAGGCTACCATACATTGTAGTAACAAAAATCTCGACAACAGTCTACTTTCCATAATGGCAACGCTACCATCCATTGGTGTAACAAAAATCTCGACAACAGACAACCTTCCATAATGACAAGGCTACCATCCATTGGAGTAACACAAATCTCGACAATAGACTACCTTCCATAATGTCTAGCCTACCATCCATTGGAGTAATGAAAATATAAACAAGAGACTACCTTCTATAATGACAAGGCTACCATACATTGTAATAACAAAAATCTCGACAACAAACTACCTTTCACAATGACAAGGCTACCATCCATTGGAGTAACAAAAATATCGACAACAGACTACCTTCCATAATGACAAGGCTACCATCCTTTGGAGTGACAAAAATCTCGACAATAGACTTCCTACCATAATGACAAGGCTAATATCCATTGGAGTAACAAAATCTCGACAACAGACTACCTTCCATAATGACAAGGCTATTATCCATTGGAGTAATAAAAATCTCGACAACAAACTACCTTCCATAATGACAAGGCTACCATCCATTGGAGTAACAAAAATCTCGCCAACAGACAACCTTCCATAATGACTAGGCTACCATCCATTGGAGTAATGAAAATATCAACAAGAGACTACCTTCTATAATGACAAGGCTACCATACATTGTAATAACAAAAATCTCGACAACAAACTACCTTTCACAATGACAAGGCTACCATACATTGTAGTAACAAAAATCTCGACAACAGTCTACTTTCCATAAATACAACGCTACCATCCATTGGAGTATCAAATATCTCGACAACATACAACCTTCCATAATGACAAGGCAACCATCCATTGGAGTAACAAAAATCTCGACAATAGACTACCTTCCATAATGACTAGCCTACCATCCATTGGAGTAATGAAAATATCAACAAGAGACTACCTTCTATAATGACAAGGCTACCATACATTATAATAACAAAAATCTCGACAACAAACTACCTTTCACAATGACAAGGCTACCATACATTGTAGTAACAAAAATCTCGACAATAGTCTACTTTCCATAAATACAATGCTACCATCCATTGGAGTATCAAATATCTCGACAACATACAACCTTCCATAATGACAAGGCTACCATCCATTGGAGTAACAAAAATCTCGACAATAGACTACCTTCCATAATGACTAGCCTACCATCCATTGGAGTAATGAAAATATCAACAAGAGACTACCTTCTATAATGACAAGGCTACCATACATTGTAATAACAAAAATCTCGACAACAAACTACCTTTCACAATGACAAGGCTACCATACATTGTAGTAACAAAAATCTCGACAATAGTCTACTTTCCATAATGACAACGCTACCATCCATTGGAGTAACAAATATCTCGACAAGAGACAACCTTCCATAATGACAAGGCTACCATCCATTGGAGTAACACAAATCTCGACAATAGACTACCTTCCATAATGACTAGCCTACCATCCATTGGAGTAATGAAAATATAAACAAGAGACTACCTTCTATAATGACAAGGCTACCATACATTGTAATAACAAAAATCTCGACAACAAACTACCTTTCACAATGACAAGGCTACCATCCATTGGAGTAACAAAAATATCGACAACAGACTACCTTCCATAATGACAAGGCTACCATCCTTTGGAGTGACAAAAATCTCGACAATAGACTACCTTCCATAATGTCAAGGCTAATATCCATTGGAGTAACAAAATCTCGACAACAAACTACCTTCCATAATGACAAGGCTATTGTCCATTGGAGTAACAAAAATCTCGACA
This sequence comes from Vicia faba, assembly GCA_948472305.1. Taxonomy (NCBI): domain Eukaryota; kingdom Viridiplantae; phylum Streptophyta; class Magnoliopsida; order Fabales; family Fabaceae; genus Vicia; species Vicia faba. The sequence continues at coordinate 555,864,403 of OX451739.1, read as the reverse complement.
ACAAACTACCTTCCATAATGACAAGGCTACCATCCATTGGAGTAACAAAAATCTCGCCAACAGACAACCTTCATTAATGACTAGGCTACAATCCATTGGAGTAATGAAAATATCAACAAGAGACTACCTTCTATAATGACAAGGCTACCATACATTGTAATAACAAAAATCTCGACAACAAACTACCTTTCACAATGACAAGGCTACCATACATTGTAGTAACAAAAATCTAGACAACAGTCTACTTTCCATAAATACAACGCTACCATCCATTGGAGTATCAAATATCTCGATAACAGACAACCTTCAATAATGACAAGGCTACCATACATTGGAGTAACAAAAATCTCGACAATAGACTACCTTCCATAATGAATAGCCTACCATCCATTGGAGTAATGAAAATATCAACAAGAGACTACCTTCTATAATGACAAGGCTACCATACATTGTAATAACAAAAACTCGACAACAAACTACCTTTCACAATGACAAGGCTACCATACATTGTAGTAACAAAAATCTCGACAACAGTCTACTTTCCATAATGGCAATGCTACCATCCATTGGTGTAACAAAAATCTCGACAATAGACTACCTTCCATAATGACAAGGCTACCATCCATTAGAGTAACAAAATCTCGACAACAGACTACCTTCCATAATGACAAGGCTACTATCCATTGGAGTAACAAAAATCACGACAACAAACTACCTTCTATAATGACAAGGCTACCATCCATTGGAGTAACAAAATCTCGACAACAGACTACCTTCCATAATGACAAGGCTATTATCCATTGGAGTAACAAAAATCTCGACAACAAACTACCTTCCATAATGACAAGGCTACCATCCATTGGAGTAACAAAAATCTCGCCAACAGACAACCTTCATTAATGACTAGGCTACAATCCATTGGAGTAATGAAAATATCAACAAGAGACTACCTTCTATAATGACAAGGCTACCATACATTGTAATAACAAAAATCTCGACAACAAACTACCTTTCACAATGACAAGGCTACCATACATTGTAGTAACAAAAATCTAGACAACAGTCTACTTTCCATAAATACAACGCTACCATCCATTGGAGTATCAAATATCTCGATAACAGACAACCTTCAATAATGACAAGGCTACCATACATTGGAGTAACAAAAATCTCGACAATAGACTACCTTCCATAATGAATAGCCTACCATCCATTGGAGTAATGAAAATATCAACAAGAGACTACCTTCTATAATGACAAGGCTACCATACATTGTAATAACAAAAACTCGACAACAAACTACCTTTCACAATGACAAGGCTACCATACATTGTAGTAACAAAAATCTCGACAACAGTCTACTTTCCATAATGGCAATGCTACCATCCATTGGTGTAACAAAAATCTCGACAATAGACTACCTTCCATAATGACAAGGCTACCATCCATTAGAGTAACAAAATCTCGACAACAGACTACCTTCCATAATGACAAGGCTACTATCCATTGGAGTAACAAAAATCACGACAACAAACTACCTTCTATAATGACAAGGCTACCATCCATTGGAGTAACAAAATCTCGACAACAGACTACCTTCCATAATGACAAGGCTATTATCCATTGGAGTAACAAAAATCTCGACAACAAACTACCTTCCATAATGACAACGCTACCATCCATTGGAGTAACAAAAATCTCGCCAACAGACAACCTTCCATAATGACTAGGCTACCATCCTTTGGAGTAATTAAAATATAAACAAGAGACTACCTTCTATAATGACAAGGCTACCATAAATTGTAATAACAAAAATCTCGACAACAAACTACCTTTCACAATGACAAGGCTACCATCCATTGGAGTATCAAAAAGATCGACAACAAACTACCTTCCCTAATGACAAGGCTACCATCCTTTGGAGTGACAAAAATCTCGACAATAGACTACCTTCCATAATGACAAGGCTAATATCCATTGGAGTAACAAAATCTCGACAACAGACTACTTTCCATAATGACAAGGCTATTATCCATTGGAGTAACAAAAATCTCAAAATCAAACTACCTTCCATAATGACAAGGCTACCATCCATTGGAGTAACAAAAATCTCGCCAACAGACAACCTTCCATAATGACTAGGCTACCATCCATTGGAGTAATGAAAATATCAACAAGAGACTACCTTCTATAATGACAAGGCTACCATACATTGTAATAACAAAAATATCGACAACAAACTACCTTTCACATTGACAAGGCTACCATACATTGTAGTAACAAAAATCTCGACAACAGTCTACTTTCCATAATGGCAACGCTACCATCCATTGGTGTAACAAAAATCTCGACAACAGACAACCTTCCATAATGACAAGGCTACCATCCATTGGAGTAACACAAATCTCGACAATGGACTACCTTCCATAATGTCTAGCCTACCATCCATTGGAGTAATGAAAATATAAACAAGAGACTACCTTCTATAATGACAAGGCTACCATACATTGTAATAACAAAAATCTCGACAACAAACTACCTTTCACAATGACAAGGCTACCATCCATTGGAGTAACAAAAATATCGACAACAGACTACCTTCCATAATGACAAGGCTACCATCCTTTGGAGTGACAAAATTCTCGACAATAGACTACCTACCATAATGACAAGGCTAATATCCATTGGAGTAACAAAATCTCGACAACAGACTACCTTCCATAATGACAAGGCTATTATCCATTGGAGTAACAAAAATCTCGACAACAAACTACCTTCCATAATGACAAGGCTACCATCCATTGGAGTAACAAAAATCTCGCCAACAGACAACCTTCCATAATGACTAGGCTACCATCCATTGGAGTAATGAAAATATCAACAAGAGACTACCTTCTATAATGACAAGGCTACCATACATTGTAATAACAAAAATCTCGACAACAAACTACCTTTCACAATGACAGGCTACCATACATTGTAGTAACAAAAATCTCGACAACAGTCTACTTTCCATAAATACAACGCTACCATCCATTGGAGTATCAAATATCTCGACAACATACAAACTTCCATAATGACAAGGCTACCATCCATTGGAGTAACAAAAATCTCGACAATAGACTACCTTCCATAATGAATAGCCTACCATCCATTGGAGTAATGAAAATATCAACAAGAGACTACCTTCTATAATGACAAGGCTACCATACATTGTAATAACAAAAACTCGACAACAAACTACCTTTCACAATGACAAGGCTACCATACATTGTAGTAACAAAAATCTCGACAACAGTCTACTTTCCATAATGGCAATGCTACCATCCATTGGTGTAACAAAAATCTCGACAATAGACTACCTTCCATAATGACAAGGCTACCATCCATTAGAGTAACAAAATCTCGACAACAGACTACCTTCCATAATGACAAGGCTACTATCCATTGGAGTAACAAAAATCACGACAACAAACTACCTTCTATAATGACAAGGCTACCATCCATTGGAGTAACAAAATCTCGACAACAGACTACCTTTCATAATGACAAGGCTATTATCCATTGGAGTAACAAAAATCTCGACAACAAACTACCTTCCATAATGACAACGCTACCATCCATTGGAGTAACAAAAATCTCGCCAACAGACAACCTTCCATAATGACAAGGCTAACATCCATTAGAGTGACAAAAATCTCGACAATAGACTACCTTCCATAATGACTAGGCTACCATCCTTTGGAGTAATTAAAATATAAACAAGAGACTACCTTCTATAATGACAAGGCTACCATAAATTGTAATAACAAAAATCTCGCCAACAAACTACCTTTCACAATGACAAGGCTACCATCCATTGGAGTAACAAAAATATCGACAACAGACTACCTTCCATAATGACAAGGCTACCATCCTTTGGAGTGACAAAATTCTCGACAATAGACTACCTACCATAATGACAAGGCTAATATCCATTGGAGTAACAAAAATCTCGACAACAGACTACTTTCCATAATGACAAGGCTATTATCCATTGGAGTAACAAAAATCTCGACAACAAACTACCTTCCATAATGACAAGGCTACCATCCATTGGAGTAACAAAAATCTCGCCAATAGACAACCTTCCATAATGACTAGGCTACCATCCATTGGAGTAATGAAAATATCAACAAGAGACTACCTTCTATAATGACAAGGCTACCATACATTGTAATAACAAAAATCTCGACAACAAACTACCTTTCACAATGACAAGGCTACCATACATTGTAGTAACAAAAATCTCGACAACAGTCTACTTTCCATAAATACAACGCTACCATCCATTGGAGTATCAAATATCTCGATAACAGACAACCTTCAATAATGACAAGGCTACCATACATTGGAGTAACAAAAATCTCGACAATAGACTAACTTCCATAATGAATAGCCTACCATCCATTGGAGTAAGTAAATATCAACAAGAGACTACCTTCTATAATGACAAGGCTACCATACATTGTAATAACAAAAACTCGACAACAAACTACCTTTCACAATGACAAGGCTACCATACATTGTAGTAACAAAAATCTCGACAATAGTCTACTTTCCATAAATACAATGCTACCATCCATTGGTGTAACAAATATCTCGACAACATACAACCTTCCATAATGACAAGGCTACCATCCATTAGAGTAACAAAAATCTCGACAATAGACTACCTTCCATAATGACTAGCCTACCATCCATTGGAGTAATGAAAATATCAACAAGAGACTACCTTCTATAATGACAAGGCTACCATACATTGTAATAACAAAAATCTCGACAACAGACTACCTTTCACAATGACAAGGCTATTATCCATTGGAGTAACAAAAATCTCGACAACAAACTACCTTCCATAATGACAATGCTACCATCCATTGGAGTAACAAAAATCTCGCCAACAGACAACCTTCCATAATGACAAGGCTAACATCCATTGGAGTAACACAAATCTCGACAATAGACTACCTTCCATAATGACTAGCCTACCATTTATTGGAGTAATTAAAATATAAACAAGAGACTACCTTCTATAATGACAAGGCTACCATACATTGTAATAACAAAAATCTCGACAACAAACTACCTTTCACAATGACAAGGCTACCATCCATTGGAGTAACAAAAATATCGACAACAGTCTACCTTCCATAATGACAAGGCTACCATCCTTTGGAGTGACAAAAATCTAGACAATAGACTACCTTCCATAATGACAAGGCTAATATCCATTGGAGTAACAAAATCTCAACAACAGACTACTTTCCATAATGACAAGGCTATTATCCATTGGAGTAACAAAAATCTCGACAACAAACTACCTTCCATAATGACAAGGCTACCATCCATTGGAGTAAAAAAAATCTCGCCAACAGACAACCTTCATTAATGACTAGGCTACCATCCATTGGAGTAATGAAAATATCAACAAGAGACTACCTTCTATAATGACAAGGCTACCATGCATTGTAATAACAAAAATCTCGACAACAAACTACCTTTCACAATGACAAGGCTACCATACATTGTAGTAACAAAAATCTCGACAACAGTCTACTTTCCATAAATACAACGCTACCATCCATTGGAGTATCAAATATCTCGATAACAGACAACCTTCCATAATGACAAGGCTACCATACATTGGAGTAACAAAAATCTCGACAATAGACTACCTTCCATAATGAATAGCCTACCATCCATTGGAGTAATGAAAATATCAACAAGAGACTACCTTCTATAATGACAAGGCTACCATACATTGTAATAACAAAAATCTCGACAACAAACTACCTTTCACAATGACAAGGCTACCATACATTGTAGTAACAAAAATCACGACAACAGTCTACTTTCCATAATGGCAACGCTACCATCCATTGGTGTAACAAAAATATCGACAACAGACAACCTTCCATAATGACAAGGCTACCATCCATTGGAGTAACAAAATCTCGACAATAGACTACCTTCCATAATGACTAGCCTACCATCCATTGGAGTAATGAAAATATAAACAAGAGACTACCTTCTATAATGACAAGGCTACCATACATTGTAATAACAAAAATCTCGACAACAAACTACCTTTCACAATGACAAGGCTACCATCCATTGGAGTAACAAAAATATCGACAACAGACTACCTTCCATAATGACAAGGCTACCATCCTTTGGAGTGACAAAAATCTCGACAATAGACTAACTACCATAATGACAAGGCTAATATCCATTGGAGTAACAAAATCTCGACAACAGACTACCTTCCATAATGACAAGGCTATTATCCATTGGAGTAACAAAAATCTCGACAACAAACTACCTTCCATAATGACAAGGCTACCATCCATTGGAGTAACAAAAATCTCGCCAACAGACAACCTTCCATAATGACTAGGCTACAATCCATTGGAGTAATGAAAATATCAACAAGAGACTACCTTCTATAATGACAAGGCTACCATACATTGTAATAACAAAAATCTCGACAACAAACTACCTTTCACAATGACAAGGCTACCATACATTGTAGTAACAAAAATCTCGACAACAGTCTAATTTCCATAAATACAACGCTACCATCTATTGGAGTATCAAATATCTCGACAACATACAACCTTCCATAATGACAAGGCTACCATCCATTGGAGTAACAAAAATCTCGACAATAGACTACCTTCCATAATGACTAGCCTACCATCCATTGGAGTAATGAAAATATCAACAAGAGACTACCTTCTATAATGACAAGGCTACCATACATTGTAATAACAAAAATCTCGACAACAAACTACCTTTCATAATGACAAGGCTACCATACATAGTAGTAACAAAAATCTCGACAATAGTCTACTTTCCATAAATACAATGCTACCATCCATTGGAGTATCAAATATCTCGACAACATACAACCTTCCATAATGACAAGGCTACCATCCATTGGAGTAACAAAAATCTCGACAATAGACTACCTTCCATAATGACTAGCCTACCATCCATTGGAGTAATGAAAATATCAACAAGAGACTACCTTCTATAATGACAAGGCTACCATACATTGTAATAACAAAAATCTCGACAACAAACTACCTTTCACAATGACAAGGCTACCATACATTGTAGTAACAAAAATCTCGACAATAGTCTACTTTCCATAATGACAACGCTACCATCCATTGGAGTAACAAATATCTCGACAACAGACAACCTTCCATAATGACAAGGCTACCATCCATTGGAGTAACACAAATCTCGACAATGGACTACCTTCCATAATGTCTAGCCTACCATCCATTGGAGTAATGAAAATATAAACAAGAGACTACCTTCTATAATGACAAGGCTACCATACATTGTAATAACAAAAATCTCGACAACAAACTACCTTTCACAATGACAAGGCTACCATCCATTGGAGTAACAAAAATATCGACAACAGACTACCTTCCATAATGACAAGGCTACCATCCTTTGGAGTGACAAAAATCTCGACAATAGACTACCTTCCATAATGACAAGGCTAATATCCATTGGAGTAACAAAATCTCGACAACAGACTACCTTCCATAATGACAAGGCTATTATCCATTGGAGTAACAAAAATCTCGACAACAAACTACCTTCCATAATGACAAGGCTACCATCCATTGGAGTAACAAAAATCTCACCAACAGACAACCTTTATTAATGACTAGGCTACCATCCATTGGAGTAATGAAAATATCAACAAGAGACTACCTTCTATAATGACAAGGCTACCATACATTGTAATAACAAAAATCTCGACAACAAACTACTTTTCACAATGACAAGGCTACCATACATTGTAGTAACAAAAATCTCGACAACAGTCTACTTTCCATAAATACAATGCTACCATCCATTGGAGTATCAAATATCTCGATAACAGACAACCTTCCATAATGACAAGGCTACCATACATTGGAGTAACAAAAATCTCGACAATAGACTACCTTCCATAATGAATAGCCTACCATCCATTGGAGTAATGAAAATATCAACAAGAGACTACCTTCTATAATGACAAGGCTACCATACATTGTAATAAAAACAATCTCGACAACAAACTACCTTTCACAATGACAAGGCTACCATACATTGTAGTAACAAAAATCTCGACAACAGTCTACTTTCCATAATGGCAACGCTACCATCCATTGGTGTAACAAAAATCTCGATAATAGACTACCTTCCATAATGACAAGGCTACCATCCATTAGAGTAAAAAAATCTCGACAACAGACTACCTTCCATAATGACAAGGCTACTATCCATTGGAGTAACAAAAATCACGACAACAAACTACCTTCTATAATGACAAGGCTACCATCCATTGGAGTAACAAAATCTCGACAAAAGACTACCTTCCATAATGACAAGGCTATTATCCATTGGAGTAACAAAAATCTCGACAATAAACTACCTTCCATAATGACAACGCTACCATCCATTGGAGTAACAAAAATCTCGCCAACAGACAACCTTCCATAATGACAAGGCTAACATCCATTAGAGTGACAAAAATCTCGACAATAGACTACCTTCCATAATGACTAGGCTACCATCCTTTGGAGTAATTAAAATATAAACAAGAGACTACCTTCTATAATGACAAGGCTACCATAAATTGTAATAACAAAAATCTCGACAACAAACTACCTTTCACAATGATAAGGCTACCATCCATTGGAGTAACAAAAATCTCGACAATAGGCTACCATCCATTGGAGTAAAAAAATCCCGACAACAGACTACCTTCCATAATGACAAGGCTATTATCCATTGGAGTAACAAAAATATCGACAACAAACTACCTTCCATAATGACAAGGCTACCATCCATTGGAGTAACGAAAATATCAACAAGAGACTACCTTCCATAATGACAAGGATACCTTCCATTGGAGTAACAAAAATCTCGGCAATAGACAACCGTCCATAATGACAAGGCTATCATCCATTAGAGTGACAAAAATCTCGACAATATAGTACCTTCCATAATGAATATGCTACCATCCATTGGAGTAATAAAAATATAAACAAGAGACTACCTTCTATAATGACAAGGCTACCATACATTGTAATAAAAAAAATCTCGACAACAAACTACCTTTCACAATGACAAGGCTACCATCCATTGGAGTAACAAAAATATCGACAATAGACTACTTTCCATAATGACAAGGCTACCATCCTTTGGAGTGACAAAAATCTCGACAATAGACTACCTTCCATAATGACAAGGCTACTATCCATTGGAGTAACAAAATCTCGACAACAGACTACCTTTCATAATGACAAGGCTATTATCAATTGGAGTAACAAAAATCTCGACAACAAACTACCTTCCATAATAACAAGGCTACCATCCATTGGAGTAACAAAAATCTCGCCAACAGACAACCTTCCATAATGACTAGGCTACCATCCATTGGAGTAATGAAAATATCAACAAGAGACTACCTTCTATAATGACAAGGCTACCATACATTGTAATAACAAAAATCTCGACAACAAACTACCTTTCACAATGACAAGGCTACCATACATTGTAGTAACAAAAATCTCGACAATAATCTACTTTCCATAAATACAACGCTACCATCCATTGGAGTATCAAATATCTCGATAACATACAACCTTCCATAATGACAAGGCTACCATCCATTGGAGTAACAAAAATCTCGACAATAGACTACCTTCCATAATGACTAGCCTATCATCCATTGGAGTAATGAAAATATCAACAAGAGACTACCTTCTATAATGACAAGGCTACCATACATTGTAATAACAAAAATCTCGACAACAAACTACCTTTCACAATGACAAGGCTACCATACATTGTAGTAACAAAAATCTCGACAACAGTCTACTTTCCATAATGGCAACGCTACCATCCATTGGTGTAACAAAAATCTCGACAACAGACAACCTTCCATAATGACAAGGCTACCATCCATTGGAGTAACACAAATCTCGACAATAGACTACCTTCCATATTGACTAGCCTTCCATCCATTGGAGTAATGAAAATATAAACAAGAGACTACCTTCTATAATGACAAGGCTACCATACATTGTAATAACAAAAATCTCGACAACAAACTACCTTTCATAATGACAAGGCTACCATCCATTGGAGTAACAAAAATATCGACAACAGACTACCTTCCATAATGACAAGGCTACCATCCTTTGGAGTGACAAAAATCTCGACAATAGACTACCTACCATAATGACAAGGCTAATATCCATTGGAGTAACAAAATCTCGACAACAGACTACCTTCCTTAATGACAAGGCTATTATCCATTGGAGTAACAAAAATCTCGACAACAAACTACCTTCCATAATGACAAGGCTACCATCCATTGGAGTAACAAAAATCTCGCCAACAGACAACCTTCCATAATGACTAGGCTACCATCCATTGGAGTAATGAAAATATCAACAAGAGACTACCTTCTATAATGACAAGGCTACCATACATTGTAATAACAAAAATCTCGACAACAAACTACCTTTCACATTGACAAGGCTACCATACATTGTAGTAACAAAAATCTCGACAACAGTCTACTTTCCATAAATACAACGCTACCATCCATTGGAGTATCAAATATCTCGACAACATACAACCTTCCATAATGACAAGGCTACCATCCATTGGAGTAACAAAAATCTCGACAATAGACTACCTTCCATAATGACTAGCCTACCATCCATTGGAGTAATGAAAATATCAACAAGAGACTACCTTCTATAATGACAAGGCTACCATACATTGTAATAACAAAAATCTCGACAACAAACTACCTTTCACAATGACAAGGCTACCATACATTGTAGTAACAAAAATCTCGACAATAGTCTACTTTCCATAATGACAACGCTACCATCCATTGGAGTAACAAATATCTCGACAACAGACAACCTTCTATAATGATAAGGCTACCATCCATTGGAGTAACACAAATCTCGACAATAGACTACCTTCCATAATGACTAGCCTATCATCCATTGGAGTAATGAAAATATAAACAAGAGACTACCTTCTATAATGACAAGGCTACCATACATTGTAATAACAAAAATCTCGACAACAAACTACCTTTCACAATGACAAGGCTACCATCCATTGGAGTAACAAAAATATCGACAACAGACTACCTTCCATAATGACAAGGCTACCATCCTTTAGAGTGACAAAAATCTCGACAATAGACTACCTTCCATAATGACAAGGCTAATATCCATTGGAGTAACAAAATCTCGACAACAGACTACCTTCCATAATGACAAGGCTATTATCCATTGGAGTAACAAAAATCTCGACAACAAACTACCTTCCATAATGACAAGGCTACCATCCATTGGAGTAACAAAAATCTCGCCAACAGACAACCTTCATTAATGACTAGGCTACCGTCCATTGGAGTAATGAAAATATCAACAAGAGACTACCTTCTATAATGACAAGGCTACCATACATTGTAATAACAAAAATCTCGACAACAAACTACCTTTCACAATGACAAGGCTACCATACATTGTAGTAACAAAAATCTCGACAACAGTCTACTTTCCATAAATACAACGCTACCATCCATTGGAGTATCAAATATCTCGATAACATACAACCTTCCATAATGACAAGGCTACCATACATTGGAGTAACAAAAATCTCGACAATAGACTACCTTCCATAATGAATAGCCTACCATCCATTAGAGTAATGAAAATATCACCAAGAGACTACCTTCTAGAATGACAAGGCTACCATACATTGTAATAACAAAAATCTCGACAACAAACTACCTTTCACAATGACAAGGCTACCATACATTGTAGTAACAAAAATCTCGAGAACAGTCTACTTTCCATAATGGCAACGCTACCATCCATTGGTGTAACAAAAATCTCGACAATAGACTACCTTCCATAATGACAAGGCTACCATCCATTAGAGTAACAAAATCTCGACAACGGACTACCTTCCATAATGACAAGGCTACTATCCATTGGAGTAACAAAAATCACGACAACAAACTACCTTCTATAATGACAAGGCTACCATCCATTGGAGTAACAAAATCTCGACAACAGACTACCTTCCATAATGACAAGGCTATTATCCATTGGAGTAACAAAAATCTCGACAACAAACTACCTTCCATAATGACAACGCTACCATCCATTGGAGTAACAAAAATCTCGCCAACAGACAACCTTCCATAATGACAAGGCTAACATCCATTAGAGTGACAAAAATCTCGACAATAGACTACCTTCCATAATGACTAGGCTACCATCCTTTGGAGTAATTAAAATATAAACAAGAGACTACCTTCTATAATGACAAGGCTACCATAAATTGTAATAACAAAAATCTCGACAACAAACTACCTTTCACAATGACAAGGCTACCATCCATTGGAGTAACAAAAATCTCGACAATAGGCTACCATCCATTGGAGTAACAAAATCCCGACAACAGACTACCTTCCATAATGACAAGGTTATTATCCATTGGAGTAACAAAAATATCGACAACAAACTACCTTCCATAATGACAAGGCTACCATCCATTGGAGTAACGAAAATATCAACAAGAGACTACCTTCCATAATGACAAGGATACCTTCCATTGGAGTAACAAAAATCTCGCCAACAGACAACCTTCCATAATGACAAGGCTATCATCCATTAGAGTGACAAAAATCTCGACAATATAGTACCTTCCATAATAAATATGCTACCATCCATTGGAGTAATAAAAATATAAACAAGAGACTACCTTCTATAATGACAAGGCTACCATACATTGTAATAACAAAAATCTCGACAACAAACTACCTTTTACAATGACAAGGCTACCATCCATTGGAGTAACAAAAATATCGACAATAGACTACTTTCCATAATGACAAGGCTACCATCCTTTGGAATGACAAAAATCTCGACAATAGACTACCTTCCATAATGACAAGGCTACTATCCATTGGAGTAACAAAATCTCGACAACAGACTACCTTTCATAATGACAAGGCTATTATCCATTGGAGTAACAAAAATCTCGACAACAAACTACCTTCCATAATAACAAGGCTACCATCCATTGGAGTAACAAAAATCTCGCCAACAGACAACCTTCCATAATGACTAGGCTACCATCCATTGGAGTAATGAAAATATCAACAAGACACTACCTTCTATAATGACAAGGCTACCATACATTGTAATAACAAAATTCTCGACAACAAACTACCTTTCACAATGACAAGGCTACCATACATTGTAGTAAGAAAAATCTCGACAACAATCTACTTTCCAGAATGACAACGCTACCATCCATTGGAGTAAAAAATATCTCGACAACAGACAACCTTCCATAATGACAAGGCTACCATCCATTGGAGTAACAAAAATCTCGACAATAGACTACCTTCCATAATGACTAGCCTACCATCCATTGGAGTAATGAAAATATAAACAAGAGACTAATTTCTATAATGACAAGGCTACCATACATTGTAATAACAAAAATCTCAACAGCAAACTACCTTTCACAATGACAAGGCCGCCATACATTGTAGTAACAAAAATCTCGACAACAGTCTACTTTCCATAAATACAACGCTACCATCCATTGGAGTATCAAATATCTCGACAACATACAACCTTCCATAATGACAAGGCTACCATCCATTGGAGTAACAAAAATCTCGACAATAGACTACCTTCCATAATGACTAGCCTACCATCCATTGGAGTAATGAAAATATCAACAAGAGACTACCTTCTATAATGACAAGGCTACCATACATTGTAATAACAAAAATCTCGACAATAAACTACCTTTCACAATGACAAGGCTACCATACATTGTAGTAACAAAAATCTCGACAATAGTCTACTTTCCATAAATACAACGCTACCATCCATTGGAGTATCAAATATCTCGACAACATACAACCTTCCATAATGACAAGGCTACCATCCATTGGAGTAACAAAAATCTCGACAATAGACTACCTTCCGTAATGACTAGCCTACCATCCATTGGAGTAATGAAAATATCAACAAGAGACTACCTTCTATAATGACAAGGCTACCATACATTGTAATAACAAAAATCTCGACAACAAACTACCTTTCACAATGACAAGGCTACCATACATTGTAGTAACAAAAATCTCGACAATAGTCTACTTTCCATAATGACAACGCTACCATCCATTGGAGTAACAAATATCTCGACAACAGACAACCTTCCATAATGATAAGGCTACCATCCATTGGAGTAACACAAATCTCGACAATAGACTACCTTCCATAATGACTAGCCTATCATCCATTGGAGTAATGAAAATATAAACAAGAGACTACCTTCTATAATGACAAGGCTACCATACATTGTAATAACAAAAATCTCGACAACAAACTACCTTTTACAATGACAAGGCTACCATCCATTGGAGTAACAAAAATATCGACAACAGACTACCTTCCATAATCACAAGGCTACCATCCTTTGGAGTGACAAAAATCTCGACAATAGACTACCTTCCATAATGACAAGGCTAATATCCATTGGAGTAACAAAATCTCGACAACAGACTACCTTCCATAATGACAAGGCTATTATCCATTGGAGTAACAAAAATCTCGACAACAAACTACCTTCCATAATGACAAGGCTACCATCCATTGGAGTAACAAAAATCTCGCCAACAGACAACCTTCATTAATGACTAGGCTACCGTCCATTGGAGTAATGAAAATATCAACAAGAGACTACCTTCTATAATGACAAGGCTACCATACATTGTAATAACAAAAATCTCGACAACAAACTACCTTTCACAATGACAAGGCTACCATACATTGTAGTAACAAAAATCTCGACAACAGTCTACTTTCCATAAATACAACGCTACCATCCATTGGAGTATCAAATATCTCGATAACATACAACCTTCCATAATGACAAGGCTACCATACATTGGAGTAACAAAAATCTCGACAATAGACTACCTTCCATAATGAATAGCCTACCATCCATTAGAGTAATGAAAATATCACCAAGAGACTACCTTCTATAATGACAAGGCTACCATACATTGTAATAACAAAAATCTCGACAACAAACTACCTTTCACAATGACAAGGCTACCATACATTGTAGTAACAAAAATCTCGAGAACAGTCTACTTTCCATAATGGCAACGCTACCATCCATTGGTGTAACAAAAATCTCGACAATAGACTACCTTCCATAATGACAAGGCTACCATCCATTAGAGTAACAAAATCTCGACAACAGACTACCTTCCATAATGACAAGGCTACTATCCATTGGAGTAACAAAAATCACGACAACAAACTACCTTCTATAATGACAAGGCTACCATCCATTGGAGTAACAAAATCTCGACAACAGACTACCTTCCATAATGACAAGGCTATTATCCATTGGAGTAACAAAAATCTCGACAACAAACTACCTTCCATAATGACAACGCTACCATCCATTGGAGTAACAAAAATCTCGCCAACAGACAACCTTCCATAATGACAAGGCTAACATCCATTAGAGTGACAAAAATCTCGACAATAGACTACCTTCCATAATGACTAGGCTACCATCCTTTGGAGTAATTAAAATATAAACAAGAGACTACCTTCTATAATGACAAGGCTACCATAAATTGTAATAACAAAAATCTCGACAACAAACTACCTTTCACAATGACAAGGCTACCATCCATTGGAGTAACAAAAATCTCGACAATAGGCTACCATCCATTGGAGTAACAAAATCCCGACAACAGACTACCTTCCATAATGACAAGGTTATTATCCATTGGAGTAACAAAAATATCGACAACAAACTACCTTCCATAATGACAAGGCTACCATCCATTGGAGTAACGAAAATATCAACAAGAGACTACCTTCCATAATGACAAGGATACCTTCCATTGGAGTAACAAAAATCTCGCCAACAGACAACCTTCCATAATGACAAGGCTATCATCCATTAGAGTGACAAAAATCTCGACAATATAGTACCTTCCATAATAAATATGCTACCATCCATTGGAGTAATAAAAATATAAACAACAGACTACCTTCTATAATGACAAGGCTACCATACATTGTAATAACAAAAATCTCGACAACAAACTACCTTTCACAATAACAAGGCTACCATCCATTGGAGTAACAAAAATATCGACAATAGACTACTTTCCATAATGACAAGGCTACCATCCTTTGGAATGACAAAAATCTCGACAATAGACTACCTTCCATAATGACAAGGCTACTATCCATTGGAGTAACAAAATCTCGACAACAGACTACCTTTCATAATGACAAGGCTATTATCCATTGGAGTAACAAAAATCTCGACAACAAACTACCTTCCATAATAAAAAGGCTACCATCCATTGGAGTAACAAAAATCTCGCCAACAGACAACCTTCCATAATGACTAGGCTACCATCCATTGGAGTAATGAAAATATCAACAAGACACTACCTTCTATAATGACAAGGCTACCATACATTGTAATAACAAAATTCTCGACAACAAACTACCTTTCACAATGACAAGGCTACCATACATTGTAGTAAGAAAAATCTCGACAACAATCTACTTTCCAGAATGACAACGCTACCATCCATTGGAGTAAAAAATATCTCGACAACAGACAACCTTCCATAATGACAAGGCTACCATCCATTGGAGTAACAAAAATCTCGACAATAGACTACCTTCCATAATGACTAGCCTACCATCCATTGGAGTAATGAAAATATAAATAAGAGACTAATTTCTATAATGACAAGGCTACCATACATTGTAATAACAAAAATCTCAACAGCAAACTACCTTTCACAATGACAAGGCTACCATACATTGTAGTAACAAAAATCTCGACAACATCTACTTTCGATAATGACAACGCTGTCATCCATTGGAGTAACAAAAATATCGACCATAGACTACCTTCCATAATGACAAGGCTACCATCCATTAGAGTAACAAAATCTCGACAACAGACTACCTTCCATAATGACAAGGCTATTATCCATTGGAGTAACAAAAATTTCAATAACAAACTACCTTCCATAATGACAAGGCTACCATCCATTTGAGTAACAAAATCTCGACAACAGACTACCTTCCATAATGACAAGGCTACTATCCATTGGAGTAACAAAAATCTCGACAACAAACTACCTTCCATAATGACAAGGCTACCATCCATTGGAGTAACAAAATCTCGACAACAGACTACCTTCAATAATGACAAGGCTATTATCCATTGGAGAAACAAAAATCTCAACAACAAACTACCTTCCATAATGACAACGCTACCATCCATTGGAGTAACAAAAATCTCTCCAACAGACAACCTTCCATAATGACAAGTCTAACATCCATTAGAGTTACAAAAATCTCGACAATAGACTACCTTCCATAATGACTAGGCTACCATCCTTTGGAGTAATTAAAATATAAACAAGAGACTACCTTCTATAATGACAAGGCTACCATACATTGTAATAACAAAAATCTCGACAACAAACTACCTTTCACAATGACAAGGCTACCATCCATTGGAGTAACAAAAATCTCGACAATAGGCTACCATCCATTGGAGTAACAAAATCCCGACAACAGACTACCTTCCATAATGACAAGGATATTATCCATTGGAGTAACAAAAATATCGAAAACAAACTACCTTCCATAATGACAAGTCTAACATCCATTGGAGTAACAAAAATCTCGACAATAGACAACCTTCCATAATGACAAGGCTATCATCCATTAGAGTGACAAAAATCTCGACAATATAGTACCTTCCATAATGATTAGGCTACCATCCATTGGAGTAATGAAAATATAAACAAGAGACTACCTTCTATAATGACAAGGCTACCATGCATTGTAATAACAAAAATATCGACAACAAACTACCTTTCACAATGACAAGGCTACCATCCATTGGAGTAACAAAAATATCGACAATAGACTACTTTCCATATTGACAAGGCTACCATCCTTTGGAGTGACAAAAATCTCGACAATAGACTACCTTCCATAATGACAAGGCTACTATCCATTGGAGTAACAAAATCTCGACAACAGACTACCTTTCATAATGACAAGGCTATTATCCATTGGAGTAACAAAAATCTCGACAACAAACTACCTTCCATAATAACAAGGCTACCATCCATTGGAGTAACAAAAATATCGATAATAGACTACCTTCCATAATGACTAGCCTACCATCCATTGGAGTAATGAAAATATCAACAAGAGACTAATTTCTATAATGACAAGGCTACCATACATTGTAATAACAAAAATCTCGACAACAAACTACCTTTCACAATGACAAGGCTACCATACATTGTAGTAACAAAAATCTCGACAACAGTCTACTTTCCATAATGACAACGCTACCATCCATTGGAGTAACAAAAATATCGACAATAGACTACCTTCCATAATGACAAGGCTACCATCCATTAGAGTAACAAAATCTCGACAACAGACTACCTTCCATAATGACAAGGCTATTATCCATTGGAGTAACAAAAATTTCAATAACAAACTACCTTCCATAATGACAACGCTACCATCCATTGGAGTAACAAAAATCTCGCCAACAGACAACCTTCCATAATGACAAGTCTAACATCCATTAGAGTGAAAAAAATCTCGACAATAGACTACCTTCCATAATGACTAGGCTACCATCCATTGGAGTAATGAAAATATGAACAAGAGACTACCTTCTATAATGACAAGGCTACCATACATTGTAATAACAAAAATCTCGACAACAAACTACCTTTCACAATGACAAGGCTACCATCCATTGGAGTAACAAAAATCTTGACAATAGTCTACCATCCATTGGAGTAACAAAATCTCGACAACAAACTACCTTCCATAATGACAAGGCTATTATCCATTGGAGTAACAAAAATATCAACAAGAGACTACCTTCCATAATGACAAGGCTTCCTTCCATTGGAGTAACAAAAATCTTGCCAACAGACAACCTTCCATAATGACAAGGCTATCATCCATTAGAGTGACAAAAATCTCGACAATATAGTACCTTCCATAATGACTAGGCTACCATCCATTGGAGTAATGAAAATATAAACAAGAGACTACCTTCTATAATGGCAAGGCTACCATACATTGTAATAACAAAAATCTCGACAACAAACTACCTTTCATAATGACTAGGCTACCATACATTGTAGTAACAAAAATCTCGACAATAGTCTACTTTCCATAATGACAATGCTACCATCCATTGGAGTAACAAAAATCTCGACAATAGACTACCTTCCATAATGACAAGGCTACCATCCATTGGAGTAACAAAAATCTTGATAACAAACTACCTTCCATAATGACAAGGCTAACATCCATTGGAGTAATGAAAATATCAACAAGAGACTACCTTCCATAATGACAAGGCTACCATGCATTGGAGTAATGAAAATATCAAAAAGAGACTACCTTCGATAATGACAAGGCTACCATCCATTGGATTAACAAAACTCTCGCCAAAGACTACCTTCCATAATGACAAGGCTACCATCCATTGGAGTGCCAAAAATCTCGACAATAGACTACCTTCCATAATGACAAGGCTACCATCCATTGGACTAACAAAAATATCGACAACCGACTACCTTCCATAATGACAAGGCTACCATCCTTTGGAGTTACAAAAATCTCGACAATAGACTACCTTCCATAATGATAAGGCTACCATCCATTGGAGTAACAAAAATATCGACAAAAGACTACCTTTCATAATGGAAAGCCTATTGTCCATTGGAGTAACAAAAATCTCGACAACAAACTACCCTCCATAATGACGAGGCTACCATCCATTGGAGTAACAAAGATTTCGACAACACACTACCTTCCATAATGATAACGCTACCATCCGTTGGAGTAACAAAAATCTTGACAACAGACTACCTTCCATAATGACAAGGCTACCATCCATTAGAGTAACAAAAATCTCGACAAGAGTCTACCTTCAATAATGACAAGGCTACCATCCATTGGAGTAACAAAAATCTCGACAACAAACTACCTTACATAATGACAAGGCTACCATCCTTTGGAGTGACAAAAATCTCGACAATAGACTACCTTCCATAATGATAAGGCTACCATCCATTGGAGTAACAAAATATCGACAATAGACTACATTCCATAATGACAAGGCTATTATCCATTGGATTAACAAAAATCTCGACAACAAACTACCTTCCATAATGACAAGGCTACCATCCATTGGAGTAACAAAAATCTCGCCAACAGACAACCTTCTATAATGACAAGGCTATCATCCATTAGAGTGACAAAAATCTCGACAATAGACTACCTTCCATAATGACTAGGCTACCATCCATTGGAGTAATGAAAATATCAACAAGAGACTACCTTCTATAATGACAAGGCTACCATAGATTGTAATAACAAAAATCTCGACAACAAACTACCTTTCACAATGACAAGGCTACCATACATTGTAGTAACAAAAATCTCGACAATAATCTACTTTCCATAATGACAACTCTACCATCCATTGGAGTAACAAAAATCTCGACAACAGACAACCTTCCATAATGACAAGGCTACCATCCAATGGAGTAACAAAAATCTCGACAATAGACTACCTTCCATAATGACTAGGCTACCATCCATTGGAGTAATGAAAATATCAACAAGAGACTACCTTATATAATGACAAGGCTACCATACATTGTAATAACAAAAATCTCGACAACAAACAACCTTTCACAATGACAAGGCTACCATACATTGTAGTAACTAAAATCTCGACAACAGTCTATTATCCATAATTACAACGCCACCATCCATTGGAGTAACAAAAATCTTGACAATAGACTACCTTCCATAATGACAAGGCTACCATCCATTGGAGTAACAAAATCTCAACAACAGACTACCTTCCATAATGACAAGTCTACTATCCGTTGGAGTAACAAAAATCTTGACAACAAACTACCTTCCATAATGATAAGGTTACCATCCATTGGAGTAAAAAAAATCACGCCAAAAGACAACCTTCCATAATGACAAGGCTATCATCCATTAGAGTGACAAAAATCTCGACAATAGACTACCTTCCATAATGACTAGGCTACACTCCATTGGAGTAATGAAAATATAAACAAGAGACTAATTTCTATAATGACAAGGCTACCATACATTGTAATAACAAAAATCTCAACAGCAAACTACCTTTCACAATGACAAGGCTACCATACATTGTAGTAACAAAAATCTCGACAACATCTACTTTCGATAATGACAACGCTGTCATCCATTGGAGTAACAAAAATATCGACCATAGACTACCTTCCATAATGACAAGGCTACCATCCATTAGAGTAACAAAATCTCGACAACAGACTACCTTCCATAATGACAAGGCTATTATCCATTGGAGTAACAAAAATTTCAATAACAAACTACCTTCCATAATGACAAGGCTACCATCCATTGGAGTAACAAAATCTCGACAACAGACTACCTTCCATAATGACAAGGCTACTATCCATTAGAGTAACAAAAATCTCGACAACAAACTACCTTCCATAATGAAAAGGCTACCATCCATTGGAGTAACAAAATCTCGACAACAGACTACCTTCAATAATGACAAGGCTATTATCCATTGGAGAAACAAAAATCTCAACAACAAACTACCTTCCATAATGACAACGCTACCATCCATTGGAGTAACAAAAATCTCTCCAACAGACAACCTTCCATAATGACAAGTCTAACATCCATTAGAGTTACAAAAATCTCGACAATAGACTACCTTCCATAATGACTAGGCTACCATCCTTTGGAGTAATTAAAATATAAACAAGAGACTACCTTCTATAATGACAAGGCTACCATACATTGTAATAACAAAAATCTCGACAACAAACTACCTTTCACAATGACAAGGCTACCATCCATTGGAGTAACAAAAATCTCGACAATAGGCTACCATCCATTGGAGTAACAAAATCCCGACAACAGACTACCTTCCATAATGACAAGGATATTATCCATTGGAGTAACAAAAATATCGAAAACAAACTACCTTCCATAATGACAAGGCTATCATCCATTGGAGTAACGAAAATATCAACAAGAGACTACCTTCCATAATGACTAAGATACCTTCCATTAGGGTAACAAAAATCTCGCCAACAGACAACCTTCCATAATGACAAGGCTATCATCCATTAGAGTGACAAAAATCTCGACAATATAGTACCTTCCATAATGATTAGGCTACCATCCATTGGAGTAATGAAAATATAAACAAGAGACTACCTTCTATAATGACAAGGCTACCATGCATTGTAATAACAAAAATATCGACAACAAACTACCTTTCACAATGACAAGGCTACCATCCATTGGAGTAACAAAAATATCGACAATAGACTACTTTCCATATTGACAAGGCTACCATCCTTTGGAGTGACAAAAATCTCGACAATAGACTACCTTCCATAATGACAAGGCTACTATCCATTGGAGTAACAAAATCTCGACAACAGACTACCTTTCATAATGACAAGGCTATTATCCATTGGAGTAACAAAAATCTCGACAACAAACTACCTTCCATAATAACAAGGCTACCATCCATTGGAGTAACAAAAATATCGACAATAGACTACCTTCCATAATGACTAGCCTACCATCCATTGGAGTAATGAAAATATCAACAAGAGACTAATTTCTATAATGACAAGGCTACCATACATTGTAATAACAAAAATCTCGACAACAAACTACCTTTCACAATGACAAGGCTACCATACATTGTAGTAACAAAAATCTCGACAACAGTCTACTTTCCATAATGACAACGCTACCATCCATTGAAGTAACAAAAATATCGACAATAGACTAACTTCCATAATGACAAGGCTACCATCCATTAGAGTAACAAAATCTCGACAACAGACTACCTTCCATAATGACAAGGCTATTATCCATTGGAGTAACAAAAATTTCAATAACAAACTACCTTCCATAATGACAACGCTACCATCCATTGGAGTAACAAAAATCTCGCCAACAGACAACCTTCCATAATGACAAGTCTAACATCCATTAGAGTGACAAAAATCTCGACAATAGACTACCTTCCATAATGACTAGGCTACCATCCATTGGAGTAATGAAAATATGAACAAGAGACTACCTTCTATAATGACAAGGCTACCATACATTGTAATAACAAAAATCTCGACAACAAACTACCTTTCACAATGACAAGGCTACCATCCATTGGAGTAACAAAAATCTTGACAATAGTCTACCATCCATTGGAGTAACAAAATCTCGACAACAAACTACCTTCCATAATGACAAGGCTATTATCCATTGGAGTAACAAAAATATCAACAAGAGACTACCTTCCATAATGACAAGGCTTCCTTCCATTGGAGTAACAAAAATCTTGCCAACAGACAACCTTCCATAATGACAAGGCTATCATCCATTAGAGTGACAAAAATCTCGACAATATAGTACCTTCCATAATGACTAGGCTACCATCCATTGGAGTAATGAAAATATAAACAAGAGACTACCTTCTATAATGGCAAGGCTACCATACATTGTAATAACAAAAATCTCGACAACAAACTACCTTTCATAATGACTAGGCTACCATACATTGTAGTAACAAAAATCTCGACAATAGTCTACTTTCCATAATGACAATGCTACCATCCATTGGAGTAACAAAAATCTCGACAATAGACTACCTTCCATAATGACAAGGCTACCATCCATTGGAGTAACAAAAATCTTGATAACAAACTACCTTCCATAATGACAAGGCTAACATCCATTGGAGTAATGAAAATATCAACAAGAGACTACCTTCCATAATGACAAGGCTACCATGCATTGGAGTAATGAAAATATCAAAAAGAGACTACCTTCGATAATGACAAGGCTACCATCCATTGGATTAACAAAACTCTCGCCAAAGACTACCTTCCATAATGACAAGGCTACCATCCATTGGAGTGCCAAAAATCTCGACAATAGACTACCTTCCATAATGACAAGGCTACCATCCATTGGACTAACAAAAATATCGACAACCGACTACCTTCCATAATGACAAGGCTACCATCCTTTGGAGTTACAAAAATCTCGACAATAGACTACCTTCCATAATGATAAGGCTACCATCCATTGGAGTAACAAAAATATCGACAAAAGACTACCTTTCATAATGGAAAGCCTATTGTCCATTGGAGTAACAAAAATCTCGACAACAAACTACCATCCATAATGACGAGGCTACCATCCATTGGAGTAACAAAGATTTCGACAACACACTACCTTCCATAATGATAACGCTACCATCCGTTGGAGTAACAAAAATCTTGACAACAGACTACCTTCCATAATGACAAGGCTACCATCCATTAGAGTAACAAAAATCTCGACAAGAGTCTACCTTCAATAATGACAAGGCTACCATCCATTGGAGTAACAAAAATCTCGACAACAAACTACCTTACATAATGACAAGGCTACCATCCTTTGGAGTGACAAAAATCTCGACAATAGACTACCTTCCATAATGATAAGGCTACCATCCATTGGAGTAACAAAATATCGACAATAGACTACCTTCCATAATGACAAGGCTATTATCCATTGGATTAACAAAAATATCGACAACAAACTACCTTCCATAATGACAAGGCTACCATCCATTGGAGTAACAAAAATCTCGCCAACAGACAACCTTCTATAATGACAAGGCTATCATCCATTAGAGTGACAAAAATCTCGACAATAGACTACCTTCCATAATGACTAGGCTACCATCCATTGGAGTAATGAAAATATCAACAAGAGACTACCTTCTATAATGACAAGGCTACCATAGATTGTAATAACAAAAATCTCGACAACAAACTACCTTTCACAATGACAAGGCTACCATACATTGTAGTAACAAAAATCTCGACAATAATCTACTTTCCATAATGACAACTCTACCATCCATTGGAGTAACAAAAATCTCGACAACAGACAACCTTCCATAATGACAAGGCTACCATCCAATGGAGTAACAAAAATCTCGACAATAGACTACCTTCCATAATGACTAGGCTACCATCCATTGGAGTAATGAAAATATCAACAAGAGACTACCTTATATAATGACAAGGCTACCATACATTGTAATAACAAAAATCTCGACAACAAACAACCTTTCACAATGACAAGGCTACCATACATTGTAGTAACTAAAATCTCGACAACAATCTATTATCCATAATTACAACGCCACCATCCATTGGAGTAACAAAAATCTTGACAATAGACTACCTTCCATAATGACAAGGCTACCATCCATTGGAGTAACAAAATCTCAACAACAGACTACCTTCCATAATGACAAGGCTACTATCCGTTGGAGTAACAAAAATCTTGACAACAAACTACCTTCCATAATGACAAGGTTACCATCCATTGGAGTAAAAAAAATCACGCCAAAAGACAACCTTCCATAATGACAAGGCTATCATCCATTAGAGTGACAAAAATCTCGACAATAGACTACCTTCCATAATGACTAGGCTACACTCCATTGGAGTAATGAAAATATAAACAAGAGACTACCTTCTATAATGACAAGGCTACCATACATTGTAATAACAAAAATCTCGACAACAAACTACCTTTCACAATGACAAGGATACCATACATTGTAGTAACAAAAATCTCGACAACAGACTACCTTCCATAATGACAAGCTACCATCCTTTGGAGTGACAAAAATCTCGACAATAGACTACCTTCCATAATGACAAGGCTACTATCCATTGGAGTAACAAAATCTCGACAACAGACTACCTTCCATAATGACAAGGTTATTATCCATTAGAGTAACAAAAATCTGGACAACAAACTGCCCTCCATAATGACAAGGCTACCATGCATTGGAGTAATGAAAATATCAACAAGAGACTACCTTCCATAATGACAAGGCTACCATCCATTGGAGTAACAAAAATCTCGCAAACAGACTACCTTCCATAATGACAAGGCTACCATACATTGGAGTGCCAAAAATCTCGACAATAGACTACCTTCCATAATGACAAGGCTACCATCCATTGGACTAACAAAAATATGGAAAATAGACTACCTTCCTTAATGACAAGGCTACCATCCATTGGAGTAACAAAATCTCAATAACAGACTACCTTCCATAATGACAAGGCTACTATCCGTTGGAGTAACAAAAATCTTGACAACAAACTACCTTCCATAATGACAAGGCTACCATCCATTGGAGTAACGAAAATAACAACAAGAGACTACCTTCCATAATGACAAGGTTACCATCCATTGGAGTAAAAAAAATCACGCCAAAAGACAACCTTCCATAATGACAAGGCTATCATCCATTAGAGTGACAAAAATCTCGACAATAGACTACCTTCCATAATGACTAGGCTACCATCCATTGGAGTAATGAAAATATAAACAAGAGACTAACTTCTATAATGACAAGGCTACCATACATTGTAATAACAAAAATCTCGACAACAAACTACCTTTCACAATGACAAGGCTACCATACATTGTAGTAACAAAAATCTCGACAACAGTCTACTTTCCATAATGACAACGCTACCATCCATTGGAGTCACAAATCTCGACAACAGACAACCTTCCATAATGACAAGGCTACCATCCATTGGAGTAACAAAATCTCAACAACAGACTACCTTCCATAATGACAAGGCTACTATCCGTTGGAGTAACAAAAATCTTGACAACAAACTACCTTCCATAATGACTAGGCTACCATCCATTGGAGTAAAAAAAAACACGCCAAAAGACAACCTTCCATAATGACAAGGCTATCATCCATTAGAGTGACAAAAATCTCGACAATAGACTACCTTCCATAATGACTAGGCTACCATCCATTGGAGTAATGAAAATATAAACAAGAGACTACCTTCTATAATGACAAGGCTACCATACATTGTAATAACAAAAATCTCGACAACAAACTACCTTTCACAATGACAAGGCTACCATACATTGTAGTAACAAAAATCTCGCAACAGACTACCTTCCATAATGACAAGGCTACCATCCTTTGTAGTGACAAAAATCTCGACAATAGACTACCTTCCATAATGACAAGGCTACTATCCATTGGAGTAACAAAATCTCGACAACAGACTACCTTCCATAATGACAAGGTTATTATCCATTAGAGTAACAAAAATCTCGACAACAAACTACCTTCCATAATGACAAGGCTACCATGCATTGGAGTAATGAAAATATCAACAAGAGACTACCTTCCATAATGACAAGGCTACCATCCATTGGAGTAACAAAAATCTCGCAAATAGACTACCTTCCATAATGACAAGGCTACCATACATTGGAGTGCCAAAAATCTCGACAATAGACTACCTTCCATAATGACAAGGCTACCATCCATTGGACTAACAAAAATATGGAAAATAGACTACCTTCCATAATGACAAGGCTACCATACTCTGGAGTGACAAAAATCTCGACAATAGACTACCTTCCATAATGATAAGGCTACCATCCATTGGAGTAACAAAAATCTCGACAATAGACTAGCTTCCATAATGACAAGGCTACCATCCATTGGAGTAACAAAATCTCAACAACAGACTACCTTCCATAATGACAAGGCTACTATCCGTTGGAGTAACAAAAATCTTGACAACAAACTACCTTCCATAATGACAAGGCTACCATCCATTGGAGTAACGAAAAAACAACAAGAGACTACCTTCCATAATGACAAGGTTACCATCTAGTGGAGTAAAAAAAATCACGCCAAAAGACAACCTTCCATAATGACAAGGCTATCATCCATTAGAGTGACAAAAATCTCGACAATAGACTACCTTCCATAATGACTAGGCTACACTCCATTGGAGTAATGAAAATATAAACAAGAGACTACCTTCTATAATGACAAGGCTACCATACATTGTAATAACAAAAATCTCGACAACAAACTACCTTTCACAATGACAAGGATACCATACATTGTAGTAACAAAAATCTCGACAACAGACTACCTTCCATAATGACAAGCTACCATCCTTTGGAGTGACAAAAATCTCGACAATAGACTACCTTCCATAATGACAAGGCTACTATCCATTGGAGTAACAAAATCTCGACAACAGACTACCTTCCATAATGACAAGGTTATTATCCATTAGAGTAACAAAAATCTGGACAACAAACTACCCTACATAATGACAAGGCTACCATGCATTGGAGTAATGAAAATATCAACAAGAGACTACCTTCCGTAATGACAAGGCAACCATCCATTGGAGTAACAAAAATCTCGCAAACAGACTACCTTCCATAATGACAAGGCTACCATACATTGGAGTGCCAAAAATCTCGACAATAGACTACCTTCCATAATGACAAGGCTACCATCCATTGGACTAACAAAAATATGGAAAATAGACTACCTTCCTTAATGACAAGGCTACCATCCATTGGAGTAACAAAATCTCAATAACAGACTACCTTCCATAATGACAAGGCTACTATCCGTTGGAGTAACAAAAATCTTGACAACAAACTACCTTCCATAATGACAAGGCTACCATCCATTGGAGTAACGAAAATAACAACAAGAGACTACCTTCCATAATGACAAGGTTACCATCCATTGGAGTAAAAAAAATCACGCCAAAAGACAACCTTCCATAATGACAAGGCTATCATCCATTAGAGTGACAAAAATCTCGACAATAGACTACCTTCCATAATGACTAGGCTACCATCCATTGGAGTAATGAAAATATAAACAAGAGACTAACTTCTATAATGACAAGGCTACCATACATTGTAATAACAAAAATCTCGACAATAAACTACCTTTCACAATGACAAGGCTACCATACATTGTAGTAACAAAAATCTCGACAACAGTCTACTTTCCATAATGACAACGCTACCATCCATTGGAGTCACAAATCTCGACAACAGACAACCTTCCATAATGACGAGGCTACCATCCATTGGAGTAACAAAAATCTCGACAATAGACTCCCTTCCATAATGACTAGGCTACCATCCATTGGAGTAATGAAAATATCAACAAGAGACTACCTTCCATAATGACAAGGCTACCATAAATTGTAGTAACAAAAATATCGACAATAGTCTACCTTCAATAATGGCAAGGCTACCATCCATTGGAGTAACAAAAATCTCGACAACAAACTACCTTCCATAATGACAAGGCTACCATCCTTTGGAGTAACAAAAATCTCGCCAACAGACAACCTTCCATAATGACAAGGCTATCATCCATTAGAGTGACAAAAATCTCGACAATAGACTACCTTCCATAATGTCTAGGCTACCATCCATTGGAGTAATGAAAATATCAACAAGAGACTACCTTCTATAATGACAAGGCTACCATACATTGTAATAACAAAAATCTCGACAACAAACTACCTTTCACAATGACAAGGCTACCATACATTGTAGTAACAAAAATCTCGACAACAGTCTACTTTCCATAATGACAACGCTACCATCCATTGGAGTAACAAAAATCTCGACAACAAAAAACGTTCCATAATGACAAGGCTACCATCCATTGGAGTAACAAAAATCTCGACAATAGACTCCCTTCCATAATGACTAGGCTACCATCCATTGGAGTAATGAAAATTTCAACAAGAGACTACCTTCTATAATGACAAGGCTACCATGCATTGGAGTAATGAAAATATCAACAAGAGACTACCTTCGATAATGACAAGGCTACCATCCATTGGATTAACAAAACTCTCGCCAAAGACTACCTTCCATAATGACAAGGCTACCATCCTTTGGAGTGACAAAATCTCGACAATAGACTACCTTCCATAATGATAAGGCTACCATCCATTGGAGTAACAAAAATATCGACAAAAGACTACCTTTCATAATGAAAAGCCTATTGTCCATTGGAGTAACAAAAATCTCGACAACCAACTACCATCCATAATGACGAGGCTACCATCCATTGGAGTAACAAAGATTTCGACAACACACTACCTTCCATAATGATAACGCTACCATCCGTTGGAGTAACAAAAATCTTGACAACAGACTACCTTCCATAATGACAAGGCTACCATCCATTAGAGTAACAAAAATCTCGACAAGAGTCTACCTTCAATAATGACAAGGCTACCATCCATTGGAGTAACAAAAATCTCGACAACAAACTACCTTCCATAATGACAAGGCTACCATCCTTTGGAGTGACAAAAATCTTGACAATAGACTACCTTCCATAATGATAAGGCTACCATCCATTGGAGTAACACAATCTCGACAATAGACTACCTTCCATAATGACAAGGCTATTATCCATTGGAGTAACAAAAATCTCGACAACAAACTACCTTCCATAATGACAAGGCTACCATCCATTGGAGTAACAAAAATCTCGCCAACAGACAACCTTCTATAATGACAAGGCTATCATCCATTAGAGTGACAAAAATCTCGACAATAGACTACCTTCCATAATGACTAGGCTACCATCCATTGGAGCAATGAAAATATGAACAAGAGACTACCTTCCATAATGACAAGGCTACCATACATTGTAGTAACAAAAATCTCGACAATAATCTACTTTACATAATGACAACTCTACCATCCATTGGAGTAACAAAAATCTCGACAACAGACAACCTTCCATAATGACAAGGCTACCATCCATTGGAGTAACAAAAATCTCGACAGTAGACTACCTTCCATAATGACTAGGCTACCATCCATTGGAGTAATAAAAATATCAACAAGAGACTACCTTCTATAATGACAAGGCTACCATACATTGTAATAACAAAAATCTCGACAACAAACTACCTTTCATAATGACAAGGCTACCATACATTGTAGTAACAAAAATCTCGACAACAGTCTACTTTCCATAATGACAACGCTACCATCCATTAGAGTAACAAAAATCTCGACAACAGACAACCTTCCATAATGACAAGGCTACCATCCATTGGAGTAACAAAAATCTCGACAATAGACTCCCTTCTATAATGACTAGGCTACCATCCGTTGGAGTAATGAAAATATCAACAAGAGACTACCATCCATAATGACAAGGCTACCATGCATTGGAGTAATGAAAATATCAACAAGAGACTACCTTCGATAATGACAAGGCTACCATCCATTGGATTAACAAAACTCTCGCCAAAGACTACCTTCCATAATGACAAGGCTACCATCCTTTGGAGTGACAAAAATCTCGACAATAGACTACCTTCCATAATGATAAGGCTACCATCCATTGGAGTAACAAAAATCTCGACAATAGACTACCTTCCATAATGATAAGACTACCTTCCATAATGACAAGGCTACCATCCTTTGGAGTGATAAAAATCTCGACAACAGACTACCTTCCATAATGACAAGGTTATTATCCATTAGAGTAACAAAAATCTCGACAACAAACTACCTTCCATAATGACAAGGCTACCATGCATTGGAGTAATGAAAATATCAACAAGAGACTACCTTCCATAATGACAAGGCTACCATCCATTGGAGTAACAAAAATCTCGCAAACAGACTACCTTCCATAATGACAAGGCTGCCATACATTGGAGTGCCAAAAATCTCGACAATAGACTATCTTCCATAATGATAAGGCTACCATCCATTGGAGTAACAAAAATATCGACAATAGACATCCTTCCATAATGAAAAGCCAACTATCCATTGGAGTAACAAAAATCTCGACAACAAACTACCATCCATAATAACTAGGCTACCATCCATTGGAGTAAAAAAGATTTCGACAACACACTACCTTCCATAATGATAATGCTACCATTCGTTGGAGTAACAAAAATCTCGACAACAAACTACCATCCATAATGACGAGGCTACCATCCATTGGAGTAACAATGATTTCTACAACACACTACCTTTCATAATGATAACGCTACCATCCGTTGGAGTAACAAAAATCTTGACAACAGACTACCTTCCATAATGACAAGGCTACCATCCATTAGAGTAACAAAAATCTCGACAAGAGTCTACCTTCAATAATGACAAGGCTACCATCCATTGGAGTAACAAAAATCTTGACAACAAACTACCTTCCATAATGACAATGCTACCATCCTTTGGAGTGACAAAAATCTCGACAATAGACTACCTTCCATAATGACAAGTCTACCATCCATTGGAGTAACAAAATCTCGACAACAGATTACCTTCTATAATGACAAGGCTATTATCCATTAGAGTAACAAAAATCTCGACAACAAACTACCTTCCATAATGACAAGGCTACCATCCATTGGAGTAACAAAAATCTCGCCAACAGACAACCTTCCATAATGACAAGGCTATCATCCATTAGAGTGACAAAAATCTCGACAATAGACTACCTTCCATAATGTCTAGGCTACCATCCATTGGAGTAATGAAAATATCAACAAGAGACTACCTTCTATAATGACAAGGCTACCATACATTGTAATAACAAAAATCTCGACAACAAACTACCTTTCACAATGACAAGGCTACCATACATTGTAGTAACAAAAATCTCGACAACAGTCTACTTTCCATAATGACAACGCTACCATCCATTGGAGTAACAAAAATCTCGACAACAGATAACCTTCCATAATGACAAGGCTACCATCCATTGGAGTAACAAAAATATCGACAATAGACTCCCTTCCATAATGACTAGGCTACCGTCCATTGGAGTAATGAAAATATCAACAAGAGACTACCTTCCATAATGACAAGGCTACCATGCATTGGAGTAATGAAAATATCAACAAGAGACTACCTTCGATAATGACAAGGCTACCATCCATTGGATTAACAAAACTCTCGCCAAAGACTACCTTTCATAATGACAAGGCTACCATCCTTTGGAGTGACAAAAATCTCGACAATAGACTACCTTCCATAATGATAAGGCTACCATCCATTGGAGTAACCAAAATATCGACAAAAGACTACCTTTCATAATGAAAAGCCTACTGTCCATTGGAGTAACCAAAATCTCGACAACAAACTACCATCCATAATGACGAGGCTACCATCCATTGGAGTAACAAAGATTTCGACAACACACTACCTTCCATAATGATAACGCTACCATCCGTTGGAGTAACAAAAATCTTGACAACAGACTACCTTCCATAATGACAAGGCTACCATCCATTAGAGTAACAAAAATATCGACAAGAGTCTACCTTCAATAATGACAAGGCTACCATCCATTGGAGTAACAAAAATCTCGACAACAAACTACCTTCCATAATGACAAGGCTACCATCCTTTGGAGTGACAAAAATCTCGACAATAGACTACCTTCCATAATGATAAGGCTACCATCCATTGGAGTAACAAAATCTCGACAATAGACTACCTTCCATAATGACAAGGCTATTATCCATTGGAGTAACAAAAATCTCGACAACAAACTACCTTCCATAATGACAAGGCTACCATCCATTGGAGTAACAAAAATCTCGCCAATAGACAACCTTCTATAATGACAAGGCTATCATCCATTAGAGTGACAAAAATCTTGACAATAGACTACCTTCCATAATGACTAGGCTACCATCCATTGGAGTAATGAAAATATCAACAAGAGACTACCTTCTATAATGACAAGGCTACCATAGATTGTAATAACAAAAATCTCGACAACAAACTACCTTTCACAATGACAAGGCTACCATACATTGTAGTAATAAAAATCTCGACAATAATCTACTTTCCATAATGACAACTCTACCATCCATTGGAGTAACAAAAATCTCGACAACAGACAACCTTCCATAATGGCAAGGCTACCATCCATTGGAGTAACAAAAATCTCGACAACAGACTACCTTCCATAATGACTAGGCTACCATCCATTGGAGTAACGAAAATAACAACAAGAGACTACCTTCCATAATGACAAGGTTACCATCCATTGGAGTAAAAAAAATCACGCCAAAAGACAACCTTCCATAATGACAAGGCTATCATCCATTAGAGTGACAAACATCTCGACAATAGACTACCTTCCATAATGACTAGGCTACCATCCATTGGAGTAATGAAAATATAAACAAGAGACTACCTTCTATAATGACAAGGCTAGCATACATTGTAATAACAAAAATCTCGACAACAAACTACCTTTCACAATGACAAGGCTACCATACATTGTAGTATCAAAAATCTCGACAACAGTCTACTTTCCATAATGACAACGCTACCATCCATTGGAGTAACAAAAATCTCGACAACAGACAACCTTCCATAATGACAAGGCTACCATCCATTGGAGTAACAAAAATCTCGACAATAGACTCCCTTCCATAATGACTAGGCTACCGTCCATTGGAGTAATGAAAATATCAACAAGAGACTACCTTCCATAATGACAAGGCTACCATGCATTGGAGTAATGAAAATATCAACAAGAGACTACCTTCGATAATGACAAGACTACCATCCATTAAATTAACAAAACTCTCGCCAAAGACTACCTTCCATAATGACAAGGCTACCATCCTTTGGAGTGACAAAAATCTCGACAATAGACTACCTTCCATAATGATAAGGCTACTATCCATTGGAGTAACAAAAATATCGACAAAAGACTACCTTTCATAATGAAAAGCCTACTGTCCATTGGAGTAACCAAAATCTCGACAACAAACTACCATCCATAATGACGAGGCTACCATCCATTGGAGTAACAAAGATTTCGACAACACACTACCTTCCATAATGATAATGCTACCATCCGTTGGAGTAACAAAAATCTTGACAACAGACTACCTTCCATAATGACAAGGCTACCATGCATTAGAGTAACAAAAATCTCGACAAGAGTCTACCTTCAATAATGACAAGGCTACCATCCATTGGAGTAACAAAAATCTCGACAACAAACTACCTTCCTTAATGATAAGGCTACCATCCTTTGGAGTAACAAAAATCACGCCAACAGACAACCTTCCATAATGACAAGGCTATCATCCATTAGAGTGACAAAAATCTCGACAATAGACTACCTTCCATAATGTCTAGGCTACCATCCATTGGAGTAATGAAAATATCAACAAGAGACTACCTTCTATAATGACAAGGCTACCATACATTGTAATAACAAAAATCTCGACAACAAACTACCTTTCACAATGACAAGGCTACCATACATTATAGTAACAAAAATCTCGACAACAGTCTACTTTCCATAATGACAACGCTACCATCCATTGGAGTAACAAAAATCTCGACAACAGACAACCTTCCATAATGACAAGGCTACCATCCATTGGAGTAACAAAAATATCGACAAAAGACTACCTTTCATAATGAAAAGCCTACTGTCCATTGGAGTAACAAAAATCTCGACAACAAACTACCATCCATAATGACGAGGCTACCATCCATTTGAGTAACAAAGATTTCGACAACACACTACCTTCCATAATGATAACCCTACCATCCGTTGGAGTAACAAAAATCTTGACAACAGACTACCTTCCATAATGACAAGGCTACCATCAATTAGAGTAACAAAAATATCGATAAGAGTCTACCTTCAATAATGACAAGGCTACCATCCATTGGAGTAACAAAAATCTCGACAACAAACTACCTTCCATAATGACAAGGCTACCATCCTTTGGAGTGACAAAAATCTCGACAATAGACTACCTTCCATAATGATAAGGCTACCATCCATTGGAGTAACAAAATCTCGACAATAGACTACCTTCCATAATGACAAGGCTATTATCCATTGGAGTAACAAAAATCTCGACAACAAACTACCTTCCATAATGACAAGGCTACCATCCATTGGAGTAACAAAAATCTCGCCAACAGACAACCTTCCATAATGACAAGGCTATCATCCATTAGAGTGACAAAAATCTCGACAATAGACTACCTTCCATAATGTCTAGGCTACCATCCATTGGAGTAATGAAAATATCAACAAGAGACTACCTTCTATAATGACAAGGCTACCATAGATTGTAATAACAAAAATCTCGACAACAAACTACCTTTCACAATGACAAGGCTACCATACATTGTAGTAACAAAAATCTCGACAATAATCTACTTTCCATAATGACAACTCTACCATCCATTGGAGTAACAAAAATCTCGACAACAGACAACCTTCCATAATGACAAGGCTACCATCCATTGGAGTAACAAAAATCTCGACAATAGACTACCTTCCATAATGACTAGGCTACCATCCATTGGAGTAATGAAAATATCAACAAGAGACTACCTTATATAATGACAAGGCTACCATACATTGTAATAACAAAAATCTCGACAACAAACTACCTTTCACAATGACAAGGCTACCATACATTGTAGTAACAAAAATCTCGACAACAGTCTATTATCCATAATGACAATGCTACCATCCATTGGAGTAACAAAAATCTCGACAATAGACTACCTTCCTTAATGACAAGGCTACCATCCATTGGAGTAACAAAATCTCAACAACAGACTATGTTTCATAATGACAAGGCTACTATCCGTTGGAGTAACAAAAATCTCGACAACAAACTACCTTCCATAATGACAAGGCTACCATCCATTGGAGTAACGAAAATAACAACAAGAGACTACCTTCCATAATGACAAGGTTACCAGCCATTGGAGTAAAAAAAATCACGCCAAAAGACAACCTTCCATAATGACAAGGTTATCATCCATTAGAGTGACAAAAATCTCGGCAATAGACTACCTTCCATAATGACTAGGCTACCATCCATTGGAGTAATGAAAATATAAACAAGAGACTACCTTCTATAATGACAAGGCTACCATACATTGTAATAACAAAAATCTCGACAACAAACTACCTTTCACAATGACAAGGCTACCATACATTGTAGTAACAAAAATCTCGACAAAAGACTACCTTCCATAATGACAAGGCTACCATCCTTTGGAGTGACAAAAATCTCGACAATAGACTACCTTCCATAATGACAAGACTACTATCCATTGGAGTAACAAAATCTCGACAACAGACTACCTTCCATAATGACAAGGCTATTATCCATTAGAGTAAGAAAAATCTCGACAACAAACTACCTTCCATAATGACAAGGCTACCATCATTGGAGTAATGAAAATATCAACAAGAGACTACCTTCCATAATGACAAGGCTACCATCCATTGGAGTAACAAAAATCTCGCAAACAGACTACCTTCCATAATGACAAGGCTACCATACATTGGAGTGCCAAAAATCTCGACAATAGACTACCTTCCATAATGACAAGGCTACCATCCATTGGACTAACAAAAAAAATGGAAAATATACTACCTTCCATAATGACAAGGCTACCATCCTTTGGAGTGACAAAAATCTCGACAATAGACTACCTTCCATAATGATAAGGCTACCATCCATTGGAGTAACAAAAATATCGACAATAGACTACCTTCCATAATGAAAAGCCAACTATCCATTGGAGTAACAAAAATCTCGACAACAAACTACCGTCCATAATAACTAGGCTACCATCCATTGGAGTAAAAAAGATTTCGACAACACACTACCTTCCATAATGATAATGCTACCATCCATTAGAGTAACAAAAATCTCGTCAACAGTCTACCTTCAATAATGACATGGCTACCATCCATTGGAATAACAAAAATCTCGACAACAAACTACCTTCCATAATGACAAGGCTACCATCCTGTGGAGTAACACAAATCTCGCCAACAGACTATCTTACATAATGACAAGGCTACCATTCGTTGGAGTGACAAAATTCTCGATAATAGAGTACCTTCCATAATGACAAGGCTACCATCCATTGGAGTAACAAAAATATCGCCAACAGACTACCTTCCATAATGACAGGGCTACCATCCTTTGGAGTGACAAAAATCTCGACAATAGACTACCTTCCATAATAACAAGTCTACCATCCATTGGAATAACAAAATCTCGACAACAGATTACCTTCAATAATGACAAGGCTATTATCCATTGGAGTAACAAAAATCTCGACAACAAACTACCTTCCATAATGACAAGGCTACCATCCATTGGAGTAACAAAAATCTCGCCAACAAACAACCTTCTATAATGACAAGGCTATCATCCATTAGAGTGACAAAAATCTCGACAATAGACTACCTTCCATAATGACAAGGCTACCATCCATTGGAGTTATGAAAATATCAACAAGAGACTACCTTCTATAATGACAAGGCTACCATCCATTGGAGTAACAAAAATCTCGCACACAGACTACCTTCCATGATGACAAGGCTACCATACATTGGAGTGCCAAAAATCTCGACAATAGACTACCTTCCATAATGACAAGGCTACCATCCATTGGACTAACAAAAAAATGGAAAATAGACTACCTTCCATAATGACAAGGCTACCATCCTTTGGAGTGACAAAAATCTCGACAATAGACTACCTTCCATAATGATAAGTCTACCATCCATTGGAGTAACAAAAATATCGACAATAGACTACCTTCCATAATGAAAAGCCAACTATCCATTGGAGTAACAAAAATCTCGACAAACAAACTACCATCCATAATAACTAGGCTACCATCCATTGGAGTAAAAAAGATTTCGACAACACACTACCTTCCATAATGATAATGCTACCATTCGTTGGAGTAACAAAAATCTTGACAATAGACTACCTTCCATAATGATAAGGCTACCATCCATTAGAGTAACAAAAATCTCGACAACAGTCTACCTTCAATAATGACATGGCTACCATCCATTGGAATAACAAAAATCTCGACAACAAACTACCTTCCATAATGACAAGGCTACCATCCTGTGGAGTAACACAAATCTCGCCAACAGACTATCTTACATAATGACAAGGCTACCATCCGTTAGAGTGACTAAAATTTGGATAATAGACTACCTTCCATAATGACAAGGCTACCATCCATTGGAGTAACAAAAATATCGACAACAGACTACCTTCCATAATGACAGGGCTACCATCCTTAGGAGTGACAAAAATCTCGACAATAGACTACCTTCCATAATGACAAGTCTACCATCCATTGGAGTAACAAAATCTCGACAACAAATTACCTTCTATAATGACAAGGCTATTATCCATTGGAGTAACAAAAATCTCGACAACAAACTACCTTCCATAATGACAAGGCTACCATCCATTGGAGTAACAAAAATCTCGCCAACAGACAACCTTCCATAGTGACAAGGCTATCATCCATTAGAGTGACAAAAATCTCGACAATAGACTACCTTCCATAATGTCTAGGCTACCATCCATTGGAGTAATGAAAATATCAACAAGAGACTACCTTCTATAATGACAAGGCTACCATACATTGTAATAACAAAAATCTCGACAACAAACTACCTTTCACAATGACAAGGCTACCATACATTGTAGTAACAAAAATCTCGACAACAGTCTACTTTCCATAATGACAACGCGACCATCCATTGGAGTAACAAAAATCTCGACAACAGAAAACCTTCCATAATGACAAGGCTACCATCCATTGGAGTAACAAAAATCTCGACAATAGACTCCCTTCCATAATGACTAGGCTACCATCCATTGGAGTAATGAAAATATCAACAAGAGACTACCTTCCATAATGACAAGGCTACCATGCATTGGAGTAATGAAAATATCAACAAGAGACTACCTTCGATAATGACAAGGCTACCATCCATTGGATTAACAAAACTCTCGCAAAAGACTACCTTCCATAATGACAAGGCTACCATCCTTTGGAGTGACAAAAATCTCGACAATAGACTACCTTCCATAATGATAAGGCTACCATCCATTGGAGTAACAAAAATATCGACAAAAGACTACCTTTCATAATCAAAAGCCTACTGTCCATTAGAGTAACAAAAATCTCGACAACAAACTACCATCCATAATGACGAGGCTACCATCCATTGGAGTAACAAATATTTGGACAACACACTACCTTCCATAATGATAACGCTACCATCTGTTGGAGTAACAAAAATCTTGACAACAGACTACCTTCCATAATGACAAGGCTACCATCCATTAGAGTAACAAAAATCTCGACAAGATTCTACCTTCAATAATGACAAGGCTACCATCCATTGGAGTAACAAAAATATAGACAACAAACTACCTTCCATAATGACAAGGCTACCATCCTTTGAAGTGACAAAAATCTCGACAATAGACTACCTTCCATAATGATAAGGCTACCATCCATCAGAGTAACAAAATCTCGACAATAGACTACCTTCCATAATGACAAGGCTATTATCCATTGTAGTAACAAAAATCTCGACAACAAACTACCTTCCATAATGACAAGGCTACCATCCATTGGAGTAACAAAAATCTCGCCAACAGACAACCTTCTATAATGACAAGGCTATCATCCATTAGAGTGACAAAAATCTCGACAATAGACTACCTTCCATAATGACTAGGCTACCATCCATTGGAGTTATGAAAATATCAACAAGAGACTACCTTCTATAATGACAAGGCTACCATAGAATTTAATAACAAAAATCTCGACAACAAACTACCTTTCACAATGACAAGGCTACCATACATTGTAGTAACAAAAATCTCGAAAATAATCTACTTTCCATAATGACAACTCTACCATCCATTGGAGTAACAAAAATCTCGACAACAGACAACCTTCCATAATGACAAGGCTACCATCCATTGGAGTAACAAAAATCTCGACAATAGACTACCTTCCATAATGACTAGGCTACCATCCATTGGAGTAATGAAAATATCAACAAGAGACTACCTTATATAATGACAAGGCTACCATACATTGTAATAACAAAAATCTCGACAACAAACTACCTTTCATAATGACAAGGCTACCATACATTATAGTAACAAAAATCTCGACAACAGTCTATTATCCATAATGACAATGCTACCATCCATTGGAGTAACAAAAATCTCGACAATAGACTACCTTCCATAATGATAAGGCTATCATCCATTGGAGTAACAAAATCTCAACAACAGACTACCTTCCAAAATGACAAGGCTACTATCCGTTGGAGTAACAAAAATCTCGACAACAAACTACCTTCCATAATGACAAGGCTACCATCCATTGGAGTAACGAAAATAACAACAAGAGACTACCTTCCATAATGACAAGGTTACCATCCATTGGAGTAAAAAAAATCACGCCAAAAGACAACCTTCCATAATGACAAGGCTATCATCCATTAGAGTGACAAAAATCTCGACAATAGACTACCTTCCATAATGACTAGGCTACCATCCATTGGAGTAATGAAAATATAAACAAGAGACTACCTTCTATAATGACAAGGCTACCATACATTGTAATAACAAAAATCTCGACAACAAACTACCTTTCACAATGACAAGGCTACCATACATTGTAGTAACAAAAATCTCGACAAAAGACTACCTTCCATAATGACAAGGCTACCATCCTTTGGAGTGACAAAAATCTCGAGAATAGACTACCTTCCATAATGACAAGACTACTATCCATTGGAGTAACAAAATCTCGACAACAGACTACCTTCAATAATGACAAGGCTATTATCCATTAGAGTAAGAAAAATCTCGACAACAAACTACCTTCCATAATGACAAGGCTACCATCATTGGAGTAATGAAAATATCAACAAGAGACTACCTTCCATAATGACAAGGCTACCATCCATTGGAGTAACAAAAATCTCGCAAACAGACTACCTTCCATAATGACAAGGCTACCATACATTGGAGTGCCAAAAATCTCGACAATAGACTACCTTCCATAATGACAAGGCTACCATCCATTGGACTAACAAAAAAATGGAAAATAGACTACCTTCCATAATGACAAGGCTACCATCCTTTGGAGTGACAAAAATCTCGACAATAGACTACCTTCCATAATGATAAGGCTACCATCCATTGGAGTAACAAAAATATCGACAATAGACTACCTTCCATAATGAAAAGCCAACTATCCATTGGAGTAACAAAAATCTCGACAACAAACTACCATCCATAATAACTAGGCTACCATCCATTGGAGTAAAAAAGATTTCGACAACACACTACCTTCCATAATGATAATGCTACCATTCGTTGGAGTAACAAAAATCTTGACAATAGACTACCTTCCATAATGATAAGGCTACCATCCATTAGAGTAACAAAAATCTCGACAACAGTCTACCTTCAATAATGACATGGCTACCATCCATTGGAATAACAAAAATCTCGACAACAAACTACCTTCCATAATGACAAGGCTACCATCCTGTGGAGTAATAAAAATCTCGCCAACAGACTATCTTACATAATGACAAGGCTACCATCCGTTGGAGTGACAAAAATCTCGATAATAGACTACCTTCCATAATGACAAGGCTACCATCCATTGGAGTAACAAAAATATCGACAACAGACTACCTTCCATAATGACAGGGCTACCATCCTTTGGAGTGATAAAAATCTCGACAATAGACTACCTTCCATAATGACAAGTCTACCATCCATTGGAGTAACAAAATATCGACAACAGATTACCTTCTATAATGACAATGCTACCATCCATTGGAGTAACAAAAATCTCGACAATAGACTACCTTCCATAATGATAAGGCTATCATCCATTGGAGTAACAAAATCTCAACAACATACTACCTTCCAAAATGACAAGGCTACTATCCGTTGGAGTAACAAAAATCTCGACAACAAACTACCTTCCATAATGACAAGGCTACCATCCATTGGAGTAACGAAAATAACAACAAGAGACTACCTTCCATAATGACAAGGTTACCATCCATTGGAGTAAAAAAAATCACGCCAAAAGACAACCTTCCATAATGACAAGGCTATCATCCATTATAGTGACAAAAATCTCGACAATAGACTACCTTCCATAATGACTAGGCTACCATCCATTGGAGTAATGAAAATATAAACAAGAGACTACCTTCTATAATGACAAGGCTACCATACATTGTAATAACAAAAATCTCGACAACAAACTACCTTTCACAATGACAAGGCTACCATACATTGTAGTAACAAAAATCTCGACAAAAGACTACCTTCCATAATGACAAGGCTACCATCCTTTGGAGTGACAAAAATCTCGAGAATAGACTACCTTCCATAATGACAAGACTACTATCCATTGGAGTAACAAAATCTCGACAACAGACTACCTTCCATAATGACAAGGCTATTATCCATTAGAGTAAGAAAAATCTCGACAACAAACTACCTTCCATAATGACAAGGCTACCATCATTGGAGTAATGAAAATATCAACAAGAGACTACCTTCCATAATGACAAGGCTACCATCCATTGGAGTAACAAAAATCTCGCAAACAGACTACCTTCCATAATGACAAGGCTACCATACATTGGAGTGCCAAAAATCTCGACAATAGACTACCTTCCATAATGACAAGGCTACCATCCATTGGACTAACAAAAAAATGGAAAATAGACTACCTTCCATAATGACAAGGCTACCATCCTTTGGAGTGACAAAAATCTCGACAATAGACTACCTTCCATAATGATAAGGCTACCATCCATTGGAGTAACAAAAATATCGACAATAGACTACCTTCCATAATGAAAAGCCAACTATCCATTGGAGTAACAAAAATCTCGACAACAAACTACCATCCATAATAACTAGGCTACCATCCATTGGAGTAAAAAAGATTTCGACAACACACTACCTTCCATAATGATAATGCTACCATTCGTTGGAGTAACAAAAATCTTGACAATAGACTACCTTCCATAATGATAAGGCTACCATCCATTAGAGTAACAAAAATCTCGACAACAGTCTACCTTCAATAATGACATGGCTACCATCCATTGGAATAACAAAAATCTCGACAACAAACTACCTTCCATAATGACAAGGCTACCATCCTGTGGAGTAATAAAAATCTCGCCAACAGACTATCTTACATAATGACAAGGCTACCATCCGTTGGAGTGACAAAAATCTCGATAATAGACTACCTTCCATAATGACAAGGCTACCATCCATTGGAGTAACAAAAATATCGACAACAGACTACCTTCCATAATGACAGGGCTACCATCCTTTGGAGTGATAAAAATCTCGACAATAGACTACCTTCCATAATGACAAGTCTACCATCCATTGGAGTAACAAAATCTCGACAACAGACAACCTTCCATAATGACAAGGCTACCATCCATTGGAGTAACAAAAATCTCGACAATAGACTACCTTCCATAATGACTAGGCTACCATCCATTGGAGTAATGAAAATATCAACAAGAGACTACCTTATATAATGACAAGGCTACCATACATTGTAATAACAAAAATCTCGACAACAAACTACCTTTCATAATGACAAGGCTACCATACATTATAGTAACAAAAATCTCGACAACAGTCTATTATCCATAATGACAATGCTACCATCCATTGGAGTAACAAAAATCTCGACAATAGACTACCTTCCATAATGATAAGGCTATCATCCATTGGAGTAACAAAATCTCAACAACAGACTACCTTC
Source organism: Vicia faba (assembly GCA_948472305.1). Taxonomy (NCBI): domain Eukaryota; kingdom Viridiplantae; phylum Streptophyta; class Magnoliopsida; order Fabales; family Fabaceae; genus Vicia; species Vicia faba. The sequence continues at coordinate 555,819,533 of OX451739.1, read as the reverse complement.
CAAAATGACAAGGCTACTATCCGTTGGAGTAACAAAAATCTCGACAACAAACTACCTTCCATAATGACAAGGCTACCATCCATTGGAGTAACGAAAATAACAACAAGAGACTACCTTCCATAATGACAAGGTTACCATCCATTGGAGTAAAAAAAATCACGCCAAAAGACAACCTTCCATAATGACAAGGCTATCATCCATTAGAGTGACAAAAATCTCGACAATAGACTACCTTCCATAATGACTAGGCTACCATCCATTGGAGTAATGAAAATATAAACAAGAGACTACCTTCTATAATGACAAGGCTACCATACATTGTAATAACAAAAATCTCGACAACAAACTACCTTTCACAATGACAAGGCTACCATACATTGTAGTAACAAAAATCTCGACAAAAGACTACCTTCCATAATGACAAGGCTGCCATCCTTTGGAGTGACAAAAATCTCGAGAATAGACTACCTTCCATAATGACAAGACTACTATCCATTGGAGTAACAAAATCTCGACAACAGACTACCTTCCATAATGACAAGGCTATTATCCATTAGAGTAAGAAAAATCTCGACAACAAACTACCTTCCATAATGACAAGGCTACCATCATTGGAGTAATGAAAATATCAACAAGAGACTACCTTCCATAATGACAAGGCTACCATCCATTGGAGTAACAAAAATCTCGCAAACAGACTACCTTCCATAATGACAAGGCTACCATACATTGGAGTGCCAAAAATCTCGACAATAGACTACCTTCCATAATGACAAGGCTACCATCCATTGGACTAACAAAAAAATGGAAAATAGACTACCTTCCATAATGACAAGGCTACCATCCTTTGGAGTGACAAAAATATCGACAATAGACTACCTTCCATAATGATAAGGCTACCATCCATTGGAGTAACAAAAATATCGACAATAGACTACCTTCCATAATGAAAAGCCAACTATCCATTGGAGTAACAAAAATCTCGACAACAAACTACCATCCATAATAACTAGGCTACCATCCATTGGAGTAAAAAAGATTTCGACAACACACTACCTTCCATAATGATAATGCTACCATTCGTTGGAGTAACAAAAATCTTGACAATAGACTACCTTCCATAATGATAAGGCTACCATCCATTAGAGTAACAAAAATCTCGACAACAGTCTACCTTCAATAATGACATGGCTACCATCCATTGGAATAACAAAAATCTCGACAACAAACTACCTTCCATAATGACAAGGCTACCATCCTGTGGAGTAATAAAAATCTCGCCAACAGACTATCTTACATAATGACAAGGCTACCATCCGTTGGAGTGACAAAAATCTCGATAATAGACTACCTTCCATAATGACAAGGCTACCATCCATTGGAGTAACAAAAATATCGACAACAGACTACCTTCCATAATGACAGGGCTACCATCCTTTGGAGTGATAAAAATCTCGACAATAGACTACCTTCCATAATGACAAGTCTACCATCCATTGGAGTAACAAAATATCGACAACAGATTACCTTCTATAATGACAATGCTACCATCCATTGGAGTAACAAAAATCTCGACAATAGACTACCTTCCATAATGATAAGGCTATCATCCATTGGAGTAACAAAATCTCAACAACATACTACCTTCCAAAATGACAAGGCTACTATCCGTTGGAGTAACAAAAATCTCGACAACAAACTACCTTCCATAATGACAAGGCTACCATCCATTGGAGTAACGAAAATAACAACAAGAGACTACCTTCCATAATGACAAGGTTACCATCCATTGGAGTAAAAAAAATCACGCCAAAAGACAACCTTCCATAATGACAAGGCTATCATCCATTATAGTGACAAAAATCTCGACAATAGACTACCTTCCATAATGACTAGGCTACCATCCATTGGAGTAATGAAAATATAAACAAGAGACTACCTTCTATAATGACAAGGCTACCATACATTGTAATAACAAAAATCTCGACAACAAACTACCTTTCACAATGACAAGGCTACCATACATTGTAGTAACAAAAATCTCGACAAAAGACTACCTTCCATAATGACAAGGCTACCATCCTTTGGAGTGACAAAAATCTCGAGAATAGACTACCTTCCATAATGACAAGACTACTATCCATTGGAGTAACAAAATCTCGACAACAGACTACCTTCCATAATGACAAGGCTATTATCCATTAGAGTAAGAAAAATCTCGACAACAAACTACCTTCCATAATGACAAGGCTACCATCATTGGAGTAATGAAAATATCAACAAGAGACTACCTTCCATAATGACAAGGCTACCATCCATTGGAGTAACAAAAATCTCGCAAACAGACTACCTTCCATAATGACAAGGCTACCATACATTGGAGTGCCAAAAATCTCGACAATAGACTACCTTCCATAATGACAAGGCTACCATCCATTGGACTAACAAAAAAATGGAAAATAGACTACCTTCCATAATGACAAGGCTACCATCCTTTGGAGTGACAAAAATCTCGACAATAGACTACCTTCCATAATGATAAGGCTACCATCCATTGGAGTAACAAAAATATCGACAATAGACTACCTTCCATAATGAAAAGCCAACTATCCATTGGAGTAACAAAAATCTCGACAACAAACTACCATCCATAATAACTAGGCTACCATCCATTGGAGTAAAAAAGATTTCGACAACACACTACCTTCCATAATGATAATGCTACCATTCGTTGGAGTAACAAAAATCTTGACAATAGACTACCTTCCATAATGATAAGGCTACCATCCATTAGAGTAACAAAAATCTCGACAACAGTCTACCTTCAATAATGACATGGCTACCATCCATTGGAATAACAAAAATCTCGACAACAAACTACCTTCCATAATGACAAGGCTACCATCCTGTGGAGTAATAAAAATCTCGCCAACAGACTATCTTACATAATGACAAGGCTACCATCCGTTGGAGTGACAAAAATCTCGATAATAGACTACCTTCCATAATGACAAGGCTACCATCCATTGGAGTAACAAAAATATCGACAACAGACTACCTTCCATAATGACAGGGCTACCATCCTTTGGAGTGATAAAAATCTCGACAATAGACTACCTTCCATAATGACAAGTCTACCATCCATTGGAGTAACAAAATCTCGACAACAGATTACCTTCTATAATGACAAGGCTATTATTCATTGGAGTAACAAAAATCTCGACAACAAACTACCTTCCATAATGACAAGGCTACCATCCATTGGAGTAACAAAAATCTCGCCAACAGACAACCTTCCATAATGACAAGGCTATCATCCATTAGAGTGACAAAAATCTAGACAATAGACTACCTTCCATAATGTCTAGGCTACCATCCATTGGAGTAATGAAAATATCAACAAGGGACTACCTTCTATAATGACAAGGCTACCATACATTGTAATAACAAAAATCTCGACAACAAACTACCTTTCACAATGACAAGGCTACCATACATTGTAGTAACAAAAATCTCGACAACAGTCTACTTTCCATAATGACAACGCTACCATCCATTGGAGTAACAAAAATCTCGACAACAGACAACCTTCCATAATGACAAGGCTGCCATCCATTGGAGTAACAAAAATCTCGAGAATAGACTCCCTTCCATAATGACTAGGCTACCGTCCATTGGAGTAATGAAAATATCAACAAGAGACTACCTTCTATAATGACAAGGCTACCATACATTGTAATAACAAAAATATCGACAACAAACTACCTTCCATAATGACAAGGCTACCATCCTGTGGAGTAACAAAAATCTCGCCAACAGACTATCTTACATAATGACAAGGCTACCATCCGTTGGAGTGACAAAAATCTCGATAATAGACTACCTTCCATAATGACAAGGCTACCAGCCATTGGAGTAACAAAAATATCGACAACAGACTGCCTTCCATAATGACAGGGCTACCATCCTTTGAAGTGACAAAAATATCGACAATAGACTACCTTCCGTAATGACAAGTCTACCATTCATTGGAGTAACAAAATCTCGACAAAAGACTACCTTCCATAATGACAAGGCTACTATCCATTGGAGTAACAAAAATCTCGACAACAAACTACCTTCCATACTGACAAGGCTACCAACCATTGGAGTAACAAAAATCTCGCCAACAGACAACCTTCCATAATGACAAGGCTATCATCCATTAGAGTGACAAAAATCTCGACAATAGACTACCTTCCATAATGTCTAGGCTACCATCCATTGGAGTAATGAAAATATCAACAAGAGACTACCTTCTATAGTGACAAGGCTACCATACATTGTAATAACAAAAATCTCGACAACAAACTACCTTTCAGATTGACAAGGCTACCATACATTGTAGTAACAAAAATCTCGACAACAGTCTACTTTCCATAATGACAATCCTACCATCCATTGGAGTAACAAAAATCTCGACAATAGACAACCTTTCATAATGACAAGGCTACCATCCATTGGAGTAACAAAAATCTCGACAATAGACTACCTTCCATAATGACTAGGCTACCATCCATTGGAGTAATGAAAATATCAACAAGAGACTACCTTCTATAATGACAAGGCTACCATTTATTGTAATAACAAAAATCTCGACAACAAACTACCTTTCACAATGACAAGGCTACCATACATTGCAGTGACAAAAATCTCGACAAGAGTCTACTTTCCATAATGACAACGCAACCATCCATTGGAGTAACAAAAATCTCGACAATAGACTACCTTCCATAATGACAAGGCTACCATCCATTGGAGTAACAAAATCTTAACAACAGACTACCTTCCATAATGACAAGGCTATTATCCATTGGAGTAACAAAAATCTCGACAACAAACTACCTTCCATAATGACAAGGCTACCATCCATTGGAGTAACAAAAATCTCGCCAACAGAAAACCTTCCATAATGACAAGGCTATCATCCATTAGAGTGACAAAAATCTCGACAATAGACTACCTTCCATAATGTCTAGGCTACCATCCATTGGAGTAATGAAAATATCAACAAGAGACTACCTTCTATAATGACAAGGCTACCATACATTGTAATAACAAAAATCTCGACAACAATGACAAGGCTACCATACATTGCAGTGACAAAAATCTCTACAAGAGTCTACTTTGCATAATGACAACGCTAACATCCATTGGAGTAACAAAAATCTCGACAATAGACTACCTTCCATAATGACAAGGCTACCATCCATTGGAGTAACAAAATCTTGACAACAGACTACCTTCCATAATGACAAGGCTACTATCCATTGGAGTAACAAAAATCTCGACAACAAACTACCTTCCATAATGACAAGCCTACCATTCATTGGAGTAACAAAAATCTCGCCAACAGACAACCTTCCATAATGACAAGGCTATCATCCATTAGAGTGACAAAAATCTCGACAATAGACTACCTTCCATAATGTCTAGGCTACCATCCATTGGAGTAATGAAAATATCAACAAGAGACTACCTTCTATAATGACAACGCTACCATACATTGTAATAACAAAAATCTCGACAACAAACTACCTTTCAGAATGACAAGGCTACCATACATTGTAGTAACAAAAATCTCGACAATAGACTACTTTCCATAATGACAACGCTACCATCCATTGGAGTAACAAAAATCTCGACAACAAACAACCTTCCATAATGACAAGGCTACCATCAATTAGAGTAACAAAAATCTCGACAATAGACTCCCTTCCATAATGACTAGGCCACCATCCATTGGAGTAATGAAAATATCCACAAGAGAATACCTTCTATAATGACAAGGCTACCATACATTGTAATAACAAAAATCTCGACAACAAACTACCTTCCATAATGACACGGCTACCATCGTGTGGAGTAACAAAAATCTCGCCAACAGACTATCTTACATAATGACAAGGCTACCATCCATTGGAGTGACAAAAATCTCGATAATAGACTACCTTCCATAATGACAAGGCTACCAGCCATTGGAGTAACAAAAATATCGACAACAGACTACCTTCCATAATGACAGGGCTACCATCCTTTTAAGTGACAAAAATATCGACAATAGACTACCTTCCATAATGACAAGTCTACCATCCATTGGAGTAACAAAATCTCGACAACAGACTACCTTCCATAATGACAAGGCTATTATCCATTGGAGTAACAAAAATATCGACAACAAACTACCTTCCATAATGACAAGGCTACCATCCATTGGAGTAACAAAAATCTCGCCAACAGACAACCTTCCATAATGACAAGGCTATCATCCATTAGAGTGACAAAAATCTCGACAATAGACTACCTTCCATAATGTCTAGGCTAACATCCATTGGAGTAATGAAAATATCAACAAGAGACTACCTTCTATAATGACAAGGCTACCATACATTGTAATAACAAAAATCTCGACAACAAACTACCTTTCAGAATGACAAGGCTACCATACATTGTAGTAACAAAAATCTCGACAACAGTCTACTTTCCATAATGACAATCCTACCATCCATTGGAGTAACAAAAATCTCGACAATAGACAAGGCTACCATCCATTGGAGTAACAAAAATCTCGAAAATAGACTACCTTCCATAATGACTAGGCTACCATCCATTGGAGTAATGAAAATATCAACAAGAGACTACCTTCTATAATGACAAGGCTACCATTTATTGTAATAACAAAAATCTCGACAAAAAACTACCTTTCACAATGACAAGGCTACCATACATTGCAGTAACAAAAATCTCGACAAGAGTCTACTTTCCATAATGACAACGCTACCATCCATTGGAGTAACAAAAATCTCGACAATAGACTACCTTCCATAATGACAAGGCTACCATCCATTGGAGTAACAAAATCTTGACAACAAACTACCTTCCATAATGACAAGGCTACTATCCATTGGAGTAACAAAAATCTCGACAACAAACTACCTTCCATAATGACAAGCCTACCATCCATTGGAGTAACGAAAATATCAACAAGAGACTACCTTCCATAATGACAAGGCTACCATCCATTGGAGTAATGAAAATATCAAGAAGAGACTACCTTATATAATGACAAGGATACCATACATTGTAATAACAAAAATCTCGACAACAAACTACCTTTCACAATGACAAGGCTACCTTACATTGTAGTAACAAAAATCTCGACAAGAATCTACTTTCCATAATGACAACGCTACCATCCATTGGAGTAACAAAAATCTCGCAAACAGACAACCTTCCATAATGACAAGGCTATCATCCATTAGAGTGACAAAAATCTCGACAACAAACAACCTTCCATAATGACAAGGCTACCATCCATTAGAGTAACAAAAATCTCGACAATAGACTACCTTCCATAATGTCTAGGCTACCATCCATTGGAGTAATGAAAATATTAACAAGAGACTACCTTCTATAATGACAAGGCTACCATACATTGTAATAACAAAAATCTCGACAACAAACTACCTTTCACAATGACAAGGCTACCATACATTGTAGTAACAAAAATCTCGACAACAATCTACTTTCCATAATGACAACGCTACCATCCATTGGAGTAACAAAAATCTCGACAACAAACAACCTTCCATAATGACAAGGCTATCATCCATTGGACTAACAAAAATCTCGACAATAGACTCCCTTCCATAATGACTAGGCTACCATCCATTGGAGTAATGAAAATATCAACAAGAGACTACCTTCTATAATGACAAGGCTACCATTCATTGTAATAACAAAAATCACGACAACAAACTACCTTTCACAATGACAAGGCTACCATACATTGTAGTAACAAAAATCTCGACAACAGTCTACTTTCCATAATGACAAGGCTACCATCCATTGGAGTAACAAAAATCCCGATAATAGACTAGCTTCCATAATGACAAGGCTACCATCCATTGGAGTAACAAAAATATCGACAACAGACTACCTTCCATAATGACAAGGCTACAATCCTTTGGAGTGACAAAAATCTTGACAATAGACTACCTTCCATAATGACAAGTCTACCATCCATTGGAGTAACAAAATCTCGACAACAGACTACCTTCCATAATGACAAGGCTATTATCCATTGGAGTAACAAAAATCTCGACAACAAACTACCTTCAATAATGATAAGGCTACCATCCATTGGAGTAACAAAAATCTCGCCAACAGACAACCTTCCATAATGACAAGGCTATCATCCATTAGAGTGACAAAAATCTCGACAATAGACTACCTTCCATAATGTCTAGGCTACCATCCATTGGAGTAATGAAAATATCAACAAGAGACTACCTTCTATAATGACAAGGCTACCATACATTGTAATAACAAAAATCTCGACAACAAACTACCTTTCAGAATGACAAGGCTACCATACATTGTAGTAACAAAAATCTCGACAACAGTCTACTTTCCATAATGACAATCCTACCATCCATTGGAGTAACAAAAATCTCGACAATAGACAAGGCTACCATCCATTGGAGTAACAAAAATCTCGAAAATAGACTACCTTCCATAATGACTAGGCTACCATCCATTGGAGTAATGAAAATATCAACAAGAGACTACCTTCTATAATGACAAGGCTACCATTTATTGTAATAACAAAAATCTCGACAAAAAACTACCTTTCACAATGACAAGGCTACCATACATTGCAGTAACAAAAATCTCGACAAGAGTCTACTTTCCATAATGACAATGCTACCATCCATTGGAGTAACAAAAATCTCGACAATAGAGTACCTTCCATAATGACAAGGCTACCATCCATTGGAGTAACAAAATCTTGACAACAAACTACCTTCCATAATGACAAGGCTACTATCCATTGGAGTAACAAAAATCTCGACAACAAACTACCTTCCATAATGACAAGCCTACCATCCATTGGAGTAACGAAAATATCAACAAGAGACTACCTTCCATAATGACAAGGCTACCATCCATTGGAGTAATGAAAATATCAAGAAGAGACTACCTTATATAATGACAAGGATACCATACATTGTAATAACAAAAATCTCGACAACAAACTACCTTTCACAATGACAAGGCTACCTTACATTGTAGTAACAAAAATCTCGACAAGAATCTACTTTCCATAATGACAACGCTACCATCCATTGGAGTAACAAAAATCTCGCAAACAGAAAACCTTCCATAATGACAAGGCTATCATCCATTAGAGTGACAAAAATCTCGACAACAAACAACCTTCCATAATGACAAGGCTACCATCCATTAGAGTAACAAAAATCTCGACAATAGACTACCTTCCATAATGTCTAGGCTACCATCCATTGGAGTAATGAAAATATTAACAAGAGACTACCTTCTATAATGACAAGGCTACCATACATTGTAATAACAAAAATCTCGACAACAAACTACCTTTCACAATGACAAGGCTACCATACATTGTAGTAACAAAAATCTCGACAACAATCTACTTTCCATAATGACAACGCTACCATCCATTGGAGTAACAAAAATCTCGACAACAAACAACCTTCCATAATGACAAGGCTATCATCCATTGGACTAACAAAAATCTCGACAATAGACTCCCTTCCATAATGACTAGGCTACCATCCATTGGAGTAATGAAAATATCAACAAGAGACTACCTTCTATAATGACAAGGCTACCATACATTGTAATAACAAAAATCACGACAACAAACTACCTTTCACAATGACAAGGCTACCATACATTGTAGTAACAAAAATCTCGACAACAGTCTACTTTCCATAATGACAATGCTACCATCCATTGGAGTAACAAAAATCTCGATAATAAACTACCTTCCATAATGACAACGCTACCATCCATTGGAGTAACAAAAATATCGACAACAGACTACCTTCCATAATGACAAGGCTACAATCCTTTGGAGTGACAAAAATCTCGACAATAGACTACCTTCCATAATGACATGTCTACCATCCATTGGAGTAACAAAATCTCGACAACAGACTACTTTCCATAATGACAAGGCTATTATCCATTGGAGTAAAAAAAATCTCGACAACAAACTACCTTCCATAATGATAAAGCTACCATCCATTGGAGTAACAAAAATCTCGCCAACAGACAACCTTCGATAATGACAAGGCTATCATCCATTAGAGTGACAAAAATCTCGACAATAGACTACCTTCCATAATGTCTAGGCTACCATCCATTGGAGTAATGAAAATATCAACAAGATACTACCTTCTATAATGACAAGGCTACCATACATTGTAATAACAAAAATCTGGACAACAAACTACCTTTCACAATGACAAGGCTACGATACATTGCAGTAACAAAAATCTCGACAACAGTCTACTTTCCATAATGACAATGCTATTATCCATTGAAGTAACAAAAATCTCGACTATAGACTACCTTCCATGATGACAAGGCTACCATCCATTGGAGTAACAAAATCTCGACAACAGACAACCTTCCATAATGACAAGGCTATCATCCATTAGAGTGAGAAAAATCTCGACAATTGACTACCTTCCATAATGTCTAGGCTACCATCCATTGGAGTAATGAAAATATCAACAAGAGACTACCTTCTATAATGACAAGCCTACCATACATTGTAATAACAAAAATCTCGACAACAAACTACCTTTCACAATGACAAGGCTACCATACATTGCAGTAACAAAAATCTCGACAACAGTCTACTTTCCATAATGACAACGCTACCATCCATTGGAGTAACAAAAATCTCGACAATAGACTACCTTCCATAATGACAAGGCTACCATCCATTGGAGTAACAAAATCTCGACAACAGACTACCTTCCATAATGACAAGGCTACGATCCATTAGAGTAACAAAAATCTCGACAACAAACTACCTTCCAAAATGACAAGCCTACCATCCATTGGAGTAACGAAAATATCAACAAGAGACTACCTTCCATAATGACAAGGCTACCATCCATTGGAGAAACAAAAATCTCGCCAACAGACAACCTTTCATAATTACAAGGCTATCATCAATTAGAGTGACAAAAATCTCGACAACAGACAACCTTCCATAATGACAAGGCTACAATCCATTAGAGTAACAAAAATCTCGACAATAGACTACCTTCCATAATGTCTAGGCTACCATCCATTAGAGTAATGGAAATATAATGACAAGGCTACCATACATTGTAAAAACAAAAATATCAACAACAAACTACCTTTCACAATGACAAGTCTACCATACATTGTAGTAAAAAAAATCTCGACAACAATCTACTTTCCATAATGACAACGCTACCATCCATTGGAGTAACAAAAATCTCGACAACAAACAACCTTCCATAATGACAAGGCTACCATCCATTGGACTAACAAAAATCTCGACAATAGACTCCCTTCCATAATGACTAGGCTACCATCCATTGGAGTAATGAAAATATCAACAAGAGACTACCTTCTATAATGACAAGGCTACCATACATTGTAATAACAAAAATCTCGACAACAAACTACCTTTCACAATGACAAGGCTACCATACATTGTAGTAACAAAAATCTCGACAACAATCTACTTTCCATAATGACAACGCTACCATCCATTGGAGTAACAAAAATCTCGACAACAAACAACCTTCCATAATGACAAGGCTACCATCCATTGGAGTAACAAAAATCTCGACAATAGACTCCCTTCCATAATGACTAGACTACCATCCATTGGAGTAATTAAAATATCAACAAGATACTACCTTCTATAATGACAAGGCTATCATACATTGTAATAACAAAAATCACGACGACAAACTACCTTTCACAATGACAAGGCTACCATACATTGCAGTAACAAAAATCTCGACAACAGTCTACTTTCCATAATGACAACGCTACCATCCATTGGAGTAACAAAAATCTAGACAATAAACTACCTTCCATAATGACAAGGCTACCATCCATTGGAGTAACAAAATCTCGACAACAGACTACCTTCCATAATGACAAGGCTAATATCCATTGGAGTAACAAAAATCTCGACAAAAAACTACCTTCCATAATGACAAGCCTACCATCCATTGGAGTAACGAAAATATCAACAAGAGACTACCTTCCATAATGACAAGGCTACCATCCATTGGAGAAACAAAAATCTCGCCAACAGACAACCTTTCATAATTACAAGGCTATCATCAATTAGAGTGACAAAAATCTCGACAACAGACAACCTTCCATAATGACAAGGCTACAATCCATTAGAGTAACAAAAATCTCGACAATAGACTACCTTCCATAATGTCTAGGCTACCATCCATTAGAGTAATGGAAATATAATGACAAGGCTACCATACATTGTAATAACAAAAATCTCGACAACAAACTACCTTTCACAATGACAAGTCTACCGTACATTGTAGTTAAAAAAATCTCGACAACAATCTACTTTCCATAATGACAACGCTACCATCCATTGGAGTAACAAAAATCTCGACAACAAACAACCTTCCATAATGACAAGGCTACCATCCATTGGAGTAACAAAAATCTCGACAATAGACTCCCTTCCATAATGACTAGGCTACCATCCATTGGAGTAACAAAAATCTCGACAATAGACTCCCTTCCATAATGACTAGACTACCATCCATTGGAGTAATTAAAATATCAACAAGATACTACCTTCTATAATGACAAGGCTATCATACATTGTAATAACAAAAATCACGACGACAAACTACCTTTCACAATGACAAGGCTACCATACATTGCAGTAACAAAAATCTCGACAACAGTCTACTTTCCATAATGACAACGCTACCATCCATTGGAGTAACAAAAATCTAGACAATAAACTACCTTCCATAATGACAAGGCTACCATCCATTGGAGTAACAAAATCTCGACAACAGACTACCTTCCATAATGACAAGGCTAATATCCATTGGAGTAACAAAAATCTCGACAAAAAACTACCTTCCATAATGACAAGCCTACCATCCATTGGAGTAACGAAAATATCAACAAGAGACTACCTTCCATAATGACAAGGCTACCATCCATTGGAGAAACAAAAATCTCGCCAACAGACAACCTTTCATAATTACAAGGCTATCATCAATTAGAGTGACAAAAATCTCGACAACAGACAACCTTCCATAATGACAAGGCTACAATCCATTAGAGTAACAAAAATCTCGACAATAGACTACCTTCCATAATGTCTAGGCTACCATCCATTAGAGTAATGGAAATATAATGACAAGGCTACCATACATTGTAATAACAAAAATCTCGACAACAAACTACCTTTCACAATGACAAGTCTACCGTACATTGTAGTTAAAAAAATCTCGACAACAATCTACTTTCCATAATGACAACGCTACCATCCATTGGAGTAACAAAAATCTCGACAACAAACAACCTTCCATAATGACAAGGCTACCATCCATTGGAGTAACAAAAATCTCGACAATAGACTCCCTTCCATAATGACTAGGCTACCATCCATTGGAGTAATGAAAATATCAACAAGATACTACCTTCTATAATGACAAGGCTACCATACATTGTAATAACAAAAATCACGACGACAAACTACCTTTCACAATGACAAGGCTACCATACATTGTAGTAACAAAAATCTCGACAACAGTCTACTTTCCATAATGACAAGGCTACCATCCATTGGAGTAACAAAAATCTCGACAATAGACTCCCTTCCATAATGACTAGGCTACCATCCATTGGAGTAATGAAAATATCAACAAGAGACTACCTTCTATAATGACAAGGCTACCATACATTGTAATAACCAAAATCTCGACAACAAACTACCTTTCACAAAGACAAGGCTACCATACATTGTAGTAACAAAAATCTCGACAACAGTCTACTTTCCATAATGACAATGCTAGCATCCATTAGAGTAACAAAAATCTCGATAATAGACTACCTTCCATAATGACAAGGCTACCATCCATTGGAGTAACAAAAATATCGACAACAGACTACCTTCCATAATGACAAGGCTACCATCCTTTGGAGTGACAAAAATCTCGACAATAGACTACCTTCTATAATGACAAGGCTACCATACATTGTAATAACAAAAATCTTGACAACAAACTACCTTTCATAATGACAAGGCTACCATACATTGTAGTAACAAAAATCTCGACAATAGTCTACTTTCCATAATGACAACGCTACCATCCATTGGAGTAACAAAAATCTCGACAACAGACAACCTTCCATAATGACAAGGCTACCATCCAATAGAGTAACAAAAATCTCGACAATAGACTCCCTTCCATAATGACTTGGCTACCATCCATTGGAGTAATGAAAATATCAACAAGAGACTACCTTCTATAATGACAAGGCTACCATACATTGTAATAACAAAAATCTCGACAACAAACTACCTTTCACAATGTCAAGGCTACCATACATTATAGAAACAAAAATCTCGACAACAGTCTACTTTCCATAATGACAATGCTACTATCCATTGGAGTAACAAAAATCTCGACAACAAACAACCTTCCATAATGACAAGGCTACCATCCATTGGACTAACGAAAATCTCGACAATAGACTCCCTTCCATAATGACTAGGCTACCATCCATTGGAGTAATGAAAATATCAACAAGAGACTACCTTCTATAATGACAAGGCTACCATACATTGTAATAACAAAAATCTCGACAACAAACTACCTTTCACAATGACAAGGCTACCATACATTGTAGTAACAAAAATCTCGACAACAATCTACTTTCCATAATGACAACGCTACCATCCATTGGAGTAACAAAAATATCGACAACAAACAACCTTCCATAATGACAAGGCTAGCATCCATTGGAGTAACAAAAATCTCGACAATAGACTCCCTTCCATAATGACTAGACTACCATCCATTGGAGTAATTAAAATATCAACAAGATACTACCTTCTATAATGACAAGGCTATCATACATTGTAATAACAAAAATCACGACGACAAACTACCTTTCACAATGACAAGGCTACCATACATTGCAGTAACAAAAATCTCGACAACAGTCTACTTTCCATAATGACAACGCTACCATCCATTGGAGTAACAAAAATCTCGACAATAAACTACCTTCCATAATGACAAGGCTACCATCCATTGGAGTAACAAAATCTCGACAACAGACTACCTTCCATAATGACAAGGCTAATATCCATTGGAGTAACAAAAATCTCGACAAAAAACTACCTTCCATAATGACAAGCCTACCATCCATTGGAGTAACGAAAATATCAACAAGAGACTACCTTCCATAATGACAAGGCTACAATCCATTGGAGAAACAAAAATCTCGCCAACAGACAACCTTTCATAATTACAAGGCTATCATCAATTAGAGTGACAAAAATCTCGACAACAGACAACCTTCCATAATGACAAGGCTACAATCCATTAGAGTAACAAAAATCTCGACAATAGACTACCTTCCATAATGTCTAGGCTACCATCAATTAGAGTAATGGAAATATAATGACAAGGCTACCATACATTGTAATAACAAAAATCTCGACAACAAACTACCTTTCACAATGACAAGTCTACCGTACATTGTAGTTAAAAAAATCTCGACAACAATCTACTTTCCATAATGACAACGCTACCATCCATTGGAGTAACAAAAATCTCGACAACAAACAACCTTCCATAATGACAAGGCTACCATCCATTGGAGTAACAAAAATCTCGACAATAGACTCCCTTCCATAATGACTAGGCTACCATCCATTGGAGTAATGAAAATATCAACAAGATACAACCTTCTATAATGACAAGGCTACCATACATTGTAATAACAAAAATCACGACGACAAACTACCTTTCACAATGACAAGGCTACCATACATTGTAGTAACAAAAATCTCGACAACAGTCTACTTTCCATAATGACAAGGCTACCATCCATTGGAGTAACAAAAATCTCGACAATAGACTCCCTTCCATAATGACTAGGCTACCATTCATTGGAGTAATGAAAATATCAACAAGAGACTACCTTCTATAATGACAAGGCTACCATACATTGTAATAACCAAAATCTCGACAACAAACTACCTTTCACAAAGACAAGGCTACCATACATTGTAGTAACAAAAATCTCGACAACAGTCTACTTTCCATAATGACAATGCTACCATCCATTAGAGTAACAAAAATCTCGATAATAGACTACCTTCCATAATGACAAGGCTACCATCCATTGGAGTAACAAAAATATCGACAACAGACTACCTTCCATAATGACAAGGCTACCATCCTTTGGAGTGACAAAAATCTCGACAATAGACTACCTTCTATAATGACAAGGCTACCATACATTGTAATAACAAAAATCTTGACAACAAACTACCTTTCATAATGACAAGGCTACCATACATTGTAGTAACAAAAATCTCGACAATAGTCTACTTTCCATAATGACAACGCTACCATCCATTGGAGTAACAAAAATCTCGACAACAGACAACCTTCCATAATGACAAGGCTACCATCCAATAGAGTAACAAAAATCTCGACAATAGACTCCCTTCCATAATGACTTGGCTACCATCCATTGGAGTAATGAAAATATCAACAAGAGACTACCTTCTATAATGACAAGGCTACCATACATTGTAATAACAAAAATCTCGACAACAAACTACCTTTCACAATGTCAAGGCTACCATACATTATAGAAACAAAAATCTCGACAACAGTCTACTTTCCATAATGACAATGCTACTATCCATTGGAGTAACAAAAATCTCGATAATAGACTACCTTCCATAATGACAAGGCTACCAGCCATTGGAGTAACAAAAATATCGACAACAGACTACCTTCCATAATGACAAGGCTACCATCCTTTGAAGTGACAAAAATATCGCCAATAGACTACCTTCCATAATGACAAGTCTACCATCCATTGGAGTAACAAAATCTCGACAACAGACTACCTTCCATAATGACAAGGCTATTATCCATTGGAGTAACAAAAATCTCGACAACAAACTACCTTCCATAATGACAAGGCTACCATCCATTGGAGTAACAAAAATCTCGCCAACAGACAACCTTCCATAATGACAAGGCTATCATCTATTAGAGTGACAAAAATCTCGAAAAAAGACTACCTTCCATAATGTCTAGGCTACCATCCATTGGAGTAATGAAAATATCAACAAGAGACTACCTTCTATAATGACAAGGCTACCAAACATTGTAATAACAAAAATCTCGACAACAAACTACCTTTCACAATGACAAGGCTACCATACATTGCAGTAACAAAAATCTCGACAAGAGTCTACTTTCCATAATGACAACGCTACCATCCATTGGAGTAACAAAAATCTCGACAATAGACTACCTTCCATAATGACAAGGCTACCATCCATTGGAGTAACAAAATCTCGAAAACAGACTACCTTCCATAATGACAAGGCTACTATCCATTGGAGTAACAAAAATCTCGACAACAAACTACCTTCCATAATGACAAGCCTACCATCCATTGGAGTAACGAAAATATCAACAAGAGACTACCTTCCATAATGACATGGCTACCATCCATTGGAGAAACAAAAATCTCGCCAACAGACAACCTTCCATAATGACAAGGCTATCATCCATTAGAGTGACAAAAATCTCGACAACAAACAACCTTCCATAATGACAAGGCTACCATCCATTAGAGTAACAAAAATCTCGACAATACACTACCTTCCATAATGTCTAGGCTACCATCCATTGGAGTAATGCAAATATCAACAAGAGACTACCTTCTAAAATGACAAGGCTACCATACATTGTAATAACAAAAATCTCGACAACAAACTACCTTTCACAATGACAAGGCTACCATACATTGTAGTAACAAAAATCTCGACAACAATCTACTTTCCATAATGACAACGCTACCATCCATTGGAGTAACAAAAATCTCGACAACAAACAACCTTCCATAATGACAAGGCTACCATCCATTGGACTAACAAAAATCTCGACAATAGACTCCCTTCCATAAGAGACTACCTTCTATAATGACAAGGCTACCATACATTGTAATAACAAAAATCACGACAACAAACTACCTTTCACAATGACAAGGCTACCATACATTGTAGTAACAAAAATATCGACAAGAGTCTACTTTCCATAATGACAACGCTACCATCCATTGGAGTAACAAAAATCTCGATAATAGACTACCTTCCATAATGACAAGGCTACCATCCATTGGAGTAACAAAAATATCGACAACAGACTACCTTCCATAATGACAAGGCTACCATCCTTTGGAGTGACAAAAATCTCGACAATAGACTACCTTCCATAATGACAAGTCTACCATCCATTGGAGTAACAAAATTTCGACAACAGACTACCTTCCATAATGACAAGGCTATTATCCATTGGAGTAACAAAAATCTCGACAACAAACTACCTTCCATAATGACAAGGCTACCATCCATTGGAGTAACAAAAATCTCGCCAACAGAGAACCGTCCATAATGACAAGGCTATCATCCATTAGAGTGACAAAAATCTCGACAATAGACTACCTTCCATAATGTCTAGGCTACCATCCATTGGAGTAATGAAAATATCAACAAGAGACTACCTTCTATAATGACAAGGCTACCATACATTGTAATAAAAAAAATCTCGACAACAAACTACCTTTCACAATGACAAGGCTACCATACATTGCAGTAACAAAAATCTCGACAACAGTCTACTTTCCATAATGACAATGCTACCAATCATTGGAGTAACAAAAATCTCGATAATAGACTACCTTCCATAATGACAAGGCTACCATCCATTGGAGTAACAAAAATATCGACAACAGACTACCTTCCATAATGACAAGGCTACCATCCTTTGGAGTGACAAAAATCTCGACAATAGACTAACTTCCATAATGACAAGTCTACCATCCATTGGAGTAACAAAATTTCGACAACAGACTACCTTCCATAATGACAAGGCTATTATCCATTGGAGTAACAAAAATCTCGACAACAAACTACCTTCCATTATGACAAGGCTACCATCCATTGGAGTAACAAAAGTCTCGCCAACAGACAACCTTCAATAATGACAAGGCTATCATCCATTAGAGTGACAAAAATCTCGACAATAGACTACCTTCCATAATGTCTAGGCTACCATCCATTGGAGTAATGAAAATATCAATAAGAGACTAACTTCTATAATGACAAGGCTACCATACATTGTAATAACAAAAATCTCGACAACAAACTTTCTTTCGTAATGACAAGGCTACCATACATTGTAGTAACAAAAATCTCGACAATAGTCTACTTTCCAAAATGACAACGCTACCATCCATTGGAGTAACAAAAATCTCGACAACAGACAACCTTCCATAATGACAAGGCTACCATCCATTAGAGTAACAAAAATCTCGACAATAGACTCCCTTCCATAATGACTTTAGCTACCATCCATTGGAGTAATGAAAATATCAACAAGAGACTACCTTCTATAATGACAAGGCTACCATACATTGTAATAACAAAAATCTCGACAACAAACTACCTTTCACAATGTCAAGGCTACCATACATTATAGAAACAAAAATCTCGACAACAGTCTACTTTCCATAATGACAATGCTACTATCCATTGGAGTAACAAAAATCTCGATAATAGACTACCTTCCATAATGACAAGGCTACCAGCCATTGGAGTAACAAAAATATCGCCAATAGACTACCTTCCATAATGACAGGTCTACCATCCATTGGAGTAACAAAATCTCGACAACAGACTACCTTCCATAATGACAAGGCTATTATCCATTGGAGTAACAAAAATCTCGACAACAAACTACCTTCCATAATGACAAGGCTACCATCCATTGGAGTAACAAAAATCTCGCCAACAGACAACCTTCCATAATGACAAGGCTATCATCCATTAGAGTGACAAAAATCTCGACAATAGACTACCTTCCATAATGTCTAGGCTACCATCCATTGGAGTAATGAAAATATCAACAAGAGACTACCTTCTATAATGACAAGGCTACCAAACATTGTAATAACAAAAATCTCGACAACAAACTACCTTTTACAATGACAAGGCTACCATACATTGCAGTAACAAAAATCTCGACAAGAGTCTACTTTCCATAATGACAACGATACCATCCATTGGAGTAACAAAAATCTCGACAATAGACTACCTTCCATAATGACAAGGCTACCATCCATTGGAGTAACAAAATCTCGAAAACAGACTACCTTCCATAATGACAAGGCTACTATCCATTGGAGTAACAAAAATCTCGACAACAAACTACCTTCCATAATGACAAGCCTACCATCCATTGCAGTAACGAAAATATCAACAAGAGACTACCTTCCATAATGACAAGGCTACCATCCATTGGAGAAACAAAAATCTCGCCAACAGACAACCTTCCATAATGACAAGGCTATCATCCATTAGAGTGACAAAAATCTCGACAACAGACAACCTTCCATAATGACAAGGCTACCATCCATTAGAGTAACAAAAATCTCGACAATACACTACCTTCCATAATGTCTAGGCTACCATCCATTGGAGTAATGAAAATATCAACAAGAGACTACCTTCTATAATGACAAGGCTACCATACATTGTAATAACAAAAATCACGACAACAAACTACCTTTCACAATGACAAGGCTACCATACATTGCAGTAACAAAAATCTCGACAAGAGTCTACTTTCCATAATGACAACGCTACCATCCATTGGAGTAACAAAAATCTCGACAACAAACAACCTTCCATAATGACAAGGCTACCATCCATTGGACTAACAAAAATCTAGACAATAGACTCCCTTCCATAATGACTAGGCTATCATCCATTGGAGTAATGAAAATATCAACAAGAGACTACCTTCTATAATGACAAGGCTACCATACATTGTAATAACAAAAATCACGACAACAAACTACCTTTCACAATGACAAGGCTACCATACATTATAGTAACAAAAATCTCGACAACAGTTTACTTTCCATAATGACAATGCTACCATCCATTGGAGTAACAAAAATCTCGATAATAGACTACCTTCCATAATGACAAGGCTACCATCCATTGGAGTAACAAAAATATCGACAACAGACTACCTTCCATAATGACAAGGCTACCATCCTTTGGAGTGACAAAAATCTCGACAATAGACTACCTTCCATAATGTCTAGGCTACCATCCATTGGAGTAATGAAAATATCAACAAGAGACTACCTTCTATAATGACAAGGCTATCATACATTGTAATAACAAAAATCTCGACAACAAACTACCTTTCACAATGACAAGGCTACCATACATTGCAGTAACAAAAATCTCGACAACAGTCTACTTTCCATAATGACAATGCTACCATCCATTGGAGTAACAAAAATCTCGATAATAGACTACCTTCCATAATGACAAGGCTACCATCCATTGGAGTAACAAAAATATCGACAACAGACTACCTTCCATAATGACAAGGCTACCATCCTTTGGAGTGACAAAAATCTCGACAATAGACTAACTTCCATAATGACAAGTCTACCATCCATTGGAGTAACAAAATTTCGACAACAGACTACCTTCCATAATGACAAGGCTATTAACCATTGGAGTAACAAAAATCTCGCCAACAAACTACCTTCCATTATGACAAGGCTACCATCCATTGGAGTAACAAAAGTCTCGCCAACAGACAACCTTCAATAATGACAAGGCTATCATCCATTAGAGTGACAAAAATCTCGACAATAGACTACCTTCCATAATGTCTAGGCTACCATCCATTGGAGTAATGAAAATATCAACAAGAGACTACCTTCTATAATGACAAGGCTACCATACATTTTAATAACAAAAATCTCGACAACAAACTACCTTTCGTAATGACAAGGCTACCATACATTGTAGTAACAAAAATCTCGACAATAGTCTACTTTCCAAAATGACAACGATACCATCCATTGGAGTAACAAAAATCTCGACAACAGACAACCTTCCATAATGACAAGGCTACCATCCATTAGAGTAACAAAAATCTTGACAATAGACTCCCTTCCATAATGACTTTGCTACCATCCATTGGAGTAATGAAAATATCAACAAGAGACTACCTTCTATAATGACAAGGCTACCATACATTGTAATAACAAAAATCTCGACAACAAACTACCTTTCACAATGTCAAGGCTACCATACATTATAGAAACAAAAATCTCGACAACAGTCTACTTTCCATAATGACAATGCTACTATCCATTAGAGTAACAAAAATCTCGATAATAGACTACCTTCCATAATGACAAGGCTACCAGCCATTGGAGTAACAAAAATATCGCCAATAGACTACCTTCCATAATGACAAGTCTACCATCCATTGGAGTAACAAAATCTCGACAACAGACTACCTTCCATAATGACAAGGCTTTTATCCATTGGAGTAACAAAAATCTCGACAACAAACTACCTTCCATAATGACAAGGCTACCATCCATTGGAGTAACAAAAATCTCGCCAACAGACAACCTTCCATAATGACAAGGCTATCATCCATTAGAGTGACAAAAATCTCGACAATAGACTACCTTCCATAATGTCTAGGCTACCATCCATTGGAGTAATGAAAATATCAACAAGAGACTACCTTCTATAATGACAAGGCTACCAAACATTGTAATAACAAAAATCTCGACAACAAACTACCTTTCACAATGACAAGGCTACCATACATTGCAGTAACAAAAATATCGACAAGAGTCTACTTTCCATAATGACAACGCTACCATCCATTGGAGTAACAAAAATCTCGACAATAGACTACCTTCCATAATGACAAGGCTACCATCCATTGGAGTAAAAAAATCTCGAAAACAGACTACCTTCCATAATGACAAGGCTACTATCCATTGGAGTAACAAAAATCTCGACAACAAACTACCTTCCATAATGACAAGCCTACCATCCATTGGAGTAACGAAAATATCAACAAGAGACTACCTTCCATAATGACAAGGCTACCATCCATTGGAGAAACAAAAATCTCGCCAACAGACAACCTTCCATAATGACAAGGCTATCATCCATTAGAGTGACAAAAATCTTGACAACAGACAACCTTTCATAATGACAAGGCTACCATCCATTAGAGTAACAAAAATCTCGACAATACACTACCTTCCATAATGTCTAGGCTACCATCCATTGGAGTAATGAAAATATCAACAAGAGACTACCTTCTAAAATGACAAGGCTACCATACATTGTAATAACAAAAATCTCGACAACAAACTACCTTTCACAATGACAAGGCTACCATACATTGTAGTAACAAAAATATCGACAACAATCTACTTTCCATAATGACAACGCTACCATCCATTGGAGTAACAAAAATCTCGACAACAAACAACCTTCCATAATGACAAGGCTACCATCCATTGGACTAACAAAAATCTAGACAATAGACTCCCTTCCATAATGACTAGGCTATCATCCATTGGAGTAATGAAAATATCAACAAGAGACTACCTTCTATAATGACAAGGCTACCATACATTGTAATAACAAAAATCACGACAACAAACTACCTTTCACAATGACAAGGCTACCATACATTATAGTAACAAAAATCTCGACAACAGTCTACTTTCCATAATGACAATGCTACCATCCATTGGAGTAACAAAAAAATCTCGATAATAGACTACCTTCCATAATGACAAGGCTACCATCCATTGGAGTAACAAAAATATCGACAACAGACTACCTTCCATAATGACAAGGCTACCATCCTTTGGAGTGACAAAAATCTCGACAATAGACTAACTTCCATAATGACAAGTCTACCATCCATTGGAGTAACAAAATTTCGACAACAGACTACCTTCCATAATGACAAGGCTATTATCTATTGGAGTAACAAAAATCTTGACAACAAACTACCTTCCATTATGACAAGGCTACCATCCATTGGAGTAAAAAAAATCTCGCCAACAGACAACCTTCCATAATGACAAGGCTATCATCCATTAGAGTGACAAAAATCTCGACAATAGACTACCTTCCATAATGTCTAGGCTACCAACCATTGGAGTAATGAAAATAACAACAAGAGACTACCTTCTATAATGACAAGGCTACCATACATTGTAATAACAAAAATCTCGACAACAAACTACCTTTCGTAATGACAAGGCTACCATACATTGTAGAAACAAAAATCTCGACAATAGTCTACTTTCCAAAATGACAACGCTACCATCCATTGGAGTAACAAAAATCTCGACAATAGACAACCTTCCATAATGACAAGGCTACCATCCATTAGAGTAACAAAAATCTCGACAATAGACTCCCTTCCATAATGACTTTGCTACCATCCATTGGAGTAATGAAAATATCAACAAGAGACTACCTTTTATAATGACAAGGCTACCATACAATGTAATAACAAAAATCTCGACAACAAACTACCTTTCACAATGTCAAGGCTACCATACATTATAGAAACAAAAATCTCGACAACAGTCTACTTTCCATAATGACAATGCTACTATCCATTGGAGTAACAAAAATCTCGATAATAGACTACCTTCCATAATGACAAGGCTACCAGCCATTGGAGTAACAAAAATATCGCCAATAGACTACCTTCCATAATGACAAGTCTACCATCCATTGGAGTAACAAAATCTCGACAACAGACTACCTTCCATAATGACAAGGCTATTATCCATTGGAGTAACAAAAATCTCGACAACAAACTACCTTCCATAATGACAAGGCTACCATCCATTGGAGTAACAAAAATCTCGCCAATAGACAACCTTCCATAATGACAAGGCTATCATCCATTAGAGTGACAAAAATCTCGACAATAGACTACCTTCCATAATGTCTAGGCTACCATCCATTGGAGTAATGAAAATATCAACAAGAGACTACCTTCTATAATGACAAGGCTACCAAACATTGTAATAACAAAAATCTCGACAACAAACTACCTTTCACAATGACAAGGCTACCATACATTGCAGTAACAAAAATCTCGACAAGAGTCTACTTTCCATAATGACAACGCTACCATCCATTGGAGTAACAAAAATCTCGACAATAGACTACCTTCCATAAAGACAAGGCTACCATCCATTGGAGTAACAAAATCTCGAAAACAGACTACCTTCCATAATGACAAGGCTACTATCCATTGGAGTAACAAAAATCTCGACAACAAACTACCTTCCATAATGACAAGCCTACCATCCATTGGAGTAACGAAAATATCAACAAGAGACTACCTTCCATAATGACAAGGCTACCATCCATTGGAGAAACAAAAATCTCGCCAACAGACAACCTTCCATAATGACAAGGCTATCATCCATTAGAGTGACAAAAATCTCGACAACAGACAACCTTCCATAATGACAAGGCTACCATCCATTAGAGTAACAAAAATCTCGACAATACACTACCTTCCATAATGTCTAGGCTACCATCCATTGGAGTAATGAAAATATCAACAAGAGACTACCTTCTATAATGACAAGGCTACCATACATTGTAATAACAAAAATCACGACAACAAACTACCTTTCACAATGACAAGGCTACCATACATTGCAGTAACAAAAATCTCGACAAGAGTCTACTTTCCATAATGACAACGCTACCATCCATTGGAGTAACAAAAATCTCGACAACAAACAACCTTCCATAATGACAAGGCTACCATCCATTGGACTAACAAAAATCTAGACAATAGACTCCCTTCCATAATGACTAGGCTATCATCCATTGTAGTAATGAAAATATCAACAAGAGACTACCTTCTATAATGACAAGGCTACCATACATTGTAATAACAAAAATCACGACAACAAACTACCTTTCACAATGACAAGGCTACCATACATTATAGTAACAAAAATCTCGACAACAGTTTACTTTCCATAATGACAATGCTACCATCCATTGGAGAAACAAAAATCTCGATAATAGACTACCTTCCATAATGACAAGGCTACCATCCATTGGAGTAACAAAAATATCGACAACAGACTACCTTCCATAATGACAAGGCTACCATCCTTTGGAGTGACAAAAATCTCGACAATAGACTACCTTCCATAATGTCTAGGCTACCATCCATTGGAGTAATGAAAATATCAACAAGAGACTACCTTCTATAATGACAAGGCTACCATACATTGTAATAACAAAAATCTCGACAACAAACTACCTTTCGTAATGACAAGGCTACCATACATTGTAGTAACAAAAATCTCGACAATAGTCTACTTTCCAAAATGACAACGATACCATCCATTGGAGTAACAAAAATCTCGACAACAGACAACCTTCCATAATGACAAGGCTACCATCCATTAGAGTAACAAAAATCTCGACAATAGACTCCCTTCCATAATTACTTTGCTACCATCCATTGGAGTAATGAAAATATCAACAAGAGACTACCTTCTATAATGACAAGGCTACCATACATTGTAATAACAAAAATCTCGACAACAAACTACCTTTCACAATGTCAAGGCTACCATACATTATAGAAACAAAAATCTCGACAACAGTCTACTTTCCATAATGACAATGCTACTATCCATTGGAGTAACAAAAATCTCGATAATAGACTACCTTCCATAATGACAAGGCTACCAGCCATTGGAGTAACAAAAATATCGCCAATAGACTACCTTCCATAATGACAAGTCTACCATCCATTGGAGTAACAAAATCTCGACAACAGACTACCTTCCATAATGACAAGGCTATTATCCATTGGAGTAACAAAAATCTCGACAACAAACTACCTTCCATAATGACAAGGCTACCATCCATTGGAGTAACAAAAATCTCGCCAACAGACAACCTTCCATAATGACAAGGCTATCATCCATTAGAGTGACAAAAATCTCGACAATAGACTACCTTCCACAATGTGTAGGCTACCATCCATTGGAGTAATGAAAATATCAACAAGAGACTACCTTCTATAATGACAAGGCTACCAATCATTGTAATAACAAAAATCTCGACAACAAACTACCTTTCACAATGACAAGGCTACCATACATTGCAGTAACAAAAATATCGACAAGAGTCTACTTTCCATAATGACAACGCTACCATCCATTGGAGTAACAAAAATATCGCCATTAGACTACCTTCCATAATGACAAGTCTACCATCCATTGGAGTAACAAAATCTCGACAACAGACTACCTTCCATAATGACAAGGCTATTATCCATTGGAGTAACAAAAATCTCGACAACAAACTACCTTCCATAATGACAAGGCTACCATCCATTGGAGTAACAAAAATCTCGCCAATAGACAACCTTCCATAATGACAAGGCTATCATCCATTAGAGTGACAAAAATCTCGACAATAGACTACCTTCCATAATGACTAGGCTACCATCCATTGGAGTAATGAAAATATCAACAAGAGACTACCTTCTATAATGACAAGGCTACCAAACATTGTAATAACAAAAATCTCGACAACAAACTACCTTTCACAATGACAAGGCTACCATACATTGCAGTAACAAAAATCTCGACAAGAGTCTACTTTCCATAATGACAACGCTACCATCCATTGGAGTAACAAAAATCTCGACAATAGACTACCTTCCATAATGACAAGGCTACCATCCATTGGAGTAACAAAATCTCGAAAACAGACTACCTTCCATAATGACAAGGCTATTATCCATTGGAGTAACAAAAATATCGACAACAAACTACCTTCCATAATGACAAGCCTACCATCCATTGGAGTAACGAAAATATCAACAAGAGACTACCTTCCATAATGACAAGGCTACCATCCATTGGAGAAACAAAAATCTCGCCAACAGACAACCTTCCATAATGACAAGGCTATCATCCATTAGAGTGACAAAAATCTCGACAACAGACAACCTTCCATAATGACAAGGCTACCATCCATTAGAGTAACAAAAATCTCGACAATACACTACCTTCCATAATGTCTAGGCTACCATCCATTGGAGTAATGAAAATATCAACAAGAGACTACCTTCTAAAATGACAAGGCTACCATACATTGTAATAACAAAAATCTCGACAACAAACTACCTTTCACAATGACAAGGCTACCATACATTGTAGTAACAAAAATCTCGACAACAATCTACTTTCCATAATGACAACGCTACCATCCATTGGAGTAACAAAAATCTCGACAACAAACAACCTTCCATAATGACAAGGCTACCATCTATTGGACTAACAAAAATCTAGACAATAGACTCCCTTCCATAATGACTAGGCTATCATCCATTGGAGTAATGAAAATATCAACAAGAGACTACCTTCTATAATGACAAGGCTACCATACATTGTAATAACAAAAATCACGACAACAAACTACCTTTCACAATGACAAGGCTACCATACATTATAGTAACAAAAATCTCGACAACAGTCTACTTTCCATAATGACAATGCTACCATCCATTGGAGTAACAAAAATCTCGATAATAGACTACCTTCCATAATGACAAGGCTACCATCCTTTGGAGTGACAAAAATCTCGACAATAGACTAACTTCCATAATGACAAGTCTACCATCCATTGGAGTAACAAAATTTCGACAACAGACTACCTTCCATAATGACAAGGCTATTATCTATTGGAGTAACAAAAATCTCGACAACACACTACCTTCCATTATGACAAGGCTACCATCCATTGAAGTAACAAAAATCTCGCCAACAGACAACCTTCCATAATGACAAGGCTATCATCCATTAGAGTGACAAAAATCTCGACAATAGACTACCTTCCATAATGTCTAGGCTACCATCCATTGGAGTAATGAAAATATCAACAAGAGACTACCTTCTATAATGACAAGGCTACCATACATCGTAATAACAAAAATCTCGACAACAAACTACCTTTCGTAATGACAAGGCTACCATACATTGTAGAAACAAAAATCTCGACAATAGTCTACTTTCCAAAATGACAACGCTACCATCCATTGGAGTAACAAAAATCTCGACAACAGACAACCTTCCATAATGACAAGGCTACCATCCATTAGAGTAACAAAAATCTCGACAATAGACTCCCTTCCATAATGACTTTGCTACCATCCATTGGAGTAATGAAAATATCAACAAGAGACTACCTTCTATAATGACAAGGCTACCATACATTGTAATAACAAAAATCTCGACAACAAACTACCTTTCACAATGTCAAGGCTACCATACATTATAGAAACAAAAATCTCGACAACAGTCTACTTTCCATAATGACAATGCTACTATCCATTGGAGTAACAAAAATCTCGATAATAGACTACCTTCCATAATGACAAGGCTACCAGCCATTGGAGTAACAAAAATATCGACAACAGACTACCTTCCATAATGACAAGGCTACCATCCTTTGAAGTGACAAAAATATCGCCAATAGACTACCTTCAATAATGACAAGTCTACCATCCATTGGAGTAACAAAATCTCGACAACAATCTACCTTCCATAATGACAAGGCTATTATCCATTGGAGTAACAAAAATCTCGCCAACAGACTACCTTCCATAATGACAAGGCTACCATCCATTGGAGTGACAAAAATCTCGCCAACAGACAACCTTCCATAATGACAAGGCTATCATCCATTAGAGTGACAAAAATCTCGACAATAGACTACCTTCCATAATGTCTAGGCTACCATCCATTGGAGTAATGAAAATATCAACAAGAGACTACCTTCTATAATGACAAGGCTACCAAACATTGTAATAACAAAAATCTCGACAACAAACTACCTTTCACAATGACAAGGCTACCATACATTGCAGTAACAAAAATCTCGACAAGAGTCTACTTTCCATAATGACAACGCTACCATCCATTGGAGTAACAAAAATCTCGACAATAGACTACCTTCCATAATGACAAGGCTACCATCCATTAGAGTAACAAAATCTCGAAAACAGACTACCTTCCATAATGACAAGGCTACTATCCATTGGAGTAACAAAAATCTCGACAACAAACTACCTTCCATAATGACAAGCCTACCATCCATTGGAGTAACGAAAATATCAACAAGAGACTACCTTCCATAATGACAAGGCTACCATCCATTGGAGAAACAAAAATCTCGCCAACAGACAACCTTCCATAATGACAAGGCTATCATCCATTAGAGTGACAAAAATCTCGACAACAGACAACCTTCCATAATGACAAGGCTACCATCCATTAGAGTAACAAAAATCTCGACAATACACTACCTTCCATAATGTCTAGGCTACCATCCATTGGAGTAATGAAAATATCAACAAGAGACTACCTTCTAAAATGACAAGGCTACCATACATTGTAATAACAAAAATCTCGACAACAAACTACCTTTCACAATGACAAGGCTACCATACATTGTAGTAACAAAAATCTCGACAACAATTTACTTTCCATAATGACAACGCTACCATCCATTGGAGTAACAAAAATCTCGACAACAAAAAACCTTCCATAATGACAAGGCTACCATCCATTGGACTAACAAAAATCTCGACAATAGACTCCCTTCCATAATGACTAGGCTATCATCCATTGGAGTAATGAAAATATCAACAAGAGACTACCTTCTATAATGACAAGGCTACCATACATTGTAATAACAAAAATCAAGACAACAAACTACCTTTCACAATGACAAGGCTACCATACATTGTAGTAACAAAAATCTCGACAACAATTTACTTTCCATAATGACAACGCTACCATCCATTGGAGTAACAAAAATCTCGACAACATACAACCTTCCATAATGACAAGGCTACCATCCATTGGACTAACAAAAATCTCGACAATAGACTCCCTTCCATAATGACTAGGCTATCATCCATTGGAGTAATGAAAATATCAACAAGAGACTACCTTCTATAATGACAAGGCTACCATACATTGTAATAACAAAAATCACGACAACAAACTACCTTTCACAATGACAAGGCTACCATACATTGTAGTAACAAAAATCTCGACAACAGTCTACTTTCCATAATGACAACGCTACCATCCATTGGAGTAACAAAAATCTCGATAATAGACTACCTTCCATAATGACAAGGCTACCATCCATTGGAGTAACAAAAATATCGACAACAGACTACCTTCCATAATGACAAGGCTACCATCCTTTGGAGTGACAAAAATCTCGACAATAGACTACCTTCCATAATGACAAGTCTACCATCCATTGGAGTAACAAAATCTCGACAACAGACTACCTTCCATAATGACAAGGCTATTATCCATTGGAGTAACAAAAATCTCGACAACAAACTACCTTCCATAATGACAAGGCTACAATCCATTGGAGTAACAAAAATCTCGACAACAAACTACCTTCCATAATGACAAGGCTACAATCCATTGGAGTAACAAAAATCTCGCCAACAGAAAACCTTCCATAATGACAAGGCTATCATCCATTAGAGTGACAAAAATCTCGACAATAGACTACCTTCCATAATGTCTAGGCTACCTTCCATTGGAGTAATGAAAATATCAACAAGAGACTACCTTCTATAATGACAAGGCTACCATACATTGTAATAACAAAAATCTCGACAACAAACTACCTTTCACAATGACAAGGCTACCATACATTGCAGTAACAAAAATCTCGACAAGAGTCTACTTTCCATAATGACAACGCTACCATCCATTGGAGTAACAAAAATCTCGATAATAGACTACCTTCCATAATGACAAGGCTACCATCCATTGGAGTAACAAAAATATCGACAACAGACTACCTTCCATAATGACAAGGCTACCATCCTTTGGAGTGACAAAAATCTCGACAATAGACTAACTTCCATAATGACAAGTCTACCATCCATTGGAGTAACAAAATTTCGACAACAGACTACCTTCCATAATGACAAGGCTATTATCCATTGGAGTAACAAAAATCTCGACAACAAACTACCTTCCATTATGACAAGGCTACCATCCATTGGAGTAACAAAAATCTCGCCAACAGACAACCTTCCATAATGACATAGCTATCATCCATTAGAGTGACAAAAATCTCGACAATAGACTACCTTCCATAATGTCTAGGCTACCATCCATTGGAGTAATGAAAATATCAACAAGAGACTACCTTCTATAATGACAAGGCTACCATACATTGTAATAACAAAAATCTCGACAACAAACTACCTTTCACAATGACAAGGCTACCATACATTGTAGTAACAAAAATCTTGACAACAGTCTACTTTCCATAATGACAATGCTACCATCCATTGGAGTAACAAAAATCTCGATAATAGACTACCTTCCATAATGACAAGGCTACCATCCATTGGAGTAACAAAAATATCGACAACAGACTACCTTCCATAATGACAAGGCTACCATCCTTTGGAGTGACAAAAATCTCGACAATAGACTAACTTCCATAATGACAAGTCTACCATCCATTGGAGTAACAAAATTTCGACAACAGACTACCTTCCATAATGACAAGGCTATTATCTATTGGAGTAACAAAAATCTCGACAACAAACTACCTTCCATTATGACAAGGCTACCATCCATTGGAGTAACAAAAATCTCGCCAACAGACAACCTTCCATAATGACAAGGCTATCATCCATTAGAGTGACAAAAATCTCGACAATAGACTACCTTCCATAATGTCTAGGCTACCATCCATTGGAGTAATGGAAATATCAACAAGAGACTACCTTCTATAATGACAAGGCTACCATACATTGTAATAACAAAAATCTCGACAACAAACTACCTTTCATAATGATAAGGCTACCATACATTGTAGTAACAAAAATCTCGACAATAGTCTACTTTCCATAATGACAACGCTACCATCCATTGGAGTAACAAAAATCTCGACAACAGACAACCTTCCATAATGACAAGGCTACCATCCATTAGAGTAACAAATATCTCGACAATAGACTCCCTTCCATAATGACTTGGCTACCATCCATTGGAGTAATGAAAATATCAACAAGAGACTACCTTCTATAATGACAAGGCTACCATACATTGTAATAACAAAAATCTCGACAACAAACTACCTTTCACAATGTCAAGGCTACCATACATTATAGAAACAAAAATCTCGACAACAGTCTACTTTCCATAATGACAATGCTATTATCCATTGGAGTAACAAAAATCTCGATAATAGACTACCTTCCATAATGACAAGGCTACCAGCCATTGGAGTAACAAAAATATCGACAATAGACTACCTTCCATAATGACAAGGCTACCATCCTTTGAAGTGACAAAAATATCGCCTATAGACTACCTTCCATAATGACAAGTCTACCATCCATTGGAGTAACAAAATCTCGACAACAGACTACCTTCCATAATGACAAGGCTATTATCCATTGGAGTAACAAAAATCTCGACAATAAACTACCTTCCATAATGACAAGGCTTCCATCCATTGGAGTAACAAAAATCTCGCCAACAGACAACCTTCCATAATGACAAGGCTATCATCCATTAGAGTGACAAAAATCTCGACAATAGACTACCTTCCATAATGTCTAGGCTACCATCCATTGGAGTAATTAAAATATCAACAAGAGACTACCTTCTATAATGACAAGGCTCTCAAACATTGTAATAACAAAAATCTCGACAACAAACTACCTTTCACAATGACAAGGCTACCATACATTGCAGTAACAAAAAACTCGACAAGAGTCTACTTTCCATAATGACAACGCTACCATCCATTGGAGTAACAAAATCTCGAAAACAGACTACCTTCCATAATGACAAGGCTACTATCCATTGGAGTAACAAAAATCTCGACAACAAACTACCTTCCATAATGACAAGCCTACCATCCATTGGAGTAACGAAAATATCAACAAGAGACTACCTTCCATAATGACAAGGCTACCATCCATTGGACAAACAAAAATCTCGCCAACAGACAACCTTCCATAATGACAAGGCTATCATCCATTAGAGTGACAAAAATCTCGACAACAGACAACCTTCCATAATGACAAGGCTACCATCCATTAGAGTAACAAAAATCTCGACAATACACTACCTTCCATAATGTCTAGGCTACCATCCATTGGAGTAATGAAAATATCAACAAGAGACTACCTTCTAAAATGACAAGGCTACCATACATTGTAGTAACAAAAATCTCGACAACAAACTACCTTTCACAATGACAAGGCTACCATACATTGTAGTAACAAAAATCTCGACAACAATCTACTTTCCATAATGAAAACGCTACCATCCATTGGAGTAACAAAAATCTCGACAACAAACAACCTTCCATAATGACAAGGCTACCATCTATTGGACTAACAAAAATCTAGACAATAGACTCCCTTCCATAATGACTAGGCTATCATCCATTGGAGTAATGAAAATATCAACAAGAGACTACCTTCTATAATGACAAGGCTACCATACATTGTAATAACAAAAATCACGACAACAAACTACCTTTCACAATGACAAGGCTACCATACATTATAGTAACAAAAATCTCGACAACAGTCTACTTTCCATAATGACAATGCTACCATCCATTGGAGTAACAAAAATCTCGATAATAGACTACCTTCCATAATGACAAGGCTACCATCCATTGGAGTAACAAAAATATCGACAACAGACTACCTTCCATAATGACAAGGCTACCATCCTTTGGAGTGACAAAAATCTCGACAATAGACTAACTTCCATAATGACAAGTCTACCATCCATTGGAGTAACAAAATTTCGACAACAGACTACCTTCCAAAATGACAAGGCTATTATCTATTGGAGTAACAAAAATCTCGACAACAAACTACCTTCCATTATGACAAGGCTACCATCCATTGGAGTAACAAAAATCTCGCCAACAGACAACCTTCCATAATGACAAGGCTATCATCCATTAGAGTGACAAAAATCTCGACAATAGACTACCTTCCATAATGTCTAGGCTACCATCCATTGGAGTAATGAAAATATCAACAAGAGACTACCTTCTATAATGACAAGGCTACCATACATTTTAATAACAAAAATCTCGACAACAAACTACCTTTCATAATGACAAGGCTACCATACATTGTAGTAACAAAAATCTCGACAATAGTCTACTTTCCATAATGACAACGCTACAACCCATTGGAGTAACAAAAATCTCGACAACAGACAACCTTCCATAATGACAAGGCTACCATCCATTAGAGTAACAAAAATCTCGACAATAGACTCCCTTCCATAATGACTTGGCTACCATCCATTGGAGTAATGAAAATATCAACAAGAGACTACCTTCTATAATGACAAGGCTACCATACATTGTAATAACAAAAATCTCGACAACAAACTACCTTTCACAGTGTCAAGGCTACCATACATTATAGAAACAAAAATCTCGACAACAGTCTACTTTCCATAATGACAATGCTA
Organism: Vicia faba; assembly: GCA_948472305.1. Taxonomy (NCBI): domain Eukaryota; kingdom Viridiplantae; phylum Streptophyta; class Magnoliopsida; order Fabales; family Fabaceae; genus Vicia; species Vicia faba. The sequence continues at coordinate 555,783,917 of OX451739.1, read as the reverse complement.
CTATCCATTGGAGTAACAAAAATCTCGATAATAGACTACCTTCCATAATGACAAGGCTACCAGCCATTGGAGTAACAAAAATATCGACAACAGACTACCTTCCATAATGACAAGGCTACCATCCTTTGAAGTGACAAAAATATCGCCAATAGACTACCTTCAATAATGACAAGTCTACCATCCATTGGAGTAACAAAATCTCGACAACAGTCTACCTTCCATAATGACAAGGCTATTATCCATTGGAGTAACAAAAATCTCGCCAACAGACTACCTTCCATAATGACAAGGCTACCATCCATTGGAGTGACAAAAATCTCGCCAACAGACAACCTTCCATAATGACAAGGCTATCATCCATTAGAGTGACAAAAATCTCGACAATAGACTACCTTCCATAATGTCTAGGCTACCATCCATTGGAGTAATGAAAATATCAACAAGAGACTACCTTCTATAATGACAAGGCTACCAAACATTGTAATAACAAAAATCTCGACAACAAACTACCTTTCACAATGACAAGGCTACCATACATTGCAGTAACAAAAATCTCGACAAGAGTCTACTTTCCATAATGACAACGCTACCATCCATTGGAGTAACAAAAATCTCGACAATAGACTACCTTCCATAATGACAAGGCTACCATCCATTGGAGTAACAAAATCTCGAAAACAGACTACCTTCCATAATGACAAGGCTACTATCCATTGGAGTAACAAAAATCTCGACAACAAACTACCTTCTATAATGACAAGCCTACCATCCATTGGAGTAACGAAAATATCAACAAGAGACTACCTTCCATAATGACAAGGCTACCATCCATTGGAGAAACAAAAATCTCGCCAACAGACAACCTTCCATAATGTCAAGGCTATCATCCATTAGAGTGACAAAAATCTCGACAACAAACAACCTTCCATAATGACAAGGCTACCATCCATTAGAGTAACAAAAATCTCGACAATACACTACCTTCCATAATGTCTAGGCTACCATCCATTGGAGTAATGAAAATATCAACAAGAGACTACCTTCTAAAATGACAAGGCTACCATACATTGTAATAACAAAAATCTCGACAACAAACTACCTTTCACAATGACAAGGCTACCATACATTGTAGTAACAAAAATCTCGACAACAATTTACTTTCCATAATGACAACGCTACCATCCATTGGAGTAACAAAAATCTCGACAACAGACAACCTTCCATAATGACAAGGCTACCATCCATTAGAGTAACAAAAATCTCGACAATAGACTCCCTTCCATAATGACTTGGCTACCATCCATTGGAGTAATGAAAATATCAACAAGAGACTACCTTCTATAATGACAAGGCTACCATACATTGTAATAACAAAAATCTCGACAACAAACTACCTTTCACAATGTCAAGGCTACCATACATTATAGAAACAAAAATCTCGACAACAGTCTACTTTCCATAATGACAATGCTATTATCCATTGGAGTAACAAAAATCTCGACAACAAACAACCTTCCATAATGACAAGGCTACCATCCATTGGACTAACAAAAATCTCGACAACAGACTACCTTCCATAATGACAAGGCTACCATCCTTTGAAGTGACAAAAATATCGCCTATAGACTACCTTCCATAATGACAAGTCTACCATCCATTGGAGTAACAAAATCTCGACAACAGACTACCTTCCATAATGACAAGGCTATTATCCATTGGAGTAACAAAAATCTCGCCAACAGACAACCTTCCATAATGACAAGGCTATCATCCATTAGAGTGACAAAAATCTCGACAATAGACTACCTTCCATAATGTCTAGGCTACCATCCATTGGAGTAATTAAAATATCAACAAGAGACTACCTTCTATAATGACAAGGCTACCAAACATTGTAATAACAAAAATCTCGACAACAAACTACCTTTCACAATGACAAGGCTACCATACATTGCAGTAACAAAAAACTCGACAAGAGTCTACTTTCCATAATGACAACGCTACCATCCATTGGAGTAACAAAATCTCGAAAACAGACTACCTTCCATAATGACAAGGCTACTATCCATTGGAGTAACAAAAATCTCGACAACAAACTACCTTCCATAATGACAAGCCTACCATCCATTGGAGTAACGAAAATATCAACAAGAGACTACCTTCCATAATGACAAGGCTACCATCCATTGGAGAAACAAAAATCTCGCCAACAGACAACCTTCCATAATGACAAGGCTATCATCCATTAGAGTGACAAAAATCTCGACAACAGACAACCTTCCATAATGACAAGGCTACCATCCATTAGAGTAACAAAAATCTCGACAATACACTACCTTCCATAATGTCTAGGCTACCATCCATTGGAGTAATGAAAATATCAACAAGAGACTACCTTCTAAAATGACAAGGCTACCATACATTGTAGTAACAAAAATCTCGACAACAAACTACCTTTCACAATGACAAGGCTACCATACATTGTAGTAACAAAAATCTCGACAACAATCTACTTTCCATAATGACAACGCTACCATCCATTGGAGTAACAAAAATCTCGACAACAAACAACCTTCCATAATGACAAGGCTACCATCTATTGGACTAACAAAAATCTAGACAATAGACTCCCTTCCATAATGACTAGGCTATCATCCATTGGAGTAATGAAAATATCAACAAGAGACTACCTTCTATAATGACAAGGCTACCATACATTGTAATAACAAAAATCACGACAACAAACTACCTTTCACAATGACAAGGCTACCATACATTATAGTAACAAAAATCTCGACAACAGTCTACTTTCCATAATGACAATGCTACCATCCATTGGAGTAACAAAAATCTCGATAATAGACTACCTTCCATAATGGCAAGGCTACCATCCATTGGAGTAACAAAAATATCGACAACAGACTACCTTCCATAATGACAAGGCTACCATCCTTTGGAGTGACAAAAATCTCGACAATAGACTAACTTCCATAATGACAAGTCTACCATCCATTGGAGTAACAAAATTTCGACAACAGACTACCTTCCATAATGACAAGGCTATTATCTATTGGAGTAACAAAAATCTCGACAACAAACTACCTTCCATTATGACAAGGCTACCATCCATTGGAGTAACAAAAATCTCGCCAACAGACAACCTTCCATAATGACAAGGCTATCATCCATTAGAGTGACAAAAATCTCGACAATAGACTACCTTCCATAATGTCTAGGCTACCATCCATTGGAGTAATGAAAATATCAACAAGAGACTACCTTCTATAATGACAAGGCTACCATACATTGTAATAACAAAAATCTCGACAACAAACTACTTTTCATAATGACAAGGCTACCATACATTGTAGTAACAAAAATCTCGACAATAGTCTACTTTCCATAATGACAATGCTACAACCCATTGGAGTAACAAAAATCTCGACAACAGACAACCTTCCATAATGACAAGGCTACCATCCATTAGAGTAACAAAAATCTCGACAATAGACTCCCTTCCATAATGACTTGGCTACCATCCATTGGAGTAATGAAAATATCAACAAGAGACTACCTTCTATAATGACAAGGCTACCATACATTGTAATAACAAAAATCTCGACAACAAACTACCTTTCACAGTGTCAAGGCTACCATACATTATAGAAACAAAAATCTCGACAACAGTCTACTTTCCATAATGACAATGCTACTATCCATTGGAGTAACAAAAATCTCGATAATAGACTACCTTCCATAATGACAAGGCTACCAGCCATTGGAGTAACAAAAATATCGACAACAGACTACCTTCCATAATGACAAGGCTACCATCCTTTGAAGTGACAAAAATATCGCCAATAGACTACCTTCAATAATGACAAGTCTACCATCCATTGGAGTAACAAAATCTCGACAACAGTCTACCTTCCATAATGACAAGGCTATTATCCATTGGAGTAACAAAAATCTCGCCAACAGACTACCTTCCATAATGACAAGGCTACCATCCATTGGAGTGACAAAAATCTCGCCAACAGACAACCTTCCATAATGACAAGGCTATCATCCATTAGAGTGACAAAAATCTCGACAATAGACTACCTTCCATAATGTCTAGGCTACCATCCATTGGAGTAATGAAAATATCAACAAGAGACTACCTTCTATAATGACAAGGCTACCAAACATTGTAATAACAAAAATCTCGACAACAAACTACCTTTCACAATGACAAGGCTACCATACATTGCAGTAACAAAAATCTCGACAAGAGTCTACTTTCCATAATGACAACGCTACCATCCATTGGAGTAACAAAAATCTCGACAATAGACTACCTTCCATAATGACAAGGCTACCATCCATTGGAGTAACAAAATCTCGAAAACAGACTACCTTCCATAATGACAAGGCTACTATCCATTGGAGTAACAAAAATCTCGACAACAAACTACCTTCTATAATGACAAGCCTACCATCCATTGGAGTAACGAAAATATCAACAAGAGACTACCTTCCATAAGGACAAGGCTACCATCCATTGGAGAAACAAAAATCTCGCCAACAGACAACCTTCCATAATGTCAAGGCTATCATCCATTAGAGTGACAAAAATCTCGACAACAGACAACCTTCCATAATGACAAGGCTACCATCCATTAGAGTAACAAAAATCTCGACAATACACTACCTTCCATAATGTTTAGGCTACCATCCATTGGAGTAATGAAAATATCAACAAGAGACTACCTTCTAAAATGACAAGGCTACCATACATTGTAATAACAAAAATCTCGACAACAAACTACCTTTCACAATGACAAGGCTACCATACATTGTAGTAACAAAAATCTCGACAACAATTTACTTTCCATAATGACAACGCTACCATCCATTGGAGTAACAAAAATCTCGACAACAAACAACCTTCCATAATGACAAGGCTACCATCCATTGGACTAACAAAAATCTCGACAATAGACTCCCTTCCATAATGACTAGGCTATCATCCATTGGAGTAATGAAAATATCAACAAGAGACTACCTTCTATAATGACAAGGCTACCATACATTGTAATAACAAAAATCACGACAACAAACTACCTTTCACAATGACAAGGCTACCATACATTGTAGTAACAAAAATCTCGACAACAATTTACTTTCCATAATGACAACGCTACCATCCATTGGAGTAACAAAAATCTCGACAACAAACAACCTTCCATAATGACAAGGCTACCATCCATTGGACTAACAAAAATCTCGACAATAGACTCCCTTCCATAATGACTAGGCTATCATCCATTGGAGTAATGAAAATATCAACAAGAGACTACCTTCTATAATGACAAGGCTACCATACATTGTAATAACAAAAATCACGACAACAAACTACCTTTCACAATGACAAGGCTACCATACATTGTAGTAACAAAAATCTCGACAACAGTCTACTTTCCATAATGACAACGCTACCATCCATTGGAGTAACAAAAATCTCGATAATAGACTACCTTCCATAATGACAAGGCTACCATCCATTGGAGTAACAAAAATATCGACAACAGACTACCTTCCATATTGACAAGGCTACCATCCTTTGGAGTGACAAAAATCTCGACAATAGACTACCTTCCATAATGACAAGTCTACCATCCATTGGAGTAACAAAATCTCGACAACAGACTACCTTCCATAATGACAAGGCTATTATCCATTGGAGTAACAAAAATCTCGACAACAAACTACCTTCCATAATGACAAGGCTACAATCCATTGGAGTAACAAAAATCTCGATAACAAACTACCTTCCATAATGACAAGGCTACAATCCATTGGAGTAACAAAAATCTCGCCAACAGACAACCTTCCATAATGACAAGGCTATCATCCATTAGAGTGACAAAAATCTCGACAATAGACTACCTTCCATAATGTCTAGGCTACCTTCCATTGGAGTAATGAAAATATCAACAAGAGACTACCTTCTATAATGACAAGGCTACCATACATTGTAATAACAAAAATCTCGACAACAAACTACCTTTCACAATGACAAGGCTACCATACATTGCAGTAACAAAAATCTCGACAAGAGTCTACTTTCCATAATGACAACGCTACCATCCATTGGAGTAACAAAATTCTCGATAATAGACTACCTTCCATAATGACAAGGCTACCATCCATTGGAGTAACAAAAATATCGACAACAGACTACCTTCCATAATGACAAGGCTACCATCATTTGGAGTGACAAAAATCTCGACAATAGACTAACTTCCATAATGACAAGTCTACCATCCATTGGAGTAACAAAATTTCGACAACAGACTACCTTCCATAATGACAAGGCTATTATCCATTGGAGTAACAAAAATCTCGACAACAAACTACCTTCCATTATGACAAGGCTACCATCCATTGGAGTAACAAAAATCTCGCCAACAGACAACCTTCCATAATGACAAGGCTATCATCCATTAGAGTAACAAAAATCTCGACAATAGACTACCTTCCATAATGTCTAGGCTACCATCCATTGGAGTAATGAAAATATCAACAAGAGACTACCTTCTATAATGACAAGGCTACCATACATTGTAATAACAAAAATCTCGACAACAAACTACCTTTCACAATGACAAGGCTACCATACATTGTAGTAACAAAAATCTTGACAACAGTCTACTTTCCATAATGACAATGCTACCATCCATTGGAGTAACAAAAATCTCGATAATAGACTACCTTCCATAATGACAAGGCTACCATCCATTGGAGTAACAAAAATATCGACAACAGACTACCTTCCATAATGACAAGGCTACCATCCTTTGGAGTGACAAAAATCTCGACAATAGACTAACTTCCATAATGACAAGTCTACCATCCATTGGAGTAACAAAATTTCGACAACAGACTACCTTCCATAATGACAAGGCTATTATCTATTGGAGTAACAAAAATCTCGACAACAAACTACCTTCCATTATGACAAGGCTACCATCCATTGGAGTAACAAAAATCTCGCCAACAGACAACCTTCCATAATGACAAGGCTATCATCCATTAGAGTGACAAAAATATCGACAATAGACTACCTTCCATAATGTCTAGGCTACCATCCATTGGAGTAATGGAAATATCAACAAGAGACTACCTTCTATAATGACAAGGCTACCATACATTGTAATAACAAAAATCTCGACAACAAACTACCTTTCATAATGATAAGGCTACCATACATTGTAGTAACAAAAATCTCGACAATAGTCTACTTTCCATAATGACAACGCTACAATCCATTGGAGTAACAAAAATCTCGACAACAGACAACCTTCCATAATGACAAGGCTACCATCCATTAGAGTAACAAATATCTCGACAATAGACTCCCTTCCATAATGACTTGGCTACCATCCATTGGAGTAATGAAAATATCAACAAGAGACTACCTTCTATAATGACAAGGCTACCATACATTGTAATAACAAAAATCTCGACAACAAACTACCTTTCACAATGTCAAGGCTACCATACATTATAGAAACAAAAATCTCGACAACAGTCTACTTTCCATAATGACAATGCTATTATCCATTGGAGTAACAAAAATCTCGATAATAGACTACCTTCCATAATGACAAGGCTACCAGCCATTGGAGTAACAAAAATATCGACAACAGACTACCTTCCATAATGACAAGGCTACCATCCTTTGAAGTGACAAAAATATCGCCTATAGACTACCTTCCATAATGACAAGTCTACCATCCATTGGAGTAACAAAATCTCGACAACAGACTACCTTCCATAATGACAAGGCTATTATCCATTGGAGTAACAAAAATCTCGACAACAAACTACCTTCCATAATGACAAGGCTTCCATCCATTGGAGTAACAAAAATCTCGCCAACAGACAACCTTCCATAATGACAAGGCTATCATCCATTAGAGTGACAAAAATCTCGACAATAGACTACCTTCCATAATGTCTAGGCTACCATCCATTGGAGTAATTAAAATATCAACAAGAGACTACCTTCTATAATGACAAGGCTACCAAACATTGTAATAACAAAAATCTCGACAACAAACTACCTTTCACAATGACAAGGCTACCATACATTGCAGTAACAAAAAACTCGACAAGAGTCTACTTTCCATAATGACAACGCTACCATCCATTGGAGTAACAAAAATCTCGACAATAGACTACCTTCCATAATGACAAGGCTACCATCCATTGGAGTAACAAAATCTCGAAAACAGACTACCTTCCATAATGACAAGGCTACTATCCATTGGAGTAACAAAAATCTCGACAACAAACTACCTTCCATAATGACAAGCCTACCATCCATTGGAGTAACGAAAATATCAACAAGAGACTACCTTCCATAATGACAAGGCTACCATCCATTGGAGAAACAAAAATCTCGCCAACAGACAACCTTCCATAATGACAAGGCTATCATCCATTAGAGTGACAAATATCTCGACAACAGACAACCTTCCATAATGACAAGGCTACCATCCATTAGAGTAACAAAAATCTCGACAATACACTACCTTCCATAATGTCTAGGCTACCATCCATTGGAGTAATGAAAATATCAACAAGAGACTACCTTCTAAAATGACAAGGCTACCATACATTGTAGTAACAAAAATCTCGACAACAATTTACTTTCCATAATGACAACGCTACCATCCATTGGAGTTACAAAAATCTCGACAACAAACAACCTTCCATAATGACAAGGCTACCATCCATTGGACTAACAAAAATCTCGACAATAGACTCCCTTCCATAATGACTAGGCTATCATCCATTGGAGTAATGAAAATATCAACAAGAGACTACCTTCTATAATGACAAGGCTACCATACATTGTAATAACAAAAATCACGACAACAAACTACCTTTCACAATGACAAGGCTACCATACATTGTAGTAACAAAAATCTCGACAACAGTCTACTTTCCATAATGACAATGCTACCATCCATTGGAGTAACAAAAATCTCGATAATAGACTACCTTCCATAATGACAAGGCTACCATCCATTGGAGTAACAAATATATCGACAACAGACTACCTTCCATAATGACAAGGCTATTATCCATTGGAGTAACAAAAATCTCGACAACAAACTACCTTCCATAATGACAAGGCTTCCATCCATTGGAGTAACAAAAATCTCGCCAACAGACAACCTTCCATAATGACAAGGCTATCATCCATTAGAGTGACAAAAATCTCGACAATAGACTACCTTCCATAATGTCTAGGCTACCATCCATTGGAGTAATTAAAATATCAACAAGAGACTACCTTCTATAATGACAAGGCTACCAAACATTGTAATAACAAAAATCTCGACAACAAACTACCTTTCACAATGACAAGGCTACCATACATTGCAGTAACAAAAATCTCGACAAGAGTCTACTTTCCATAATGACAACGCTACCATCCATTGGAGTAACAAAAATCTCGACAATAGACTACCTTCCATAATGACAAGGCTACCATCCATTGGAGTAACAAAATCTCGAAAACAGACCACCTTCCATAATGACAAGGCTACTATCCATTGGAGTAACAAAAATCTCGACAACAAACTACCTTCCATAATGACAAGCCTACCATCCATTGGAGTAACGAAAATATCAACAAGAGACTACCTTCCATAATGACAAGGCTACCATCCATTGGAGAAACAAAAATCTCGCCAACAGACAACCTTCCATAATGACAAGGCTATCATCCATTAGAGTGACAAAAATCTCGACAACAGACAACCTTCCATAATGACAAGGCTACCATCCATTAGAGTAACAAAAATCTCGAAAATACACTACCTTCCATAATGTCTAGGCTACCATCCATTGGAGTAATGAAAATATCAACAAGAGACTACCTTCTAAAATGACAAGGCTACCATACATTGTAGTAACAAAAATCTCGACAACAATTTACTTTCCATAATGACAACGCTACCATCCATTGGAGTAACAAAAATCTCGACAACAAACAACCTTCCATAATGACAAGGCTACCATCCATTGGACTAACAAAAATCTCGACAATAGACTCCCTTCCATAATGACTAGGCTATCATCCATTGGAGTAATGAAAATATCAACAAGAGACTACCTTCTATAATGACAAGGCTACCATACATTGTAATAACAAAAATCACGACAACAAACTACCTTTCACAATGACAAGGCTACCATACATTGTAGTAACAAAAATCTCGACAACAGTCTACTTTCCATAATGACAACGCTACCATTCATTGGAGTAACAAAAATCTCGATAATAGACTACCTTCCATAATGACAAGGCTACCATCCATTGGAGTAACAAATATATCGACAACAGACTACCTTCCATAATGACAAGGCTACCATCCTTTGGAGTGACAAAAATCTCGACAATAGACTACCTTCCATAATGACAAGTCTACCATCCATTGGAGTAACAAAATCTCGACAACAGACTACCTTCCATAATGACAAGGCTACAATCCATTGGAGTAACAAAAATCTCGCCAACAGACAACCTTCCATAATGACAAGGCTATCATCCATTAGAGTGACAAAAATATGGACAATAGACTACCTTCCATAATGTCTAGGCTACCATCCATTGGAGTAATGAAAATATCAATAAGAGACTACCTTCTATAATGACAAGGCTACCATACATTGTAATAACAAAAATCTCGACAACAAACTACCTTTCACAATGACAAGGCTACCATACATTGCAGTAACAAAAATATCGACAAGAGTCTACTTTCCATAATGACAATGCTACCATCCATTGGAATAACAAAAATCTCGACAATAGACTACCTTCCATAATGACAAGGCTACCATCCATTGGAGTAACAAAATCTCGACAACAGACTTCCTTCCATAATGACAAGGCTACTATCCATTGGAGTAACAAAAATCTCGACAACAAACTACCTTCCATAATTACAAGCCTACCATCCATTGGAGTAACGAAAATATCAACAAGAGACTACCTTCCATAATGACAAGGCTACCATCCATTGGAGAAACAAAAATCTCGCCAACAGACAACCTTTCATAATGACAAGGCTATCATCCATTAGAGTGACAAAAATCTCGACAACAGACAACCTTCCATAATGACAAGGCTACCATCCATTAGAGTAACAAAAATCTCGACAATAGACTACCTTCCATAATGTCTAGGCTACCATCCATTGGAGTAATGGAAATATCAATAAGAGACTACCTTTTATAATGACAAAGCTACCATACATTGTAATAAGAAAAATCTCGAAAACAAACTACCTTTCACAATGACAAGGCTACCATACATTGTAGTAACAAAAATCTCGACAACAATCTACTTTCCATAATGACAGCGCTACCATCCATTGGAGTAACAAAAATCTCGACAACAAACAACCTTCCATAATGACAAGGCTACCATCCATTGGAGTAACAAAAATCTCGACAATAGACTCCCTTCCATAATGACTAGGCTACCATCCATTAGAGTAATGAAAATATCAACAAGATACTACCTTCTATAATGACAAGGCTACCATACATTGTAATAACAAAAATCACGACAACAAACTACCTTTCACAATGACAAGGCTACCATACATTGTAGTAACAAAAATCTCGACAATAGTCTACTTTCCATAATGACAAGGCTACCATCCATTAGAGTAACAAAAATCTCGATAATAGACTACCTTCCATAATGACAAGGCTACCATCCATTGGAGTAACAAAAATATCGACCACAGACTACCTTCCATAATGACAAGGCTACCATCCTTTAGAGTGACAAAAATCTCGACAATAGACTACCTTGCATAATGACAAGTCTACCATCCATTGGAGTAACAAAATCTCGACAACAGACTACCTTCCATAATGATAAGGCTATTAACCATTGGAGTAACAAAAATCTCGACAACAAACTACCTTCCATAATGACAAGGCTACCATCCATTGGAGTAACAAAAATCTCGCCAACAGACAAGCTTCCATAATGACAAGGCAATCATCCATTAGAGTGACAAAAATCTCGACAATAGACTACCTTCCATAATGTCTAGGCTACCATCCATTGGAGTAATGAAAATATCAACAAGAGACTACCTTCTATAATGACAAGGCTACCATACATTATAATAACAAAAATCTCGACAACAAACTACCTTTCATAATGACAAGGCTACCATACATTGTAGTAACAAAAATCTCGACAATAGTCTACTTTCCATAATGACAATGCTACCATCCATTGGAGTAACAAAAATCTCGACAATAGACAACCTTCCTTAATGACAAGGCTACCATCCATTAGAGTAACAAAAATCTCGACAATAGACTCCCTTCCATAATGACTAGGCTACCATCCATTGGAGTAATGAAAATATCAACAAGAGACTACCTTCTATAATGACAAGGCTACCATCCATTGTAATAACAAAAATCTCGACAACAAACTACCTTTCACAATGTCAAGGCTACTATACATTATAGAAACAAAAATCTCGACAACAATCTACTTTCCATAATGACAATGCTACTATCCATTGGAGTACCAAAAATATGAACAACAGACTACCTTCCATAATGACAAGGCTACCATCCTTTGGAGTGACCAAAATATCGACATTAGACTACCTTCCATAATGACAAGTCTACCATCCATTGGAGTAACAAAATCTCGACAACAGACTACCTTCCATAATGACAAGGGTATTATCCATTGGAGTAACAAAAATCTCGACAACAAACTACCTTCCATAATGACAAGGCTACCATCCATTAGAGTAACAAAAATCTCGCCAACAGACAACCTTCCATAATGACAAGGCTATCATCCATTAGAGTGACAAAAATCTCGACAACAAACTACCTTTCACAATGACAAGGCTACCATACATTGTAGTAACAAAAATCTCGACAACAAACTACCTTCCATAATGACAAGGCTACCATCCTGTGGAGTAACAAAAATGTCGCCAACAGACTAACTTCCATAATGACAAGGCTACCATCCGTTGGAGTGACAAAAATCTCGACAATAGACTACCTTCCATAATGACAAGGCTACCATCCAATGGAGTAATAAAAATCTCGCCAACGGACTACCTTCTATAATGACAAGGCTACCATCCTTTGGAGTGACAAAAATCTCGATAATAGACTACCTTCCATAATGACAAGGCTACCATCCATTGGAGTAACAAAATCTCGACAACAAACTACTTTCCATAATGACAACGCTACCATCCATTAGGGTAACAAAAATCTCGACAACAGACAACCTTCCATAATTGCAAGGCTACCATCCATTGCAGTATTAAAAATCTTGACAATAGACTACCTTCCGTAATGACAAGGCTACCATCCATTGGAGTAATGAAAATATCAACAAGAGACTACCTTACATAATGACAAGGCTACCATGCATTGGAGTAATGAAAATATCAACAAGAGACTACCTTCCATAATGACAAGGCTACCATCCATTGGAGTAACAAAGATTTCAACAACACACTACCTTCCATAATGATAATGCTACCATCCGTTGGAGTAACAAAAATCTTGACAACAGACTATCTTCCATAATGATAAGGCTACCATCCATTAGAGTAACAAAAATCTCGACAACAATCTACCTTCAATAATGACAACCCTACCATCCATTCGAGTAACAAAAATATCGACAACAAACTACCTTCCATAATGACAAGGCTACCCTCCTGTGGAGTAACAAAAATCTCGCCAACAGACTAACTTCCATAATGACAAGGCTACCATCCGTTGGAGTGACAAAAATCTCGACAATAGACTACCTTCCGTAATGACAAGGCTACCATCCATTGGAGTAACAAAAATATCGATAATAGACTACCTTCCATAATGACAAGGCTACCATCCTTTGGAGTGACAAAAATCTCGACAATAGACTACCTTCCATAATGACAAGGCTACCATCCATTGGAGTAATAAAATCTCGACAACAGACTACCTTCCATAATGACAAGGCTATTATCCATTGGAGTAACAAAAATCTCGACAACAAACTACCTTCCATAATGACAAGGCTACCATCCATTGGCATAACAAAAATCTCGCCAACAGACAACCTTCCATAATTACAAGGCTATCATCCATTAGAGTGACAAAAATCTCGACAATAGACTACCTTCAATAATGACTAGGCTACCATCCATTGGAGTAATGAAAATATCAACAAGAGACTACCTTCTATAATGACAAGGCTACCATACATTGTAATAACAAAAATCTCGACAACAAACTACCTTTCACAATGACAAGGCTACCATACATTGTAGTAACAAAAATCTCGACAACAGTCTACTTTCCATAATGATAATATTATCATCCGTTGGAGTAACAAAAATCTCGACAACACACAACCTTCCATAATGACAAGGCTATCACCCATTAGAGTGACAAAAATCTCGACAATAGACTACCTTCCATAATGACAAGGCTACCATGCATTGGAGTAATGAAAATAACAACAAGAGACTACCTTGCATAATGACAAGGCTTCCATCCATTGGAGTAACAAAAATATCGCCAATAGACAACCTTCCATAATGACAAGGCTATCATCCATTAGAGTGACAAAAATCTTGACAATATACTACCTTCCATAATGACTAGGCTACCATCCATCGGAGTAATGAAAATATCAACAAGAGACTACCTTCTATAATGACAAGTCTACCATCCTTTGGAGTGACAAAAATATCGATAATAGACTACCTTCCATAATGACAAGGCTACCATCCATTTGAGTAACAAAATCTCGACAACAGACTACTTTCCATAATGACAACGCTACCATCAATTAGAGTAACAAAAATCTCGACAACAGACAACCTTCCATAATGACAAGGCTACCATCCATTGTAGAAATAAAAATCTTGACAATAGACTACCTTCCATAATGACAAGGCTACCATCCATTGGAGTAATGAAAATATCAACAAGAGACTACCTTCCATAATGACAAGGCTACCATGCATTGGAGTAATGAAAATATCAACAAGAGACTACCTTCCATAATGACAAGGCTACCATCCATTGGAGTAACAAAAATCTGGCAAACAGAGTACCTTCCATAATGACAAGGCTACCATCCATTGGAGTGCCAAAAATCTCAACAATAGACTACCTTCCATAATGACAAGGCTACCATCCATTGGAGTAACAAAATCTCGACAACAGACTACCTTCCATAATGACAAGGCTACTATCCATTGGAGTACCAAAAATCTCAACAACAAACTACCATCCACAATGACTAGGATACCATCCATTGGAGTAACAAAGATTTCGAAAACACACAACCTTCCATCATGATAATGCTCCATCCGTTGGAGTAACAAAAATCTTGACAACAGACTACCTTCCATAATGACAAGGATACCATCCATTAGAGTAACAAAAATCTCGACAACAGTCTACCTTCAATAATGACAAGGCTACCATCCATTGGAGTAACAAAAATGTCGACAACAAACTACCTTCCATAATGACAAGGCTACCATCCTGTGGAGTAACAAAAATCTCGCCAACAGACTAACTTCCATAATGACAAGGCTACCATCCGTTGGAGTGACAAAAATCTCGAGAATAGACTACCTTCCATAATGACAAGGCTACCATCCATTGGAGTAACAAAAATATCGACAACGGACTACCTTCCATAATGACAAGGCTACCATCCTTTGGAGTGACAAAAATCTCGACAATAGACTACCTTCCATAATGACAAGGCTACCATCCCTTAGAGTAACAAAAATCTCGACAATAGACAACCTTCCATAATGACTAGGATACCATCTATTGGAGTAATGAAAATATCAACAAGAGACTACCTTCTATAATGACAAGGCTACCATCCTTTGGAGTGACAAAAATCTCGATAATAGACTACCTTCCATAATGACATGGCTACCATTCATTGGAGTAACAAAATCTCGACAACAGACTACTTTCCATAATGACAACGCTACCATCCATTAGAGTAACAAAAATCTCGACAACAGACAACCTTCCATAATGACAAGGCTACCATCCATTGCAGTATTAAAAATCTTGACAATAGACTACCTTCCATAATGACAAGGCTACCATCCATTGGAGTAATGAAAATATCAACAAGAGACTACCTTCCATAATGACAAGGCCACCATGCATTGGAGTAATGAAAATATCAACAAGAGACTACCTTCCATAATGACAAGGCTACCATCCATTGGAGTAACAAAAATCTGGAAAACAGAGTACCCTCCATAATGACAAGGCTACCATCCATTGGAGTGCCAAAAATCTCGACAATAGACTACCTTCCATAATGACAAGGCTACCATCCATTGGAGTAACAAAATCTCGACAACAGACTACCTTCCATAATGACAAGGCTACTATCCATTGGAGTAACAAAAATCTCAACAAAAACTACCATCCATAATGACTAGGATACCATCCATTGGAGTAACAAAGATTTCGAAAACACACAACCTTCCATAATGATAATGCTACCATCCGTTGGAGTAACAAAAATCTTGACAACAGACTACCTTCCATAATGACAAGGATACCATCCATTAGAGTAACAAAAATCTAGACAACATTCTACCTTCAATAATGACAAGGCTACCATCCATTGGAGTAATAAAAATCTCGCCAACAGACTAACTTCCATAATGACAAGGCTACCATTCGTTGGAGTGACAAAAATCTCGACAATAGACTACCTTCCATAATGACAAGGCTACCATCCATTGGAGTAACAAAACTATCGACAACAGACTACCTTCCATAATGACAAGGCTACCATCCTTTGGAGTGACAAAAATCTCGACAATAGACTACCTTCCATAATGACAAGGCTACCATCCATTGGAGTAACAAATCTGGACAACAGACTACCTTCCATAATGACAAGGCTACTATCCATTGGAGTTATGAAAATCTCGACAACAAACTACCTTCCATAATGACAAGGCTACCATCCATTGGAGTAACAAAAATATGAACAAGAGACTACCTTCCATAATGACAAGGCTACCATCCATTGGACTAACAAAAATCTCGCCAATAGACAACCTTCCATAATGACAAGGCTATCATCCTTTAGAGTGACAAAAATATCGACAATAGACTACCTTCCATAATGACTAGGCTACCATCCATTGGAGTAATGAAAATATCAACAAGAGACTACATTCTATAATGACAAGGCTACCATACATTGTAATAACAAAAATCTCGACAACAAACTACCTTTCACAATGACAAGGCTACCATACATTATAGTAACATATATCTCGACAATAGTCTACTTTCCATAATGACAACGCTACCATCCATTGGAGTAACAAAAATCTCGACAAAAGACAACCTTCCATAATGACAAGGCTACCATCCATTGGAGTAACTAAAATCTCGACAATAGACTACCTTCCATAATGACTAGGCTACCATCCATTGGAGTAATGAAAATATCAACAAGAGACTACCTTCCATAATGACAAGGCTACCATGCATTGGAGTAATGAAAATATCAACAATAGACTACCTTCCATAATGACAAGGCTATCATCCATTGGAGTAACAAAAATCTGGCAAACAGAGTACCTTCCATAATGACAGGGCTACCATCCATTAGAGTGCCAAAAATCTCAACAATAGACTACCTTCCATAATGACAAGGCTACCATCCATTGGAGTAACAAAATCTCGACAACAGACTACCTTCCATAATGACAAGGCTACTATCCATTGGAGTAACAAAAATCTCAACAACAAACTACGATCCATAATGACTAGGATACCATCCATTGGAGTAACAAAGATTTCGAAAACACACAACCTTCCATAATGATAATGCTCCATCCGTTGGAGTAACAAAAATCTTGACAACAGACTACCTTCCATAATGACAAGGATACCATCCATTAGAGTAACAAAAATCTCGACAACAGTCTACCTTCAATAATGACAAGG
This sequence comes from Vicia faba, assembly GCA_948472305.1. Classification (NCBI taxonomy): domain Eukaryota; kingdom Viridiplantae; phylum Streptophyta; class Magnoliopsida; order Fabales; family Fabaceae; genus Vicia; species Vicia faba. The sequence goes on along the minus strand of OX451739.1, from coordinate 555,765,836 downwards.
CTACCATCCATTGGAGTAACAAAAATGTCGATAACAGACTACCTTCCATAATGACAAGGCTACCATCCTGTGGAGTAACAAAAATCTCGCCAACAGACTAACTTCCATAATGACAAGGCTACCATCCGTTGGAGTGACAAAAATCTCGACAATAGACTACCTTCCATAATGACAAGGCTACCATCCATTGGATTAACAAAACTATCGACAACAGACTACCTTCCATAATGACAAGGCTACCATCCTTTGGAGTGACAAAAATCTCGACAATAGACTACCTTCCATAATGACAAGGCTACCATCCATTGGAGTAACAAATCTGGACAACAGACTACCTTCCATAATGACAAGGCTACTATCCATTGGAGTTATGAAAATCTTGACAACAAACTACCTTCCATAATGACAAGGCTACCATCCATTGGAGTAACAAAAATATGAACAAGAGACTACCTTCCATAATGACAAGGCTACCATCCATTGGAGTAACAAAAATCTCGCCAATAGACAACCTTCCATAATGACAAGGCTATCATCCTTTAGAGTGACAAAAATATCGTCAATAGACTACCTTCCATAATGACTAGGCTACCATCCATTGGAGTAATGAAAATATCAACAAGAGACTACATTCTATAATGACAAGGCTACCATACATTGTAATAACAAAAATCTCGACAAAAAAATACCTTTCACAATGACAAGGCTACCATACATTATAGTAACATATATCTCGACAATAGTCTACTTTCCATAATGACAATGCTACCATCAATTGGAGTAACGAAAATCTCGACAAAAGACAACCTTTCATAATGACAAGGCTACCATCCATTGGAGTAACTAAAATCTCGACAATAGACTACCTTCCATAATGACTAGGCTACCATCCATTGGAGTAATGAAAATATCAACAAGAGACTACCTTCCATAATGACAAGGCTACCATGCATTGGAGTAATGAAAATATCAACAATAGACTACCTTCCATAATGACAAGGCTACCATCCATTGGAGTAACAAAAATCTGGAAAACAGAGTACCTTCCATAATGACAAGGCTACCATCCATTGGAGTGCCAAAAATCTCAACAATAGACTACCTTCCATAATGACAAGGCTACCATCCATTGGAGTAACAAAATCTCGACAACAGACTACCTTCCATAATGACAAGGCTACTATCCATTGGAGTAACAAAAATCTCAACAACAAACTACCATCCATAATGACTAGGATACCATCCATTGGAGTAACAAAGATTTCGAAAACACACAACCTTCCATAATGATAATGCTCCATCCGTTGGAGTAACAAAAATCTTGACAACAGACTACCTTCCATAATGACAAGGATACCATCCATTAGAGTAACAAAAATCTCGACAACAGTCTACCTTCAATAATGACAAGGCTACCATCCATTGGAGTAACAAAAATCTCGACAACAAACTACCTTCCATAATAACAAGGCTACCATCCTGTGGAGTAACAAAAATATAGCCAACAGACTAACTTCCATAATGACAAGGCTACCATCCGTTGGAGTGACAAAAATCTCGACAATAGACTACCTTCCATAATGACAAGGCTACCATCCATTGGAGTAACAAAAATATCGACAACGGACTACCTTCCATAATGACAAGGCTACCATCCTTTGGAGTGACAAAAATCTCGACAAAAGACAACCTTCCATAATGACAAGGCTACCATCCATTGGAGTAACTAAAATCTCGACAATAGACTACCTTCCATAATGACTAGGCTACCATCCATTGGAGTAATGAAAATATCAACAAGAGCTACCTTCCATAATGACAAGGCTACCATGCATTGGAGTAATGAAAATATCAACAATAGACTACCTTCCATAATGACAAGGCTACCATCCATTAGAGTAACAAAAATATCAACAACAGACTACCTTCCATAATGACAAGGCTACCATCCTGTGGAGTAACAAAAATCTCGCCAACAGACTAACTTCCATAATGACAAGGCTACCATCCGTTGGAGTGACAAAAATCACGACAATAGACTACCTTCCATAATGACAAGGCTACCATCCATTGGAGTAAAAAATATATCGACAACAGACTACCTTCCATAGTGACAAGGCTACTATCCATTGGAGTTATAAAAATCTCGACAACAAACTACCTTCCATAATGACAAGGCTACCATCCATTGGAGTAACGAAAATATCAAAAAGAGACTACCTTCAATAATGACAAGGCTACCATCCATTAGAGTAACAAAAATCTCCGCAATAGACAACCTTCCATAATGACAAGGCTATCATCCATTAGAGTGACAAAAATATCGACGATAGACTACCTTCCAAAATGACTAGGCTACCATCCATTGGAGTAATGAAAATATTAACAAGAGACTACCTTCTATAATGACAAGGCTACCATACATTGTAATAACAAAAATCTCGACAAAAAACTACCTTCTATAATGACAAGGCTACCATCCATTGGAGTAACAAAAATCTCGCCAACAGACAACCTTCCTTAATGAAAAGGCTACCATCCTTTGGAGTGACAAAAATCTCGACAATAGACTACCTTCCATAATGACAAGGCTACCATCCATTGGAGTAACAAAATCTCTACAACAGACTAACTTCCATAATGACAAGGCTACCATCCATTGGAATAACAAAATTCTCGAAAATAGACTACCTTCCATAATGACAAAGCTACCATCCATTGGAGTAACAAAAATCTCGCCAACAGACATCCTTCCATAATGACAAGGCTATCATCCATTAGAGTGGAAAAAATCTCGACAATAGACTACCTTCCATAATGACTAGGCTACCATCCATTGGAGTAATGAAAATATAAACAAGAGACTACCTTCTATAATGACAAGGCTTCCATAAATTGTAATAACAAAAATCTCAACAACTAACTACCTTTCACAATGACAAGGCTACCATACATTGTAGTAACAAAAATCTCGACAACAGTCTACTTTCCATAATGACAAGGCTACCATCCATTTGAGTAACGAAAATCTCGACAATAGACTACCTTCCATAATGACAACGCTACCATCCATTGGAGTGCCAAAAATCTCGACAATAGACTACCTTCCATAATGACAAGGCTACCATCCATTAAAGTAACAAAATCTCGACAACAGACTACCTTCAATAATGACATGGCTACCATCCATTGGAGTAACAAAATCTCGACAACAGACTACTTTCCATAATGACAACGCTACCATCCATTAGAGTAACAAAAATCTCTACAACAGACAACCTTCCATAATGACAAGGCTACCATCCATTGCAGTATTAAAAATCTTGACAATAGACTACCTTCCATAATGACAAGGCTACCATCCATTGGAGTAATGAAAATATCAACAAGAGACTACCTTCCATAATGACAAGGCTACCATGCATTCGAGTAATGAAAATATCAACAAGAGACTACCTTCCATAATGACAAGGCTACCATCCATTGGAGTAACAAAAATCTGGAAAATAGAGTACCTTCCATAATGACAAGGCTACCATCCATTGGAGTGCCAAAAATCTCGACAATAGACTACCTTCCATAATGACAAGGCTACCATCCATTGGAGTAACAAAATCTCGACAACAGACTACCTTCCATAATGACAAGGCTACTATCCATTGGAGTAACAAAAATCTCAACAACAAACTACCATCCATAATGACTAGGATACCATCCATTGGAGTAACAAAGATTTCGAAAACACACAACCTTCCATAATGATAATGCTACCATCCGTTGGAGTAACAAAAATCTTGACAACAGACTACCTTCCATAATGACAAGGATACCATCCATTAGAGTAACAAAAATCTCGACAACAGTCTACCTTCAATAATGACAAGGCTACCATCCATTGGAGTAACACAAATCTCGCCAACAGACTAACTTCCATTATGACAAGGCTACCATTCGTTGGAGTGACAAAAATCTCGACAATAGACTACCTTCCATAATGACAAGGCTACCATCCATGGGAGTAACAAAACTATCGACAACAGACTACCTTCCATAATGACAAGGCTACCATCCTTTGGAGTGACAAAAATCTCGATAATAGACTACCTTCCATAATGACAAGGCTACCATCCATTGGAGTAACAAATCTGGACAACAGACTACCTTCCATAATGACAAGGCTACTATCCATTGGAGTTATGAAAATCTTGACAACAAACTACCTTCCATAATGACAAGGCTACCATCCATTGGAGTAACAAAAATATGAACAAGAGACTACCTTCCATAATGACAAGGCTACCATCCATTGGAGTAACAAAAATCTCGCCAATAGACAACCTTCCATAATGACAAGGCTATCATCCTTTAGAGTGACAAAAATATCGACAATAGACTACCTTCCATAATGACTAGGCTACCATCCATTGGAGTAATGAAAATATCAACAAGAGACTACATTCTATAATGACAAGGCTACCATACATTGTAATAACAAAAATCTCGACAACAAACTACCTTTCACAATGACAAGGCTACCATACATTATAGTAACATATATCTCGACAATAGTCTACTTTCCATAATGACAACGCTACCATCCATTGGAGTAACAAAAATCTCGACAAAAGACAACCTTCCATAATGACAAGGCTACCATCCATTGGAGTAACTAAAATCTCGACAATAGACTAGCTTCCATAATGACTAGGCTACCATCCATTGGAGTAATGAAAATATCAACAAGAGACTACCTTCCATAATGACAAGGCTACCATGCATTGGAGTAATGAAAATATCAACAATAGACTACCTTCCATAATGACAAGGCTACCATCCATTAGAGTAACAAAAATATCAACAACAGACTACCTTCCAAAATTACAAGGCTACCATCCTGTGGAGTAACAAAAATCTCGCCAACAGACTAACTTCCATAATGACAAGGCTACCATCCGTTGGAGTGACAAAAATCACGACAATAGACTACCTTCCATAATGACAAGGCTACCATCCATTGGAGTAAAAAAAATATCGACAACAGACTACGTTCCATAGTGACAAGGCTACTATCCATTGGAGTTATAAAAATCTCGACAACAAACTACCTTCCATAATGACAAGGCTACCATCCATTGGATTAACGAAAATATCAAAAAGAGACTACCTTCAATAATGACAAGGCTATCATCCATTAGAGTGACAAAAATATCGACGATAGACTACCTTCCATAATGACTAAGCTACCATCCATTGGAGTAATGAAAATATTAACAAGAGACTACCTTCTATAATGACAAGGCTACCATACATTGTAATAACAAAAATCTCGACAAAAAAGTACCTTCTATAATGACAAGGCTACCATCCATTGGAGTAACAAAAATCTCGCCAACAGACAACCTTCCTTAATGAAAAGGCTACCATCCTTTGGAGTGACAAAAATCTCGACAATAGACTACCTTCCATAATGACAAGGCTACCATCCATTGGAGTAACAAAATCTCTACAACAGACTAACTTCCATAATGACAAGGCTACCATCCATTGGAATAACAAAATTCTCGAAAATAGACTACCTTCCATAATGACAAAGCTACCATCCATTGGAGTAACAAAAATCTCGCCAACAGACATCCTTCCATAATGACAAGGCTATCATCCATTAGAGTGGAAAAAATCTCGACAATAGACTACCTTCTATAATGACTAGGCTACCATCCATTGGAGTAATGAAAATATAAACAAGAGACTACCTTCTATAATGACAAGGCTTCCATAAATTGTAATAACAAAAATCTCAACAACTAACTACCTTTCACAATGACAAGGCTACCATACATTGTAGTAACAAAAATCTCGACAACAGTCTACTTTCCATAATGACAAGGCTACCATCCATTTGAGTAACAAAAATCTCGACAATAGACTACCTTCCATAATGACAACGCTACCTTCCATTGGAGTGCCAAAAATCTCGACAATAGACTACCTTCCATAATGACAAGGCTACCATCCATTAAAGTAACAAAATCTCGACAACAGACTACCTTCCATAATGACAAGGCTACCATCCATTGGAGTAACAAAAATCTCAACAACAAACTACCATCCATAATGACTAGGATACCATACAATAGAGTAACAAAGATTTCGAAAACACACAACCTTCCACAATGATAATGCTACCATCCGTTGGAGTAACAAAAATCTTGACAACAGACTACCTTCCATAATGACAAGGATACCATCCATTAGAGTAACAAAAATTTCAACAACAGTCTACCTTCAATAATGACAAGGCTACCATCCATTGGAGTAACAAAAATCTCGACAACAAACTACCTTCCATAATGACAAGGCTACCATCCTGTGTAGTAACAAAAATCTCGCCAACAGACTAACTTCCATAATGACAAGGCTACCATCCGTTGGAGTGACAAAAATCTCGACAATAGACTATCTTCCATAATGACAAGGCTACCATCCATTGGAGTAACAAAAATCTCGCCAATAGACAACCTTCCATAATGACAAGGCTATCATCCTTTAGAGTGACAAAAGTATCGACAATAGACTACCTTCCATAATGACTAGGCTACCATCCATTGGAGTAATGAAAATATCAACAAGAGACTACATTCTATAATGACAAGGCTACCATACATTGTAATAACAAAAATCTCGACAACAAACTACCTTTCACAATGACAAGGCTACCATACATTATAGTAACATATATCTCGACAATAGTCTACTTTCCATAATGACAATGCTACCATCCATTGGAGTAACAAAAATCTCGACAAAAGACAACCTTCCATAATGACAAGGCTACCATCCATTGGAGTAACTAAAATCTCGACAATAGACTACCTTCCATAATGACTAGGCTACCATCCATTGGAGTAATGAAAATATCAACAAGAGACTACCTTCCATAATGACAAGGCTACCATGCATTGGAGTAATGAAAATATCAACAATAGACTACCTTCCATAATGACAAGGCTACCATCCATTAGAGTAACAAAAATATCAACAACAGACTACCTTCCATAATGAGAAGGCTACCATCCTGTGGAGTAACAAAAATCTCGCCAACAGACTAACTTCCATAATGACAAGGTTACCATCCGTTGGAGTGACAAAAATCACGACAATAGACTACCTTCCATAATGACAAGGCTACCATCCATTGGAGTAAAAAAAATATCGACAACAGACTACCTTCCATAATGACAAGGCTACCATCCTTTGGAGTGACAAAAATCTCGACAATAGACTACCTTCCATAATGACAAGGCTACCATCCATTGGAGTAACAAAATCTCGACAACAGACTACCTTCCATAATGACAAGGCTACTATCCATTGGAGTTATAAAAATCTCGACAACAAACTACCTTCCATAATGACAAGGCTACCATCCATTGGAGTAACGAAAATATCAAAAAGAGACTACCTTCCATAATGACAAGGCTACCATCCATTGGAGTAACAAAAATCTCGGCAATAGACAACCTTCCATAATGACAAGGCTATCATCCATTAGAGTGTCAAAAATATCGATGATAGACTACCTTCCATAATGACTAGGCTACCATCCATTGGAGTAATGAAAATATTAACAAGAGACTACCTTCTATAATGACAAGGCTACCATACATTGTAATAACAAAAATCTCGATAAAAAACTACCTTCTATAATGACAAGGCTACCATCCATTGGAGTAACAAAAATCTCGCCAACAGACAACCTTCCTTAATGAAAAGGCTACCATCCTTTGGAGTGACAAAAATCTCGACCATAGACTACCTTCCATAATGACAAGGCTACCATCCATTGGAGTAACAAAATCTCGACAACAGACTAACTTCCATAATGACAAGGCTACCATCCATTGGAGTAACAAAATCTCGACAACAGACTACCTTCCATAATGACAAGGCTACTATCCATTGGAGTAACAAAAATCTCAACAACAAACTACCATCCATAATGACTAGGATACCATCCATTAGAGTAACAAAGATTTCGAAAACACACAACCTTCCATAATGATAATGCTACCATCCGTTGGAGTAACAAAAATCTTGACAACAGACTACCTTCCATAATGACAAGGATACCATCCATTAGAGTAACAAAAATCTCAACAAAAGTCTACCTTCAATAATGTCAAGGCTACAATCCATTGGAGTAACAAAAATCTCGACAACAAACTACCTTCCATAATGACAAGGCTACCATCCTGTGGAGTAACAAAAATCTCGCCAACAGACTAACTTCCATAATGACAAGGCTACCATCCGTTGGAGTGACAAAAATCTCAACAATACACTATCTTCCATAATGACAAGGCTACCATCCATTGGAGTAACAAAAATATCGACAATGGACTACCTTCCATAATGACAAGGCTACCATCCTTTGGAGTGACAAAAATCTCGACAATAGACTACCTTCCATAATGACAAGGCTACCATCATTTAGAGTAACAAAAATCTCGACAATAGACAACCTTCCATAATGACTAGGCTACCATCCATTGGAGTAATGAAAATATCAACAAGAGACTACCTTCTATAATGACAAGGCTACCATCCTTTGGAGTGACAAAAATCTCGATAATAGACTACCTTCCATAATGACAAGGCTACCATCCATTGGAGTAACAAAATCTCGACAACAAACTACTTTCCATAATGACAACGCTACCATCCATTAGAGTAACAAAAATCTCGACAACAGACAACCTTCCATAATGACAAGGCTACCATCCATTGCAGTAATAAAAATCTTGACAATAGACTACCTTCCATAATGACAAGGCTACCATCCATTGGAGTAATGAAAATATCAACAAGAGACTACCTTACATAATGACAAGGCTACCATGCATTGGAGTAATGAAAATATCAACAAGAGACTACCTTCCATAATGACAAGGCTACCATCCATTGGAGTAACAAAAATCTGGAAAACAGAGTACCTTCCATAATGACAAGGCTACCATCCATTGGAGTGCCAAAAATCTCGACAATAGAATACCTTCCATAATGACAAGGCTACCATCCATTGGAGTAACAAAATCTCGACAACAGACTACCTTCCATAATGACAAGGCTACTATCCATTGGAGTAACAAAAATCTCAACAACAAACTACCATCCATAATGACTAAGATACCATCCATTGGAGTAACAAAGATTTCGAAAACACACAACCTTCCATAATGATAATGCTACCATTCGTTGGAGTAACAAAAATCTTGACAACAGACTACCTTCCATAATGACAAGGATACCATCCATTAGAGTAATAAAAATCTCGACAACAGTCTACCTTCAATAATGACAAGGCTACCATCCATTGGAGTAACAAAAATCTCGACAACAAACTACCTTCCATAATGACAAGGCTACCATCCTGTGGAGTAACAAAAATCTCGCCAACAGACTAACTTCCATAATGACAAGGCTACCATTCGTTGGAGTGACAAAAATCTCGACAATAGACTACCTTCCATAATGACAAGGCTACCATCCATTGGAGTAACAAAAATATCAACAACAGACTACCTTCCATAATGAGAAGGCTACCATCCTTTGGAGTGACAAAAATCTCGACAATAGACTACCTTCCATAATGACAAGGCTACCATCCATTGGAGTAACAAATCTGGACAACAGACTACCTTCCATAATGACAAGGCTACTATCCATTGGAGTTATGAAAATCTCGACAACAAACTACCTTCCATAATGACAAGGCTACCATCCATTGGAGTAACGAAAATATGAACAACAGACTACCTTCCATAATGACAAGGCTATCATCCATTGGAGTAACAAAAATCTCGCAAATAGACAACCTTCCATAATGACAAGGTTATCATCCTTTAGAGTGAAAAAAATATCGACAATAGACTACCTTCCATAATGACTAGGCTACCATCCATTGGAGTAATGAAAATATCAAAAAGAAACTACATTCCATAATGACAACGCTACCATACATTGTAATAACAAAAATCTCGACAACAAACTACCTTTCACAATGACAAGGCTACCATACATTATAGTAACATATATCTCGACAATAGTCTACCTTCCATAATGACAACGCTACCATCCATTGGAGTAACAAAAATCTCGACAACAGACAACCTTCCATAATGACAAGGCTACCATCCATTGGAGTAACTAAAATCTCGACAATAGACTACCTTCCATAATGACTAGGCTACCATCCATTGGAGTAATGAAAATATCAACAAGAGACTACCTTCCATAATGACAAGGCTACCATGCATTGGAGTAATGAAAATATCAACAATAGACTACCTTCCATAACGACAAGGCTACCATCCATTAGAGTAACAAAAATATCAACAACAGACTACCTTCCATAATGACAAGGCTACCATCCTGTGGACAAGCAAAAATCTCGCCAACAGACTAACTTCCATAATGACAAGGCTACCATCCGTTGGAGTGACAAAAATCACGACAATAGACTACCTTCCATAATGACAAGGCTACCATCCATTGGAGTAAAAAAAATATCGACAACAGACTACCTTCCATAATGACAAGGCTACCATCCTTTTGAGTGACAAAAATCTCGACAATAGACTACCTTCCATAATGACAAGGCTACCATCCATTGGAGTAAAAAAATCTCGACAACAGACTACCTTCCATAATGACAAGGCTACTATCCATTGGAGTTATAAAAATCTCGACAACAAACTACCTTCCATAATGACAAGGCTACCATCCATTGGAGTAACGAAAATATCAAAAAGAGACTACCTTCCATAATGACAAGGCTACCATCCATTGGAGTAACAAAAATCTCGGCAATAGACAACCTTCCATAATGACAAGGCTATCATCCATTAGAGTGACAAAAATATCGATGATAGACTACCTTCCATAATGACTAGGCTACCATCCATTGGAGTAATGAAAATATTAACAAGAGACTACCTTCTATAATGACAAGGCTACCATACATTGTAATAACAAAAATCTCGACAACAAACTACCTTCTATAATGACAAGGCTACCATCCATTGGAGTAACAAAAATCTCGCTAATAGACAACCTTCCATAATTAAAAGGCTACCATCCTTTGGAGTGACAAAAATCTCGACAATAGACTACCTTCCATAATGACAAGGCTACCATCCATTGGAGTAACAAAATCTCAACAACAGACTAACTTCCATAATGACAAGGCTACCATCCATTGGAATAACAAAATTCTCGAAAATAGACTACCTTCCATAATGACAAAGCTACCATCCATTGGAGTAACAAAATTCTCGCCAACAGACATCCTTCCATAATGACAAGGCTATCATCCATTAGAGTGGAAAAAATCTCGACAATAGACTACCTTTCATAATGACTAGGCTACCATCCATTGGAGTAATGAAAATATAAACAAGAGACTACCTTCTTTAATGACAAGGCTTCCATAAATTGTAATAACAAAAATCTCGACAACAAACTACCTTTCACAATGACAAGGCTACCAGACATTGTAGTAACAAAAATCTCGACAACAGTCTACTTTCCATAATGATAAGGCTACCATCCATTGGAGTAAGAAAAATCTCGACAATAGACTACCTTCCATAATGACAAGGCTACCATCCATTGGAGTAACAAAATCTCGACAACAGACTACCTTCCATAATGACAAGGCTACTATCCATTGGAGTAACAAAAATCTCAACAATAAACTACCATCCATAATGACTAGGATACCATCCATTGGAGTAACAAAGATTTCGAAAACACACAACCTTCCATAATGATAATGCTACCTGTTGTACCCCAAATTTTGACCTAAGAAACCATCTCGCCATCTGCATCATTACATTGCAAGCGTTTTGATCTATTGATTTTTAAAATTCATAACTTTTTCGAGTCGAGAGCTGTTTATTTTTGAACGCTAAATTTATTAATCGATCAATGCTAAAGCAATGTTTATTAAATATTTATTATCTAAAATTTAACTAATTGGAATTTATTTTCAATTATTATATAATTTAAAGATTTATAAATAATAAAATAAATATTTGAAAAGAGATTTATTAATCGATCAATGCTAAAGCAATGTTTATTAATTATTTATTATCCTAAATTTAAATAATTGAAATTTGTTTTCAGTTATTATATAATTTAAAGATTTATGAATAATGAAATAAATATTTGAAAAGAGGTTTATTAATTGATCAAGCAATGTTTATTTAATTATTTATTGTTCTAAGTTTAAATAGTTGAAATTTTATTTTCAGTTATTATAATTTAGAAGAATTAAAAATAATGAAGTAAATAATTAAAGTTATTAATTGATCAATGATGTTTATTTATTCGTTTATTATTCTGAATTTAAGTAATTGAAATTGATCTTCAGTTACTATATAATTTAAAGAATTATAAACGATAAATAAATAATTGGAAAAAAGAAAGAATTAATTGGTAAAATATTGGAATTTTATTTACTTTATTCTAATTATTACAATTCTTATTTAAATATTGTATTATTTACAAAATATTTACAATAACAATTATATAAAATGCTTAAAGTAAAATAAAAACTATTCTATTTTTTCCTAAATTCTAAATCTCCATCTTCTATCCAATGCTTCTTTGTATGCTCATTTAATTTTACCTGCAAAACAATTAAAAGAAAAAAGTCAGAAATAAATAAATAATTAAAAGCAGAAAAAATTATTTTAGTGTTCATCATTAAAAGCAAACGGCTGGAATCAGTTTTACCCTTTTTGCAAATCACGGGATTTCTCCCGGTTCACAAAAAGGGATGAATTTTTTATTTTCAAAAATGAATGCACAATTTAAAAATATGCACAAATTCATTTCTTTTGTCAAAATTACATTTTAATTGTAAACTGCATTTTTTAAATCAATTGCACATTTTCAAATCCCATGCATATTTCAAAAGCATAATACAAGCAACATATGCATTTGCAACACAAAGAGATTCCAACGTAAACATGCAACAATATAGGAAGAAGTCAAAACACAAGGCTCCATGTAGTAGACAAAGTAGATATGCATTTTAAAACCAATTTGCAAGCAAAGCATATTTTCCATTTACATCATTTTCCAGCACTATTGCTTTTTCAGAACAAATACATAACATATCATTTTTATGTCAATTTTTATTGAGGAGAGAGAAGAGAGATAGAAGTGTGGTTTTACAGGTTTTGGTTTAGGCAGAAAGAGTTACAAATCAAATCAGCAGTATTGCAGTAAGAGAAAAGAAAGCATGAAAGAAGAATAAAAACAAAACTGATAAAACAGTATGGTAGAGTGCAGAGGTCAAAAGCAATAAAATAGTTTAAAAATTCAAAACTTGTAGCATAAACAAAAGAGGCCGAACCAACTGATATAACATGATCAATCCCTTCAAAAAAGAGACATCACAACCTATCTTCAGGCCTTCCACACTCAAAACTGTAAAACAAAAAAGCCATTCTCTCATGCTCTAAAGCCTAAGCCTTAGTAACACCAACCATATCAAAACCAATAAACCTGTTTCAATAACCTGTCACATAACCATGGCCTAAACCAAAACCAATACAACCTGTAATGGCCTAAACCACCAAACACCAACCATATCAAAACAATAAACCTGTTTCAATAACCTATAACCTAACCATGGCCTAAACCACGAACCTGTTACAAACCTGTTTCCATTCCTAAACCATCAAACCTCAAACCATATCAAAACCAATAAACCTGTTTCAATAACTTGTCACATAACCATGGCCTAAACCAAAACCAATACAACCTGTAATTGCCTAAACCATCAAACTTCAAACCATATCAAAACCAATAAACCTGCAAAACCAGTACAACCTGTAATGGCCTAAACCATCAAACCTCAAAACCTACTGTATCACGACCAAAACTAGTGCAACCTGTAATAGTCTAAAACCATAACCCCTTGTCCATCCAACCAAAGCAAAACCCAAGACAATGCAAGCTTTTTATCAAACCAATGTCAAAACAGTAACATGTCCAAACACGAAGGCCTCAGATATGTTCATCATTGGCCATTAAAAAAGCATACAGTAGCAAGGCGAGAAGAAGAAGAAAAGAAGCTAGTCAAAACAAACATTTCAACGGTAGAATTCAAGCATTCAGAGGCATCATAAGCAAGTAACGAGGCAAACAGGAGTATACGAAGCAAAGCAAAGGAAGAAGAAGAAGATATCATAAAGGGTTTTCAACTGTCATCATCAAACCACTAAAAGAGAATCAGAAACGCAAACCAGGAAGCAGAAGCTTCATCACCGCTGTCACCTTGCCATCAAAGCCCTCCTACGCACTGAACCCTCCTCCTCCATCTCCAGGTAACGATCATCTTTCTTTTCTTTCAATACCTCAAATAATCATGTGAAAAAACAAATAAGAATCAGAATAGGCGAAAACCACAACATGTAGTATTTGAAACCTAACGAAATGAAAACGAACTTACCGTAAATCTGTCGCCCCCCTAATGCTTTGCTGGAGGGAAGAGGAAAGTGAAGAGCACCGGTGGCCTTAGGCTGAGGAAAACGCAGAATCGGGCGTGAGAAAGACGAAAGAAGACGAAGTGAGGATGAACAAGCGTCGTTCCTGTGAAACCCTAATCCTTTTTTCCCTAAACCAAATTACGCTTACCCTAAAATAAAATTGAAAGATGTTTGGACTTAACCCTGTTTACCTCCCCTAAGCCCAACGAAACTGCTTATACACCCCCCTTCCCTGTCTCTTTGTCTTGGGCCCCTCAGAACCCTTTTGGCCCATATAAATTGCTCATCTAACTTTTTTTTCTAATACACCTTTTTCCTATTTATTCTTTTTTTAGTTTTTAGAACTATTACTCATTTAGTTTAATTAATTAGTAATTTAATCAAATAGGATAATTTAATTAAACATTTTTAATAAGGTGACCAATTTTATTAACTTTAGGATTAATTTGGTAATTTTGGTATTCCCCTTTTTTATTAGACTTAATTAATAATTTTTAAGTTTTAATTTAGTTTAACTATTTAATAATTCTTAAAGCAATATCTTATATTAATATTAAAAAAAACATAAAAAATAGAAATATATAAAAGCCTTAAAAAATATAATATTTCCTTAATTAATTCTCTCGTTTTGCATATATTAAACAAAAATATAAAAAATACATGTTCACACACTTAGCCTTTTATTTAATTATTATATATCATTATCTGCATAATTTTCCTGTTCTTTACCTGTTAATTTCGTTTACATTTAAATCCAAGGGAAAAACGATTAAATTTGTTGACTTCATGTCCTCAAATCCAATCATGCGAACGTTCGCATCTCATTAAAACTTAAGACAATTTTGTCTCAAATATTCAATCTTTTCAAAACTCATACCTTTTAAGAAAAAACTTCGACATTAGGTCGTCGTATCTTCAAAAACCCGTCCGTACCTCTTTTCGGCCAAAACAATTTATTTCTTAATCAAACGGTAAATTTTAATAAAACAGATATTTCAAAAGGTTCCTATAGAGTACTATAGATACATTGGGTTCTAATACCTTCCCACTGTATAACCAACCCCCGAACAGTAGATCTCTTTTCAAAAACGCCTTGTATTTTTATTACTTTTAAAAAGTATTATTTTACATTGCATATTTAGGGTTTTATTTCGCTCTTTCCCCTTTTCCCTTGGAAATAATAAAGCGCGGTGGCGACTCTTGTTTTTGTGAGACGAATTAATCAATAATTCGATCTCCGATTTACCCCGCTATATTTTTTATCGCTACAGAATTGGCGACTCTGCTGGGGAAAGATTGACCTCTTGCTGGTCCATCCCTAAGTGGGTTAAGCCTAATTTGTTTTATCTGTTTTATTATTATTTGATTTGTTTGATTATGTGTTTAAATTGGGTTTTTTGCGAAGGACGAATCCTATACCCGGATTAAGTTACACTTAAGAATAGGACGGGCGGTACAGTCATGTTAACTTTGAGGGAGTAATCCCGAAGAAGGAGGCATGAGATCCCCCACTCAATGGAAGGCCCTCTTGAACTTAATATTTGTTTACCGAGTAATCGGGAAGACATTATTATTTTCGACCTAGGAGCCCGAGAAGTTGAGGACCGTAGAACCCTAACCCATATTGGCCTTTTTAGGTGTAGCGCGGAGACTATAACGGGGTAATTCGGAAGTAGTTGCTACGCGATGCTACGCTCGGACGAGTTTCTCTTGAGAATATTGCTAATTATTGAGTAATCAAGACTTTGGTAATATCCGAAGGAGGAATGTAGACTCTGGGAAATCTTAGAACCTTGTCTTACAGGTGTGATTGAACCGTTAGTACATACCTTGGGGTGGGATTTACCCTCGACTCCAGCTGAAACGTTGAACCCTTGAACCCCATGTTTGCAAACTTGTGTGTAACTGTTGCATTATCATCCATTCATGCATTCATCAACATTTTTGTAAAAAACTTGTTTTTCAAGGAACTTCGGAATGATTTTTGCAGACATCTCAGGTTATTATGGAATTTGGAAGGAGAAACACTCGAAGCTTTAGTTTTAAGGAGCCCGAGATTGAAGAACTGAAGAGTTTAATTCCGAAGATCGAGAACCCGACGGATTTTCAGAAGAAGTATGGGTCCATTATACCTCTCATGAGGCGCAAGATGAAGGAAGGCATTCTTAATACGTTGGTTCAATTCTACGATCCCTTGTACCGATGTTTCACCTTTCCGGATTACCAGTTGATGCCCACCTTAGAAGAGTACTCCTACATACTTGGTTTTCCGATCACAGACTGTGTTCCTTTTTCTGGTTTAGAAGAGGAGCCCAAATCTCACGAGATAGCGACCATCACCCACTTGAAGAAATCAGAGATAGAGGAGAACATGACTACAAAAGGGGGAATACGAGGTTTGTCTGCGCAGTTTTTGTTGAGGAAAGCTCGTCATTTCACTGAGATAGAGGATACTATTGCCTTTGAAGACGTGTTTGCTTTACTCGCTTATAGTCTATTCTTGTTCCCTAACGTTGATAAGTTTGTGGATATCAACGCCATCAGAATCTTCTTGATTGGAAATATGGTCCCTACGCTACTCGGAGATACCTACTACTCCATCCATCTTCGAAACTCTTATCAAGGAGGAATGATTATTTGTTGTGTACCGTTGTTGTATCAGTGGTATGTTTCTCATCTACCTGGGTCTGATGTTTTCTGGGATCTCGAGAAAGAGCCGAGATGGGCGCCAAAAATTATGGCTCTCACTCATTTCGAAATTGATTGGTATAATCGAGTTTACTATGACGTGAAGATTATCGATAGCTGTGGTGCTTTTCCTAACGTGCCTCTGCTTGGTACGAGAGGTGGAATCAACTATAACCCTGTTCTCGCGCGCCGTCTATTTGGGTACCCGATGAGAGATAAGCCAAACAACATACATGTGAGTGGTTTCTTTCTACAGGAAGGACAAGATCATCAGGCAGCTAAGAGGGAGATCGAAGGAGCTTGGCGCCACATCCATAGGAAAGGGAGAGAGATGTTAGGACATAGGGGTGTCGTTTCTTTGGAACCTTACCTACAATGGGTCTGTGCTAGGGCTTGTGCTCTCAAGATGCCCTATAAACTTGAGAAACCTTTATTCCCTACCGTTGCATCATCATATGTTGTTATCCCTATCGCGAACATAGGAGAATACCAAGGAAATCTGGCCAGGATGAAGTCCGAGAGAGATGCTTGGAAAGAAAAGTACAATATGTCTGAATATGAGAATTGAGTCCTGACTCGACAGCTGAAGGAAAAGGAGGATTTACTCTTTATTCAAGACGGCTGGTTCATTGATCATGAAGAGAAGCTTCGTCAAAAGGATGATTTACTGAAGAAATATGCTAGTGAAAGGAAGAGAAAGAGGGAAGGTTCGGTAAGCGTTGCTCTTGTTCCTAATCCGCAGAAGCAAATCATTGATCGACTGGTAGCTGAGAAGAAAGAGATGGAAGACTTTTATGAAGAGAAGATCAAGAAGCTCCGGTTACAGTTGGTGTTTGGTCCTTCATCCGATGTTTCAGAGTGATCTTTAGCTTTTAGTTTTATTTTATCAATGTCATTTTGTAAAACTTTGTAAAAGGGCTTCATGTTCCGAAGTTGTAATTTACTGCTTTTATTAAGGGCTTCATGCTCCAAAGTTGTAATTTATTGCTTTATTATGGACTTCATGTTTTAAAGTTGTAATTTATTGCTTTATTATGGGCTTCATGTTCCAAAGTTGTAATTTACTGCTTTTATTATTGGGTTGTTATCCCAAAGTTGTAATTTATTGTTTTGTTATTCCAAAGTTGTAAGTTATAATTTACTGTTTTTGATTAATGGATTGAGTTTTTGTTGTTCCAAATTCCTTTACCATTGATGTATGCAAAATTATCGAAGTTCCTTGAAAAAATATTAAAATGAATCATCATTTGCATCACACATCATGCATCATTCAACATTCCACTTCACATGTTTTCTAGAGTCTTATCCTTGTTTCTTTTTCCACTCCGAAGGTTGTCAAGCTGTCTCACCGATACGACACTCGAGCCAATCGTCAGAGGAAAATGGAAGATCTGGAACAGGAAAACCATGAGCTTCGTGGGGAAGTTGCTACCCTTCGTATCGAGATGGAAAAGTTAACTGCGTTAGTGGAAAGTTTGGTGGCTGTTCAGAATCAGCCATCGACTACAGTTGCTGAGATTCAGACTTCAACTCCAGTGGTTTCCGAGATTGTCACCGTTCCAACATCTGTGACTCAAATCAACTCTCCGCTTCAGCATCAGATGCCGAAAGGTTTTCCGTGGGGAATGCCTTACAACTTTGTGCCAGAGGGGTATCAGCCGGTCGTACAGCCTTTGTTTCAACCTACTTTGTCTATTCCTCAACCAGAGACAACTGCCTTGCCGCCGGTAATCCCGTCTGTAACACCTTTTCTGCAACCGGTAATGACAATTGTCGCTCCTGTGGTCCACTCCGTGCCATACTTGAATGAACCTACTTATCCTGCCGAGCCTGCTGAAAGTTTGGGTCTTTTTGATAGAATGGAAGAATTTCAGGATCAGTTCCAAGAAATGCAGAAGGAGCTTAGAGCGTTAAAGGGGAAGGATTTGTTTGGGAAGAACACGCATGACCTTTGTTTAGTTCCGAATGTCAAGATTCCATCAAAATTCAAAGTGCCAGACTTTGAAAGATATAAGGGTGATTCGTGTCCTCGAAGTCATTTGACTATGTACGTGAGAAAGATGTCTACGTATTCCGATGATCATGACTTGTTGATTCACTATTTTCAAGACAGTTTGATGGGTGCTGCTTTAAAGTGGTATATGGGTTTAGACAGTATTCGGATCCGCAACTTCAACGATCTTAGCGAAGCTGTTGTCCACCAGTATAAGTACAATGTTGACATGGCACCGAACAGGGATCAACTCCGGGCGATGTCGCAAAGAGACAGAGAATCTTTTAAGGAGTACGCCCAGAGGTGGCGTGAAATTGCTGCTCAAATCTATCCACCTCTTGAGGAGAAAGAGATGACGAAGATATTTTTGAAGACTTTAGGTTCCTTTTACTATGAAAGAATGATTGCCAACACACCCAGTGACTTCACCGAAATGGTAAGCATGGGCATGCGGTTAGAGGAAGGGATTCGTGAAGGGCGTTTGGTTAAAGAAGGAAGTCCTTCTAGCAGTACTAAGAAGTTTGGAAGTGTTTTCCCGAAAAGAAAAGAGCAGGATGTCAGCGCTTTGTTCCCAGGGAGACCAAGGAGAGGTTACTCTCACGTGGCGGTAGTCACTCCGGCTGTCCGCCCGGCTTTGATGACCCCAACTAATCAAACCCCACCAACTCAACAACGGCCATTTCAGCAGCAACCTCGACAATAGGCTTATCCATTCAACAATCAGAATCGTTCACCCAGAAAACCGCAGTTCGATGCCATTCCTATGACTTATACTGAATTGTTCCCTACTCTTATCAGATAGAATCTCATAACGACAAAGCCTCCTCCTGTCGCACCAAATAGTACTTCTCCGTGGTACAAGGCGGATCAGTTTTGTGAATATCATCAAGGGTCGTCGGGGCACAACCTTGAGAACTGTTTTGCTTTGAAGGCGGACGTGCAGAGATTGATTAAGAATGGTATCTTGTCTTTCAAGGATGTTAATCCGAATGTTAGAGATAATCCCTTGCCTCGACATGGGGCAACATCAGTGAATATGGTGGAAGGTTGTCCGGGAAAGTTTCGAGTTTTTCAAGTTGAACACATAAGAGAGTCGTTGATCAGGTTACATCAGAGTTTGAGAAGACTTGCCTTTGTTAAGCATCAGCATGTTTATGATGTTTGTGAATTTTTTTCAAGAGAGGTTGATTGTCCTATTGTGAAGGAGGATATTCAGAAGTTGTTAGACCAGAGAATTATCACTATTACGTATGACAGAAATCCAGAGGATGAAGTAAATGTTATAATACCAAAATTCAATTTGCCTGAATCAGTAGAGATCGTTTACGACAGTCAGACTGCACCTGTTGATCCTTTGATTATTTACCCACCTGGTCTTGTGCCTTACAAGTCAGACCAAGTTGTACCGTATAAGTATAATGCCATAATGATTGAGAATGGGGTAGAAGTCCCTATACCGACAAGGCCATCTTTTATTAACATTGCTGATGTGAGTAGAGTTACGAGGAGTGGACGTGTCTTTGCAGCAGTACCTTTGAAGAGACCAGAAGTTCAAGTCAGGAGGCCCATACCGGCTGAAGTTCCAGCAAGAAATATTGAACCAAGGGTTGAGATAGGCCGATCCAGTGAACCTATCCCTCGCCCTGAGGATGATGATATTCTGAAGCTTATCAAGAGAAGTGAATATAAGATTGTGGACCAACTTTTGCAAACTCCTTCCAAGATTTCTTTGCTTGCTTTACTGAGAGATTCTGGTGCCCATAGAGAAGCTTTGATGAAGGTCTTGGACCAGGCATTCGTGGATCATGATGTGACGGTTGACCATTTGATGGGATTGTGGGAAATATTACTTCGTGTAACAATCTTAGTTTCAGTGATGAAGAACTTCTGGAGGAGGGAAGGAACCATAATATGGCTTTGCATATCTCAGTAAGTTGTGGAAATGATACCTTATCAAGTGTGTTGGTAGATACAGGTTCGTCGTTGAATGTAATGCCCAAAACTACATTATCTCGGCTCTCATATCCAGGTGCTCCTATGAGACCTAGTGGAGTAATTGTCAAAGCGTTTGATGGTTCTAGGAAGACTGTCATTGGCGAAGTGGATCTTCCTATAGTAATTGGTCCTCATACTTTTCAAATCACTTTCCAAGTAATGGATATTCGTGCTGCCTACAGTTGCTTATTGGGACGTCCACGGATCCATGATGCAGGGGCAGTCACTTCCACGCTCCATCAGAGACTGAAGTTTTTGAGGCATGGGAAGCTAGTAATGATTTGGGGAGAGCAGGCTATGGTGGTAAGCCATTTATCATCCTTCTCTTTTATTGATGCTGATGAGGATGTTGGAACCCAGTTCCAAGGTCTATCTGTTGCCAAGAATGAAGTGAAGAAGCAAGGGGCATCCATTTCTTCTTTTGAGGATGCGCGGCGAGTGGTGGAAAGTGGTTCGGCCGAAGGATGGGGCCAGGTGTTGACTTTGCCCGAGAACAAATCTGGGGAAGGTCTTGGTTTTCGTCCCGTGTCTGCGAGAGTCAAGCAAGAAGTGGTTGCTCGTCCGATTCAAGTGGTTTTCCGAAGCGCTGGTTTTATTCATCCGACTCCTCCCGAAGTGGATGCTATCATAGGGACGATTCCGAGGAAGATTTGCCCGATTTTGTGACGCATGGATTGGCTTGCCGAAACTGGATTGCTGTTGATGTTCCTGTTGTGATGCACCTTTCCGAGTAATGTTTTGTTTTGTTTTTTGAAAAACTTTCGCTCTGCCCAAGGCGAAAAGTATTTTGTGTCGGGCTATGATAAATAAATCCTTTTTCTCTGCCCAAGGCAAAAGAGAAATGTCTGGGCCATTTGTTTCAAGTATTTCCCTTCAATGAATAAAAATGTTATTTTGTCCACTACTGTTTTATTTTTCACATTTTTTCTGGGAAATAGCAATGAAAATTAATTGGTAGTAATAGGAAATATAATAACCTTTTGTTTTATTTGCACAAATCGATTTCTAAAATAAAGCATAATCATATGTGCAGATTAATCCATGACTTAACCATCGAAAACAATGATCCTATGCCCTCTCCCAACTTTGAATTCCCTGTGTTCAGAGCCGAAGAAGAGGATGATGAAGAGATTCCTGTTGAAATTTCCCGTTTGCTTGAGCATGATGAAAAGATTATTCAACCGTTTGAAGAACCTTTAGAGTTGGTCAACTTGGGTGATGAAGAAGATAGAAAGGAAGTCAAAGTCGGAGCATTGCTTATCCCAGAGGTTAAAGAGAAAATGTTGGAGCTTCTCAAAGAGTATGTTGATGTGTTTGCTTGGTCCTACCAAGATATGCCGGGTTTGGAAAACGATATTGTGGAGCATCGTTTACCGTTGAGACCTGAATGTCTGCCGATTAAGCAGAAGCTGAGAAGGACTCGTCCCGATATGGCTGATAAGATCAAAGAAGTATTTCAAAAGAAGATTAATGCAGGTTTCCTTGTTACATCGGTCTATCCTCAGTGGTTAGCCAACATAGTTCCTATTGCTAAGAAAGATGGTAAGGTTCGGATGTGTGTAGACTATCGAGATCTGAATAGAGCTAGCCCAAAGGATGACTTCCCATTACCGCACATTGACGTATTGGTCGACAGTACCGCCAAGTTCAAAGTCTTTTCTTTCATGGATGGTTTCTCTGGTTACAATCAAATCAAGATGGCACCAGAAGATATGGATAAGACAGCTTTCATTACACCTTGGGGAACTTTTTGTTATCGGGTTATGCCGTTTGGTTTGAGGAATGCTGGTGCAACATATCAAAGAGCCATGACTGCTTTGTTCCATGACGTGATGCATAAGGAGATAAAAGTGTATGTGGATGACATGATTGCCAAATCACAGACTGAGGAGGATCACTTGGAGCATTTGTTGAAGTTATTCCAGCATTTGAGAAAGTATAAACTCCATCTGAATCCCAACAAGTACACTTTTGGTGTTCGTTCTGGAAGACTTCTGGGTTTCATTGTCAGTCAGAAAGGTATTGAGGTAGATCCTGATAAAGTAAAAGCTATTCGGGAAATGCCCGCACCCAAGACGGAAAAACAAGTAAGAGGATTCCTTGGGAGACTGAACTATATTTCTAGATTTATATCTCATATGACTGCTACCTGTGGGCCGATTTTCAAGCTTCTCCGAAAGAACCAAGGATGTGTGTGGACAGAAGATTGTCAGAGAGCTTTTGATAACATCAAAGAATATTTGCTTGAACCTCCCATTTTGATTCCTCCGGTGGAAGGAAGACCTTTGATTATGTACCTGACTATATTGAAGATTCCATGGGATGTGTGCTTGGTCAACAAGATGAGACTGGAAGAAAGGAACATGCCGTATACTATCTGAGTAAGAAATTCACAGACTGTAAGTCTCGATACTCATTGCTTGAGAAAACCTGTTGTGCTTTAGCTTGGGCTGCTCGCCGTCTGCGCCAGTATATGATTAACCACACCACTTGGTTGATCTCCAAAATGGATCCGATCAAGTATATCTTTGAGAAGCCCGCCTTATCTGGAAGAATAACCCGTTGGCAGATGTTGTTATCCGAATATGACATTGAGTATCACACTCAGAAAGCAATCAAAGGGAGTATTTTAGCTGATCATTTGGCTCACCAACCAATAGAAGATTATCAATCCATCAAGTTTGATTTCCCAGATGAAGATGTTATGTACTTGAAAGCTAAAGTTTGTGAAGAGCCGTTACCTGAAGAAGGACCTGATCCCGAATCACATTGGGGTTTGATATTTGACGGAGCTGTGAATTCCTATGGAAATGGAATTAGGGCAATCATTGTCACTCCCCGAGGTACTCATATCCCGTTCACGGCGAGATTGAAGTTTGATTGCAGGAACAACATGGCGGAATATGAGGCATGTATTATGGGTCTCGAAGAACCGGTGGATCTAAGGATTAAGATTCTTGATATTTACGGAGATTCGGCATTGGTAATTAATCAAATCAAAGGAGAGTGGGAGACTCGTCATCCTCGGTTGATCCCTTACAGAGACTATGCTAGAAGATTGTTAACTTTCTTTGACAAAGTGGAATTACATCATATCCCTAAAGATGAAAACCAAATCGCTGATGCTTTGGCTACTTTGTCTTCCATGTTTCAAGTGAATGGTTGGAACGATGTGCCTACAAACAGAGTTATGCGCCTCGACAGACCTGCTCATGTGTTCTCAGTAGAAGAGGTTACCGACGACAAACCGTGGTTCTATGACATTAAACGTGTTCTTCAAACTCAAGATTATCCGCCTGGGGCATCCAATAAAGATAGGAAGACGTTGAGAATATTAGCAAGCAGTTTCTTTCTCAATGAAGAAGTTTTATATAAGAGGAATTATGACATGGTCTTGCTCAGATGTGTAGACAGACGTGAAGCAGACATGCTGATGCAAGAAGTACATGAAGGATCCTTTGGCACTCATGCCAACGGATATGCAATGGCTAGAAAGATGTTGAGAGCTGGTTACTATTGGATGACAATGGAGTCTGATTGCTGCAAGTATGTGAAGAAATGTCATAAATGGCAAATTTATGCGGACAAGATACACGTGCCGCCGACCCTCCTCAACGTTATCTCTTCACCTTGGCCTTTCTCTATGTGGGGCATTGATATGATTGGAATGATTGAACCCAAAGCTTCAAATGGTCATCGTTTCATCTTGGTAGCGATCGATTATTTTACTAAATGGGTTGAAGCAGCATCTTATGCTAATGTAACCAGACAGGTGGTAGTCAAATTTATCAAGAATCAGATCATTTGTCGATACGGTATCCCGAGCAAGATCATCACTGATAATGGTTCGAATTTGAATAACAAGATGATGAAGGAACTTTGTGAAGAGTTCAAGATCGAACATCATAATTCTTCTCCTTACAGGCCAAAGATGAATGGGGCTGTTGAAGCTGCTAACAAGAACATCAAAAAGATTGTCCAGAAGATGGTGGTAACTTATAAAGATTGGCATGAAATGCTTCCGTTTGCTTTACATGGATATCGGACTTCAGTTCGAACTTCAACAGGTGCAACCCCATTTTCCCTAGTTTATGGTATGGAAGAAGTACTCCACGTGGAGGTTGAGATTCCGTCTCTGAGAGTGTTGGTGGAAGCCAAGCTTTCTGAGGCCGAATGGTGTCAAAGTAGATATGATCAGTTGAATTTAATTGAAGAAAAGAGATTGACAGCTTTGTGTCACGGTCAATTGTATCAGCAGAGAATGAAGAAGGTCTTTGATAAGAAAGTTCGACCACGCGAGTTCAGAGAAGGTGACCTTGTACTCAAGAAGATATTATCTTTCCAACCTGATTCTAGGGGCAAGTGGGCTCCGAATTATGAAGGATCGTATGTCGTTAAGAGAGTTTTCTCTAGAGGTGCTCTGATTCTCACCAATATGGACGGTGAAGAACTCCCGCGTCCCATGAACGCCGATGCAGTCAAGAAGTATTTCGCTTAGGTTTGAGTTGATAGTTTGATAAGTTGAAAACCCGAAGGGGCGGCTTAGGCAATCTTTTGGTCAGACCAGTCTTGGCATTTGAGCACATTTTGGAATTCGAAGTTGTTAGGGAGAATAGTGATCATTGTTTTTGTGTAACCTTTTTATTTCATGTACTATTTCCCAAACTTTTGTAAACCATTGGAGTCGCATTGTTAGCGAACTACCATATTATTAATGAAATTTGAGCATTTACCTTTTGTGGGCAAAATTTTAATTTTTATGGAAATACTTGAAACAAATTTACTTAAAGTATTCTTATTTTAAAAATGTGTCGTGAATAACGAAAGGAATATTAACAGTTGTTCCAAGGATGGTCAAGCCATGAAATGCGAAACAGTATAGTAATTTATCCTTGCATGATGAACATGTTTTCTTTAAAAATCGTCATGAGGTGTTGGTTGTGTAAGCTTGTGTTTCTGGTGGTACTAAGTTTGGTGACTCCCCAGCTTTTCCAGTTAAGCGTTATTTTGGCTACCTTTGTTTGAGCAGATTTTGGGTGTGGTACGCTTTGTCTCTTGCCAGTGGTCTATTGGTACTGTAAGATTGGATTTGAATGCTTTTCTCCTCAGAAGACTTGAACCTTGTAGCGTGATATGCTCTGACGTTGCTCTGTGGTTCCAGTTCTAGTTTATTTTTTCGTCTTTTTTAAGATTGGCCGAGTATCTATCTTGTCGTGACATCTTATTGTCTTCAAGATATTCCGTCTGCTCGTTTCGTCAGCATAACATTCATTTATTCATTTACACTCATATCAGCATGCATATTCACATTTGCCATTGATTTTGGGTTGTACTGTGTTTATTCAAACAACGTACATGTTTCTTTCCAAGTAGAAGGTTAGCTTAGGCAGAAAATGTGCTTCCTTTCAAAATTCCCCAACTGAGCTAATCCTCATGGATGATTTTTGATTTAGCTTACCTTGTCCATCTCTGGATAGGATGAATCCCCGATCAAGTTACTTTCTCATTGGGTAGAGTCTTGTTTGACTGTTTTCTCTCTAGTTATTCCTGGATGAAGTTGTTGTCTCTTGCATAGGCTATCTCATTGATTTTCCCCAGTGAAATCGCAACCTAGACGGATGGTGCATTTATTTTGCACGTATAAGTGTGATCTCCTCGGGAAGGATTGATTCATGTTTCTCTTTGACGAAGGTTTTATTCTCTGCCAGTGTCATCGCAACTTCTTTCTGAATTACATCGTTGGAAAACGACAAGCGGCAACTCTTCACGAGCAACTTGTACGTATGTTATTATTTTTTGGAAAACGATAAGCGGCAGCTCTTCACGAGAAACTTGTGCGTTATTATTATTTTTTGGAAAACGACAATCGGCGGTCTCTTCACGAGCATCTTGTATGTTATTATTATTTTGGAAAACGACAAGCGGCGGTCTCTTCATGAGCAACTTGTACGTTATAGACATCGTTGGGAAACGACAAGCGGCAGCTCCTCACGAGCAACTTGTGCGTTATTATTATTTTTGGAAAACGATAAGCGGCAGCTCTTCACGAGCAACTTGTGCGTTATTATTTTGGAAAACGGCAAGCGGCAGTCTCTTTATTTGAGCAACTTGTACGTTATTTTTCTTCTGGAATACAGCAAGCGGCAGCTTCTTTATTTGAGCAGCTTGTATGTTATGGGTATTTTCTTGGAAAACAGCAAGTGGCGGCTTTATTATTTGAGCAGCTTGTATGTTATTGACATCCCTGGACAACAGCAAGTGGCAGCCTCTTTATTTGAGCAGCTTGTATGTCATAGTTTTTGGACGACAGCAAGTGGCAGCTTCTTTATTTGAGCAGCTTGTATGTCATAATATTTTTGGCAAGACAGCAAGTGGCAGTTTCTTTATTTAAACAACTTGCGTATCTACAATCTTATTCTTCCAGCATTAATGAGTATATCTCCGGAAAATCTCACAGAGATGTTTGTCATGAATCATTACCTTCAGAAGTCGGTAATCCATTATCAGCAAAATTGATACATCTTTTGCCTATCTTTGACCTTGAGTTGCGAACTCACTGTTATTTTTGGGTCGATAATCTGTTTGTATGGCCTATGCAAGATGCCTTCTTTGTTAGGGTCGGAGGTCGTATTCCCTTAATTTTATTCGCCGTCAAGAGTCTGTCGTTTGAAGTCGATAGCTCGTTTCCCTAGTAGTGTATAATCAATGTCTCTGTGTTTTGCTGGTGTTTGATTTCTCCAGCATTGTCTTGTTTCATACAATATCTTTCTCTGTGAATTTAATCACTGCATTCATATCAAACATAATGGCGGTATCTTAGGGTAAAAATTTGCGTATTATGTATTTAAGTACCTTCAATCCCGTCGAAACGAAGATTTTAATCTTCATATCTCCGGATAGAAGAAACTTAAATAGGGGCAGCTGTTGTACCCCAAATTTTAACCTAAGATACCATCTCGCCATCTGCATCATTACATTGCAAGCGTTTTGATCTATTGATTTTTAAAATTCATAACTTTTTCGAGTCGAGAGCTGTTTATTTTTGAACGCTAAATTTATTAATCGATCAATGCTAAAGCAATGTTTATTAATTATTTATTATCTTAAATTTAAATAATTGGAATTTATTTTCAATTATCATATAATTTAAAGATTTATAAATAATAAAATAAATATTTGAAAAGAGATTTATTAATCGATCAATGCTAAAGCAATGTTTATTAATTATTTATTATCCTAAATTTAAATAATTGAAATTTGTTTTCAGTTATTATATAATTTAAAGATTTATGAATAATGAAATAAATATTTGAAAAGAGGTTTATTAATTGATCAAGCAATGTTTATTTAATATTTTATTGTTCTAAGTTTAAATAGTTTAAATTTTATTTTCAGTTATTATAATTTAGAAGAATTAAAAATCATGAAGTAAATAATTGAAGTTATTAATTGATCAATGATGTTTATTTATTCGTTTATTATTCTGAATTTAAGTAATTGAAATTGATCTTCAGTTACTATATAATTTAAAGAATTATAAATGATAAATAAATAATTGGAAAGAAGAAAGAATTAATTGGTAAAATATTGGAATTTTATTTACTTTATTCTAATTAATACAATTGTTATTTAAATATTGTATTATTTACAAAATATTTACAATAACAATTATATAAAATGCTTAAAGTAAAATAAAAACTATTCTAATTTTTCCTAAATTCTAAATCTCCATCTTCTATCCAATGCTTCTTTGTCTGCTCATTTAATTTTACCTGCAAAACAATTAAAAGAAAAAAGTCAGAAATAAAGAAATAATTAAAAGCAGAAAAAATTATTTTAGTGTTCATCATTAAAAGCAAACGGCTGGAATCAGTTTTACCCTTTTTGCAAATCACGGGATTTCTCCCGGTTCACAAAAAGGGATGAATTTTTTATTTTCAAAAATGAATGCACAATTTAAAAATATGCACAAATTCATTTCTTTTGTCAAAATTGCATTTTAATTGTAAACTGCATTTTTTAAATCAATTGCACATTTTCAAATCCCATGCATATTTATAAAGCATAATACAAGCAGCATATGCATTTGCAACACAAAGAGATTCCAACGTAAACATGCACCAATATAGGAAGAAGTCAAAACACAAGGCTCCATGCAGTAGACAAAGAAGATATGCATTTTAAAACCAATTTGCAAGCAAAGCATATTTTCCATTTACATCATTTTCCAGCACTATTGCTTTTTCAGAACAAATACATAACATATCATTTTTATGTCAATTTGTATTGAGAACAAATACAAACCAATGTCAAAACAATAACATGTCCAAACACGAAGGCCTCAGATATGTTCATCATTGGCCATTAAAAAAGCATACAGTAGCAAGGCGAGAAGAAGAAGAAAAGAAGCTAGTCAAAATAAACATTTCAACGGTAGCATTCAAGAATTCAGAGGCATCATAAGCAAGCAACGAGGCAACCAAGAGTATACGAAGCAAAGCAAAGGAAGAAGAAGAAGATATCATAAAGGGTTTTCAACTTTCATCATCAAACCACTAAAAGAGAATCAGAAATGCAAACCAGGAAGCAGAAGCTTCATCACCGGTGTCACCTTGCCGTCAAAGCCCTCCTACGCACTCAACCCTCCTCCTCCATCTCCAGGTAACGATCATCTTTCTTTTCTTTCAATACCTCAAATAATCATGTGAAAAAACGAATAAGAATCAGAATAGGCGAAAACCACAACATGCAGTATTTGAAACCTAACGAAACGAAAACGAACTTACCGTAAATCCGTCGCCCCCCTAATGCTTTGCTGGAGGGAAGAGGAAAGTGAAGAGCACCGGTGGCCTTTGGCTGAGGAAAACGCAGAATCGGGCGTGAGAAAGACGAAAGAAGACGAAGTGAGGATGAACAAGCGCCGTTCCTGTGCAACCCTAATCCTTTTTTCCCTAAACCAAATTACGCTCACCCTAAAACAAAATTGAAAGATGTTTGGACTTAACCCTGTTTACCTCCCCTAAGCCCAACGAAACTGCTTATACACCCCCCTTCCCTGTCTCTTTGTCTTGGGCCCCTCAGAACCCTTTTGGCCCATATAAATTGCTCATCTGGCTTTTTTTTTTAATACACCTTTTTCCTATTTATTCTTTTTTTAGTTTTTAGAACTATTACTCATTTAGTTTAATTAATTAGTAATTTAATCAAATAGGATAATTTAATTAAACATTTTTAATAAGGTGACCAATTTTATTAACTTTAGGATTAATTTGGTAATTTTGGTATTCCCCTTTTTTATTAGACTTAATTAATAATTTTAAAGTTTTAATTTAGTTTAACTATTTAATAATTCTTAAAGCAATATCTTATATTAATATTAAAAAAAACATAAAAAATAGAAACATATAAAAGCCTTAAAAAATATAATATTTCCATTAATTAATTCTCTCGTTTTGCATATATTAAACAAAAATATAAAAAATACATGTTCACACACTTAGCCTTTTATTTAATTATTATATATCATTATCTGCATAATTTTCCTGTTCTTTACTTATTTATTTCGTTTACGTTTAAATCCAAGGGAAAAACGATTAAATTTGTTGACTTCATGTCCTCAAATCCAATCACGCGAACGTTCACATCTCATTAAAACTTAAGACAATTTTGTCTCAAATATTCAATCTTTTCAAAACTCATACCTTTTAAGCAAAAACTTCGACATTAGGTCGTCGTATCTTCAAAAACCCGTCCGTACCTCTTTTCGGCCAAAACAATTTATTTCTTAATCAAACGGTAAATTTTAATAAAACAGATATTTCAAAAGGTTCCTATAGAGTACTATAGATACATTGGGTGCTAATACCTTCCCACTGTATAACCAACCCCCGAACCGTAGATCTCTTTTCAAAAACGCCTTTTATTTTTATTACTTTTAAAAAGTATTATTTTACATTGCATATTTAGGGTTTTATTTCGCTCTTTCCCCTTTTCCCTTGGAAATAATAAAGCGCGGTGGCGACTCTTGTTTTTGTGAGATGAATTAATCAATAATTCGATCTCCGATTTACCCCGCTACATTTTTTATCGCTACACTACCATCCGTTGGAGTAACACAAATCTTGACAACAGACTACCTTCCATAATGACAAGGATACCATCCATTAGAGTAAAAAAAATCTCGACAACAGTCTACCTTCCATAATGACAAGGCTACCATCCATTGGAGTAACAAAAATCTCGACAACAAACTACCTTCCATAATGACAAGGCTACCATCCTGTGGAGTAACAAAAATCTCGCCAACAGACTAACTTCCATAATGACAAGGTTACCATCCGTTGGAGTGACAAAAATATCGACAACAGACTACCTTCCATAATGACAAGGCTACCATCCCGTGGAGTAACAAAATTCTCGCCAACAGACTAACTTCCATAATGACAAGGCTTCCATCCGTTGGAGTGACAAAAATCACGACAATAGACTACCTTCCATAATGACAAGGCTACCATCCATTGGAGTAACAAAAATATCGACAATAGACTACCTTCCATAATGATAAGGCTACCATCCTTTGGAGTAACAAAAATCTCGACAATAGACTACCTTCCATAATGACAAGGCTACCATCCATTGGAGTAATAAAATCTCGACAACAGACTACCTTCTATAATGACAAGGCTACCATCCATTGGAGTTATAAAAGTCTCGACAACAAACTACCTTCCATAATGACAAGGCTACCATCCATTGGATTTATAAAAATTTCGACAACAAACTACCATCCATAATGACTAGGCTACCATCCATTGGAGTAAAAAAGATTTTGACAACACACTACCTTCCATAATGATAATACTACCATCCGTTGGAGTAACAAAAATCTCGACAACAAACTACCTTCCATAATGACAAGGCTAGCATCCATTGGAGTAACAAAAATCTCGCCAACACACAACTTTCCATAATGACAAGGCTATCATCCATTAGAGTGACAAAAATCTCGACAATAGACTACCTTCCATAATGACTAGGCTACAATCCATTGGAGTAATGAAAATATCAACAAGAGACTAGCTTCTATAATGACAAGGCTACCATACATTGGAGTAACAAAAATCTCGCAAACAGACAACCTTCCATAATGACAAGGCTATCATCCATTAGAGTGACAAAAATCTCGATAATAGACTACCTTCCATAATGACTAGGCTACAATCCATTGGAGTAATGAAAATATCAACAAAAGACTACCTCTTATAATGACAAGGCTACCATCCATTGGAGTAACAAAAATCTCGCCAACAGACAACCTTCCATAATGAAAAGGCTACCATCCTTTGGAGTCACAAAAATCTCGACAATAGACTACCTTCCATAATGACAAGGCTACCATCCATTGGAGTAATGAAAATATAAACAAGAGACTACCTTCTATAATGACAAGGCTTCCATAAATTGTAATAACAAAAATCTCGACAACAAACTACCTTTCACAATGACAAGGCTACCATACATTGTAGTAACAAAAATCTCGACAACAGTCTACTTTCCATAATGACAAGGCTACCATCCATTTGAGTAACAAAAATCTCGACAATAGAGTACCTTCCATAATGACAAGGGTACCATCCATTGGAGTAACAAAAATCTTGACAACATACTACCTTCCATAATGACAAGGCTACCATCCATTGGAGTAATAAAAATATCAACAAGAGACTACCTTCCATAATGACAAGACTACCATGCATTGGAGTAAGAAAAATATCAACAAGAGACTACCTTCCATAATGACAAGGCTACCATCCATTGGAGTAACAAAAATCTCACCAACAGACTACTTTCCATAATGACAAGGCTACCATCCATTGGAGTGCCAAAAATCTCGACAATAGACTACCATCCATAATGACTAGGCACCATCAATTGGAGTAACAAAGATTTCGACAACACACTACCTTCCATAATGATAATCCTACCATCCGTTGGAGTAACAAAAATTTCGAAATCAAACTACCTTCCATAATGACAAGGCTACCATCCATTGGAGTAACAAAAATCTTGCCAACACACAACCTTCCATAATGACAAGGCTATCATCCATTAGAGTGAAAAAAATCTCGACAATAGACTACCTTCCATAATGACTAGGCTACCTTCCATTGGAGTAATGAAAATATCAACAAGATATTACCTTCTATAATGACAAGGCTACCATACATTGGAGTAACACAAATCTCGCCAATAGACAACCTTCCATAATGACAAGGCTATCATCCATTAGAGTGACAAAAATCTCGACAATAGATTACCTTCCATAATGACTAGGCTACCATCCTTTGGAGTAACAAAAATCTCGATAATAGACTACATTCCATAATGACAAGGCTACCATCCATTGGAGTAACAAAAATCTCACCAACAGACTACCTTCCATAATGACAAGGCTACCATCCATTGGAGTGCCAAAAATCTCGACAATAGACTACCATCCATAATGA
Source organism: Vicia faba (assembly GCA_948472305.1). Lineage (NCBI taxonomy): Eukaryota > Viridiplantae > Streptophyta > Magnoliopsida > Fabales > Fabaceae > Vicia > Vicia faba. The sequence goes on along the minus strand of OX451739.1, from coordinate 555,732,093 downwards.
CTAGGCACCATCAATTGGAGTAACAAAGATTTCGACAACACACTACCTTCCATAATGATAATCCTACCATCCGTTGGAGTAACTAAAATTTCGAAAACAAACTACCTTCCATAATGATAAGGCTACCATCCATTGGAGTAACAAAAATCTCGCCAACACACAACCTTCCATAATGACAAGGCTATCATCCATTAGAGTGACAAAAATCTCGACAATAGACTACCTTCCATAATTACTAGGCTACCATCCATTGGAGTAATGAAAATATCAACAAGAGATTACCTTCTATAATGACAAGGCTACCATACATTGGAGTAACAAAAATCTCGCCAACAGACAACCTTCCATAATGACAAGGCTATCATCCATTAGAGTGACAAAAATCTCGACAATAGATTACCTTCCATAATGACTAGGCTACCATCCATTGGAGTAATGAAAATATCAACAAGAGACTACCTTCTATAATGACAAGGCTAGCATCCATTTGAGTAACAAAAATCTCGCTAACAGACAACCTTCAATAATGAAAAGGCTACCATCCTTTGGAGTTACAAAAATCTCGATAATATACTACATTCCATAATGACAAGGCTACCATCCATTGGAGTAACAAAATCTCGAGAACAGACTACCTTCCATAATGACAAGGCTACCATCCATTGGAGTAACAAAAATATCAACAAGAGACTGCCTTCCATAATGACAAGGCTACCATCCATTGGAGTAACAAAAATCTCGCCAACAGACAACCTTCCATAATGACAAGGCTATCATTCATTAGAGTGACAAAAATCTCGACAATAGACTACCTTCCATAATGACTAGGCTACCATCCATTGGAGTAATGAAAATATAAACAAGAGACTACCTTCTATAATGACAAGGCTTCCATAAATTGTAATAACAAAAATCTCGACAACAAACTACCTTTCACAATGAAAAGGCTACACTACATTGTAGTAACAAAAATCTTAACAACAGTCTACTTTCCATAATGACAAGGCTACCATCCATTTGAGTAACAAAAATCTCGACAATAGACTACCTTCCATAATGACAAGGCTATCATCCATTGGAGTAACAAAAATCTTGACAATAGACTACCTTCCATAATGACAAGGCTACCATCCATTGGAGTAATGAAAATATCAACAAGAGACTACCCTCCATAATGACAAGGCTACCATGCATTGGAGTAAGGAAAATATCAACAAGAGACTACCTTCCATAATGACAAGGCTACCATCCATTGGAGTAACAAAAATCTCACCAACAAACTACCTTCCATAATGACAAGGCTACCATCCATTGGAGTGCCAAAAATCTCGACAATAGACTACCATCCATAATGACTAGGCTACCATCCATTGGAGTAACAAAGATTTCGACAACACACTACATTACATAATGATAATGCTACCATCCGTTGGAGTAACAAAAATTTCGAAAACAAACTACCTTCCATAATGACAAGGCTACCATCCATTGGAGTAACAAAAATCTCGCCAACACACAACCTTCCATAATGACAAGGCTATCATCCATTAGAGTGATAAAAATATCGACAATAGACTACCTTCCATAATGACTAGGCTACCATCCATTGGAGTAATGAAAATATCAACAAGAGATTACCTTCTATAATGACAAGGCTACCATACATTGGAGTAACAAAAATCTCGCCAATAGACAACCTTCCATAATGACAAGGCTATCATCCATTAGAGTGATAAAAATCTCGACAATAGACTACCTTCTATAATGACTAGGCTACCATCCATTGGAGTAATGAAAATATCAACAAGAGACTACCTTCTATAATGACAAGGCTACCATCCATTGGAGTAACAAAAATCTCGCCAACAGACAACCTTCCATAATGAAAAGGCTACCATCCTTTGGAGTGACAAAAATCTCGACAATAGACTACCTTCCATAATGACAAGGCTACCATCCATTGGAGTAACAAAATATCGACAACAGACTACCTTCCATAATGACAAGGCTACCATCCATTGGAGTAACGAAAATATCAAAAAGAGACTGCCTTCCATAATGACAAGGCTACCATCCATTGGAGTAACAAAAATCTCGCCAACAGACAACCTTCCATAATGACAAGGCTATCATCCATTAGAGTGACGAAATTCTCGACAATAGACTACCTTCCATAATGACTAGGCTACCATCCAATGGAGTAATGAAAATATAAACAAGAGACTACCTTCCATAATGACAAGGCTACCATGCATTGGAGTAAGGAAAATATCAACAAGAGACTGCCTTCCATAATGACAAGGCTACCATCCATTGGAGTAACAAATATCTCTCCAACAGACTACCTTCCATAATGACAAGGCTACCATCCATTGGAGTAACAAAAATCTCGACAATAGACTACCTTCCATAATGACAAGGCTACCATCCATTGGAGTAACAAAAATCTTGACAACAGACTACCATCCATAATGACAAGGCTACCATCCATTGGAGGAATGAAAATATCAACAAGAGACTACCTTCCATAATGACAAGGCTACCATGCATTGGAGTAAGGAAAATATCAACAAGAGACTACCTTCCATAATGACAAGGCTACCATCCATTGGAGTAACAAAAATCTCTCCAACAGACTACCTTCCATAATGACAAGGCTACCATCCATTGGAGTGCCAAAATTTTTGACAATAGACTACCATCCATAATGACTAGGCTACCATCCATTGGAGTAATAAAGATTTCGACAACACACTACCTTCCATAATGATAATGCTACCATCCGTTGGAGTAACAAAAATTTTGAAAACAAACTACCTTCCATAATGACAAGGCTACCATCCATTGGAGTAACAAAAATATCGACAACAGACTACCTTCCTAAATGAAAAGCCTACCATCATTTGGAGTAACAAAAATCTTGACAACAAACTACCATCCATAATGACTAGGCTACCATCCATTGGAGTAAAAAAGATTTCGACAACACACTACCTTCCATAATGATAATACTACCATCCGTTGGAGTAACAAAAATCTCGACAACAAACTACCTTCCATAATGACAAGTCTACCATCCATTGGAGTAACAAAAATCTCGCCAACACACAACCTTCCATAATGACAAGGCTATCATCCATTAGAGTGACAAAAATCTCGACAATAGACTACCTTCCATAATTACTAGGCTACCATCCATTGGAGTAATGAAAATATCAACAAGAGACTAGCTTCTATAATGACAAGGCTACCATACATTGGAGTAACAAAAATCTCGCCAACAGACAACCTTCCATAATGACAAGGCTATCATCCATTAGAGTGACAAAAATCTCGATAATAGACTACCTTCCATAATGACTAGGCTACAATCCATTGGAGTAATGAAAATATCAACAAAAGACTACCTCCTATAATGACAAGGCTACCATCCATTGGAGTAACAAAAATCTCGCCAACAGACAACCTTCCATAATGAAAAGGCTACCATCCTTTGGAGTCACAAAAATCTCGACAATAGACTACCTTCCATAATGACAAGGCTACCATCCATTGGAGTAATGAAAATATAAACAAGAGACTACCTTCTATAATGACAAGGCTTCCATAAATTGTAATAACAAAAATCTCGACAACAAACTACCTTTCACAATGACAAGGCTACCATACATTGTAGTAACAAAAATCTCGACAACAGTCTACTTTCCATAATGACAAGGCTACCATCCATTTGAGTAACAAAAATCTCGACAATAGAGTACCTTCCATAATGACAAGGGTACCATCCATTGGAGTAACAAAAATCTTGACAACATACTACCTTCCATAATGACAAGGCTACCATCCATTGGAGTAATAAAAATATCAACAAGAGACTACCTTCCATAATGACAAGACTACCATGCATTGGAGTAAGAAAAATATCAACAAGAGACTACCTTCCATAATGACAAGGCTACCATCCATTGGAGTAACAAAAATCTCACCAACAGACTACTTTCCATAATGACAAGGCTACCATCCATTGGAGTGCCAAAAATCTCGACAATAGACTACCATCCATAATGACTAGGCACCATCAATTGGAGTAACAAAGATTTCGACAACACACTACCTTCCATAATGATAATCCTACCATCCGTTGGAGTAACAAAAATTTCGAAATCAAACTACCTTCCATAATGACAAGGCTACCATCCATTGGAGTAACAAAAATCTTGCCAACACACAACCTTCCATAATGACAAGGCTATCATCCATTAGAGTGAAAAAAATCTCGACAATAGACTACCTTCCATAATGACTAGGCTACCTTCCATTGGAGTAATGAAAATATCAACAAGATATTACCTTCTATAATGACAAGGCTACCATACATTGGAGTAACACAAATCTCGCCAATAGACAACCTTCCATAATGACAAGGCTATCATCCATTAGAGTGACAAAAATCTCGACAATAGATTACCTTCCATAATGACTAGGCTACCATCCTTTGGAGTGACAAAAATCTCGATAATAGACTACATTCCATAATGACAAGGCTACCATCCATTGGAGTAACAAAAATCTCACCAACAGACTACCTTCCATAATGACAAGGCTACCATCCATTGGAGTGCCAAAAATCTCGACAATAGACTACCATCCATAATGACTAGGCACCATCAATTGGAGTAACAAAGATTTTGACAACACACTACCTTCCATAATGATAATCCTACCATCCGTTGGAGTAACTAAAATTTCGAAAACAAACTACCTTCCATAATGATAAGGCTACCATCCATTGGAGTAACAAAAATCTCGCCAACACACAACCTTCCATAATGACAAGGCTATCATCCATTAGAGTGACAAAAATCTCGACAATAGACTACCTTCCATAATTACTAGGCTACCATCCATTGGAGTAATGAAAATATCAACAAGAGATTACCTTCTATAATGACAAGGCTACCATACATTGGAGTAACAAAAATCTCGCCAACAGACAACCTTCCATAATGACAAGGCTATCATCCATTAGAGTGACAAAAATCTCGACAATAGATTACCTTCCATAATGACTAGGCTACCATCCATTGGAGTAATGAAAATATCAACAAGAGACTACCTTCTATAATGACAAGGCTAGCATCCATTTGAGTAACAAAAATCTCGCTAACAGACAACCTTCAATAATGAAAAGGCTACCATCCTTTGGAGTTACAAAAATCTCGATAATATACTACATTCCATAATGACAAGGCTACCATCCATTGGAGTAACAAAATCTCGAGAACAGACTACCTTCCATAATGACAAGGCTACCATCCATTGGAGTAACAAAAATATCAACAAGAGACTGCCTTCCATAATGACAAGGCTACCATCCATTGGAGTAACAAAAATCTCGCCAACAGACAACCTTCCATAATGACAAGGCTATCATTTATTAGAGTGACAAAAATCTCGACAATAGACTACCTTCCATAATGACTAGGCTACCATCCATTGGAGTAATGAAAATATAAACAAGAGACTACCTTCTATAATGACAAGGCTTCCATAAATTGTAATAACAAAAATCTCGACAACAAACTACCTTTCACAATGAAAAGGCTACACTACATTGTAGTAACAAAAATCTTAACAACAGTCTACTTTCCATAATGACAAGGCTACCATCCATTTGAGTAACAAAAATCTCGACAATAGACTACCTTCCATAATGACAAGGCTACCATCCATTGGAGTAACAAAAATCTTGACAATAGACTACCTTCCATAATGACAAGGCTACCATCCATTGGAGTAATGAAAATATCAACAAGAGACTACCCTCCATAATGACAAGGCTACCATGCATTGGAGTAAGGAAAATATCAACAAGAGACTACCTTCCATAATGACAAGGCTACCATCCATTGGAGTAACAAAAATCTCACCAACAAACTACCTTCCATAATGACAAGGCTACCATCCATTGGAGTGCCAAAAATCTCGACAATAGACTACCATCCATAATGACTAGGCTACCATCCATTGGAGTAACAAAGATTTCGACAACACACTACATTACATAATGATAATGCTACCATCCGTTGGAGTAACAAAAATTTCGAAAACAAACTACCTTCCATAATGACAAGGCTACCATCCATTGGAGTAACAAAAATCTCGCCAACACACAACCTTCCATAATGACAAGGCTATCATCCATTAGAGTGATAAAAATATCGACAATAGACTACCTTCCATAATGACTAGGCTACCATCCATTGGAGTAATGAAAATATCAACAAGAGATTACCTTCTATAATGACAAGGCTACCATACATTGGAGTAACAAAAATCTTGCCAATAGACAACCTTCCATAATGACAAGGCTATCATCCATTAGAGTGATAAAAATCTCGACAATAGACTACCTTCTATAATGACTAGGCTACCATCCATTGGAGTAATGAAAATATCAACAAGAGACTACCTTCTATAATGACAAGGCTACCATCCATTGGAGTAACAAAAATCTCGCCAACAGACAACCTTCCATAATGAAAAGGCTACCATCCTTTGGAGTGACAAAAATCTCGACAATAGACTACCTTCCATAATGACAAGGCTACCATCCATTGGAGTAACAAAATATCGACAACAGACTACCTTCCATAATGACAAGGCTACCATCCATTGGAGTAACGAAAATATCAAAAAGAGACTGCCTTCCATAATGACAAGGCTACCATCCATTGGAGTAACAAAAATCTCGCCAACAGACAACCTTCCATAATGACAAGGCTATCATCCATTAGAGTGACGAAATTCTCGACAATAGACTACCTTCCATAATGACTAGGCTACCATCCAATGGAGTAATGAAAATATAAACAAGAGACTACCTTCCATAATGACAAGGCTACCATGCATTGGAGTAAGGAAAATATCAACAAGAGACTGCCTTCCATAATGACAAGGCTACCATCCATTGGAGTAACAAATATCTCTCCAACAGACTACCTTCCATAATGACAAGGCTACCATCCATTGGAGTAACAAAAATCTCGACAATAGACTACCTTCCATAATGACAAGGCTACCATCCATTGGAGTAACAAAAATCTTGACAACAGACTACCATCCATAATGACAAGGCTACCATCCATTGGAGGAATGAAAATATCAACAAGAGACTACCTTCCATAATGACAAGGCTACCATGCATTGGAGTAAGGAAAATATCAACAATAGACTACCTTCCATAATGACAAGGCTACCATCCATTGGAGTAACAAAAATCTCTCCAACAGACTACCTTCCATAATGACAAGGCTACCATCCATTGGAGTGCCAAAATTTTTGACAATAGACTACCATCCATAATGACTAGGCTACCATCCATTGGAGTAATAAAGATTTCGACAACACACTACCTTCCATAATGATAATGCTACCATCCGTTGGAGTAACAAAAATTTTGAAAACAAACTACCTTCCATAATGACAAGGCTACCATCCATTGGAGTAACAAAAATATCGACAACAGACTACCTTCCTAAATGAAAAGCCTACCATCATTTGGAGTAACAAAAATCTTGACAACAAACTACCATCCATAATGACTAGGCTACCATCCATTGGAGTAAAAAAGATTTCGACAACACACTACCTTCCATAATGATAATACTACCATCCGTTGGAGTAACAAAAATCTCGACAACAAACTACCTTCCATAATGACAAGTCTACCATCCATTGGAGTAACAAAAATCTCGCCAACACACAACCTTCCATAATGACAAGGCTATCATCCATTAGAGTGACAAAAATCTCGACAATAGACTACCTTCAATAATTACTAGGCTACCATCCATTGGAGTAATGAAAATATCAACAAGAGACTAGCTTCTATAATGACAAGGCTACCATACATTGGAGTAACAAAAATCTCGCCAACAGACAACCTTCCATAATGACAAGGCTATCATCCATTAGAGTGACAAAAATCTCGACAATAGATTACCTTCCATAATGACTAGGCTACCATCCATTGGAGTAATGAAAATATCAACAAGAGACTACCTTCTAATATGTCAAGGCTAGCATCCATTGGAGTAACAAAAATCTGGCTAACAGACAACCTTCCATAATGAAAAGGCTACCATCCTTTGGAGTGACAAAAATCTCGATAATATACTACATTCCATAATGACAAGGCTACCATCCTTTAGAGTAACAAAATCTCGAGAACAGACTACCTTCCAAAATGACAAGGCTACCATCCATTGGAGTAACAAAAATATCAACAAGAGACTGCCTTCCATAATGACAAGGCTACCATCCATTGGAGTAACAAAAATCTCGCCAGCAGACAACCTTCCATAATGACAAGGCTATCATTCATTAGAGTGACAAAAATCTCGACAATAGACTACCTTCCATAATGACTAGGCTACCATCCATTGGAGTAATGAAAATATAAACAAGAGACTACCTTCTATAATGACAAGGCTTCCATAAATTGTAATAACAAAAATCTCGACAACAAACTACCTTTCACAATGAAAAGGCTACACTACATTGTAGTAACAAAAATCTTAACAACAGTCTACTTTCCATAATGACAAGGCTACCATCCATTTGAGTAACAAAAATCTCGACAATAGACTACCTTCCATAATGACAAGGCTACCATCCATTGGAGTAACAAAAATCTTGACAATAGACTACCTTCCATAATGACAAGGCTACCATCCATTGGAGTAATGAAAATATCAACAAGAGACTACCCTCCATAATGACAAGGCTACCATGCATTGGAGTAAGGAAAATATCAACAAGAGACTACCTTCCATAATGACAAGGCTACCATCCATTGGAGTAACAAAAATCTCACCAACAAACTACCTTCCATAATGACAAGGCTACCATCCATTGGAGTGCCAAAAATCTCGACAATAGACTACCATCCATAATGACTAGGCTACCATCCATTGGAGTAACAAAGATTTCGACAACACACTACCTTACATAATGATAATGCTACCATCCGTTGGAGTAACAAAAATTTCGAAAACAAACTACCTTCCATAATGACAAGGCTACCATCCATTGGAGTAACAAAAATCTCGCCAACACACAACCTTCCATAATGACAAGGCTATCATCCATTAGAGTGATAAAAATCTCGACAATAGACTACCTTCCATAATGACTAGGCTACCATCCATTGGAGTAATGAAAATATCAACAAGAGATTACCTTCTATAATGACAAGGCTACCATACATTGGAGTAACAAAAATCTCGCCAATAGACAACCTTCCATAATGACAAGGCTATCATCCATTAGAGTGACAAAAATCTCGACAATAGACTACCTTCTATAATGACTAGGCTACCATCCATTGGAGTAATGAAAATATCAACAAGAGACTACCTTCTTTAATGACAAGGCTACCATCCATTGGAGTAACAAAAATCTCGCCAACAGACAACCTTCCATAATGAAAAGGCTACCATCCTTTGGAGTGACAAAAATCTCGACAATAGACTACCTTCCATAATGACAAGGCTACCATCCATTGGAGTAACAAAATATCGACAACAGACTACCTTCCATAATGACAAGGCTACCATCCATTGGAGTAACGAAAATATCAAAAAGAGATTGCCTTCAATAATGACAAGGCTACCATCCATTGGAGTAACAAAAATCTCTCCAACAGACAACCTTCCATAATGACAAGGCTATCATCCATTAGAGTGACGAAATTCTCGACAATAGACTACCTTCCATAATGACTAGGCTACCATCCATTGGAGTAATGAAAATATAAACAAGAGACTACCTTCCATAATGACAAGGCTACCATGCATTGGAGTAAGGAAAATATCAACAAGAGACTGCCTTCCATAATGACAAGGCTACCATCAATTGGAGTAACAAATATCTCTCCAACAGACTACCTTCCATAATGACAAGGCTACCATCCATTGGAGTAACAAAAATCTCGACAATAGACTACCTTCCATAATGACAAGGCTACCATCCATTGGAGTAACAAAAATCTTGACAACAGACTACCATCCATAATGACAAGGCTACCATCCATTGGAGTAATGAAAATATCAACAAGAGACTACCTTCCATAATGACAAGGCTACCATGCATTGGAGTAAGGAAAATATCAACAAGAGACTACCTTCCATAATGACAAGGCTACCATCCATTGGAGTAACAAAAATCTCTCCAACAGACTACCTTCCATAATGACAAGGCTACCATCCATTGGAGTGCCAAAATTTTTGACAATAGACTACCATCCATAATGACTAGGCTACCATCCATTGGAGTAATAAAGATTTCGACAACACACTACCTTCCATAATGATAATGCTACCATCCGTTGGAGTTACAAAAATTTTGAAAACAAACTACCTTGCATAATGACAAGGCTACCATCCATTGGAGTAACAAAAATATCGACAACAGACTACCTTCCTAAATGAAAAGCCTACCATCATTTGGAGTAACAAAAATCTTGACAACAAACTACCATCCATAATGACTAGGCTACCATCCATTGGAGTAAAAAAGATTTCGACAACACACTACCTTCCATAATGATAATACTACCATCCGTTCGAGTAACAAAAATCTCGACAACAAACTACCTTCCATAATGACAAGGCTACCATCCATTGGAGTAACAAAAATATCGACAACAGACTACCTTCCTAAATGAAAAGCCTACCATCATTTGGAGTAACAAAAATCTTGACAACAAACTACCATCCATAATGACTAGGCTACCATCCATTGGAGTAAAAAAGATTTCGACAACACACTACCTTCCATAATGATAATACTACCATCCGTTGGAGTAACAAAAATCTCGACAACAAACTACCTTCCATAATGACAAGGCTACCATCCATTGGAGTAACAAAAATCTCGACAATAGACTACCTTCCATAATGACAAGGCTACCATCCATTGGAGTAACAAAAATCTTGACAACAGACTACCATCCATAATGACAAGGCTACCATCCATTGGAGTAATGAAAATATCAACAAGAGACTACCTTCCATAATGACAAGGCTACCATGCATTGGAGTAAGGAAAATATCAACAAGAGACTACCTTCCATAATGACAAGGCTACCATCCATTGGAGTAACAAAAATCTCTCCAACAGACTACCTTCCATAATGACAAGGCTACCATCCATTGGAGTGCCAAAATTTTTGACAATAGACTACCATCCATAATGACTAGGCTACCATCCATTGGAGTAATAAAGATTTCAACAACACACTACCTTCCATAATGATAATGCTACCATCCGTTGGAGTTACAAAAATTTTGAAAACAAACTACCTTGCATAATGACAAGGCTACCATCCATTGGAGTAACAAAAATATCGACAACAGACTACCTTCCTAAATGAAAAGCCTACCATCATTTGGAGTAACAAAAATCTTGACAACAAACTACCATCCATAATGACTAGGCTACCATCCATTGGAGTAAAAAAGATTTCGACAACACACTACCTTCCATAATGATAATACTACCATCCGTTGGAGTAACAAAAATCTCGACAACAAACTACCTTCCATAATGACAAGTCTACCATCCATTGGAGTAACAAAAATCTCGCCAACACACAACCTTCCATAATGACAAGGCTATCATCCATTAGAGTGACAAAAATCTCGACAATAGACTACCTTCAATAATTACTAGGCTACCATCCATTGGAGTAATGAAAATATCAACAAGAGACTAGCTTCTATAATGACAAGGCTACCATACATTGGAGTAACAAAAATCTCGCCAACATACAACCTTCCATAATGACAAGGCTATCATCCATTAGAGTGACAAAAATCTCGACAATAGACTACCTTCCATAATGACTAGGCTACAATCCATTGGAGTAATGAAAATATCAACAAGAGACTACCTTCTATAATGACAAGGCTAACATCCATTGGAGTAACAAAAATCTCGCCAACAGACAACCTTCCATAATGAAAAGGCTACCATCCTTTGGAGTCACAAAAATATCGACAATAGACTACCTTCCATAATGACAAGGCTAGCATCCATTGGAGTAACGAAAATATCAACAAGAGACTACCTTCCATAATGACAAGGCTAACATCCATTAAAGTAACAAAAATCTCGCCAACAGACAACCTTCCATAATGACAAGGCTATCATCCATTAGAGTGACAAAAATCTCGACAATAGACTACCTTCCATAATGACTAGGCTACCATCCATTGGAGTAATGAAAATATAAACAAGAGACTACCTTCTATAATGACAAGGCTTCCATAAATTGTAATAACAAAAATCTCGACAACAAACTACCTTTCACAATGAAAAGGCTACACTACATTGTAGTAACAAAAATCTTAACAACAGTCTACTTTCCATAATGACAAGGCTACCATCCATTGGAGTAACAAAAATCTTGACAATAGACTACCTTCCATAATGACAAGGCTACCATCCATTGGAGTAATGAAAATATCAACAAGAGACTACCCTCCATAATGACAAGGCTACCATGCATTGGAGTAAGGAAAATATCAACAAGAGACTACCTTCCATAATGACAAGGCTACCATCCATTGGAGTAACAAAAATCTCACCAACAAACTACCTTCCATAATGACAAGGCTACCATCCATTGGAGTGCCAAAAATCTCGACAATAGACTACCATCCATAATGACTAGGCTACCATCCATTGGAGTAACAAAGATTTCGACAACACACTACCTTACATAATGATAATGCTACCATCTGTTGGAGTAACAAAAATTTCGAAAACAAACTACCTTCCATAATGACAAGGCTATCATCCATTGGAGTAACAAAAATCTCGCCAACACACAACCTTCCATAATGACAAGGCTATCATCCATTAGAGTGATAAAAATCTCGACAATAGACTACCTTCCATAATGACTAGGCTACCATCCATTGGAGTAATGAAAATATCAATAAGAGATTACCTTCTATAATGACAAGGCTACCATACATTGGAGTAACAAAAATCTCGCCAATAGACAACCTTCCATAATGACAAGGCTATCATCCATTAGAGTGACAAAAATCTCGACAATAGACTACCTTCTATAATGACTAGGCTACCATCCATTGGAGAAATGAAAATATCAACAAGAGACTACCTTCTATAATGACAAGGCTACCATCCATTGGAGTAACAAAAATCTCGCCAACAGACAACCTTCCATAATGAAAAGGCTACCATCCTTTGGAGTGACAAAAATCTCGACAATAGACTACCTTCCATAATGACAAGGCTACCATCCATTGGAGTAACAAAATATCGACAACAGACTACCTTCCATAATGACAAGGCTACCATCCATTGGAGTAACGAAAATATCAAAAAGAGACTGCCTTCCATAATGACAAGGCTACCATCCATTGGAGTAACAAAAATCTCGCCAACAGACAACCTTCCATAATGACAAGGCTATCATCCATTAGAGTGACGAAATTCTCGACAATAGACTACCTTCCATAATGACTAGGCTACCATCCATTGGAGTAATGAAAATATAAACAAGAGACTACCTTCCATAATGACAAGGCTACCATGCATTGGAGTAAGGAAAATATCAACAAGAGACTGCCTTCCATAATGACAAGGCTACCATCAATTGGAGTAACAAATATCTCTCCAACAGACTACCTTCCATAATGACAAGGCTACCATCCATTAGAGTAACAAAAATCTCGACAATAGACTACCTTCCATAATGACAAGGCTACCATCCTTTGGAGTAACAAAAATCTTGACAACAGACTACCATCCATAATGACAAGGCTACCATCCATTGGAGTAATGAAAATATCAACAAGAGACTACCTTCCATAATGACAAGGCTACCATGCATTGGAGTAAGGAAAATATCAACAAGAGACTACCTTCCATAATGACAAGGCTACCATCCATTGGAGTAACAAAAATCTCTCCAACAGACTACCTTCCATAATGACAAGGCTACCATCCATTGGAGTGCCAAAATTTTTGACAATAGACTACCATCCATAATGACTAGGCTACCATCCATTGGAGTAATAAAGATTTCGACAACACACTACCTTCCATAATGATAATGCTACCATCCGTTGGAGTTACAAAAATTTTGAAAACAAACTACCTTCCATAATGACAAGGCTACCATCCATTGGAGTAACAAAAATATCGACAAAAAACTACCTTCCTAAATGAAAAGCCTACCATCATTTGGAGTAACAAAAATCTTGACAACAAACTACCATCCATAATGACTAGGCTACCATCCATTGGAGTAAAAAAGATTTCGACAACACACTACCTTCCATAATGATAATACTACCATCCGTTGGAGTAACAAAAATCTCGACAACAAACTACCTTCCATAATGACAAGTCTACCATCCATTGGAGTAACAAAAATCTCGCCAACATACATCCTTCCATAATGACAAGGCTATCATCCATTAGAGTGACAAAAATCTCGACAATAGACTACCTTCAATAATTACTAGGCTACCATCCATTGGAGTAATGAAAATATCAACAAGAGACTAGCTTCTATAATGACAAGGCTACCATACATTGGAGTAACAAAAATCTCGCCAACAGACAACCTTCCATAATGACAAGGCTATCATCCATTAGAGTGACAAAAATCTCGACAATAGACTACCTTCCATAATGACTAGGCTACAATCCATTGGAGTAATGAAAATATCAACAAGAGACTACCTTCTATAATGACAAGGCTAACATCCATTGGAGTAACAAAAATCTCGCTAACAGACAACCTTCCATAATGAAAAGGCTACATCCTTTGGAGTCACAAAAATCTCGACAATAGACTACCTTCAATAATTACTAGGCTACCATCCATTGGAGTAATGAAAATATCAACAAGAGACTAGCTTCCATAATGACAAGGCTACCATCCATTGAAGTAACAAAAATCTCGCCAACAGACAACCTTCCATAATGACAAGGCTATCATCCATTAGAGTGACAAAAATCTCGACAATAGACTACCTTCCATAATGACTAGGCTAACATCCATTGGATTAATGAAAATATAAACAAGAGACTACCTTCTATAATGACAAGGCTTCCATACAATGTAGTAACAAAAATCTCGACAACAAACTACCTTTCACAATGATAAGGCTACCAAACATTGTAGTAACAAAAATCTCGACAACAGTCTACTTTCCATAATGACAAGGCTACCATCCATTTGAGTAACAAAAATCTCGACAATAGACTACCTTCCATAATGACAAGGATACCATCCATTAGAGTAACAAAAATCTTGACAACAGACTACCTTCCATAATGACAAGGCTACCATCCATTGGAGTAATGAAAATATCAACAAGAGACTACCTTCCATTATGACAATGCTACCATGCATTGGAGTAAGGAAAATATCAACAAGAGACTACCTTCCATAATGACAAGGCTACCATCCATTGGAGTAACCAAAATCTCGCCAATAGGCTACCTTCCATAATGACAAGGCTACCATCCATTGGAGTGCCAAAAATATCGACCTAGACTACCATCCATAATGACTAGGCTACCATCCATTGGAGTAACAAAGATTTCGACAACACACTACCTTCCATAATTATAATGCTACCATCCGTTGGAGTAACATAAATTTCGAAAACAAACTACCTTCCATAATGACAAGGCTACCATCCATTGGAGTAACAAAAATATCGACAACAGACTACCTTCCTTAATGAAAAACCTACCATCCATTGGAGTAACAAAAATCTTGACAACAAACTACCATCCATAATGACTAGGCTACCATCCATTGGAGTAAAAAAGATTTCGACAACATACTACCTTCCATAATGATAATACTACCATCCGTTAGAGTAACAAAAATCTCGACAACAAACTACCTTCCATAATGACAAGGCTACCATCCATTAGAGTAACAAAAATCTCGCCAACATACATCCTTCCATAATGACAAGGCTATCATCCATTAGAGTGACAAAAATCTCGACAATTGACTACCTTCCATAATGACTAGGCTACCATCCATTCGAGTAATAAAAATATCAACAAGAGACTACCTTCTATAATGACAAGGCTACCATACATTGGAGTAACAAAAATCTAGCCAACAGACTAACTTCCATAATGACAAGGCTACCATCTGTTGGAGTGACAAAAATCTCGACAATAGACTACCTTCCATAATGACAAGGCTACCATCCATTGGAGTAACAAAAATATCGACAACAGACTACCTTCCATAATGACAAGGCTACAATCCATTGGAGTGACAAAAATCTCGCCAACAGACAACCTTCCATAATGAAAAGGCTACCATCCTTTGGAGTCACAAAAATCTCGACAATAGACTACCTTCCATAATGACAAGGCTACCATCCATTGGAGTAACGAAAATATCAACAAGAGACTACCTTCCATAATGACAAGGCTACCATCCATTGGAGTAACAAAAATCTCGCCAACAGATAACCTTCCATAATGACAAGGCTATCATCCATTAGAGTGACAAAAATCACGACAATAGACTACCTTCCATAATGACAAGGCTATGATCCATTGGATTAATGAAAATATCAACAAGAGACTACCTTCCATAATGAAAAGGCTACCATGCATTGGAGTAAGGGAAATATAAACAAGAGACTACCTTCCATAATGACAAGGCTACCATCCATTGGAGTAACAAAAATCTCGCCAACAGACTACCTTCCATAATGACAAGGCTACCATCCATTGGAGTGCCAAAAATCTCGACAATAGACTACCATCCATAATTACTAGGCTACCATCCATTGGAGTAACAAAGGTTTCGATAACACACTACCTTCCATAATGATAATGCTACCATCCGTTGGAGTAAAAAAAATTTCGAAAACAAACTACCTTCCATAATGACAAGGCTACCATCCATTGCAGTAACAAAAATATCGACAATAGACTACCTTCCTTAATGAAAAGCCTACCATCCATTAGAGTAACAAAAATCTTGACAACAAACTACCATCCATAATGACTAGGCTACCATCCATTGGAGTAAAAAAGATTTCGACAACACACTACCTTCCATAATGATAATACTACCATCCGTTGGAGTAACAAAAATTTCGACAACAAACTACCTTCCATAATGACAAGGCTACCATCCATTGGATTAACAAAAATCTCGCCAACACACAACCTTCCATAATGACAAGGCTATCATCCGTTAGAGTGACAAAAATCTCGACAATAGACTACCTTCCATAATGACTAGGCTACCATCCATTGGAGTAATGAAAATATCAACAAGAGACTACCTTCTATAATGACAAGGCTACCATACATTGGAGTAACAAAAATCTCACCAAAAGACTAACTTCCATAATGACAAGGCTAACATCTGTTGGAGTGACAAAAATCTCGAGAATAGACTACCTTCCATAATGACAAGGCTACCATCTATTAGAGTAACAAAAATCTCGCCAACAGACAACTTTCCATAATGACAAGGCTATCATCCATTAGAGTGACAAAAATATCGACAATAGACTACCTTCCATAATGACTAGGCTACCATCCATTAGAGTAACAAAAATCTTGACAACAAACTACCATCCATAATGACTAGGCTACTATCCATTGGAGTAAAAAAGATTTCGACAACACACTACCTTCCATAATGATAATACTACCATCCGTTGGAGTAATAAAAATCTCGACAACAAACTACCTTCCATAATGACAAGGCTACCATCCATTGGAGTAACAAAAATCTCGCCAACACACAACCTTCCATAATGACAAGGCTATCATCCGTTAGAGTGACAAAAATCTCGACAATAGACTTTCTTCCATAATGACTAGGCTACCATCCATTGGAGTAATGAAAATATCAACAAGAGACTACCTTCAAAATGACAAGGCTACCATACATTGTAGTAACAAAAATCTCACCAACATACTAACTTCCATAATGACAAGGCTACCATACATTGGAGTAACAAAAATCTCGCAAACAGATAACCTTCCATAATGACAAGGCTATCATCCATTAGAGTGACAAAAATCTCGACAATAGACTACCTTCCATAATGAAAAGGCTATGATCCATTGGATTAATGAAAAAATCAACAAGAGACTACCTTCCATAATGACAAGGCTACCATGCATTGGAGTAAGGGAAATATAAACAAGAGACTACCTTCCATAATGACAAGGCTACCATCCATTGGAATAACAAAAATCTCGCCAACAGACTACCTTCCATAATGACAAGGCTACCATCCATTGGAGTGCCAAAAATCTCGACAATAGACTACCATCCATAATTACTAGGCTACCATCCATTGGAGTAACAAAGATTTCGATAACACACTACCTTCCATAATGATAATGCTACCATCCGAAGGAGTAACAAAAATTTCGAAAACAAACTACCTTCCATAATGACAAGGCTACCATCCATTGGAGTAACAAAAATATCGACAATAGACTACCTTCCTTAATGAAAAGCCTACCATCAATTAGAGTAACAAAAATCTTGACAACAAACTACCATCCATAATGACTAGGCTACCATTCATTGGAGTAAAAAAGATTTCGACAACACACTACCTTCCATAATGATAATACTACCACCCGTTGGAGTAACAAAAATCTCGACAACAAACTACCTTCCATAATGACAAGGCTACCATCCATTGGAGTAACAAAAATCTCGCCAACACACAACCTTCCATAATGACAAGGCTATCATCCGTTAGAGTGACAAAAATCTCGACAATAGACAACCTTCCATAATGACTAGGCTACCATCCATTGGAGTAATGAAAATATCAACAACAGACTACCTTCTATAATGACAAGGCTACCATACATTGGAGTAACAAAAATCTCACCAACAGACTAACTTCCATAATGACAAGGCTACCATCTGTTGGAGTGACAAAAATCTCGACAATAGACTACCTTCCATAATGACAAGGCTACAATCCATTAGAGTAACAAAAATCTCGCCAACAGACAACCTTCCATAATGACAAGGCTATCATCCATTAGAGTGACAAAAATATCGACAATAGACTACCTTCCATAATGACTAGGCTCCCATCCATTGGAGTAATGAAAATATAAACAAGAGCATACCTTATATAATGACAAGGCTTCCATACATTGTAATAACAAAAATCTCGACAACAAACTACCTTTCATAATGACAAGGCTACCATAAATTGTAGTAACAAAAATCTCGACAACAGTCTACTTTCCATAATGACAAGGATACCATCCATTTGAGTAACAAAAATCTCGCCAACAGACTACCTTCCATAATGACAAGGCTACCATCCATTGGAGTGCCAAAAATCTCGACAATAGACTACCATCCATAATGACTAGGCTACCATCCATTGGAGTAACAAAGATTTCGACAACACACTACCTTCCATAATGATAATGCTACCATCCGTTGGAGTAAAAAAAATTTCGAAAACAAACTACCTTCCATAATGACAAGGCTACCATCCATTGCAGTAACAAAA
Organism: Vicia faba; assembly: GCA_948472305.1. Taxonomy (NCBI): domain Eukaryota; kingdom Viridiplantae; phylum Streptophyta; class Magnoliopsida; order Fabales; family Fabaceae; genus Vicia; species Vicia faba. The sequence continues at coordinate 555,712,489 of OX451739.1, read as the reverse complement.
ATATCGACAATAGACTACCTTCCTTAATGAAAAGCCTACCATCCATTAGAGTAACAAAAATCTTGACAACAAACTACCATCCATAATGACTAGGCTACCATCCATTGGAGTAAAAAAGATTTCGACAACACACTACCTTCCATAATGATAATACTACCATCCGTTGGAGTAACAAAAATTTCGACAACAAACTACCTTCCATAATGACAAGGCTACCATCCATTGGATTAACAAAAATCTCGCCAACACACAACCTTCCATAATGACAAGGCTATCATCCGTTAGAGTGACAAAAATCTCGACAATAGACTACCTTCCATAATGACTAGGCTACCATCCATTGGAGTAATGAAAATATCAACAAGAGACTACCTTCTATAATGACAAGGCTACCATACATTGGAGTAACAAAAATCTCACCAAAAGACTAACTTCCATAATGACAAGGCTAACATCTGTTGGAGTGACAAAAATCTCGAGAATAGACTACCTTCCATAATGACAAGGCTACCATCTATTAGAGTAACAAAAATCTCGCCAACAGACAACTTTCCATAATGACAAGGCTATCATCCATTAGAGTGACAAAAATATCGACAATAGACTACCTTCCATAATGACTAGGCTACCATCCATTAGAGTAACAAAAATCTTGACAACAAACTACCATCCATAATGACTAGGCTACTATCCATTGGAGTAAAAAAGATTTCGACAACACACTACCTTCCATAATGATAATACTACCATCCGTTGGAGTAATAAAAATCTCGACAACAAACTACCTTCCATAATGACAAGGCTACCATCCATTGGAGTAACAAAAATCTCGCCAACACACAACCTTCCATAATGACAAGGCTATCATCCGTTAGAGTGACAAAAATCTCGACAATAGACTTTCTTCCATAATGACTAGGCTACCATCCATTGGAGTAATGAAAATATCAACAAGAGACTACCTTCAAAATGACAAGGCTACCATACATTGTAGTAACAAAAATCTCACCAACATACTAACTTCCATAATGACAAGGCTACCATACATTGGAGTAACAAAAATCTCGCAAACAGATAACCTTCCATAATGACAAGGCTATCATCCATTAGAGTGACAAAAATCTCGACAATAGACTACCTTCCATAATGAAAAGGCTATGATCCATTGGATTAATGAAAAAATCAACAAGAGACTACCTTCCATAATGACAAGGCTACCATGCATTGGAGTAAGGGAAATATAAACAAGAGACTACCTTCCATAATGACAAGGCTACCATCCATTGGAATAACAAAAATCTCGCCAACAGACTACCTTCCATAATGACAAGGCTACCATCCATTGGAGTGCCAAAAATCTCGACAATAGACTACCATCCATAATTACTAGGCTACCATCCATTGGAGTAACAAAGATTTCGATAACACACTACCTTCCATAATGATAATGCTACCATCCGAAGGAGTAACAAAAATTTCGAAAACAAACTACCTTCCATAATGACAAGGCTACCATCCATTGGAGTAACAAAAATATCGACAATAGACTACCTTCCTTAATGAAAAGCCTACCATCAATTAGAGTAACAAAAATCTTGACAACAAACTACCATCCATAATGACTAGGCTACCATTCATTGGAGTAAAAAAGATTTCGACAACACACTACCTTCCATAATGATAATACTACCACCCGTTGGAGTAACAAAAATCTCGACAACAAACTACCTTCCATAATGACAAGGCTACCATCCATTGGAGTAACAAAAATCTCGCCAACACACAACCTTCCATAATGACAAGGCTATCATCCGTTAGAGTGACAAAAATCTCGACAATAGACAACCTTCCATAATGACTAGGCTACCATCCATTGGAGTAATGAAAATATCAACAACAGACTACCTTCTATAATGACAAGGCTACCATACATTGGAGTAACAAAAATCTCACCAACAGACTAACTTCCATAATGACAAGGCTACCATCTGTTGGAGTGACAAAAATCTCGACAATAGACTACCTTCCATAATGACAAGGCTACAATCCATTAGAGTAACAAAAATCTCGCCAACAGACAACCTTCCATAATGACAAGGCTATCATCCATTAGAGTGACAAAAATATCGACAATAGACTACCTTCCATAATGACTAGGCTCCCATCCATTGGAGTAATGAAAATATAAACAAGAGCATACCTTATATAATGACAAGGCTTCCATACATTGTAATAACAAAAATCTCGACAACAAACTACCTTTCATAATGACAAGGCTACCATAAATTGTAGTAACAAAAATCTCGACAACAGTCTACTTTCCATAATGACAAGGATACCATCCATTTGAGTAACAAAAATCTCGCCAACAGACTACCTTCCATAATGACAAGGCTACCATCCATTGGAGTGCCAAAAATCTCGACAATAGACTACCATCCATAATGACTAGGCTACCATCCATTGGAGTAACAAAGATTTCGACAACACACTACCTTCCATAATGATAATGCTACCATCCGTTGGAGTAAAAAAAATTTCGAAAACAAACTACCTTCCATAATGACAAGGCTACCATCCATTGCAGTAACAAAAATATCGACAATAGACTACCTTCCTTAATGAAAAGCCTACCATCCATTAGAGTAACAAAAATCTTGACAACAAACTACCATCCATAATGACTAGGCTACCATCCATTGGAGTAAAAAAGATTTCGACAACACACTACCTTCCATAATGATAATACTACCATCCGTTGGAGTAACAAAAATTTCGACAACAAACTACCTTCCATAATGACAAGGCTACCATCCATTAGATTAACAAAAATCTCGCCAACACACAACCTTCCATAATGACAAGGCTATCATCCGTTAGAGTGACAAAAATCTCGACAATAGACTACCTTCCATAATGACTAGGCTACCATCCATTGGAGTAATGAAAATATCAACAAGAGACTACCTTCTATAATGACAAGGCTACCATACATTGGAGTAACAAAAATCTCACCAAAAGACTAACTTCCATAATGACAAGGCTAACATCTGTTGGAGTGACAAAAATCTCGAGAATAGACTACCTTCCATAATGACAAGGCTACCATCTATTAGAGTAACAAAAATCTCGCCAACAGACAACTTTCCATAATGACAAGGCTATCATCCATTAGAGTGACAAAAATATCGACAATAGACTACCTTCCATAATGACTAGGCTACCATCCATTAGAGTAACAAAAATCTTGACAACAAACTACCATCCATAATGACTAGGCTACTATCCATTGGAGTAAAAAAGATTTCGACAACACACTACCTTCCATAATGATAATACTACCATCCGTTGGAGTAATAAAAATCTCGACAACAAACTACCTTCCATAATGACAAGGCTACCATCCATTGGAGTAACAAAAATCTCGCCAACACACAACCTTCCATAATGACAAGGCTATCATCCGTTAGAGTGACAAAAATCTCGACAATAGACTTTCTTCCATAATGACTAGGCTACCATCCATTGGAGTAATGAAAATATCAACAAGAGACTACCTTCAAAATGACAAGGCTACCATACATTGTAGTAACAAAAATCTCACCAACATACTAACTTCCATAATGACAAGGCTACCATACATTGGAGTAACAAAAATCTCGCAAACAGATAACCTTCCATAATGACAAGGCTATCATCCATTAGAGTGACAAAAATCTCGACAATAGACTACCTTCCATAATGAAAAGGCTATGATCCATTGGATTAATGAAAAAATCAACAAGAGACTACCTTCCATAATGACAAGGCTACCATGCATTGGAGTAAGGGAAATATAAACAAGAGACTACCTTCCATAATGACAAGGCTACCATCCATTGGAATAACAAAAATCTCGCCAACAGACTACCTTCCATAATGACAAGGCTACCATCCATTGGAGTGCCAAAAATCTCGACAATAGACTACCATCCATAATTACTAGGCTACCATCCATTGGAGTAACAAAGATTTCGATAACACACTACCTTCCATAATGATAATGCTACCATCCGAAGGAGTAACAAAAATTTCGAAAACAAACTACCTTCCATAATGACAAGGCTACCATCCATTGGAGTAACAAAAATATCGACAATAGACTACCTTCCTTAATGAAAAGCCTACCATCAATTAGAGTAACAAAAATCTTGACAACAAACTACCATCCATAATGACTAGGCTACCATTCATTGGAGTAAAAAAGATTTCGACAACACACTACCTTCCATAATGATAATACTACCACCCGTTGGAGTAACAAAAATCTCGACAACAAACTACCTTCCATAATGACAAGGCTACCATCCATTGGAGTAACAAAAATCTCGCCAACACACAACCTTCCATAATGACAAGGCTATCATCCGTTAGAGTGACAAAAATCTCGACAATAGACAACCTTCCATAATGACTAGGCTACCATCCATTGGAGTAATGAAAATATCAACAACAGACTACCTTCTATAATGACAAGGCTACCATACATTGGAGTAACAAAAATCTCACCAACAGACTAACTTCCATAATGACAAGGCTACCATCTGTTGGAGTGACAAAAATCTCGACAATAGACTACCTTCCATAATGACAAGGCTACAATCCATTAGAGTAACAAAAATCTCGCCAACAGACAACCTTCCATAATGACAAGGCTATCATCCATTAGAGTGACAAAAATATCGACAATAGACTACCTTCCATAATGACTAGGCTCCCATCCATTGGAGTAATGAAAATATAAACAAGAGCATACCTTATATAATGACAAGGCTTCCATACATTGTAATAACAAAAATCTCGACAACAAACTACCTTTCATAATGACAAGGCTACCATAAATTGTAGTAACAAAAATCTCGACAACAGTCTACTTTCCATAATGACAAGGATACCATCCATTTGAGTAACAAAAATCTCGCCAACAGACTACCTTCCATAATGACAAGGCTACCATCCATTGGAGTGCCAAAAATCTCGACAATAGACTACCATCCATAATGACTAGGCTACCATCCATTGGAGTAACAAAGATTTCGACAACACACTACCTTCCATAATGATAATGCTACCATCCGTTGGAGTAAAAAAAATTTCGAAAACAAACTACCTTCCATAATGACAAGGCTACCATCCATTGCAGTAACAAAAATATCGACAATAGACTACCTTCCTTAATGAAAAGCCTACCATCCATTAGAGTAACAAAAATCTTGACAACAAACTACCATCCATAATGACTAGGCTACCATCCATTGGAGTAAAAAAGATTTCGACAACACACTACCTTCCATAATGATAATACTACCATCCGTTGGAGTAACAAAAATTTCGACAACAAACTACCTTCCATAATGACAAGGCTACCATCCATTGGATTAACAAAAATCTCGCCAACACACAACCTTCCATAATGACAAGGCTATCATCCGTTAGAGTGACAAAAATCTCGACAATAGACTACCTTCCATAATGACTAGGCTACCATCCATTGGAGTAATGAAAATATCAACAAGAGACTACCTTCTATAATGACAAGGCTACCATACATTGGAGTAACAAAAATCTCACCAAAAGACTAACTTCCATAATGACAAGGCTAACATCTGTTGGAGTGACAAAAATCTCGAGAATAGACTACCTTCCATAATGACAAGGCTACCATCTATTAGAGTAACAAAAATCTCGCCAACAGACAACCTTCCATAATGACAAGGCTATCATCCATTAGAGTGACAAAAATATCGACAATATACTACCTTCCATAATGACTAGGCTACCATCCATTAGAGTAACAAAAATCTTGACAACAAACTACCATCCATAATGACTAGGCTACCATCCATTGGAGTAAAAAAGATTTCGACAACACACTACCTTCCATAATGATAATACTACCATCCGTTGGAGTAATAAAAATCTCGACAACAAACTACCTTCCATAATGACAAGGCTACCATCCATTGGAGTAACAAAAATCTCGCCAACACACAACCTTCCATAATGACAAGGCTATCATCCGTTAGAGTGACAAAAATCTCGACAATAGACTTTCTTCCATAATGACTAGGCTACCATCCATTGGAGTAATGAAAATATCAACAAGAGACTACCTTCAAAATGACAAGGCTACCATACATTGTAGTAACAAAAATCTCACCAACATACTAACTTCCATAATGACAAGACTACCATACATTGGAGTAACAAAAATCTCGCAAACAGATAACCTTCCATAATGACAAGGCTATCATCCATTAGAGTGACAAAAATCTCGACAATAGACTACCTTCCATAATGAAAAGGCTATGATCCATTGGATTAATGAAAAAATCAACAAGAGACTACCTTCCATAATGACAAGGCTACCATGCATTGGAGTAAGGGAAATATAAACAAGAGACTACCTTCCATAATGACAAGGCTACCATCCATTGGAATAACAAAAATCTCGCCAACAGACTACCTTCCATAATGACAAGGCTACCATCCATTGGAGTGCCAAAAATCTCGACAATAGACTACCATCCATAATTACTAGGCTACCATCCATTGGAGTAACAAAGATTTCGATAACACACTACCTTCCATAATGATAATGCTACCATCCGAAGGAGTAACAAAAATTTCGAAAACAAACTACCTTCCATAATGACAAGGCTACCATCCATTGGAGTAACAAAAATATCGACAATAGACTACCTTCCTTAATGAAAAGCCTACCATCAATTAGAGTAACAAAAATCTTGACAACAAACTACCATCCATAATGACTAGGCTACCATTCATTGGAGTAAAAAAGATTTCGACAACACACTACCTTCCATAATGATAATACTACCACCCGTTGGAGTAACAAAAATCTCGACAACAAACTACCTTCCATAATGACAAGGCTACCATCCATTGGAGTAACAAAAATCTCGCCAACACACAACCTTCCATAATGACAAGGCTATCATCCGTTAGAGTGACAAAAATCTCGACAATAGACAACCTTCCATAATGACTAGGCTACCATCCATTGGAGTAATGAAAATATCAACAACAGACTACCTTCTATAATGACAAGGCTACCATACATTGGAGTAACAAAAATCTCACCAACAGACTAACTTCCATAATGACAAGGCTACCATCTGTTGGAGTGACAAAAATCTCGACAATAGACTACCTTCCATAATTACAAGGCTACAATCCATTAGAGTAACAAAAATCTCGCCAACAGACAACCTTCCATAATGACAAGGCTATCATCCATTAGAGTGACAAAAATATCGACAATAGACTACCTTCCATAATGACTAGGCTCCCATCCATTAGAGTAATGAAAATATAAACAAGAGCATACCTTATATAATGACAAGGCTTCCATACATTGTAATAACAAAAATCTCGACAACAAACTACCTTTCATAATGACAAGGCTACCATAAATTGTAGTAACAAAAATCTCGACAACAGTCTACTTTCCATAATGACAAGGATACCATCCATTTGAGTAACAAAAATCTCGCCAACAGACTACCTTCCATAATGACAAGGCTACCATCCATTGGAGTGCCAAAAATCTCGACAATAGACTACCATCCATAATGACTAGGCTACCATCCATTGGAGTAACAAAGATTTCGACAACACACTACCTTCCATAATGATAATGCTACCATCCGTTGGAGTAACAAAAATTTCGAAAACAAACTACCTTCCATAATGACAAGGCTACCATCCATTGGAGTAACAAAAATATTGACAACAGACTACCTTCCTTAATGAAAAACCTACCATCCATTGGAGTAACTAAAATCTTGACAACAAACTACCATCCATAATGACTAGGCTACCATCCATTGGAGTAAAAAAGATTTCGACAACACACTACCTTCCATAATGATAATACTACCCTCCGTTGGAGTAACAAAAATCTCGACAACAAACTACCTTCCATAATGACAAGGCTACCATCCATTGGAGTAACAAAAATCTCGCCAACATACATCCTTCCATAATGACAAGGCTATCATCCATTAGAGTGACAAAAATCTCGACAATAGACTACCTTCCATAATGACTAGGCTACCATCCATTGGAGTAATGAAAATATCAACAAGAGACTACCTTCTATAATGACAAGGCTACCATACATTGGAGTAACAAAAATCTCGCCAACAGACTAACTTCCATAATGACAAGGCTACCATCCATTGGAGTAACAAAAATATCGACAACAGACTACCTTCCATAATGACAAGGCTACAATCCATTGGAGTGACAAAAATCTCGCCAACAAACAACATTCCATAATGAAAAGGCTACCATCCTTTGGAGTCAAAAAAATCTAGACAATAGACTACCTTCCATAATGACAAGGCTACCATCCATTGGAGTTACGAAAATATCAACAAGAGACTACCTTCCATAATGACAAGGCTACCATACATTGTAGTAACAAAAATCTCACCAACATACTAACTTCCATAATGACAAGGCTACCATACATTGGAGTAACAAAAATCTCGCCAACATATAACCTTCCATAATGACAAGGCTATCATCCATTAGAGTGACAAAAATCTCGAAAATAGACTACCTTCCATAATGAAAAGGCTACGATCCATTGGATTAATGAAAAAATCAACAAGAGACTACCTTCCATAATGACAAGGCTACCATGCATTGGAGTAAGGGAAATATAAACAAGAGACTACCTTCCATAATGACAAGGCTACCATCCATTGGAATAACAAAAATCTCGCCAACAGACTACCTTCCATAATGACAAGGCTACCATCCATTGGAGTGCCAAAAATCTCGACAATAGACTACCATCCATAATTACTAGGCTACCATCCATTGGAGTAACAAAGATTTCGATAACACACTACCTTCCATAATGATAATGCTACCATCCGAAGGAGTAACAAAAATTTCGAAAACAAACTACCTTCCATAATGACAAGGCTACCATCCATTGGAGTAACAAAAATATCGACAATAGACTACCTTCCTTAATGAAAAGCCTACCATCAATTAGAGTAACAAAAATCTTGACAACAAACTACCATCCATAATGACTAGGCTACCATCCATTGGAGTAAAAAAGATTTCGACAACACACTACCTTCCATAATGATAATACTACCACCCGTTGGAGTAACAAAAATCTCGACAACAAACTACCTTCCATAATGACAAGGCTACCATCCATTGGAGTAACAAAAATCTCGCCAACACACAACCTTCCATAATGACAAGGCTATCATCCGTTAGAGTGACAAAAATCTCGACAATAGACAACCTTCCATAATGACTAGGCTACCATCCATTGGAGTAATGAAAATATCAACAAGAGACTACCTTCTATAATGACAAGGCTACCATACATTGGAGTAACAAAAATCTCGCCAACAGACTAACTTCCATAATGACAAGGCTACCATCCATTGGAGTAACAAAAATATCGACAACAGACTACCTTCCATAATGACAAGGCTACAATCCATTGGAGTGACAAAAATCTCGCCAACAAACAACATTCCATAATGAAAAGGCTACCATCCTTTGGAGTCAAAAAAATCTAGACAATAGACTACCTTCCATAATGACAAGGCTACCATCCATTGGAGTTACGAAAATATCAACAAGAGACTACCTTCCATAATGACAAGGCTACCATACATTGTAGTAACAAAAATCTCACCAACATACTAACTTCCATAATGACAAGGCTACCATACATTGGAGTAACAAAAATCTCGCCAACATATAACCTTCCATAATGACAAGGCTATCATCCATTAGAGTGACAAAAATCTCGAAAATAGACTACCTTCCATAATGAAAAGGCTACGATCCATTGGATTAATGAAAAAATCAACAAGAGACTACCTTCCATAATGACAAGGCTACCATGCATTGGAGTAAGGGAAATATAAACAAGAGACTACCTTCCATAATGACAAGGCTACCATCCATTGGAATAACAAAAATCTCGCCAACAGACTACCTTCCATAATGACAAGGCTACCATCCATTGGAGTGCCAAAAATCTCGACAATAGACTACCATCCATAATTACTAGGCTACCATCCATTGGAGTAACAAAGATTTCGATAACACACTACCTTCCATAATGATAATGCTACCATCCGAAGGAGTAACAAAAATTTCGAAAACAAACTACCTTCCATAATGACAAGGCTACCATCCATTGGAGTAACAAAAATATCGACAATAGACTACCTTCCTTAATGAAAAGCCTACCATCAATTAGAGTAACAAAAATCTTGACAACAAACTACCATCCATAATGACTAGGCTACCATCCATTGGAGTAAAAAAGATTTCGACAACACACTACCTTCCATAATGATAATACTACCACCCGTTGGAGTAACAAAAATCTCGACAACAAACTACCTTCCATAATGACAAGGCTACCATCCATTGGAGTAACAAAAATCTCGCCAACACACAACCTTCCTTAATGAGGAGGCTATCATCCGTTAGAGTGACAAAAATCTCGACAATAGACAACCTTCCATAATGACTAGGCTACCATCCATTGGAGTAATGAAAATATCAACAAGAGACTACCTTCTATAATGACAAGGCTACCATACATTGGAGTAACAAAAATCTCACCAACAGACTAACTTCCATAATGACAAGGCTACCATCTGTTGGAGTGACAAAAATCTCGACAATAGACTACCTTCCATAATGACAAGGCTACAATCCATTAGAGTAACAAAAATCTCGCCAACAGACAACCTTCCATAATGACAAGGCTATCATCCATTAGAGTGACAAAAATATCGACAATAGACTACCTTCCATAATGACTAGGCTCCCATCCATTGGAGTAATGAAAATATAAACAAGAGCATACCTTCTATAATGACAAGGCTTCCATACATTGTAATAACAAAAATCTCGACAACAAACTACCTTTCATAATGACAAGGCTACCATAAATTGTAGTAACAAAAATCTCGACAACAGTCTACTTTCCATAATGACAAGGATACCATCCATTTGAGTAACAAAAATCTCGACAATAGACTACCTCCCATATTGACAAGGCTACCATCCATTGGAGTAACAAAAATCTTGACAACAGACTACCTTCCATAATGACAAGGCTACCATCCATTGGAGTAAGGAAAATATCAACAAGAGACTACCTTCCATAATGACAAGGCTACCATCCATTGGAGTAACAAAAATCTCGCCAACAAACTACCTTCCATAATGACAAGGCTACCATCCATTGGAGTGCCAAAAATCTCGACAATAGACTACCATCCATAATGACTAGGCTACCATCCATTGGAGTAACAAAGATTTCGACAACACACTACCTTCCATAATGATAATGCTACCATCCGTTGGAGTAACAAAAATTTCGAAAACAAACTACCTTCCATAATGACAAGGCTACCATCCATTGGAGTAACAAAAATATTGACAACAGACTACCTTCCTTAATGAAAAACCTACCATCCATTGGAGTAACTAAAATCTTGACAACAAACTACCATCCATAATGACTAGGCTACCATCCATTGGAGTAAAAAAGATTTCGACAACACACTACCTTCCATAATGATAATACTACCCTCCGTTGGAGTAACAAAAATCTCGACAACAAACTACCTTCCATAATGACAAGGCTACCATCCATTGGAGTAACAAAAATCTCGCCAACATACATCCTTCCATAATGACAAGGCTATCATCCATTAGAGTGACAAAAATCTCGACAATAGACTACCTTCCATAATGACTAGGCTACCATCCATTGGAGTAATGAAAATATCAACAAGAGACTACCTTCTATAATGACAAGGCTACCATACATTGGAGTAACAAAAATCTCGCCAACATACTAACTTCCATAATGACAAGGCTACCATCCATTGGAGTAACAAAAATATCGACAACAGACTACCTTCCATAATGACAAGGCTACAATCCATTGGAGTGACAAAAATCTCGCCAACAGACAACATTCCATAATGAAAAGGCTACCATCCTTTGGAGTCAAAAAAATCTCGACAATAGACTACCTTCCATAATGACAAGGCTACCATCCATTGGAGTAACGAAAATATCAACAAGAGACTACCTTCCATAATGACAAGGCTACCATACATTGTAGTAACAAAAATCTCACCAACATACTAACTTCCATAATGACAAGGCTACCATACATTGGAGTAACAAAAATATCGCCAACAGATAACCTTCCATACTGACAAGGCTATCATCCATTAGAGTGACAAAAATCTCGACAATAGACTACCTTCCATAATGAAAAGGCTACGATCCATTGGATTAATGAAAAAATCAACAAGAGACTACCTTCCATAATGACAAGGCTACCATGCATTGGAGTAAGGGAAATATAAACAAGAGACTACCTTCCATAATGACAAGGCTACCATCCATTGGAATAACAAAAATATCGCCAACAGACTACCTTCCATAATGACAAGGCTACCATCCATTGGAGTGCCAAAAATCTCGACAATAGACTACCATCCATAATTACTAGGCTACCATCCATTGGAGTAACAAAGATTTCGACAACACACTACCTTCCATAATGATAATGCTACCATCCGTTGGAGTAACAAAAATTTCGAAAACAAACTACCTTCCATAATGACAAGGCTACCATCCATTGGAGTAACAAAAATATTGACAACAGACTACCTTCCTTAATGAAAAACCTACCATCCATTGGAGTAACTAAAATCTTGACAACAAACTACCATCCATAATGACTAGGCTACCATCCATTGGAGTAAAAAAGATTTCGACAACACACTACCTTCCATAATGATAATACTACCCTCCGTTGGAGTACCAAAAATCTCGACAACAAACTACCTTCCATAATGACAAGGCTACCATCCATTGGAGTAACAAAAATCTCGCCAACATACATCCTTCCATAATGACAAGGCTATCATCCATTAGAGTGACAAAAATCTCGACAATAGACTACCTTCCATAATGACTAGGCTACCATCCATTGGAGTAATGAAAATATCAACAAGAGACTACCTTCTATAATGACAAGGCTACCATACATTGGAGTAACAAAAATCTCGCCAACAGACTAACTTCCATAATGACAAGGCTACCATCCATTGGAGTAACAAAAATATCGACAACAGACTACCTTCCATAATGACAAGGCTACAATCCATTGGAGTGACAAAAATCTCGCCAACAGACAACATTCCATAATGAAAAGGCTACCATCCTTTGGAGTCAAAAAAATCTCGACAATAGACTACCTTCCATAATGACAAGGCTACCATCCATTGGAGTAACGAAAATATCAACAAGAGACTACCTTCCATAATGACAAGGCTACCATACATTGTAGTAACAAAAATCTCACCAACATACTAACTTCCATAATGACAAGTCTACCATACATTGGAGTAACAAAAATATCGCCAACAGATAACCTTCCATAATGACAAGGCTATCATCCATTAGAGTGACAAAAATCTCGACAATAGACTACCTTCCATAATGAAAAGGCTACGATCCATTGGATTAATGAAAAAATCAACAAGAGACTACCTTCCATAATGACAAGGCTACCATGCATTGGAGTAAGGGAAATATAAACAAGAGACTACCTTCCATAATGACAAGGCTACCATCCATTGGAATAACAAAAATATCGCCAACAGACTACCTTCCATAATGACAAGGCTACCATCCATTGGAGTGCCAAAAATCTCGACAATAGACTACCATCCATAATTACTAGGCTACCATCCATTGGAGTAACAAAAATTTCGACAACACACTACCTTCCATAATGATAATGCTACCATCCGAAGGAGTAACAAAAATTTCGAAAACAAACTACCTTCCATAATGACAAGGCTACCATCCATTGGAGTAACAAAAATATTGACAACAGACTACCTTCCTTAATGAAAAACCTACCATCCATTGGAGTAACTAAAATCTTGACAACAAACTACCATCCATAATGACTAGGCTACCATCCATTGGAGTAAAAAAGATTTCGACAACACACTACCTTCCATAATGATAATACTACCACCCGTTGGAGTAACAAAAATCTCGACAACAAACTACCTTCCATAATGACAAGGCTACCATCCATTGGAGTAACAAAAATCTCGCCAACACATAACCTTCCATAATGACAAGGCTATCATCCGTTAGAGTGACAAAAATCTCGACAATAGACTACCTTCCATAATGACTAGGCTACCATCCATTGGAGTAATGAAAATATCAACAAGAGACTACCTTCTATAATGACAAGGCTACCATACATTGGAGTAACAAAAATCTCACCAACAGACTAACTTCCATAATGACAAGGCTAACATCTGTTGGAGTGACAAAAATCTCGACAATAGACTACCTTCCATAATGACAAGGCTACCATCCATTAGAGTAACAAAAATCTCGCCAACAGACAATCTTCCATAATGACAAGGCTATCAACCATTAGAGTGATAAAAATATCGACAATATACTACCTTCCATAATGACTAGGCTACCATCCATTAGAGTAACAAAAATCTTGACAACAAACTACCATCCATAATGACTAGGCTACCATCCATTGGAGTAAAAAAGATTTCGACAACACACTACCTTCCATAATGATAATACTACCATCCGTTGGAGTAATAAAAATCTCGACAACAAACTACCTTCCATAATGACAAGGCTACCATCCATTGGATTAACAAAAATCTCGCCAACACACAACCTTCCATAATGACAAGGCTATCATCCGTTAGAGTGACAAAAATCTCGACAATAGACTTTCTTCCATAATGACTAGGCTACCATCCATTGGAGTAATGAAAATATCAACAAGAGACTACCTTCAAAATGACAAGGCTACCATACATTGTAGTAACAAAAATCTCACCAACATACTAACTTCCATAATGACAAGGCTACCATACATTGGAGTAACAAAAATCTCGCCAACAGATAACCTTCCATAATGACAAGGCTATCATCCATTAGAGTGACAAAAATCTCGACAATAGACTACCTTCCATAATGACAAGGCTACGATCCATTGGATTAATGAAAAAATCAACAAGAGACTACCTTCCATAATGACAAGGCTACCATGCATTGGAGTAAGGGAAATATAAACAAGAGACTACCTTCCATAATGACAAGGCTACCATCCATTGGAATAACAAAAATCTCGCCAATAGACTACCTTCCATAATGACAAGGCTACGATCCATTGGAGTGCCAAAAATCTCGACAATAGACTACCATCCATAATTACTAGGCTACCATCCATTGGAGTAACAAAGATTTCGATAACACACTACCTTCCATAATGATAATGCTACCATCCGAAGGAGTAACAAAAATTTCGAAAACAAACTACTTTCCATAATGACAAGGCTACCATCCATTGGAGTAACAAAAATATCGACAATAGACTACCTTCCTTAATGAAAAGCCTACCATCCATTAGAGTAACAAAAATCTTGACAACAAACTACCATCCATAATGACTAGGCTACCATCCATTGAAGTAAAAAAGATTTCGACAACACACTACCTTCCATAATGATAATACTACCATCCGTTGGAGTAACAAAAATCTCGACAACAAACTACCTTCCATAATGACAAGGCTACCATCCATTGGAGTAACAAAAATCTCGCCAACACACAACCGTCCATAATGACAAGGCTATCATCCGTTAGAGTGACAAAAATCTCGACAATAGACAACCTTCCATAATGACTAGGCTACCATCCATTGGAGTAATGAAAATATCAACAAGAGACTACCTTCTATAATGACAAGGCTACCATACATTGGAGTAACAAAAATCTCACCAACAGACTAACTTCCATAATGACAAGGCTTCCATCTGTTGGAGTGACAAAAATCTCGACAATAGACTACCTTCCATAATGACAAGGCTACAATCCATTAGAGTAACAAAAAAATCGCCAACAGACAACCTTCCATAATGACAAGGCTATCATCCATTAGAGTGACAAAAATATCGACAATAGACTACCTTCCATAATGACTAGGCTCCCATCCATTGGAGTAATGAAAATATAAACAAGAGTATACCTTCTATAATGACAAGGCTTCCATACATTGTAATAACAAAAATCTCGACGACAAACTACCTTTCATAATGACAAGGCTACCATAAATTGTAGTAACAAAAATCTCGACAACAGTCTACTTTCCATAATGACAAGGATACCCTCCATTTGAGTAACAAAAATCTCGACAATAGACTACCTCCCATAATGACAAGGCTACCATCCATTGGAGTAACAAAAATCTTGACAACAGACTACCTTCCATAATGACAAGGCTACCATCCATTGGAGTAATGAAAATAACAACAAGAGACTACCTTCCATAATGAAAATGCTACCATGCATTGGAGTAAGGAAAATATCAACAAGAGACTACCTTCCATAATGACAAGGCTACCATCCATTGGAGTAACAAAAATCTCGACAACAGACTACCTTCCATAATGACAAGGCTACCATCCATTGGAGTGCCAAAAATCTCGACAATAGACTACCATCCATAATGACTAGGCTACCATCCATTGGAGTAACAAAGATTTCGACAACACACTACCTTCCATAATGATAATGCTACCATCCGTTGGAGTAACAAAAATTTCGAAAACAAACTACCTTCCATAATGACAAGGCTACCATCCATTGGAGTAACAAAAATATTAACAACAGACTACCTTCCTTAATGAAAAACCTACCATCCATTGGAGTAACTAAAATCTTGACAACAAACTACCTTCCATAATGACTAGGCTACCATCCATTGGAGTAAAAAAGATTTCGACAACACACTACCTTCCATAATGATAATACTACCATCTGTTGGAGTAACAAAAATCTCGACAACAAACTACCTTCCATAATGACAAGGCTACCATCCATTGGAGTAACAAAAATCTCGCCAACATACATCCTTCCATAATGACAAGGCTATCATCCATTAGAGTGACAAAAATCTCGACAATAGACTACCTTCCATAATGACTAGGCTACCATCCATTGGAGTAATGAAAATATCAACAAGAGACTACCTTCTATAATGACAAGGCTACCATACATTGGAGTAACAAAAATCTCGCCAACAGACTAACTTCCATAATGACAAGGCTACCATCTGTTGGAGTGACAAAAATCTCGACAATAGACTACCTTCCATAATGACAAGACTACCATCCATTGGAGTAACAAAAATATCGACAACAGACTACCTTCAATAATGACAAGGCTACAATCCTTTGGAGTAACAAAAATCTCGACAATAGACTACCTTCCATAATGACAACACTACCATCCATTGCAGTAACAAAATCTAGACAACAGACTACCTTCCATAATGACAAGGCTACTATCCACTGGAGTTATAAAAATCTCGACAACAAACTACTTTCCATAATGACAAGGCTACCATCCATTGGAGTGACGAAAATATCAACAAGAGACTACCTTCCATAATGACAAGGCTACCATCCATTGGAGTAACAAAAATCTCTCCAACAGACTACCTTCCATAATGACTAGGCTACCATCCATTGGAGTAATGAAAATATAAACTAGAGTCTACCTTCTATAATGACAAGGCTTCCATACATTGTAATAAAAAAAATTTCGACAACAAACTACCTTTCACAATGACAAGGCTACCATACATTGTAGTAACAAAAATCTCGACAACAGTATACTTTCCATAATGACAAGGCTACCATCCATTTGAGTAACAAAAATATCGACAATAGACTACCTTCCATAATTTCAAGGCTACCATCCATTGGAGTAACAAAATCTAGACAACAGACTACCTTCCATAATGACAAGGCTACCATCCATTGGAGTAACGAAAATATCAACAAGAGACTACCTTCCATAATGACAAGGCTACCATCCATTGGAGTAACAAATATCTTGCCAACAGACAACCTTCCATAATGACAAGGATATCATCCATTAGAGTGACAAAAATATCGATAATAGACTACCTTCCATAATGACTAGGATACCATCCATTGGAGTAATGAAAATATAAACAAGAGATTACCTTCTATAATGACAAGGCTACCATCCATTGAAGTAACAAAAATATCGACAACAGACTACCTTCCATAATGACAAGGCTATAATCCTTTGGAGTGACAAAAATCTCGACAATAGACTACCTTCCATAATGACAAGGCTACCATCCATTGGAGTAACAAAATCTCGACAATAGACTACCTTCCATAATGACAAGGCTACTATCCATTGGAGTTATAAAAATCTCGACAACAAACTACTTTCCATAATGACAAGGCTACCATCCATTGGAGTAACGGAAATATCAACAAGAGACTACCTTTCATAATGACAAGGCTACCATCCATTGGAGTAACAAAAATCTCGCCAACAGACTACCTTCCATAATGACTAGGCTACCATCCATTGGAGTAATGAAAATATAAACAAGAGTCTACCTTCTATAATGACAAGGCTTCCATAAATTGTAATAACAAAAATCTCGACAACAAACTACCTTTCACAATGACAAGGCTACCATACATTGTAGTAACAAAAATCTCGACAACAGTCTACTTTCCATAATGACAAGGCTACCATCCATTTGAGTAACAAAAATCTCGACAATAGACTACCTTCCATAATGAAAAGACTACCATCCATTGGAGTAACAAAATCTCGACAACAGACTACCTTCCATAATGACAAGGCTACCATCCATTGGAGTAACGAAAATATCAACAAGAGACTACCTTCCATAATGACAAGGCTACATTCCATTGGAGTAACAAATATCTCGCCAACAGACAACCTTCCATAATGACAAGGCTATCATCCATTAGAGTGACAAAAATATTGATAATATACTACCTTCCATAATGACTAGGCTACCATCCATTGGAGTAATGAAAATATAAACAAGAGATTACCTTCTATAATGACAAGGCTTCCATACATTGTAATAACAAAAATCTCGACAACAAACTACCTTTCACAATGTCAAGGCTACCATACATTGTAGTAACAAAAATATCGACAACAGTCTACTTTCCATAATGACAAGGCTACCATCCATTTGAGTAACAAAAATCTCGACAATAGACTACCTTCCGTAATGACAAGGCTACCATCCATTGGAGTAACAAAAATCTTGACAACAGACTACCTTCCATAATGAAAACGCTACCATCCATTGGAGTAATGAAAATATCAACAAGAGACTACCTTCCATAATGACAAGGCTACCGTGCATTGGAGTAAGGAAAATATCAACAATAGACTACCTTCCATAATTACAAGGCTACCATCCATTGGAGTAACAAAAATCTCGCCAACAGACTACCTTCCATAATGACAAGGCTACCATCCATTGGATTGCCAAAAATTTCGATAATAGACTACCATCCATAATGACTAGGCTACCATCCATTGGAGTAACAAAGATTTCGATAAAACACAACCTTCCATAATGATAATGCTACCATCCGTTGGAGTAACAAAAATTTCGAAAACAAACTACCTTCCATAATGACAAGGCTACCATCCATTAGAGTAACAAAAATATCGACAACAGACTACCTTCCTTAATGATAATACTACAATCCGTTGGAGTAACAAAAATCTCCACAACAAACTACCTTCAATAATGACAAGGCTACCATCCATTGGAGTAACAAAAATCTCGCCAAAACACAACCTTCCATAATGATAAGGCTATCATCCGTTAGAGTGACAAAAATCTCGACAATAGACTACCTTCCATAATGACTAGGCTACCATGCATTGGAGTAATGAAAATATCAACAAGAGACTAACTTCTATAATGACAAGGCTACCATACATTGGAGCACCAAAAATCTCGCCAACAGACAACCTTCCATAATGACAAGGCTATCATCCATTAGCGTGAGAAAAATCTCGACAATAGACTACCTTCCATAATGACTCGGCTACTGTCCATTCGAGTAATGAAAATATCAACAAGAGACTACCTTCTTTAATGACAAGGCTACCATCCATTGGAGTAACAAAACTCTCGCCAACAGACTACCTTTCACAATGGCAATGCTACCATACATTATAGTAACAAAAATCTGGAAAACAAACTACCTTCCATAATGACTAGGCTACCATCCATTGGATTAATGAAAATATCAACAAGAGACTACCTTCTATAATTACAAGGCTACCATCCATTGAAGTAACAAAAATATCGACAACAGACTACCTTCCATAATGACAAGGCTATAATCCTTTGGAGTGACAAAAATCTCGACAATAGACTACCTTCCATAATGACAAGGCTACCATCCATTGGAGTAACAAAATCTCGACAATAGACTACCTTCCATAATGACAAGGCTACTATCCATTGGAGTTATAAAAATCTCGACAACAAACTACTTTCCATAATGACAAGGCTACCATCCATTGGAGTAACGGAAATATCAACAAGAGACTACCTTTCATAATGACAAGGCTACCATCCATTGGAGTAACAAAAATCTCGCCAACAGACTACCTTCCCTAATGACTAGGCTACCATCCATTGGAGTAATGAAAATATAAACAAGAGTCTACCTTCTATAATGACAAGGCTTCCATAAATTGTAATAACAAAAATCTCGACAACAAACTACCTTTCACAATGACAAGGCTACCATACATTGTAGTAACAAAAATCTCGACAACAGTCTAATTTCCATAATGACAAGGCTACCATCCATTTGAGTAACAAAAATCTCGACAATAGACTACCTTCCATAATGAAAAGGCTACCATCCATTGGAGTAACAAAATCTCGACAACAGACTACCTTCCATAATGACAAGGCTACCATCCATTGGAGTAACGAAAATATCAACAAGAGACTACCTTCCATAATGACAAGGCTACATTCCATTGGAGTAACAAATATCTCGCCAACAGACAACCTTCCATAATGACAAGGCTATCATCCATTAGAGTGACAAAAATATTGATAATATACTACCTTCCATAATGACTATGCTACCATCCATTGGAGTAATGAAAATATAAACAAGAGATTACCTTCTATAATGACAAGGCTTCCATACATTGTAATAACAAAAATCTCGACAACAAACTACCTTTCACAATGACAAGGCTACCATACATTGTAGTAACAAAAATCTCGACAACAGTCTACTTTCCATAATGACAAGGCTACCATCCATTTGAGTAACAAAAATCTCGACAATAGACTACCTTCCATAATGAAAAGGCTACCATCCATTGGAGTAACAAAATCTCGACAACAGACTACCTTCCATAATGACAAGGCTACCATCCATTGGAGTAACGAAAATATCAACAAGAGACTACCTTCCATAATGACAAGGCTACATTCCATTGGAGTAACAAATATCTCGCCAACAGACAACCTTCCATAATGACAAGGCTATCATCCATTAGAGTGACAAAAATATTGATAATATACTACCTTACATAATGACTAGGCTACCATCCATTGGAGTAATGAAAATATAAACAAGAGATTACCTTCTATAATGACAAGACTTCCATACATTGTAATAACAAAAATCTCGACAACAAACTACCTTTCACAATGTCAAGGCTACCATACATTGTAGTAACAAAAATATCGACAACAGTCTACTTTCCATAATGACAAGGCTACCATCCATTTGAGTAACAAAAATCTCGACAATAGACTACCTTCCGTAATGACAAGGCTACCATCCATTGGAGTAACAAAAATCTTGACAACAGACTACCTTCCATAATGAAAACGCTACCATCCATTGGAGTAATGAAAATATCAACAAGAGACTACCTTCCATAATGACAAGGCTACCGTGCATTGGAGTAAGGAAAATATCAACAATAGACTACCTTCCATAATTACAAGGCTACCATCCATTGGAGTAACAAAAATCTCGCCAACAGACTACCTTCCATAATGACAAGGCTACCATCCATTGGATTGCCAAAAATTTCGATAATAGACTACCATCCATAATGACTAGGCTACCATCCATTGGAGTAACAAATATTTCGATAAAACACAACCTTCCATAATGATAATGCTACCATCCGTTGGAGTAACAAAAATTTCGAAAACAAACTACCTTCCATAATGACAAGGCTACCATCCATTAGAGTAACAAAAATATCGACAACAGACTACCTTCCTTAATGATAATACTACAATCCGTTGGAGTAACAAAAATCTCCACAACAAACTACCTTCAATAATGACAAGGCTACCATCCATTGGAGTAACAAAAATCTCGCCAAAACACAACCTTCCATAATGATAAGGCTATCATCCGTTAGAGTGACAAAAATCTCGACAATAGACTACCTTCCATAATTACTAGGCTACCATGCATTGGAGTAATGAAAATATCAACAAGAGACTAACTTCTATAATGACAAGGCTACCATACATTGGAGCACCAAAAATCTCGCCAACATACAACCTTCCATAATGACAAGGCTATCATCCATTAGCGTGAGAAAAATCTCGACAATAGACTACCTTCCATAATGACTCGGCTACTGTCCATTCGAGTAATGAAAATATCAACAAGAGACTACCTTCTTTAATGACAAGGCTACCATCCATTGGAGTAACAAAACTCTCGCCAACAGACTACCTTTCACAATGACAATGCTACCATACATTATAGTAACAAAAATCTGGAAAACAAACTACCTTCCATAATGACTAGGCTACCATCCATTGGATTAATGAAAATATCAACAAGAGACTACCTTCTATAATGACAAGGCTACCATACATTGGAGTAACAAAAATCTCGCCAACAGACATCCTTCCATAATGACAAGGCTACCATCCTTTGGAGTGACAAAAATCTCGACAATAGACTACCTTCCATAATGACAAGGCTACCATCCATTGGAGTAACAAAATCTGGACAACAGAATACCTTCCATAATGACAAGGCTACTATCCATTGGAGTAACAAAAATCTCGACAACAAACTACCATCCATAATGACTAGGCTACCATCCGTTGGAGTAACAAATATTTCGAAAACACACTACCTTCCATAATGATAATGCTACCATCCGTTGGAGTAACAAAAATCTTGACAATAGACTACCTTCCATAATGACAAGGATACCATCCATTAGAGTACAAAAATATAGACAACAGTCTACCTTCAATAATGACAAGACTACCATCCATTGGAGTAACGAAAATATCAACAAGAGACTACCTTCCATAATGACAAGGCTACCATCCATTGGAGTAACAAAAATCTCGCCAACAGACTAACTTCCATAATGACAAGGCTACCATACGTTGGAGTGACAAAAATCTCGACAATAGACTACCTTCCATAATGAAAAGGCTACCATCCATTGGAGTAACAAAAATATCGACAACATACTACCTTCCATAATGACAAGGCTACCATCCATTGGAGAGACAAAAATCTCGACAATAGACTACCTTCCAAAATGGCAAGGCTACCATCCATTGGAATAAAAAAATCTCGACAACAGACTACCTTCCATAATGACAAGGCTACCATCCATTGGAGTAACGAAAATATCAACAAGAGATTACCTTTCATAATGACAAGGCTACCATCCATTTGAGTAACAAAAATCTCGCCAATAGACAACCTTCCATAATGACAAGGCTATCATCCATTAGAGTGACAAAAATCTCGACAATAGACTACCTTCCATAATGACTAGGCTACCATCCATTGGAGTAATGAAAATATCAACAAGAGACTACCTTCTATAATGACAAGGCTACCATCCATTGGAGTAACAAAAATCTCACTAACAGACAACCTTCCATAATGAGAAGGCTACCATCCTTTGGAGTTACAAAAATCTCGACAACAAACTACCTTCCATAATGACAAGGCTACCATCCATTGGAGTAACGAAAATATCAACAAGAGACTACCTTCCATTATGTCAAGGCTACCATCCATTTGAGTAACAAAAATATCGCCAATAGACAACCTTCCATAATGACAAGGCTACCATCTGTTGGAGTGACAAAATTCTCGACAATAGACTGCCTTCCATAATGACAAGGCTACCATCCATTAGAGTAACAAAAATATCAACAACAGACTACCTTCCATAATGACAAGGCTACCATCCTTTGGAGTGACAAAAATCTCGATAACAGACTACCTTCCATAATGACAAGGCTACTATCCATTGGAGTTACAAAAATCTCGACAACAAACTACCTTCCATAATGACAAGGCTACCATCCATTGGAGTAACGAAAATATCAACAAGAGACTACCTTCCATAATGAAAAGGCTACGATCCATTTGAGTAACAAAAATCTCGCTAATAGACAACCTTCCATAATGACAAGGCTATCATCCATTAGAGTGACAAAAATCTCGACCATAGACTACCTTCCATAATGACTAGGCTACCATCCATTGGAGTAATGAAAATATCAACAAGAGACTACCTTCTATAATGACAAGGCTACCATCCATTGGAGTAACAAAAATCTCGCTAACAGAAAACCTTCCATATTGAGAAGGCTACCATCCTTTGGAGTGACAAAAATCTCGACAATAGACTACCTTCCATAATGACAAGGCTACCATCCATTGGAATAACAAAATCTCGACAATTGACTACCTTCCATAATGACAAGTATATTATCCATTGGAGTAACAAAAATCTCGACAACAAACTACTTTCCATAATTACAAGGCTACCATCCATTGGAGTAACAAAAGTCTCGCCAATAGACAACCTTCCATAATTACAAGGCTATCATCCATTAGAGTGACAAAAATCTCGACAATAGACTACCTTCCATAATGACTAGGCTACCATCCATTGGAGTAATGAAAATATCAACAAGAGACTACCTTCTATAATGTAAAGGCTACCATACATTGTAATAACAAAAATCTCGATAACAAACTACCTTCCATAATGACAAGGCTACCATACATTATAGTAACAAAAATCACGACAACAGTCTACCTTCCATAATGACAATGCTACCATCCATTGGAGTAACAAAAATCCTGACAACAGACAACCTTCCATAATGACAAGGCTACCATCCATTGGAGTAACAAAAATCTCGACAATAGACTACCATCCATAATGACTAGGCTACCATCCATTGGAGTAATGAAAATATCAACAAGAGACTACCTTCCATAATGACAAGGCTACCATGCATTAGAGTAATGAAAATATCAACAAGAGACTACCTTCCATAATGACAAGGCTACCATCCATTGGAGTAACAAAAATCTGGCAAACGGAGTACCTTCCATAATGACAAGGCTACCATCCATTGGAGTGCCAAAAATCTCGGCAATAGACTACCTTCCATAATGACAAGGCTACCATCCATTGGAGTAACAAAATCTCGACAACAGACTACCTTCCATAATGACAAGGCTACTATCCATTGGAGTAACAAAAATATCGACAACAAACTACCATCCGTAATGACTAGGCCTCCATCCATTGGAGTAACAAAGATTTCGAAAACACACTACCTTCCATAATGATAATGCTACCATCCGTTGGAGTAACAAAAATATTGACAACAGACTACCTTCCATAATGACAAGGCTACCATCTGTTGGAGTGACAAAAATCTCGACAATAGACTGCCTTCCATAATGACAAGGCTACGATCCATTGGAGTAACAAAAATATCAACAACAGACTACCTTCCATAATGACAAGGCTACCATCCTTTGGAGTGACAAAAATCTCGACAATAGACTACCTTCCATAATGACAAGGCTACCATCCATTGGAGTAACAAAATCTCGACAACAAACTACCTTCCATAATGACAAGGCTACTATCCATTGGAGTAACGAAAATATCAACCAGAGACTACCTTCCATAATGACAAGGCTACGATCCATTGGAGTAACAAAAATCTCGCCAATAGACAACCTTCCATAATGACAAGGCTATCATCCATTAGAGTGACAAAAATCTCGACAATAGACTACCTTAAATAATGACTAGGATACCATCCATTGGAGTAATGAAAATATCAACAAGAGACTACCTTCTATAATGACAAGGATACCATCCATTGGAGTAACAAAAATCTCGCCAACAGACAACCTTCCATAATGACAAGGCTACCATCTGTTGGAGTGACAAAAATCTCGACAATAGACTGCCTTCCATAATGACAAGGCTACCATCCATTAGAGTAACAAAAATATCAACAACAGACTACCTTCTATAATGACAAGGCTACCATCCTTTGTAGTGACAAAAATCTCGATAACAGACTACCTTCCATAATGACAAGGCTACTATCCATTGGAGTTACAAAAATCTCGACAACAAACTACCTTCCATAATGACAAGGCTACCATCCATTGGAGTAACGAAAATATCAACAAGAGACTACCTTCCATAATGACAAGGCTACGATCCTTTTGAGTAACAAAAATCTCGCTAATAGACAACCTTCCATAATGACAAGGCTATCATCCATTAGAGTGACAAAAATCTCGACCATAGACTACCTTCCATAATGACTAGGCTACCATCCATTGGAGTAATGAAAATATCAACAAGAGACTACCTTCTATAATGACAAGGCTACCATCCATTGGAGTAACAAAAATCTCGCTAACAGACAACCTTCCATAATGAGAAGGCTACCATCCTTTGGAGTGACAAAAATCTCGACAATAGACTACCATCCATAATGACAAGGCTACCATCCATTAGAATAACAAAATCTCGACAACCGAATACCTTCCATAATGACAAGTATATTATCCATTGGAGTAACAAAAATCTCGACAACAAACTACCTTCATAATTACAAGGCTACCATCCATTGGAGTAACAAAAGTCTCGCCAATAGACAACCTTCCATAATTACAAGGCTATCATCCATTAGAGTGACAAAAATCTCGACAATAGACTACCTTCCATAATGACTAGGCTACCATCCATTGGAGTAATGAAAATATCAACAAGAGACTACCTTCTATAATGACAAGGCTACCATCCATTGGAGTAACAAAAATCTCACTAACAGACAACCTTCCATAATGACAAGGCTACCATACATTATAGTAACAAAAATCAAGACAACATTCTACCTTCCATAATGACAACGCTACCATCCATTGGAGTAACAAAAATCCTGACAACAGACAACCTTCCATAATGACAAGGCTACCATCCATTGGAGTAACAACAATCTCGACAATATACTACCTTCCTTAATGACTAGGCTACCATCCATTGGAGTAATGAAAATATCAACAAGAGACTACCTTCCATAATGACAAGGCTACCATGCATTGGAGTAATGAAAATATCAACAAGAGACTACCTTCCATAATGACAAGGCTACCATCCATTGGAGTAACAAAAATCTGGCAAACGGAGTACCTTCCATAATGACAAGGCTACCATCCATTGGAGTGCCAAAAATCTCGACAATAGACTACCTTCCATAATGACAAGGCTACAATCCATTGGAGTAACAAAATCTCGACAACAGACTACCTTCCATAATGACAAGGCTACTATCCATTGGAGTAACAAAAATATCGACAACAAACTACCATCCGTAATGACTAGGCCTCCATCCATTGGAGTAACAAAGATTTAGAAAACACACTACCTTCCATAATGATAATGCTACCATCCGTTGGAGTAACAAAAATATTGACAACTGACTACCTTCCATAATGACAAGGCTACCATCTGTTGGAGTGACAAAAATCTCGACAATAGACTGCCTTCCATAATGACAAGGCTACGATCCATTGGAGTAACAAAAATATCAACTACAGACTACCTTCCATAATGACAAGGCTACCATCCTTTGGAGTGACAAAAATCTCGACAATAGACTACCTTCCATAATGACAAGGCTACCATCCATTGGAGTAACAAAATCTCGACAACAAACTACCTTCCATAATGACAAGGCTACTATCCATTGGAGTTACAAAAATATCGACAACAAACTACCTTCCATAATGACAAGGCTACCATCCATTGGAGTAACGAAAATATCAACCAGAGACTACCTTCCATAATGACAAGGCTACGATCCATCGGAGTAACAAAAATCTCGCCAATAGACAACCTTCCATAATGACAAGGCTATCATCCATTAGAGTGACAAAAATCTCGACAATAGACTACCTTACATAATGACTAGGATACCATCCATTGGAGTAATGAAAATATCAACAAGAGACTACTTTCTATAATGACAAGGATACCATCCATTGGAGTAACAAAAATCTTGCCAACAGACAACCTTCCATAATGACAAGGCTACCATCTGTTGGAGTGACAAAAATCTCGACAATAGACTGGCTTCCATAATGACAAGGCTACCATCCATTAAAGTAACAAAAATATCAACAACAGACTACCTTCCATAATGACAAGGCTACCATCCTTTGGAGTGACAAAAATCTCGATAACAGACTACCTTCCATAATGACAAGGCTACTATCCATTGGAGTTACAAAAATCTCGACAACAAACTACCTTCCATAATGACAAGGCTACCATCCATTGGAGTAACGAAAATATCAACAAGAGACTACCTTCCATAATGACAAGGCTACGATCCATTTGAGTAACAAAAATCTCGCTAATAGACAACCTTCCATAATGACAAGGCTATCATCCATTAGAGTGACAAAAATCTCGACCATAGACTACCTTCCGTAATGACTAGGCTACCATCCATTGGAGTAATGAAAATATCAACAAGAGACTACCTTCTATAATGACAAGGCTACCATCCATTGGAGTAACAAAAATCTCGCTAATAGACAACCTTCCATAATGAGAAGGCTACCATCCTTTGGAGTGACAAAAATCTCGACAATAGACTACCTTCCATAATGACAAGGCTACCATCCATTGGAATAACAAAATCTCGACAACCGACTACCTTCCATAATGACAAGTATATTATCCATTGGAGTAACAAAAATCTCGACAACAAACTACCTTCCATAATTACAAGGCTACCATCCATTGGAGTAACAAAAGTCTCGCCAATAGACAACCTTCCATAATTACAAGGCTATCATCCATTAGAGTGACAAAAATCTCGACAATAGACTACCTTCCATAAAGACTAGGCTACCATCCATTGGAGTAATGAAAATATTAATAAGAGACTACCTTCTATAATGTAAAGGCTACCATACATTGTAATAACAAAAATCTCGATAACAAACTACCTTCCATAATGACAAGGCTACCATACATTATAGTAACAAAAATCACGACAACAGTCTACCTTCCATAATGACAAAGCTACCATCCATTGGAGTAACAAAAATCCTGACAACAGACAACCTTCCATAATGACAAGGCTACCATCCATTAGAGTAACAACAATCTCGACAATAGACTACCTTCCATAATGACTAGGCTACCATCCATTGGAGTAATGAAAATATCAACAAGAGACTACCTTCCATAATGACAAGGCTACCATGCATTAGAGTAATGAAAATATCAACAAGAGAGTACCTTCCATAATGACAAGGCTACCATCCATTGGAGTAACAAAAATCTGGCAAATGGAGTACCTTCCATAATGACAAGGCTACCATCCATTGGAGTGACAAAAATCTCGACAATAGACTGCCTTCCATAATGACAAGGCTACGATCCATTGGAGTAACAAAAATATCAACAACCGACTACCTTCCATAATGACAAGGCTACCATCCTTTGGAGTGACAAAAATCTCGACAATAGACTACCTTCAATAATGACAAGGCTACCATCCATTGGAGTAACAAAATCTCGACAACAAACTACCTTCCATAATGACAAGGCTACTATCCATTGGAGTTACAAAAATATCGACAACAAACTACCTTCCATAATGACAAGGCTACCATCCATTGGAGTAACGAAAATATCAACCAGAGACTACCTTCCATAATGACAAGGCTACGATCCATTTGAGTAACAAAAATCTCGCCAATAGACAACCTACCATAATGACAAGGCTATCATCCATTAGAGTGACAAAAATCTCGACAATAGACTACCTTACATAATGACTAGGATACCATCCATTGGAGTAATGAAAATATCAACAAGAGACTACCTTCTATAATGACAAGGATACCATCCATTGGAGTAACAAAAATCTCGCCAACAGACAACCTTCCATAATGAGAAGGCTACCATCCTTTGGAGTGACAAAAATCTCGACAATAGACTACCTTCCATAATGACAAGGCTACCGTCCATTGGAATAACAAAATCTCGACAACAGACTACCTTCCATAATGACAGGGATATTATCCATTGGAGTAACAAAAATCTCGACAACAAACTACCTTCCATAATAACAAGGCTACCATCCATTGGAGTAACAAAAATCTCACCAATAGACAACCTTCCATAATGACAAGGCTATCATCCATTAGAGTGACAAAAATATCGACAATAGACTACTTCCATAATGACTAGGCTACCATCCATTGGAGTATTGAAAATATCAACAAGAGACTACCTTCTATAATGACAAGGCTACCATACATTGTAATAACAAAAATCTCGACAACAAACCAACTTTCACAATGACAAGGATACCATACATTATAGTAACAAATATCTCGACAATAGTCTAATTTCCATAATTACAATGCTACCATCCATTGGAGTAACAAAAATCCCGACAACAGACAACCTTCCATAATGACAAGGCTACCATCCATTGGAGTAACAAAAATCTCGACAATAGACTACCT
Source organism: Vicia faba (assembly GCA_948472305.1). Taxonomy (NCBI): domain Eukaryota; kingdom Viridiplantae; phylum Streptophyta; class Magnoliopsida; order Fabales; family Fabaceae; genus Vicia; species Vicia faba. Next base: position 555,681,578 of record OX451739.1, on the reverse strand, counting down.
TCCATAATGAATAGGCTACCTTCCATTGGAGTAATGAAAATATCTACAAGAGACTACCTTCCATAATGACAAGGCTACCATGCATTGGAGTAATGAAAATATCAACAAGAGACTACCTTCCATAATGACAAGGCTACCATCCATTGGAGTAACAAAAATCTAGCGAACATAGTACCTTCCATAATGACAAGGCTACCATCCATTGGAGTGCCAAAAACCTCGACAATAGACTACCTTCCATAATGAAATTGCAACCATCCATTGGAGTAACAAAAATCTCGACAACAAACAACCATCCATAATGACTAGGCTACCATCCATTGGAGTAACAAAGATTTCGAAAATACACTACCTTCAATAATGATAATGCTACCATCCGTTGGAGTAACAAAAATCTTGACAACAGACTACCTTCCATAATGACAAGGATACCATCCATTAGAGTAACAAAAATCTCGACAACAGTCTACCTTCTATAATGACAAGGGTAACATCCATTGGAGTAACAAAAATATCAAAAAGAGACTACCTTCCATAATGACAAGGCTACCATCCTGTGGAGTAACAAAAATCTCGCCAATAGACAACCTTCCATAATAACAAGGCTATCATCCGTTGGAGTGACAAAAATCTCGACAATAGACTACCTTCCATAATGATAAGGCTACCATCCATTGGAGTAACAAAAATATCGACAATAGACTACCGTTCCATAATGACAAGGCTACCATCCTTTGGAGTGACAAAAATCTCTACAATAGACTACCTTCCATAATTACAAGGCTACCATCCATTGGAATAACAAAATCTTGACAATAGACTACCTTCCATAATGGCAAGGCTACCATCCATTGGAGTAACGAAAATATCAACAAGAGACTACCTTCCATAATGACAAGGCTACCATCCATTGGAGTAACAAAAATCTCGCCAATAGACAACCTTCCATAATGACAAGGCTATCATCCATTAGAGTGACAAAAATATCGACAATAGACTACCTTCCATAATTACTAGGCTACCATCCATTGGAGTATTGAAAATATCAACAAGAGACTACCTTCCATAATGTCAAGGCTACCATGCATTGGAGTAATGAAAATATCAACAAGAGACTACCCTCTATAATGACAAGGCTACCATCCATTGGAGTAACAAAAATCTGGCAAACAGAGTACCTTCCATAATGACAAGGCTACCATCCATTGGAGTGCCAAAAATCTCGACAATAGACTACCTTCCATAATGGCAAGGCTACCATCCATTAGAGTAACAAAATATCGACAACAAACTACCATCCATAATGACAAGGCTACTATCCATTGGAGTAACAAAAATCTCGACAAAAAACTACCATCCATAATGACTACGCTACCATCCATTGGAGTAACAAAGATTTTGAAAAGACACTACCTTCAATAATGATAATGCTACCATCCGTTGGAGTAACAAAAATCTTGACAACATACTACCTTCCATAATGACAAGGATACCATCCATTAGAGTAACAAAAATCTCGACAACAGTCTACCTTCAATAATGACAAAGCTACCATCCATTGGAGTAACAAAAATCTCGACAACAAACTACCTTCTATAATGACAAGGCTACCATCCTGTAGAGTAACAAAAATCTCGCCAACAGACTAACTTCCATAATGACAAGGCTACCATCTGTTTGAGTGACAAAAATCTCGACAATAGACTGCCTTCCATAATGACAAGGCTACCATCCATTGGAGTGACAAAAATATCAACAACAGACTACCTTCCATAATGACAAGGCTACCATCCTTTGGAGTGACAAAAATCTCGACAATAGACTACCTTCCATAATGACAAGGCTACCATCTGTTGGAGTGACAAAAATCTCGACAATAGATTGCCTTCCATAATGACAAGGCTACCATCCATTGGAGTAACAAAAATATCAACAACAGACTACCTTCCATAAAGGCAAGTCTACCATCCTTTGGAGTGACAAAAATATCGACAATAGACTACCTTCCATAATGACAAGGCTACGATCCATTGGAGTAACAAAATGTCGACAAGAGACTACCTTCCATAATGACAAGGATACTATCCATTGGAGTTACAAAAATCTCGACAAAAAACTACCTTCCATAATGACAAGGCTACCATCCATTGGAGTAACGAAAATATCAACAAGAGACTACCTTCCATAATTACAAGGCTACCATCCACTGGAGTAACAAAAATCTCGCCAATAGACCACCTTCCATAATGACAAGGCTATCATCCATTAGAGTGACAAAAATCTCGACAATAGACTACCTTCCATAATGACTAGGCTACCATCCATTGGAGTATTGAAAATATCAACAAGAGACTACCTTTTATAATGACAAGGCTATCATACATTGCAATAACAAAAATCTCGACAACAAACTACCTTTCCCAATGACAAGGCTACCATACATTATAGTAACAAATATCTCGACAATAGTCTACTTTCCATAATGACAACGCTACGATCCATTGGAGTAACAAAAATCTCGACACCAGACAACCTTCCATAATGACAAGGCTACCTTCCATTGGAGCAACAAAAATCTCGACAATAGACTACCTTCCATAATGACTAGGCTACCATCCATTGGAGTAATAAAAATATCAACAAGAGACTACCTTCCATAAGGACAAGGCTACCATGCATTGGAGTAATGAAAATATCAACAAGAGACTACCTTGCATAATGACAAGGCTACCATCCATTGGAGTAACAAAAATCTGGCAAACAAAGTACCTTCCATAATGACAAGGCTACCATCCATTGGAGTGCCAAAAATCTCGACAATAGACTACCTTTCATAATGACAAGGCTACCATCCATTGGAGTAATAAAATCTCGACAACAGACTACCTTCCATAATGACAAGGCTACTATCCATTGGAGTAACAAAAATCTCGACAACAAACTACCTTCCATAATGACAAGGCTACTATCCATTGGAGTAACAAAAATCTCGACAACAAACTACCATCCATAATGACTAGGCTACCATCTATGGGAGTAACAAAGATTTCGAAAACACACTACCTTCCATAATGATAATGCTACCATCCGTTGGAGTAACAAAAATCTCGACAACAAACTACCTTTCCCAATGACAAGGCTACCATACATTATAGTAACAAGTATCTCGACAATAGTCTACTTTCCATAATGACAACGCTATGATCCATTGGAGTAACAAAAATCTCAACAACAGACAACCTTTCATAATGACAAGGCTATCATCCATTGGAGTAAGAAAAATCTCGACAATAGACTACCTTCCATATTGACTAGGCTACCATCCATTGGAGTAATGAAAATATCAACAAGAGACTACCTTCCATAATGACAAGGCTACCATGCATTGGAGTAATGAAAATATCAACAAGAGACTACCTTCCATAATGACAAGGCTACCATCCATTGGAGTAACAAAAATCTGGCAAACAGAGTACCTTCCATAATGACAAGGCTACCATCCATTGGAGTGCCAAAAATCTCGACAATAGACTACCTTCCATAATTACAAGGCTACCATCCAATGGAGTAACAAAATCTCTACAACAGACTACCTTCCATAATGACAAGGATACCATCCATTAAAGTAACAAAAATCTCGACAACAGTCTACCTTCAATAATGACAAGGCTACCATCCATTGGAGTAACAAAAATCTCTACAACAAACTACCTTCCATAATGACAAGGCTACCATCCTGTGGAGTAACAAAAATATCGCCAACAGACTTACTTCCATAATGATAAGGCTACCATCTGTTGGAGTGACAAAAATCTCGACAATAGACTGCCTTCCATAATGACAAGACACCCATCCATTGGAGTAACAAAAATATCAACAACAGACTACCTTCCATAATGACAAGGCTACCATCCTTTGGAGTGAAAAAAATCTCTACAACAGACTACCTTCCATAATGACAAGGCTACCATCCATTGGAGTAACAAAATCTTGACAACAGACTACCTTCCATAATGACAAGGCTACTATCCATTGGAGTCACAAAAGTCTCGACAACAAACTACCTTCCATAATGACAAGGTTACCATCCATTGGAGTAATGAAAATATCAACAAGAGACTACCTTCCATAAAGACAAGGCTACCATCCATTGGAGTAACAAAAATCTCGCCAACAGACACCCTTCCATAATGACAAGGCTACCATCCTTTGGAGTGACAAAGATCTCGACAATAGACTACCTTCCATAATGACAAGGCTACCATCCATTGGAGTAACAAAATCTCGACAACAGACTACCTTCCATAATGGCAAGGCTACTATCCATTGGAGTTACAAAAATCTCGACAACAAACTACCTTCCATAATGACAAGGCTTCCATCCACTGGAGTAACGAAAATATCAATAAGAGACTACCTTCCATAATGACAAGGCTACCATCCATTGGAGTAACAAAAATCTCGCCAATAGACAACATTCCATAATGACAAGGCTATCATCCATTAGAGTGACAAAAATCTCGATAATAGACTACCTTCCATAATGACTAGGCTACCATCCATTGGAGTATTGAAAATATCAACAAGAGACTACCTTCTATAATGACAAGGCTACCATACATTGTAATAACAAAAATCTCGACAACAAACTACCTTTCACAATGACAAGGCTACCATACATTATAGTAACAAATATCTCGACAATAGTCTACTTTCCATAATGACAACACTATGATCCATTGGAGTAACAAAAATCTCAACAACAGACAACCTTTCATAATGACAAGGCTATCATCCATTGGGGTAAGAAATATCTCGACAATAGACTACCTTCCATATTGACTAGGCTACCATCCATTGGAGTAATGAAAATATCAACAAGGGACTACCTTCCATAATGACAAGGCTACCATGCATTGGAGTAATGAAAATATCAACAAGAGACTACCTTCCATAATGACAAGGCTACCATCCATTGGAGTAACAAAAATCTGGCAAACAAAGTACCTTCCATAATGACAAGGCTACCATCCATTGGAGTGCCAAAAATCTCGACAATAGACTACCTTCCATAATTACAAGGCTACCATCCAATGGAGTAACAAAATCTCTACAACAGACTACATTCCATAATGACAAGGCTACTATCCATTGGAGTAACAAAAATCTCGACAACAAACTACCATCCATAATGACTAGGCTACCATCCATTGGAGTAACAAAGATTTTGAAAACACACTACCTTCAATAATGATAATGCTACCATCCGTTGGAGTAACAAAAATCTTGACAACAGACTACCTTCCATAATGACAAGGATACCATCCATTAAAGTAACAAAAATCTCGACAACAGTCTACCTTCAATAATGACAAGGCTACCATCCATTGGAGTAACAAAAATCTCTACAACAAACTACCTTCCATAATGACAAGGCTACCATCCTGTGGAGTAACAAAAATCTCGCCAACAGACTTACTTCCATAATGATAAGGCTACCATCTGTTGGAGTGACAAAAATCTCGACAATAGACTGCCTTCCATAATGACAAGGCACCCATCCATTGGAGTAACAAAAATATCAACAACAGACTACCTTCCATAATGACAAGGCTACCATCCTTTGGAGTGAAAAAAATCTCTACAACAGACTACCTTCCATAATGACAAGGCTACCATCCATTGGAGTAACAAAATCTTGACAACAGACTACCTTCCATAATGACAAGGCTACTATCCATTGGAGTCACAAAAGTCTCGACAACAAACTACCTTCCATAATGACAAGGTTACCATCCATTGGAGTAATGAAAATATCAACAAGAGACTACCTTCCATAAAGACAAGGCTACCATCCATTGGAGTAACAAAAATCTCGCCAACAGACACCCATCCATAATGACAAGGCTACCATCCTTTGGAGTGACAAAGATCTCGACAATAGACTACCTTCCATAATGACAAGGCTACCATCCATTGGAGTAACAAAATCTCGACAACAGACTACCTTCCATAATGGCAAGGCTACTATCCATTGGAGTTACAAAAATCTCGACAACAAACTACCTTCCATACTGACAAGGCTTCCATCCACTGGAGTAACGAAAATATCAATAAGAGACTACCTTCCATAATGACAAGGCTACCATCCATTGGAGTAACAAAAATCTCGCCAATAGACAACATTCCATAATGACAAGGCTATCATCCATTAGAGTGACAAAAATCTCGATAATAGACTACCTTCCATAATGACTAGGCTACCATCCATTGGAGTATTGAAAATATCAACAAGAGACTACCTTCTATAATGACAAGGCTACCATACATTGTAATAACAAAAATCTCGACAACAAACTACCTTTCACAATGACAAGGCTACCATACATTATAGTAACAAATATCTCGACAATAGTCTACTTTCCATAATGACAACACTATGATCCATTGGAGTAACAAATATCTCAACAACAGACAACCTTTCATAATGACAAGGCTATCATCCATTGGGGTAAGAAAAATCTCGACAATAGACTACCTTCCATATTGACTAGGCTACCATCCATTGGAGTAATGAAAATATCAACAAGGGACTACCTTCCATAATGACAAGGCTACCATGCATTGGAGTAATGAAAATATCAACAAGAGACTACCTTCCATAATGACAAGGCTACCATCCATTGGAGTAACAAAAATCTGGCAAACAAAGTACCTTCCATAATGACAAGGCTACCATCCATTGGAGTGCCAAAAATCTCGACAATAGACTACCTTCCATAATTACAAGGCTACCATCCAATGGAGTAACAAAATCTCTACAACAGACTACCTTCCATAATGACAAGGCTACTATCCATTGGAGTAACAAAAATCTCGACAACAAACTACCATCCATAATGACTAGGCTACCATCCATTGGAGTAACAAAGATTTTGAAAACACACTACCTTCAATAATGATAATGCTACCATCCGTTGGAGTAACAAAAATCTTGACAACAGACTACCTTCCATAATGACAAGGATACCATCCATTAAAGTAACAAAAATCTCGACAACAGTCTACCTTCAATAATGACAAGGCTACCATCCATTGGAGTAACAAAAATCTCTACAACAAACTACCTTCCATAATGACAAGGCTACCATCCTGTGGAGTAACAAAAATCTCGCCAACAGACTTACTTCCATAATGATAAGGCTACCATCTGTTGGAGTGACAAAAATCTCGACAATAGACTGCCTTCCATAATGACAAGGCACCCATCCATTGGAGTAACAAAAATATCAACAACAGACTACCTTCCATAATGACAAGGCTACCATCCTTTGGAGTGAAAAAAATCTCTACAACAGACTACCTTCCATAATGACAAGGCTACCATCCATTGGAGTAACAAAATCTTGACAACAGACTACCTTCCATAATGACAAGGCTACTATCCATTGGAGTCACAAAAGTCTCGACAACAAACTACCTTCCATAATGACAAGGTTACCATCCATTGGAGTAATGAAAATATCAACAAGAGACTACCTTCCATAAAGACAAGGCTACCATCCATTGGAGTAACAAAAATCTCGCCAACAGACACCCATCCATAATGACAAGGCTACCATCCTTTGGAGTGACAAAGATCTCGACAATAGACTACCTTCCATAATGACAAGGCTACCATCCATTGGAGTAACAAAATCTCGACAACAGACTACCTTCCATAATGGCAAGGCTACTATCCATTGGAGTTACAAAAATCTCGACAACAAACTACCTTCCATACTGACAAGGCTTCCATCCACTGGAGTAACGAAAATATCAATAAGAGACTACCTTCCATAATGACAAGGCTACCATCCATTGGAGTAACAAAAATCTCGCCAATAGACAACATTCCATAATGACAAGGCTATCATCCATTAGAGTGACAAAAATCTCGATAATAGACTACCTTCCATAATGACTAGGCTACCATCCATTGGAGTATTGAAAATATCAACAAGAGACTACCTTCTATAATGACAAGGCTACCATACATTGTAATAACAAAAATCTCGACAACAAACTACCTTTCACAATGACAAGGCTACCATACATTATAGTAACAAATATCTCGACAATAGTCTACTTTCCATAATGACAACACTATGATCCATTGGAGTAACAAATATCTCAACAACAGACAACCTTTCATAATGACAAGGCTATCATCCATTGGGGTAAGAAAAATCTCGACAATAGACTACCTTCCATATTGACTAGGCTACCATCCATTGGAGTAATGAAAATATCAACAAGGGACTACCTTCCATAATGACAAGGCTACCATGCATTGGAGTAATGAAAATATCAACAAGAGACTACCTTCCATAATGACAAGGCTACCATCCATTGGAGTAACAAAAATCTGGCAAACAAAGTACCTTCCATAATGACAAGGCTACCATCCATTGGAGTGCCAAAAATCTCGACAATAGACTACCTTCCATAATTACAAGGCTACCATCCAATGGAGTAACAAAATCTCTACAACAGACTACCTTCCATAATGACAAGGCTACTATCCATTGGAGTAACAAAAATCTCGACAACAAACTACCATCCATAATGACTAGGCTACCATCCATTGGAGTAACAAAGATTTTGAAAACACACTACCTTCAATAATGATAATGCTACCATCCGTTGGAGTAACAAAAATCTTGACAACAGACTACCTTCCATAATGACAAGGATACCATCCATTAAAGTAACAAAAATCTCGACAACAGTCTACCTTCAATAATGACAAGGCTACCATCCATTGGAGTAACAAAAATCTCTACAACAAACTACCTTCCATAATGACAAGGCTACCATCCTGTGGAGTAACAAAAATCTCGCCAACAGACTTACTTCCATAATGATAAGGCTACCATCTGTTGGAGTGACAAAAATCTCGACAATAGACTGCCTTCCATAATGACAAGGCACCCATCCATTGGAGTAACAAAAATATCAACAACAGACTACCTTCCATAATGACAAGGCTACCATCCTTTGGAGTGAAAAAAATCTCTACAACAGACTACCTTCCATAATGACAAGGCTACCATCCATTGGAGTAACAAAATCTTGACAACAGACTACCTTCCATAATGACAAGGCTACTATCCATTGGAGTCACAAAAGTCTCGACAACAAACTACCTTCCATAATGACAAGGTTACCATCCATTGGAGTAATGAAAATATCAACAAGAGACTACCTTCCATAAAGACAAGGCTACCATCCATTGGAGTAACAAAAATCTCGCCAACAGACACCCATCCATAATGACAAGGCTACCATCCTTTGGAGTGACAAAGATCTCGACAATAGACTACCTTCCATAATGACAAGGCTACCATCCATTGGAGTAACAAAATCTCGACAACAGACTACCTTCCATAATGGCAAGGCTACTATCCATTGGAGTTACAAAAATCTCGACAACAAACTACCTTCCATACTGACAAGGCTTCCATCCACTGGAGTAACGAAAATATCAATAAGAGACTACCTTCCATAATGACAAGGCTACCATCCATTGGAGTAACAAAAATCTCGCCAATAGACAACATTCCATAATGACAAGGCTATCATCCATTAGAGTGACAAAAATCTCGATAATAGACTACCTTCCATAATGACTAGGCTACCATCCATTGGAGTATTGAAAATATCAACAAGAGACTACCTTCTATAATGACAAGGCTACCATACATTGTAATAACAAAAATCTCGACAACAAACTACCTTTCACAATGACAAGGCTACCATACATTATAGTAACAAATATCTCGACAATAGTCTACTTTCCATAATGACAACACTATGATCCATTGGAGTAACAAATATCTCAACAACAGACAACCTTTCATAATGACAAGGCTATCATCCATTGGGGTAAGAAAAATCTCGACAATAGACTACCTTCCATATTGACTAGGCTACCATCCATTGGAGTAATGAAAATATCAACAAGGGACTACCTTCCATAATGACAAGGCTACCATGCATTGGAGTAATGAAAATATCAACAAGAGACTACCTTCCATAATGACAAGGCTACCATCCATTGGAGTAACAAAAATCTGGCAAACAAAGTACCTTCCATAATGACAAGGCTACCATCCATTGGAGTGCCAAAAATCTCGACAATAGACTACCTTCCATAATTACAAGGCTACCATCCAATGGAGTAACAAAATCTCTACAACAGACTACCTTCCATAATGACAAGGCTACTATCCATTGGAGTAACAAAAATCTCGACAACAAACTACCATCCATAATGACTAGGCTACCATCCATTGGAGTAACAAAGATTTTGAAAACACACTACCTTCAATAATGATAATGCTACCATCCGTTGGAGTAACAAAAATCTTGACAACAGACTACCTTCCATAATGACAAGGCTACCATCCATTGTAGTAACAAAGATATATACATCATAATACCTTCCTTAATGACAAGGCTATCATCCATTGGAGTAACAAAAATCTCGAAAACCGACTACCTTCCATAATGACAAGGCATCATCCATTGGAGTAACAAATATCTCGACAACAGACTACCTTCCATAATGACAAGGCATACCATCCATTGGAGTAATAAAAATCTCAACAACAGACTACCTTCCATAATGACAAGGCTACCATCCATTGTAGTAACAAAGATATCAACAACATACTACCTTCCAGAATAACAAGAATACCATCCATTGGAATAACAAAAATGTCGACAACAGACTACCTTCCATAATGACAAGGCTACCATCCATTGTAGTAACAAAGATATCGACAACATACAACCTACCATAATGACAAGGCTTCCATCCAATGAAGTAATAAAAATATCGACAATAGACTATCTTCCATAATGAAAAGGCTACCGTCCATTGGAGTAACAAATATCTCGACAACAGAATACCTTCCTTAATGATAAGGCTACGATACATTGGAGTAACAAAAATCACGACAATAGACTACCTTCCATAATGACAAGGCTACCATCCCTTAGAGTAACAAAAATATCGACAATAGACTACCTTCCACAATGACAAGGCTACCATCCATTGTAGTAACAAAAATCTCGTCAACAGACTACCTTCCATAATGACAAGGCTACCATCCCTTAGAGTATCAAAAATATCGACAATAGACTACCTTCCATAATGACAAGGGTACCATCCATTGGAGTAACAAAAATATCCACAAGAGACAACCTTCCATAATGACAAGGCTACCATCCATTGGAATAACAAAAATCTCGACAACATACTACCTTCCATAAGGACAAGTCTTCCATCTAATGGAGTAATAAAAATATCGACAATAGACTACCTTCCATAATGACAAGGCTACCATCGATTGGAGTAACAAAAATCTCGACAACAGACTACCGTCCTTAAAGACAAGGCTACCATCCATTGCAGTAACAAAAATCTCGACAACAGACTACCTTCCATAATGACAAGGCTACCATACATTGTAGTAACAAAAATCTCGACAACAGACTACCTTCCATAATGACAAGGAAACCATCCATTATAGTAACAAAAATCTCAACAATAGACTTCCTTCCATAATTACAAGGCTACCATCCATTGGAGTAACAAAAATATTGACAACACACTACCTTCCATAATGACTAGGCTTCCATCCAATGGAATAACAAAAATCTCGACAACAGACTACCTTCCATAATGATAAGTCTACCATCCATTGGAGTAAAAAAAATTTGAACAACAGACTGTCGTCCTTAATGGAAACGCTACCATCCATTAGAGTAACAAAAATTTGAACAACAGACTGCCATTCTTAATGGAAACACTATCATCCATTAGAGTAACATAAATCACAATTACAGACTACCTTCCATAATGACAAGGCTACCATCCACTTACAGTAATAAAAATCTCGACAACAGACTAACTTCCATAATAACAAGGCTACCATCCTTTAGAGTAACAAAAATCTGGCCAATAGACTACCTTCTATAATGACAAAGCTTCCATCCATTGGAGTAACAAAAATATCAACAAGAGACTAGCTTCCATAATGACAAGGCTATAATCCATTGGAGTAATAATAATCTAGACAACACACTACCTTCCATAATGACAAGGCTATCATCCAATGGAGTACCATAAATCTCGACAACATACTACCTTCCATAATGACAAGGCTATCATTCATTGTAGTAAAAATAATCTGAACAACAGACTACCTTTCATAATGATAAGGCTACCATCCATTGGAGTGACAAAAATATCCACAAGAGACAACCTTCCATAATGACAAGGCTACCATCCATTGGAGTAACAAATATCTCGACAACAGACTACCTTCCATAATGACAAGGCTACCATCCTTTGGAGTAACAAAAATATCGACAACAGACTACCTTCCATAATGATTAGGCTACCATCCATTGGAGTAACAAATATATCGACAACTGACAACCTTTCATAATGACAAGGATACCATCCATTGGAATAACAAAAATCTCGACAATAGACTACCATCCATAATGACAAGAATATCATCCATTAGAGTAACAAAAATCTCGACAACAGACTACCTTCAATAATGACAAGGCTTCCATCCAATGGAGTAATAAAAATATCGACAATAGACTATCTTCCATAATGAAAAGGCTACCGTCCATTAGAGTAACAAACATCTCGACAACAGACTACCTTCCTTAATGAAAAGGTTACCATACATTGGAGTAACAAAAATCACGAAAACAGACTACCTTCCATAATGACAAGGCTACCATCCCTTAGAGTAACAAAAATATCGACAATAGACTACCTTCCATAATGACAAGGCTCCCATCCATTGTAGTAACAAAAATCTTGTCAACAGACTACCTTCCATAATGACAAGGCTACCATCCCTTAGAGTAACAAAAATATCGACAATAGACTACCTTCTATAATGACAAGGGTACCATCCATTGGAGTAACAAAAATATCCACAAGAGACTACCTTCCATAATGACAAGGCTTCCATCTAATGGAGTAATGAAAATAGCGACAATAGACTACCTTCCATAATGACAAGGCTACCATCCATTGGAGGAACAAAAATCTCGACAACACACTACCATCCTTAAAGACAAGGCTACCATCCATTGCAGTAACAAAAATCTCGACAACAGACTACCTTCCATAATGACAAGGCTACCATACATTGTAGTAACAAAAATCTCTACAACAGACTACCTTCCATAATGACAAGGCTACCATCCATTATAGTAACAAAAATCTCCACAATAGACTTCCTTCCATAATGAAAAGGCTACCATCCATTGGAGTAACAAAAATCTCGACAATAGATTACCTTCCATAATGACAAGGCTAACATCCATTGGAATAACCAAAATATCGACAACACACTACCTTCCATAATGACAAGGATACCATCTAATGGAGTAACAAAAATCTCGACAATAGACTAGCTTCCATAATTACAAGGCTACCATCCATTAGAGTAACAAAAATATGGACAAGAGACTAGCTTCCACAATGAAAAGGCTACCATCCATTGGAGTAACAAAAATCTAGACAACAGAATACCTTCCATAATGACAAGGCTATCATCCAATGGAGTACTAAAAATCTCGACAACATACTACCTTCCATAATGACAAGGCTATCATACATTGTAGTAAAAATAATCTGAACAACAGACTACCTTCCATAATGACAAGGCAACCATCCATTGGAGTGACAAAAATATCCACAAGAGAAAACCTCCCATAGTGACAAGGCTACAATCCATTGGAGTAACAAATATCTCGACAACAGACTACCTTCCATAATGACAAGGCTACCATCCTTTGGAGTAACAAAAATCTCGACAACAGACTACCTTCCATAATGATTAGGCTACCATCCATTGGAGTAACAAAGATATCGACAACGGACAACCTTTCATAATGACAAGGTTACCATCCATTGGAATAACAAAAATCTCGACAATAGACTACCATCCATAATGACAAGGATATCATCCATTAGAGTAACAAAAATATCGACAACAGACTACCTTCCATAATGACAAGGCTACCATCCATTGTAGTAACAAAGTTATATACAACATAATACCTTCCTTAATGACAAGGCTATCATCCATTGGAGTAACAAAAATCTCGAAAACAGACTACCTTCCATAATGACAAGGCATCATCCATTGGAGTAACAAATATCTCGACAACAGACTACCTTCCATAATGACAAGGCATACCATCTATTGGAGTAATAAAAATCTCAACAACAGACTACCTTCCATAATGACAAGGCTACCATCCATTATAGTAACAAAGATATCGACAACATACTACCTTCCATAATGACAAGAATACCATCCATTGGAATAACAAAAATGTCGACAACAGACTACCTTCCATAATGACAAGGCTACCATCCATTGTAGTAACAAAGATATCGACAACATACAAGCTACCATAATGACAAGGCTTCCATCCAATGAAGTAATAAAAATATCGACAATAGACTATCTTCCATAATGAAAAGGCTACCGTCCATTGGAGTAACACATATCTCGACAACAGAATACCTTCCTTAATGATAAGGCTACCATACATTGGAGTAACAAAAATCACGACCATAGACTACCTTCCATAATGACAAGGCTACCATCCCTTAGAGTAACAAAAATATCGACAATAGACTACCTTCCACAATGACAAGGCTACCATCCATTGTAGTAACAAAAATCTCGTCAACAGACTACCTTCCATAATGACAAGGCTACCATCCCTTAGAGTAACAAAAATCTCGACAACAGACTAGCTTCCATAATGACAAGGGTACCATTCATTGGAGTAACAAAAATATCCATAAGACATAACCTTCCATAATAACAAGGCTACCGTCCATTGGAGTAACAAAAATCTCGGCAACAGACTACCTTCCATAATGACAAGGCTACCATCCATTGTAGTAACAAAAATCTCGACAATAGACTACCTTAAATAAAGACAAGGCTACCATCCATTGTAGTAAGAAAAATCTCGACAATAGACTACCTTCCATAATGACAAGGCTACCATCCATTGGAGTAACAAAAATCATGACAACAGACTACCTTCCATAATGACAAAGCTACCATCCATTTTAGTAACAAAAATATCGACAACAGACTACCTTCCATAATGACAAAGCTACCATCCATTGGAGTAACAAAAATCACGACAACAGACTATCTTCCATAATAACAAGGCTAAAATCCATTGTAGTAACAAAAATATCGACAAAAGACTACCTTCCATAATGACAAGGCTACAATCCATTATAGTAACAAAAATCTCAACAATAGACTTCCTTCCATAATGACAAGGCTACCATCCATTGGAATAGCAAAAATCTCGACAACAGAATACCTTTCATAATGACAAGGCTATCATCCAATGGGGTAACAAAAATCTCGTCAACAAACTACCATCCATAATGACAAGGCTACCATCCATTGGAGTGACAAATATCACAATGAAAATACTACCTTCCATAATCACAAAGGCTACCATCCATTGGAACAACAAAAATATCGACAACACACTAACTACCATAATGACAAGGCTACCATCCAATGGAGTAACAAAAAACTTCACAACAGACTAGCTTCCATAATTATAATCTACCATCCATTAGAGTAACAAAAATTTGAACAATAGACTATCGTCCTTAATGAAAACCCTACCATCCATTGGAGTAACAAAAATCACAACGATAGACTACCTTCAATAATGACAAGGCTACCATCCATTTGCAGTAACAAAAATCTCGACCAAGACTACCTTCCATAATTATAAGGCTACCATCCATTACAGTAACAAAAATCTGGACAACAGACTACCTTCCATAATGGCAAGGCTACCATCCATTGGTATAGCAAAAATCTCGACAACAGAATACCTTCCATAATGACAAGGCTATCATCCATTATTGTAACAAAAATCTCAACAATAAACTACCTTCCATAATGACAAGGCTACCATCCATTGTAGTAACAAAAATATCGACAACAAACTACCTTCCATAATGACAAGGCTACCATCCCTTAGAGTAACAAAAATCTCGACATCAGACTACCTTCCGTAATGACAAGGGTACCATCCATTGGACTAACCCAAATATCCACAAGAGACAACCTTCCATAATGACAAGGCTACCAACCATAGGAGTAACAAAAATCTCGACAACAGACTATCTTCCATAATGACAAGGCTACCATCCATTGGAATAACAAAGATATCGACAACACACTATCTTCAATAATGACAAGGATACCATCCATTAAAATAACAAAAAATCTTGACAACAGACTACCTTCCATAATGACAAGGATATCATCCATTGGAGTAACAAAAATCTCGACAACAGACTACATTCTATAAAGACAAGGCTACCATCCATTGTAGTAACAAAAATATCGAAAACAGACTACCTTCCAGAATGACTAGGCTACCATACATTGGAATAATAAAAATCTCGACAATAGACTACCTTCCATAATGACAAGGCTGTCATCCAATGGAGTAATAAAAATCTCGACAATAAACTACCTTCCATAATGACAAGGCTACCATCCATTGTAGTAACAAAAATCTCGACAACAGACTACCTTCCATAATGACAAGGCTACCATCCCTTAGAGTAACAAAAATCTCGACAATAGACTACCTTCCATAATAACAAGGCTACCATCCATTGGTGTAACAAAAATATCCACAAGAGACAAGCTTCCATAATGACAAGGCTACCATCCATTGGAGTAACAAAAATCTCGACAACAGAATACCTTCCATAATGACAAGGTTACCATCCATTGGAATAATAAAAATATCGAGAGAACACTACCTTCCATAATGACAAGGCTACCATCCAATGGAGAAACAAAAATCTCGAAAACTGACTACCTTCCATAATGATAAGTCTACCATCCATTGGAGTAACAAAAATTTGAACAACAGACTGTCGTCCTTAATGAAAACTCTACCATCCATTGGACTAACAGAAATCACAATGACATACTACCTTCCATAATAACAAGGCTACCATCCATTTGCAGTAACCAAATTCTAAACAACAGACTACCTTCCATAATTACAATGCTATTATCCATTAGAGTAACAAAAATCTGGACAACAGACTACCTTCCATAATGACAAGGCTACCATTCATTGGAGTACCAAAAATATCAACAAGAGACTAGATTTCATAATGACAAGGCTACCATCCATTGGAGTAACAAAAATCTCGACAACAGACTAGCTTCCATAATGACAAGGCTACCATCCATTAGAGTAACAAAAATCTCGAAACCAGACTACCTTCCATAATGACTAGGTTACCATCCATTGGAATAACAAAAATCTCGACAACAGACTACCTTCCATAATGACAAGGCTATCATCCAATGGAGTAACAAAAATCTCGACAACAAACTACCTTCCATAATGACAAGGCTATCATACATTGTAGTAAAAAAATCTGAACAACATACTACCTTACATAATGACAAGGCTACCATCCATTGGAGTGACAAAAATCACAACAACAGACTACCTTCCATAATGCAAGGCTACCATCCATTGGAGTAACAAATATTTTGACAACAGACTACCTTCCATAATGACAAGGCTACCATCCATTGGAGTAACAAAAATCTCGACAAAAGACTACTTTCAATAATGATTAGGCTACCATCCATTAGAGTAACAAAGATATCGACAACGGACTAGCTTTCATAATGACAAGGATACCATCCTTTGAAATAACAAAAATCACGACAACAGACTGCCTTCCATAATGACAAGGATATCATCCATTGGAGTAACAAAAATCTCGACAACAGACTACATTCCAGAATGACAAGGCTACCATCCATTGTAGTAACAAAGATATATAAAACATACTACCTTCTATAATGACAAGGCTACCATCAATTGTAGTAACAAAAATATCGACAACAAACTACCTTCCATAATGACAAGGCTACCATCCATTGGAGTAACAAAAATCTCGACAACAGACTACCTTCTATAATCATTAGGCTACCATCCATTGGAGTAACAAAGATATCGACAACGGACTACCTTTCATAATGACAAGGATACCATCCATTGGAATAAAAAAAATCTCGACAAAAGACTACCTTCCATAATGACAAGGCTTCCATCCATTGTAGTAACAAAGATATATACAACAAACTACCTTCCATAATGACAAGGCTACCATCCATTGGAGTAACAAAAATCTCGAAAACAGACTACCTTCCATAATGACTAGGCTACCATCCATTGTACTAACAAAAATCTCGACAACAGACTACCTTCCATAATGACAAGGCTACCATCCCATAGAGTAACAAAAATATCGACAATAGACTACTTTCCATAATGACAAGAGTACCATCCATTGTTGTAACAAATATATCCACAAGAGACAACCTTCCATAATGACAAGGCTACCATCCATTGGAGTAACAAAAATCTCAACAACAGAATACCTTCCATAATGATAAGGCTACCATCCATTGGAATACAAAAATATCGACAGCACACTACCTTCCATAATGACAAGGCTACCATCCAATGGAGTAACAAAAATCTCGAAAACTGACTACCTTCCATATTGATAAGTCTACCATCCATTGGAGTAACAAAAATTTGAACAACAGACTGCTGTCCTTTATGAAAACGCTACCATCCATTGGAGTAACAGAAATCCCAACGACATACTACCTTCCATAATGACAAGGCTACCATCCATTTGCAGTAACAAAAATCTCAACAACAGACTACCTTCCATAATTACAAGGCTACTATCCAATTGAGTAACAAATATCTGGATAACTGACTACCTTCCATAATGACAAGGCTACCATTCATTGGAGTACCAAAAATATCAACAAGAGACTAGCTTCCATAATGACAAGGCTACCATCCATTGGAGTAACAAAATTCTCGACAACAGACTACCTTCCAAAATGACAAGGCTACCATCCATTAGAGTAACAAAAATCTCGAAACCAGACTACCTTCTATAATGACTAGGTTACCATCCATTGGAATAACAAAAATCTCGACAACAGACTACCTTCCATAATGACAAGGCTATCATCCAATGGAGTAACAAAAATCTCGACAACAGACTACCTTCCATAATGACAAGGCTACCATCCATTGGAGTAACAACAATCTCAAAACCAGACTACCTTCCATAATGACTAGGTTACCATCCATTGGAATAACAAAAATCTCGACAACAGACTACCTTCCATAATGACAAGGCTACCATCCATTGGAGTAACAAAAATCACAACAACAGACTACATTCCATAGTGCAAGGCTACCCTCCATTGGAGTAACAAATATTTTGACAACAGACTACCTTCCATAATGACAAGGCTATTATCCAATGGAGTAACATAAATCTCGACAACAGACTACCTTCCATAATGACAAGGCTACCATCCATTGGAGTAACAAAAATCTCGAAACTAGACTACCTTCCATAATGACTAGGTTACCATCCATTGGAATAACAAAAATCTCGACAATAGACTACCTTCCATAATGACAAGGCTACCATCCATTGGAGTTACAAAAATCACCACAACAGACTACCTTTCATAATGCAAGGCTACCATCCATTGCAGTAACAAAAATCTCGACAAAAGACTACCCTCAATAATGATTAGGCTACCATCCATTAGAGTAACAAAGATAATGACAACGGACTAGCTTTCATAATGACAAGGATACCATCCATTGGAATAACAAAAATCTCGACAACAGATTGCCTTCCATAATGACAACGATATCATCCATTGGAGTAACAAAAATCTCGACAATAGACTACATTCCAGAATGACAAGGCTACCATCCATTGTAGTAACAAAGATATATACAACATACTACCTTCCATAATGACAAGTCTACCATCAATTGTAGTAACAAAAATATCGACAACAAACTACCTTCCATAATGACAAGGCTACCATCCATTAGAGTAACAAAAATCTCGACAATAGACTACCTTCCATAATCATTAGGCTACCATCCATTGGAGTAACATAGATATCGACAACGGACTACCTTTCATAATGACAAGGATACCATTAATTGGAATAACAAAAATCTCGACAAAAGACAACCTTCCATAATGACAAGGATACCATCCATTGGAGTAACAAAAATCACGACAACATACTACCTTCCATAATGACAAGGCTTCCATCCATTGTAGTAACAAAGATATATACAACAAACTACCTTCCATAATGACAAGGCTACCATCCATTGGAGTAACAAAAATCTCGAAAACAGACTACCTTCCATAATGATTAGGCTACCAGCCAATGGAATAACAAAAATCTCGACAACAGACTACCTTCCATAATGACAAAGCTATCATCCAATGGAGTAACAAAAAACTCGATAATAAACTACCTTCCATAATGACTAGGCTTCCATCCATTGTAGTAACAAAAATCTCAACAACAGACTACCATCCATAATGACAAGGCTACCATCCCTTAGAGTAACAAAAATCTCGACAATAGACTACCTTCCATAATGACAAGGCTACCATCCATTGGAATAACAAAAATATCGACAACACACTACCTTCCATATGGACAAGGCTACCATCCAATGTAGTAACAAAAATTTGAACCACAGACTGACGTCGTTAATGAAAACGCTACCATCCATTGGAGTAACAAAAATCACAACGACATACTACCTTCCATAATGACAAGGCAACCATCCATTTGCAGTAACAAAAATCTCGACAACATACTACCTTCCATGATTACAAGGCTACTATACATTAGAGTAACAAAAATCTGGACAACAGACTACCTTCCATAATGACAAAGCTATCATCCATTGGAGTACCAAAAATATCAATAACAGAATAGCTTCCATAATCACAAGGCTACCATCCATTGGAGTAACAAAAATCTCGAAAACAGACTACCTTCCATAATGACTAGGCTACCATCCATTGGAATAACAAAAATCTCGACAATAGAATACCTTCCATAATGACAAAGCTATCATCCAATGGAGTAACAAAAAACTCGATAATAAACTACCTTCCATAATGACTAGGCTTCCATCCATTGTAGTAAAAAAAATCTCGACACTAGACTACCTTCCATAATGACAAGGCTACCATCCCTTAGAGTAACAAAAATCTCTACAATAGACTACCTTCCATAATGACAAGGGTACCATCCATTGGAGTAACAAAAATAACCACAAGAGACAACCTTCCATAATGACAAGGCTACCACCCATTGGAGTAACAAAAATCTTGACCACAGAATACATTCCATAATGACAAGGCTACCATCCATTGGAATAACAAAAATATGGACAACACACTACCTTCCATATGGACTAGGCTACCATCCAATGTAGTAAAAAAAATTTGAACCACAGACTGCCGTCATTAATGAAAACGCTACCATCCATTGGAGTAATAGAAATCACAACGACAAACTACCTTCCATAATGACAAGGCTACCATCCATTTGGAGTAACAAAAATCTCGACAACATACTACATTCCATAATTACAAGGCTACTATACATTAGAGTAACCAAAATCTGGAGAATAGACTACCTTCCATAATGACAAGGTTACCATCCATTGGAGTACCCAAAATATCAACAACAGACTAGCTTCCATAATGACAAGGCTACCATCCATTGGAGTAACAAAAATCTCGACAACAGACTACCTTCCATAATGACAAGGCTAGCATCCATTGGAGTAACAAAAATCTCGAAAGTAAACTACCTTCCATAATGACTAGGCTACCATGCATTAGAATAACAAAAATCCTGACAAAAGGCTACCTGTCATAATGACAAGGATATCATCCAATGGAGTAACAAAAATTTGAATAAAATATTGTCATCCTTAATGAAAACGCTACCATCCATTAGAGTAACAGAAATCACAACGACAAACTACCTTCCATAATGACAAGGCTACCGTCCATTTGCAGTAACAAAAATCTCGACAACAGACTAGGTTCCATAATTACAAGGCTACTATCCATTAGAGTAACAAAAATCTGGACAACAGACTACCTTCCATAATGACAAGGCTACCATCCATTGGAGTACCAAAAATATCAACAAGAGACTAGATTCCATAATGACAAGGCTATCATCCATTGGACTAACAAAAATATCGACAACAGACTACCTTCCATAATGACTAGGCTACCATCCATTGGAATAACAAAAATCTCAAAACTAGACTACCTTCCATAATGACTAGGTTACCATCCATTGGAATAACAAAAATCTCGACAACAGACTACCTTCCATAATGACAAGGCTACCATCCATTGGAGTTACAAAAATCACAACAACAGACTACCTTCCATAATGCAAGGCTACCAACCATTGGAGTAAGAAAAATCTCGACAAAAGACTACCTTCCATAATGATTAGGCTACCATCTATTAGAGTAACAATAATATCGACAACGGACTAGCTTTCATAATGACAAGGATACCATCCATTGGAATAACAAAAATCTCGACAACATACTACCTTCCATAATTACAAGGCTATTATCCATTAGAGTAACAAAAATCTAGACAACAGACAACCTTCCATAATGACAAGGCTACCATCCATTGGAGTACCAAAAATATCAACAAGAGACTAGATTCCATAATGACAAGGCTACCATCCATTGGAGTAACAAAAATCTCGACAACAGACTACCTTTCATAATGACTAGGCTACCATCCATTAGAATAACAAAAATCTCGACAACAGCCTACCTTCCATAATGATAAGGCTACCATCCATTGGAGTAACAAAAATCTCGACAACAAACTACCTTCCATAATGACAAGCCTATCATACATTGTAGTAAAAAAAATCTAAACAACAGACTTCCTTCATTAATGACAAGGCTATCATACATTGTAGTAAAAAAATCTGAACAACAGACTACCTTCCATAATGACAAGGCTACCATCCATTGAAGTGACAAAAATCACAACAACAGACTACCTTCCATAATTCAAGGCAACCATCCATTGGAGTAACAAATATTTTGACAATAGACTACATTCCATAATGACAAGGCTACCATCTGTTGGAATAACAAAAATATCGACAACACACTACCTTCCATAATGACAAGGCTACCATCCAATGGAGTAACAAAAATTTGAACAACAAATTGTCGTCCTTAATGAAAATGCTACCATCCATTGGAGTAACAAAAATCACAACGACAAACTACCTTCCATAATCACAAGGCTACCATCCATTGGAGTAAAAAAAATCTCGAAACCAGACTACCTTCCATAATGACTAGGCTACCATCCGTCGGAATAACAAAAATCTCGACAACAGACTACCTTCCATAATGAAAACGCTATCATCCAATGGAGTAACAAAAATCTCGACAACAAACTACCTTCCATAATGACAAGGCTATCATACATTGTAGTAAAAAAATCTGAACAACAAACTACCTTCCATAATGACAAGTCTACCATCCATTGGAGTGACAAAAATCACAACAACAGACTACCTTCCATAATTCAAGGCTACCATCCATTGGAGTAACAAATATTTTGACAACAAACTACATTCAATAATGACAAGGCTACCATCCATTGGAATAACAAAAATATCGACAACACACTACCTTCCATAATGACAAGGCTACCATCCAATGGAGTAACAAAAATTTGAACAACAAATTGTCGTCCTTAATGAAAACGCTACCATCCATTGGAGTAACAGAAATCAGAATGACAAACTACCTTCCATAATCACAAGGCTACCATCCATTTGCAGTAACAAAAATCTCGAGAATAGACTACCTTCCATAATTACAAGGCTACTATCCATTAGAGTAACAAAAATCTGGACAACAGAATACCTTCCATAATGACAAGGCTACCATCCATTGGAGTACGAAAAATATCAACAAAAGACTAGCTTCCATAATGACAAGGCTACCATCCATTGGAGTAACAAAAATCTCGACAACAGACTACCTTCCATAATGACAAGGCTACCATCCATTGGAGTAACAAAAATCTTGAAACCAGACTACCTTCCATAATGACTAGGCTACCATCCAATGGAGTAACAAAAATATCGACAACAAACTACCTTTCATAATGATAAGGCTACAATCCATTGGAGTGACAAAAATCACAACAACAGACTACCTTCCATAATGCAAGGCTACCATCCATTGGAGTAACAAATATTTTGACAACAGACTACCTTCCATAATGACAAGGCTACCATCCATTGGAATAACAAAAATATCGACATCACACTACCTTCCATAATGACAAGGCAACCATCCAATGGAGTAAAAAAAATTTGAACAACAGATTGTCGTCCTTAATGAAAACGCTACCATCCATTGGAGTAACAGAAATCACAACGACAAACTACCTTCCATAATGACAAGGCTACCATCCATTTGCAGTAACAAAAATCTCCACAATAGACTACCTTCCATAATTACAACGCTACCATCCATTAGAGTAACAAAAATCTGGACACCAAACTACCTTCCATAATGACAAGGCTACCATCCATTGGAGTACGAAAAATATCAACAAAAGACTAGCTTCCATAATGACAAGGCTACCATCCATTGGAGTAACAAAAATCTCGACAACAGACTACCTTCCATAATGACAAGGCTACCATCCATTGGAGTAACAAAAATCTCGAAACCAGACTAACTTCCATAATGACTAGGCTACCATCCAATGGAGTATAAAAAATCTCGACAACAAACTACCTTCCATAATGATAAGGCTACAATCCATTGAAGTGACGAAAATCACAACAACAGACTACCTTCCATAATGCAAGGCTACCATCCATTGGAGTAACAAATATTTTGACAACAGACTACCTTCCATAATGACAAGGCTACCATCCATTGGAATAAAAAAAATATCGACAACACACTACCTTCCATAATGACAAGGCTACCATCCAATGGAGTAAAAAAAATTTGAACAACAGATTGTCTTCCTTAATGAAAACGCTACCATCCATTGGAGTAACAGAAATCACAACGACAAACTACCTTCCATAATGACAACGCCACCATCCATTTGCAGTAACAAAAATCTCGACAATAGACTACCTTCAATAATTACAAGGCTACTATCCATTAGAGTAACAAAAATCTGGACAACAGGCTTCCTTCCATAATGACAAGGCTACCATCCATTGGAGTACGAAAAATATCAACAAAAGACTAGCTTCCATAATGACAAGGCTACCATCCAATGGAGTAACAAAAATCTCGACAACAGACTACCTTCCATAATGATAAGGCTACAATCCATTGGAGTGACAAAAATCACAACAACAGACTACCTTCCATAATGCAAGGCTACCATCCATTGGAGTAACAAATATTTTGACAACAGACTACCTTCCATAACGACAAGGCTACCATCCATTGGAGTAACAAAAATCTAGAGAAAAGACTACCTTCCATAATGATTAGGCTACCTTCCATTAGAGTAACAAAGATATTGACAATGGACTACCTTTCATAATGACAAGGATACCATCCATTGGAATAACAAATATCTCAACAACAGACTGCCTTCCATAATGACAAGGCTACCATCAATTGTTGTAACAAAGATATATACAACATACTACCTTCCATAATGACAAGGCTACCATCAATTGTTGTAACAAAAATATCGACAACAAACTACCTTCCATAATGACAAGGCTACCATCCATTGTAGTAACCAAAATGTCTACAACAAACTATCTTCCATAATGACAAGGCTACCATCCATTGGAGTAACAAATATCTCGACAACAAACTACCTTCCATAATGACAAGGCTACCATCCATTACAATAACAAAAATATCGACAACAGACTACCTTCCATAATCATTAGGGTACCATCCATTGGAGTAACAAAGATATCGACAATGGACTTCCTTTCATAATGACAAGGATACCATCCATTGGAATAACAAAAATATCGAAAAAAGACTACCTTCCATAATGACAAGGATACCATCCATTGGAGTAAAAAAATCACGACAACAGACTACCTTCTATAATGACAAGGCTTCCGTCCATGGTAGTAACAAAGATATATACAACAGACTACCTTCCATAATGACAAGGCTACCATCCATTGGAGTAACAAAAATCTCGAAAACAGACTACCTTCCATAATGACTAGGCTACCATCCATTAGAATAACAAAAATCTCGACAATAGACTACCTTCCATAATGACAAGGCTATCATCCAATGGAGTAACAAAAATATCGACAATAAACTACCTTCCATAATGACAAGGCTGCCATCCATTGTAGTAACAAAAATCTCGACAACAGACTACCTTCCATAATGACAAGGCTGCCATCCCTTAGAGTAACAAAAATCTCGAAAATAGACTACCTTCCATAATGACAAGGGTACCATCCATTTTAGTAACAAAAATATCCACAAGAGACAACCTTCCATAATGACAAGGCTACCATCCATTAGAGTAATAAAAATCTCGACAACATAAAACCTTCCATAATGACAAGGCTATCATCCAATTGGAATTACAAAAATATCGATAACACATTACCTTCCATAATGACAAGGCTACCATCCAATGGAGTAACAAAAATTTGAAAAAAAGATTGTCGTCCTTAATGAAAACGCTACCATCCATTAGAGTAACAGAAATCACAACGACAAACTACCTTCCATAATGACAAGGCTACCATCCATTTGCAGTAACAAAAATCTCGACAACGGACTAGCTTCCATAATTACAAGGCTACTAACCATTAGAGTAACAAAAATCTGGACAACAGACTACCTTCCATAATGACATGGCTACCATCCATTGGAGTACCAAAAATCTCGACAACAGACTACCTTCCATAATGACAAGGCTACCATCCATTGGACTAACAAAAATATCGACAACAGACTACCTTCCATAATGACTAGGCTACCATCCATTGGAATAACAAAAATCTCAAAACCAGACTACCTTCCATAATGACTAGGTTACCATCCATTGGAATAACAAAAATCTCGACAACAGACTACCTTCCATAATGACAAGGCTACCATCCATTGGAGTTACAAAAATCACAACAATAGACTACCTTCCATAATGCAAGGCTACCATCCATTGGAGTAACAAAAATCTCGACAAAAGACTACCTTCCATAATGATTAGGCTACCATCTATTAGAGTAACAAAGATATCGACAACGGACTAGCTTTCATAATGACAAGGATACCATCCATTGGAATAACAAAAATCTCGACAACATACTACCTTCCATAATTACAAGGCTACTATCCATTAGAGTAACAAAAATCTGGACAACAGACTACCTTCCATAATGACAAGGCTACCATCCATTGGAGTACCAAAAATATCAACAAGAGACTAGATTCCATAATGACAAGGCTACCATCCATTGGAGTAACAAAAATCTCGACAACAGACTACCTTCCATAATTACTAGGCTACCATCCATTAGAATAACAAAAATCTCGACAACAACCTACCTTCCATAATGATAAGGCTACCATCCATTGGAGTAACAAAAATCTCGACAACAAACTACCTTCCATAATGACAAGCCTATCACACATTGTAGTAAAAAAAATCTAAACAACAGACTACCTTCATTAATGACAAGGCTATCATACATTGTAGTAAAAAAATCTGAACAACAGACTACCTTCCATAATGACAAGGCTACCATCCATTGAAGTGACAAAAATCACAACAATAGACTACCTTCCATAATGACAAGGCTACCATCTGTTGGAATAACAAAAATATCGACAACACACTACCTTCCATAATGACAAGGCTACCATCCAATGGAGTAACAAAAATTTGAACAACAAATTGTCGTCCTTAATGAAAACGCTACCATCCATTGGAGTAACAGAAATCACAACGACAAACTACCTTCCATGATGACAATGATACCATCCATTGGATTAAAAAAAATCTCGACAACAGACCACCTTCCATAATGACAAGGTTACCATCCATTGGAGTAATAAAAATCTCGAAACCAGACTACCTTCCATAATGACTAGGCTACCATCCGTTGGAATAACAAAAATCTCGACAACAGACTACCTTCCATAATGACAACGCTATCATCCAATGGAGTAACAAAAATCTCGACAACAAACTACCTTCCATATTGACAAGGCTATCATACATTGTAGTAAAAAAATCTGAACAAAAAACTACCTTCCATAATGACAAGTCTACCATCCATTGGAGTGACAAATATCACAACAACAGACTACCTTCCATAATTCAAGGCTACCATCCATTGGAGTAACAAATATTTTGACAACAGACTACATTAAATAATGACAAGGCTACCATCCATTGGAATAACAAAAATATCGACAACACACTACCTTCCATAATGACAAGGCTACCATCCAGTGGAGTAAAAAAAATTTGAACAACAGATTGTCGTCCTTAATGAAAACGCTACCATCCATTGGAGTAACAGAAATCACAACGACAAACTACCTTCCATAATGACAAGGCTACCATCCATTTGCAGTAACAAAAATCTCGACAATAGACTACCTTCCATAATTACAAGGCTACTATCCATTAGAGTAACAAAAATCTAGACAACAGACTACCTTCCATAACGACAAGGCTACCATCCATTGGAGTACGAAAAATATCAACAAAAGACTAGCTTCCATAATGACAAGGATACCATCCATTGGAGTAACAAAAATCTCGAAACCAGACTACCTTCCATAATGACTAGGCTAACATCCAATGGAGTAACAAAAATCTCGACAACAAACTACCTTCCATAATGATAAGGCTACAATCCATTGGAGTGACAAAAATCACAACAACAGACTACCTTCCATAATGCAAGGCTACCATCCATTGGAGTAACAAATATTTTGACTACAGACTACCTTCCATAATGACAAGGCTACCATCCATTGGAATAACAAAAATATCGACAACACACTACCTTCCATAATGACAAGGCTACCATCCAATGGAGTAAAAAAAATGTGAACAACAGATTGTCGTCCTTAATGAAAACGCTACCATCCATTGGAGTAACAGAAATCACAACGACAAACTACCTTTCATAATGACAAGGCTACCATCCATTTGTAGTAACAAAAATCTCGACAATAGACTACCTTCCATAATTACAAGGCTACTATCCATTGGAGTAACAAAAATCTGGACAACAGACTACCTTCCATAACGACAAGGCTACCATCCATTGGAGTACGAAAAATATCAACAAAAGACTAGCTTCCATAATGACAAGGCTACCATCCATTGGAGTAACAAAAATCTCGACAACAAACTACCTTCCATAATGACAAGGCTACCATCCATTGGAGTAACAAAAATCTCGACAACAGACTACCTTCCATAGTGACTAGGCTACCATCCAATGGAGTAACGAAAATCTCGACAACAGACTACCTTCCATAATGCAAGGCTACCATCCATTGGAGTAACAAATATTTTGACAACAGACTACCATCCATAATGACAAGGCTACCATCCATCGGAGTAACAAAAATCTCGACAAAAGACTACCTTCCATAATGATTAGGCTACCATCCATTAGAGTAACAAAGATATCGACAACTGACTACCTTTCATAATGACAAGGATACCATCCATTGGAATAACAAAAATCTCGACAACAGACTACCTTCCAAAATGACAAGGATATCATCCATTGGTGTAACAAAAATCTCGAGAACAGACTACATTCCAGAATGACAAGGCTACCGTACATTGTAGTAACCAAAATATCTACAACAAACTACCTTCCAAAATGACAAGGCTACCATCCATTGGAGTAACAAATATCTCGACAACAGACTACCTTCCATAATGACAAGGCTACCATCCATTGGAGTAACAAAAATCTCAACAACAGACTACCTTCTATAATGACAAGGGTTCCATCCATTTTAGTAACAAAAATATCCACAAGACATAACCTTCCATAAAGACAAGGCTACTATCCATTGTAGTAGCAAAAATCTCGACAACAGACTACCTTCCATAATGACAAGGCTACCATCCATTGGAGTAACAAAAATCTCGACAAAAAACTACCTTCCATAGTGATTAGGCTACAATCCATTGTAGTAACAAATATATATACAACATGCTTCCTTCCATAATGACAAGGCTACCATCCATTGGAGTAACAAAATTCTCGACATTAGACTACCTTCCAAAATGACAAGGCTACCATCCGTTGTAGTAACAAAGATATTGACAACATACTACCTTCAATAATGACAAGGCTACCATCCATTGGAGTAACAAAAATCTCGACAACAGACTACCTTCCATAGTGACTAGGCTACCATCCATTGTAGTAACGAAAATCTCGACAACAGACTACCTTCCATAATGCAAGGCTACCATCCATTGGAGTAACAAATATTTTGACAACAGACTACCATCCATAATGATAAGGCTACCATCCATTGGAGTAACAAAAATCTCGACAAAAGACTACCTTCCATAATGATTAATCTACCATCCATTAGAGTAACAAAGATATCGACAACTGACTACCTTTCATAATGACAAGGCTACCATCCATTGTAGTAACAAAAATCTCGACAACAAACTACCTTCCATAATGACAAGGCTACCATCCATTGTAGTAACCAAAATCTCGACAACAAACTACCTTCCATAATTACATGGCTACCATCCATTGGAGTAACAAATATCTCGACAATAGAATACCTTCCATAATGACAAGGCTACCATCCATTGGAGTAACAAAAATCTCGACAACAGACTATCTTCCATAATCATTAGGCTACCATCCATTGGAGTAACAAAGATATCGACAACGGACTACCTTTCATAATGACATGGATACCATCCATTGGAATAACAAAAATCTCGACAAAAGACTACCTTGCATAATGAGAAGGATACCATCCATTGGAGTAACAAAGATATCGACAACTGACTACCTTTCATAATGACAAGGATACCACCCATTGGAATAACAAAAATCTCGACAACATACTGCCTTCCATAATGACAAGGATATCATCCATTGTAGTAACAAAAATCTCGAGAACATACTACATTCCAGAATGACAAGGCGACCGTCCATTGTAGTAACCAAAATATCTACAACAAACTACCTTCCATAATGACAAGGCTACCATCCATTGGAGTAACAAATATCTCGACAACAGAGTACCTACCATAATGACAAGGCTACCATCCATTGGAGTAACAAAAATCTCAACAACAGACTACCTTCTATAATGACAAGGGTTCCATCCATTGGAATAACAAAAATATCCACAAGACATAACCTTCCACAAAGACAAGGCTACTATCCATTGTAGTAACAAAAATCTCGACAACAGACTACCTTCCATAATGACAAGGCTACCATCCATTGGAGTAACAAAAATATCGACAAAAGACTACCTTCCATAGTGATTAGGCTACCATCCATTGTAGTAACAAAGATATATACAACATGTTTCCTTCCATAATGACAAGGCTACCATCCATTGGAGTAACAAAATTCTCGACAAAAGACTACCTTCCATAATGACAAGGCTACCATCCGTTGTAGTAACAAAGATATCGACAACAGACTACCTTCCATAGTGACTAGGCTACCATCCATTGTAGTAACGAAAATCTCGACAACAGACTACCTTCCATAATGCAAGGCTACCATCCATTGGAGTAACAAATATTTTGACAACAGACTACCATCCATAATGACAAGGCTACCATCCATTGGAGTAACAAAAATCTCGACAAAAGACTACCTTCCATAATGATTAGGCTACCATCCATTAGAGTAACAAAGATATCCACAACTGACTAACTTTCATAATGACAAGGATACCATCCATTGGAATAACAAAAATATCGACAACAGACTACCTTCCAAAATGACAAGGATATCATCCATTGGTGTAACAAAAATCTCGAAAACAGACTGCAATCCAAAATGACAAGGCTACCATCCATTGTAGTAACCAAAATATCTACAACAAACTACCTTCCATAATGACAAGGCTACCATCCATTGGAGTAACAAATATCTTGACAATAGACTACCTTCCATAATGACAAGGCTACCATCCATTGGAGTAACAAAAATCTCAACAACAGACTACCTTCTATAATGACAAGGATTCCATCCATTGGAGTAACAAAAAAATCCACAAGACATAACCTTCCATAAAGACAAGGCTACTATCCATTGTAGTAACAAAAACCTCGACAACAGACTACCTTCCATAATGATTAATCTACCATCCATTAGAGTAACAAAGATATCGACAACTGACTACCTTTCATAATGACAAGGCTACCATCCATTGTAGTAACAAAAATCTCGACAACAAACTACCTTCCATAATGACAAGGCTACCATCCATTGTAGTAACCAAAATCTCGACAACAAACTACCTTCCATAATTACATGGCTACCATCCATTGGAGTAACAAATATCTCGACAACAGAATACCTTCCATAGTGACTAGGCTACCATCCATTGCAGTAACGAAAATCTCGACAACAGACTACCTTCCATAATGCAAGGCTACCATCCATTGGAGTAACAAATATTTTGACAACAGACTACCATCCATAATGACATGGATACCATCCATTGGAATAACAAAAATCTCGACAAAAGACTACCTTGCATAATGAGAAGGATACCATCCATTGGAGTAACAAAGATATCGACAACTGACTACCTTTCATAATGACAAGGATACCACCCATTGGAATAACAAAAATCTCGACAACATACTGCCTTCCATAATGACAAGGATATCATCCATTGGAGTAACAAAAATCTCGAGAACATACTACATTCCAGAATGACAAGGCGACCGTCCATTGTAGTAACCAAAATATCTACAACAAACTACCTTCCATAATGACAAGGCTACCATCCATTGGAGTAACAAATATCTCGACAACAGAGTACCTACCATAATGACAAGGCTACCATCCATTGGAGTAACAAAAATCTCAACAACAGACTACCTTCTATAATGACAAGGGTTCCATCCATTGGAATAACAAAAATATCCACAAGACATAACCTTCCACAAAGACAAGGCTACTATCCATTGTAGTAACAAAAATCTCGACAACAGACTACCTTCCATAATGACAAGGCTACCATCCATTGGAGTAACAAAAATATCGACAAAAGACTACCTTCCATAGTGATTAGGCTACCATCCATTGTAGTAACAAAGATATATACAACATGTTTCCTTCCATAATGACAAGGCTACCATCCATTGGAGTAACAAAATTCTCGACAAAAGACTACCTTCCATAATGACAAGGCTACCATCCGTTGTAGTAACAAAGATATCGACAACATACTACCTTCAATAATGACAAGGCTACCATCCATTGGAGTAACAAAAATCTCGACAACAGACTACCTTCCATAGTGACTAGGCTACCATCCATTGTAGTAACGAAAATCTCGACAACAGACTACCTTCCATAATGCAAGGCTACCATCCATTGGAGTAACAAATATTTTGACAACAGACTACCATCCATAATGACAAGGCTACCATCCATTGGAGTAACAAAAATCTCGACAAAAGACTACCTTCCATAATGATTAGGCTACCATCCATTAGAGTAACAAAGATATCCACAACTGACTAACTTTCATAATGACAAGGATACCATCCATTGGAATAACAAAAATATCGACAACAGACTACCTTCCAAAATGACAAGGATATCATCCATTGGTGTAACAAAAATCTCGAAAACAGACTGCAATCCAAAATGACAAGGCTACCATCCATTGTAGTAACCAAAATATCTACAACAAACTACCTTCCATAATGACAAGGCTACCATCCATTGGAGTAACAAATATCTTGACAATAGACTACCTTCCATAATGACAAGGCTACCATCCATTGGAGTAACAAAAATCTCAACAACAGACTACCTTCTATAATGACAAGGATTCCATCCATTGGAGTAACAAAAAAATCCACAAGACATAACCTTCCATAAAGACAAGGCTACTATCCATTGTAGTAACAAAAACCTCGACAACAGACTACCTTCCATAATGATTAATCTACCATCCATTAGAGTAACAAAGATATCGACAACTGACTACCTTTCATAATGACAAGGCTACCATCCATTGTAGTAACAAAAATCTCGACAACAAACTACCTTCCATAATGACAAGGCTACCATCCATTGTAGTAACCAAAATCTCGACAACAAACTACCTTCCATAATTACATGGCTACCATCCATTGGAGTAACAAATATCTCGACAACAGAATACCTTCCATAGTGACTAGGCTACCATCCATTGCAGTAACGAAAATCTCGACAACAGACTACCTTCCATAATGCAAGGCTACCATCCATTGGAGTAACAAATATTTTGACAACAGACTACCATCCATAATGACAAGGCTACCATCCATTGGAGTAACAAAAATCTCGACAAAAGACTACCTTCCATAATGATTAGGCTAACATCCATTAGAGTAACAAAGATATCCACAACTGACTACCTTTCATAATGACAAGGATACCATCCATTGGAATAACAAAAATATCGACAACAGACTACCTTCCAAAATGACAAGGATATCATCCATTGGTGTAACAAAAATCTCGAGAACAGACTACATTCCAAAATGACAAGGCTACCGTCCATTGTAGTAACCAAAATATCTACAACAAACTACCTTCCATAATGACAAGGCTAACATCCATTGGAGTAACAAATATCTCGACCACAGACTACCTTCCATAATGACAAGGCTACCATCCATTGGAGTAACAAAAATCTCAACAACAGACTACCTTCTATAATGACAAGGATTCCATCCATTGGAGTAACAAAAAAATCCACAAGACATAACCTTCCATAAAGACAAGGCTACTATCCATTGTAGTAACAAAAATCTCGACAACAGACTACCTTCCATAATGACAAGGCTACCATCCATTGGAGTAACACAAATCTCGACAAAAGACTACCTTCCATAGTGATTAGGCTACCATCCATTGTAGTAACAAATATATATAAAACATGCTTCCTTCCATAATGGCAAGGCTACCATCCATTGGAGTAACAAAATTCTCGACAACAGATTACCTTCCATAATGACAAGGCTACCATCCGTTGTAGTAACAAAGATATCAACGACATACTACCTTCGATAATGACAAGGCTACCATCCATTGGATTAACAAAAATCTCGACAACAGACTACCTTCCATAGTGACTAGGCTACCATCCATTGTAGTAACGAAAATTTCGACAACAGACTACCTTCCATAATGCAAGGCTAGCATCCATTGGTGTAACAAATATTTTGACAACAGACTACCATCCATAATGACAAGGCTACCATCCATTGGAGTAACAAAAATATCGACAAAAGACTACCTTCCATAATGATTAGGCTACCATCCATTAGAGTAACAAAGATATCGACAACTGACTACCTTTCATAATGACAAGGATACCATCCATTGGAATAACAAAAATATCGAGAACAAACTACCTTCCAAAATGACAAGGATATCATCCATTGGTGTAACAAAAATCTAGATAACAGACTACATTCCAGAATGACAAGGCTACCGTCCATTGTAGTAACCAAAATATCTACAACAAACTACCTTCCATAATGACAAGGCTACCATCCATTGGAGTAACAAATATCTCGACAACAAACTACCTTCCAAAATGACAAGGATATCATCCATTGGTGTAACAAAAATCTAGAGAACAGACTACATTCCATAATGACAAGGCTACCATCCATTGTAGTAACGAAAATTTCGAAAACAGCCTACCTTCCATAATGCAAGGCTAGCATCCATTGGAGTAATAAATATTTTGACAATAGACTACCATCCATAATGACAAGGCTACCATCCATTGGAGTGACAAAAATCTCGACAAAAGACTACCTTCCATAATGATTAATCTACCATCCATTAGAGTAACAAAGATATCGACAACTGACTACCTTTCATAATGACAAGGCTACCATCCATTGTAGTAACAAAAATCTCGACAACAAACTACCTTCCATAATGACAAGGCTACCATCCATTTTAGTAACCAAAATCTCGACAAAAACTACCTTCCATAATTACATGGCTACCATCCATTGGAGTAACAAATATCTCGACAACAGAATACCTTCCATAATGACAAGGCTACCATCAATTGGAGTAACAAAAATCTCGACAACAGACTATCTTCCATAATCATTAGGCTACCATCCATTGGAGTAACAAAGATATCGACAACGGACTACCTTTAATAATGACATGGATACCATCCATTTGAATAACAAAAATCTCGACAAAAGACTACCTTGGATAATGAGAAGGATACCATCCATTGGAGTAACAAAGATATCGACAACTGACTACCTTTCATAATGACAAGGATACCATCCATTGGAATAACAAATATATATACAACAGACTACCTTCCATAATGACAAGGCTACCATCCATTGGAGTAACAAAAATCTCGAGAACATACTACATTCCAGAATGACAAGGCTACCGTCCATTGTAGTAACCAAAATCTCGACAACAGACTACCTTCCATAATGACAAGGCTATCATCCAATGTAGTAACCAAAATCTCGACAATAAACTCCCTTCCATAATGACAAGGGTACTATCCATTGGAGTAACAAAAATATCCACAAGAGACAACCTTCCATAATGACAAGGCTACCATCCATTGGAGTAACAAAATTCTCGACAACAGAATACCTTCCATAATGACAAGGCTACCATCCATTGGAATATCAAAAATATCAACAACACAATACCTTCCATAATGACAAGGCTACCATCCAATGGAGTAACAAAAATTTGAACAACAGACTGCCGTCCTTAATGAAAACACTACCATCCATTGGAGTAACAGAAATCACAACAACAGACTACCTTCCATAATGACAAGGCTACCATCCATTTGTAGTAACAAAAATCTAGACAACATACTACCTTCCATAATTACAAGGCTACTATACATTAGAGTAACAAAAATATGGACAACAAACTTCCTTCCATAATGACAAAGCTACTATCCATTGGAGTACCAAAAATATCAACAACAGACTAGCTTCCATAATGACAAGGCTACCATCCATTGGAGTAACAAAAATCTCGACAACAGACTACCTTCCATAATGACAAGGCTACCATCCATTGGAGTAACAAAAATCCTGAAACTAGACTACATTACATAATGACAAGGCTACCATCCATTGGAATAACAAAAATCTCGACAACAGACTACCTTCCATAATGACAAGGCTATCATCCAATGGAGTAACAAAAATCTCAAAAACACACTACCTTCCATAATTACAAGGCTATCATTCATTGTAGTAAAAAAAAATATGAACAATAGACTACCTTCCATAATGACAAGGCTACCATCCATTGGAGTGACAAAAATCCCAACAACAGACTACCTTCCATAATGCAAGGCTACCATCCATTGGAGTAACAAATATTTAACAACAGACTACCTTCCCTAATGACAAGGCTACCATCCATTGGAGTAACAAAGATCTCGACAAAATACTACCTTCCATAATGATTAGGCTACCATCCATTAGAGTAACAAAGATATCGACAACTGACTACCTTTCATAATGACAAGGATACCATCCATTGAAATAACAAAAATATCGACAACAGACTACCTTCCAAAATGACAAGGATATCATCCATTGGTGTAACAAAAATCTCGAGAACAGACTACATTCCAGAATGACAAGGCTACCGTCCATTGTAGTAACCAAAATATCTACAACAAACTACCTTCCATAATGACAAGGCTACCATCCATTGGAGTAACAAATATCTCGACAACAGACTACCTTCCATAATGACAAGGCTACCATCCATTGGAGTAATAAAAATCTCAACAACAGACTACCTTCTATAATGACAAGGGTTCCATCCATTGGAGTAACAAAAATATCCATAAGACATAACCTTCCATAAAGACAAGGCTACTATCCATTGTAGTAACAAAAATCTCGACAACAGACTACCTTCCATAATGACAAGGCTACCATCCATTGGAGTAACAAAGATATATACAACATGCTTACTTCCATGATGACAAGGCTACCATCCATTGGAGTAACAAAATTCTCGACAACAGACTACCTTCCATAATGACAAGGCTACCATCCGTTGTAGTAACAAAGATATCGACAACATACTACCTTCCATAATGACAAGGCTACCATCCATTGGAGTAACAAAAATCTCGACAACAGACTACCTTCCATAGTGACAAGGCTACCATCCATTGTAGTATTAAAGATATATACAACATGCTTCCTTCCATAATGACAAGGCTACCATCCATTGGAGTAATAAAATTGTCAACAACAGACTACCTTCCATAATGACAAGGCTACCATCCGTTGTAGTAACAAAGATATCGACAACATACTACCTTCCATAATGACAAGGCTACCATCCATTGGAGTAACAAATATTTTGACAACAGACTACCATTCTTAATGACAAGGCTACCATCCATTGGAGTAACAAAAATCTCGACAAAAGACTACCTTTCATAATGACAAGGATACCATCCATTGAAATAACAAAAATATCGACAACAGACTACCTTCCATAATGACAAGGATATCATCCATTGGTGTAACAAAAATCTCGACAACAGACTACATTCCATAATGACAAGGCTACCATCCATTGTAGTAACAAAGATATATACAACATACTACCTTCCATAATGACTAGGCTACCATCCATTGTAGTAACAAAAATCTCAACAACAAACTACCTTCCATAATGACAAGGCTACCATCCATTGTAGTAACAAAAATCTCGACAACAAACTACCTTCAATAATTTCAAGGCTACCATCCATTTGAGTAACAAATATCTCGACAACAGACTAACTTCCATAATGACAAGGCTACCATCCATTGGAGTAACAAAAATCTCGATAAAAGACTACCTTCCATAATAATTAGGCTACCATCCATTGGAGTAACAAAGATATCGACAACGGACTACATTTCATAATGACATGGATACCATCCATTGGAATAACATAAATCTATACAAAAGACTACCTTCCATAATGACAAGGATACCATCCATTAGAGTAACAAAAATCACGACAACAGACTACCTTCCATAATGACAAGGCTTGCATCCTTTAGAATAACAAAAATCTCGACAACAGACTACCTTCCATAATGACAACGCTATCATCCAATGGAGTAACAAAGATATATACAACATTCTACATTCCATAATGACAAGGCTACCATCCATTGGAGTAACAAAAATCTCGACAACAGACTACCTTCAAAAATGACAAGGGTACCATCCATTGAAGTAACAAAAATCTCGAAAACAGACTACCTTCCATAATGACTAGGCTACCATCCATTGGAATAACAAAAATCTCGACAACAGACTACCTTCCATAATGACAAGGCTATCATCCAATGGAGTAACAAAAATCTCGACAATAAACTACCTTCCATAATGACAAGGCTACCATCCATTGTAGTAACAAAAATCTCGACAACAGACTACCTTCCATAATCATTGGGCTAATATCCATTGGAGTAACAAAGATATCGACAACGGACTACCTTTCATAATGACATGGATACCATCCATTAGAATAACAAAAATCTCGACAAAAGACTACCTTCCATAATGACAAGGATACCATCCATTGGAGTAACAAAAATCACGACAACAGACTACCTTCCATAATGACAAGGCTTCCATCCATTGTAGTAACAAAAATCTCGACAATAGACTACCTTCCATAATGACTAGGCTACCATCCATTGGAATAACAAAAATCTCGACAACAGACTAGCTTCCATAAAGAGTAGGCTACCATCACTTGGAGTAACAAAGATATCGACAACAGACTACCTTTCATAATGACAAGGCTACCATCCATTCAAGTACCACAAATCTCGACAACAGACTACCTTCCATAATGACAAGGCTACCATCCATTGTAATAACAAAAATCTCGACAATAGACTACCTTCCATAATGACAAGGCTACCATTCATTGTAGTAACAAAGATATCGACAACATTCTATCTTCCATAATGAAAAGGCTACCATCCATTGGAGTAACAAAAATCTTGGCAACAAACTACCTTCCATAATGACAAGGGTACCATCCGTTGGAGTAACAAAAATATCCACAAGACACAACCTTCCATAATGACAAGGCTACCATCTATTCGAGTAACAAAAATCTCGACAACAGACTACCTTACATAATGATAAGGCTACAATCCATTGTGGTAACAAAAATATCGACAACAGACTAGCTTTCATAAAGACAAGGCTACCATCCATTGTAGTAACGAAAATCTCAACAACAGACTACCCTCCATAATGACAAGGCTACCATCCATTGGAGTAACAAAAATCTCGACAACAGACTACCTTCCATAATGACAAGGATATCATCCATTGGAGTAACAAAAAGCTCGACAACAGACTACATTCCATAATGATAAGGCTTCCATCCATTGTAGTAACAAAGATATATACAACATTCTACATTCCATAATGACAAGGCTACCATCCATTGGAGTAACAAAAATCTCGACAACAGACTACCTTCAAAAATGACAAGGGTACCATCCATTGGAGTAACAAAAATCTCGAAAACATACTACCTTCCATAATGACTAGGCTACCATCCATTGGAATAACAAAAATCTCAACAACAGACTACCTTCCATAATGACAAGGCTATCATCCAATGGAGTAACAAAAATCTCGACAATAAACTACCTTCCATAATGACAAGGCTACCATCCATTGTAGTAACAAAAATATCAACAACAGACTACCTTCCATAATGACAAGGCTACCATCCATTGGAGTTAAAAAAATCTCGACAACAGAATACCTTCCATAATCATTGGGCTAATATCCATTGGAGTAACTAAGATATCGACAACGGACTACCTTTCATAATGACATGGATACCATCCATTGGAATAACAAAAATCTCGACAAAAGACTACCTTCCATAATGACAAGGATACCATCCTTTGGAGTAACAAAAATCACGGCAACAGACTACCTTCCATAATGATAAGGCTTCCATCCATTGTAGTAACAAAAATCTCGACAATAGACTACCTTCCATAATGACTAGGCTACCATCCATTGGAATAACAAAAATCTCGACAACAGACTAGCTTCCATAAAGAGTAGGCTACCATCCATTGGAGTAACAAAGATATCGACAACAGACTACCTTTCATAATGAAAAGGCTACCATCCATTCAAGTAACACAAATCTCGACAACAGACTACCTTCCATAATGACAAGGCTTCCATCCATTGTAATAACAAAAATCTCGACAATAGACTACCTTCCATAATGACAAGGGTACCATTCGTTGTAGTAACAAAGACATCGACAACATACTATCTTCCATAATGAAAAGGCTACCATCCATTGGAGTAACAAAAATCTCGGCAACAAACTACCTTCCATAATGACAAGGGTACCATCCGTTGGAGTAACAAAAATATCCACAAGACACAACCTTCCATAATGACAAGGCTACCATCCATTCGAGTAACAAAAATCTCGACAACAGACTACCTTACATAATGACAAGGCTACAATCCATTGTAGTAACAAAAATATCGACAACAGACTAGCTTCCATAAAGACAAGGCTATAATCCATTGTAGTAACGAAAATCTCAACAACAGACTACCTTCCATAATGACAAGGCTACCATCCATTGGAGTAACAAAAATCTCGACAACAGACTACCTTCCATAATGACAAGGCTACCATCCATTGTAGTAACCAAAATCTCGACAACAAACTACCTTCCATAATGATAAGGCTACCATCCATTAGAGTAACAAATATGTCGACAACAGACTACCTTCCATAATGACAACGCTATCATCCATTGGAGTAACAAAATATCGACAACAGAGTAGCTTCCATAAATAGTAGGCTACCATCCAATGGAGTAACAAAGATATCGACAACAGACTACCTTTCATAATGACAAGGCTACCATCCATTCGAGTAACAAAAATCTCGACAACAGACTACCTTCCATAATGACAAGGCTACCATCCATTGTAGTAACAAAAATCTCGACAATAGACTACCTTCCATAATTACTAGGCTACCATGCATTGGAATAAAAAAAATCTCGACAACAGACTAGCTTCCATAAAGAGTAGGCTACCATCCATTTGAGTAACAAAGATATCGACAATAGACTATCTTTCATAATGACAAGGCTACCATCCATTCAAGTAACACAAATCTCGACAACAAGCTACCTTCCATAATGACAAGGCTACCATCCATTGTAATAACAAAAATCTCGACATTAGACTACCTTCCATAATGACAAGGCTACCATTCGTTGTAGTAACAAAGATATCGACACCATACTATCTTCCATAATGAAAAGGCTACCATCCATTGGAGTAACAAAAATCTCGGCAACAAAATGCCTTCCATAATGACAAGGGTACCATCCGTTGGAGTAACAAAAATATCCACAAGACACAACCTTCCATAATGACAAGGCTACCATCCATTCGAGTAACAAAAATCTCGACAACAGAATACCTTACATAATGACAAGGCTAAAATCCATTGTAGTAACAAAAATATCGACAACAGACTAGCTTTCATAAAGAAAAGGCTACCATCCATTGTAGTAACGAAAATCTCAACAACAGACTACCTTCCATAATGACAAGGCTACCATCCATTGGAGTAACAAAAATCTCGACAACAGACTACCTTCCATAATGACAAGGCTACCATCCATTGTAGTAACCAAAATCTCGACAACAAACTACCTTCCATAATGATAAGGCTACCATCCATTGGAGTAACAAATATGTCGACAACATACTACCTTCCAAAATGACAACGCTACCATCCATTGGAGTAACAAAAATATCGACAACAGACTACCTTCCATAATGATTAGGCTACCATCCATTGGAGTAACAATGATATCGAAAACAGAGTACCTTTCATAATGACAAGGATACCATCCATTGGAATAACAAAAATCTCGACAACATACTACCTTCCATAATGACAAGGATACCATCCATTGGAGTAACAAAAATCACGGCAACATACTACCTTCCATAATGACAAGGCTTCCATCCATTGGAGTAACAAAAATCTCTAAAATAGACTACCTTCCATAATGACTAGGCTACAATCCATTGGAATAAAAAAAATCTCGACAACAGACTACATTCCATAATGACAAGGCTACCATCCATTGGAGTAACAAAAATCTCGACAACGGACTACCTTCCATAATGACAAGGGTACCATCCATTGGAGTAACAAAAATATCCACAAGACACAACCTTCCA
This sequence comes from Vicia faba, assembly GCA_948472305.1. Lineage (NCBI taxonomy): Eukaryota > Viridiplantae > Streptophyta > Magnoliopsida > Fabales > Fabaceae > Vicia > Vicia faba. The sequence goes on along the minus strand of OX451739.1, from coordinate 555,637,944 downwards.
TAATGACAAGGCTACCATCCATTGGAGTAACAAAAATATCGACAACAGACTACCTTCCATAATGACAAGGATACCATCCATTGTAGTAACAAAAATCTCGACAACAGACTACCTTCCATAAAGACAAGGCTACCATCCATTGTAGTAACAAAAATCTCGACAACAGACTACCTTCCATAATGACAACGCTATCATCCATTGGAGTAACAAAAATCTCGACAAAAGACTACCTTCCTTAATGAGTAGGCTACCATCCATTGGAGTAACAAAGATATCGACAACATACTATCTTCCATAATGACAAGGCTAGCATCCATTGGAGTAACAAAAATCTCGGCAACAGACTACCTTCCATAATGACAAGGCTACCATCCATTGTAGTAACAAAAATCTCGACAACAGACTACCTTCCATAATGACAAAGCTACCATCCATTGGAGTAACAAAAATCTCGACAACAGACACCCTTCCATAATGACAAGGATACCATCCATTGTAGTAACAAAAATCTCGAAAACAGACTACCTTCCATAAAGACAAGGCTACCATCCATTGTAGTAACAAAAATCTCGACAACAGACTACCTTCCATAATAACAACGCTACCATCCATTGGAGTAACAAAAATATCCACAAGACACAACCTTCCATAATGATAAGGCTACCATCCATTCGAGTAACAAAAATATCGACAACAGACTACCTTACATAATGACAAGGCTACCATCCATTGTAGTAACAAAGATATCGACAACAGACTAGCTTCCATAAAGACAAGGCTACCACCCATTGTAGTAACAAAAATCTCGACAACAGACTACCTTCCATAATGACAACGCTATCATCCATTGGAGTAACAAAATATCGACAACAGAGTAGCTTCCATAAAGAGTAGCCTACTATCCATTGGAGTAACAAAGATATCGACAACAGACTACCTTTCATAATGACAAGGCTACCATCCATTCGAGTAACAAAAATCTCGACAACAGACTACCTTCCATAATGACAAGGCTACCATCCATTGTAGTAACAAAAATCTCGACAATAGACTACCTTCCATAATGACTAGGCTACCATCCATTGGAATAAAAAAAATCTCGACAACAGACTAGCTTCCATAAAGAGTAGGCTACCATCCATTGGAGTAACAAAGATATCGACAACAGACTTCCTTTCATAATGTCAAGGCTACCATCCATTCAAGTAACACAAACCTCGACAACAGACAAGCTTCCATAATGACCAGGCTACCATCCATTGTAATAACAAAAATCTCGACAATAGACTACCTTCCATAATGATAAGGCTACCATTCGTTGTAGTAACAAAGATATCGATAACATACTATCTTCCATAATGAAAAGGCTACCATCCATTGGAGTAATAAAAATCTCGGCAACAAACTACCTTCCATATGACAAGGGTACCATCCATTGGAGTAACAAAAATATCCACAAGACACAACCTTCCATAATGACAAGGCTACCATCCATTCGAGTAACAAAAATCTCGACAACAGTCTACCTTACATAATGACCAGGCTACAATCCATTGTAGTAACAAAAATATAGACAACAGACTAGCTTCCATAAAGACAAGACTACCATCCATTGTAGTAACGAAAATCTCAACAACAGACTACCTTCCATAATGACAAGGCTACCATCCATTGGAGTAACAAAAATCTCGACAACAGACTACCTTCCATAATGACAAGGCTACCATCCATTGAAGTAACCAAAATCTCGACAACAAACTACCTTCCATAATGATAAGGCTACCATCCATTGGAGTAACAAATATGTCGACAACAGACTACCTTCCATAATGACAACGCTACCATCCATTGGAGTAACAAAAATATCGACAACAGACTACCTTCGATAATGATTAGGCTACCATCCATTGGAGTAACAAAGATATCGACAACGGAGTACCTTTCAAAATGACAAGGATACCATCCATTGGAATAACAAAAATCTCGACAACAGACTACCTTCAATAATAACAAGGATACCATCCATTGGAGTAACAAAAATCTCGACAACAGACTACCTTCCATAATGACAAGGCTACCATCCATTGTAGTAAGAAAGATATATACAACAGACTACCTTCCATAATGACAAGGCTACCATCCATTGGAGTAACAAAAATCTCAAAAACAGACTACCTTCCATAATGACTAGGCTACAATCCCTTGGAATAAAAAAAATCTCCACAACAGACTACATTCCATAATGACAAGGCTACCATCCATTGGAGTAACAAAAATATCGACAACAGACTACCTTCCATAATGACATTGGTACCATCCATTGGAGTAACAAAAATATCCACAAGACACAACCTTCCATAATGACAAGGCTACCATCCATTGGAGTAACAAAAATCTCGACAACAGACTACCTTCCATAATGACAAGGATACCATCCATTGTAGTAACAAAAATCTCGACAACAGACTACCTTCCATAAAGACAAGGCTACCATCCATTGTAGTAACAAAAATCTCGACTACAGACTACCTTCCATAATGACAACGCTATCATCCATTGGAGTAACAAAAATCTCGACAAAAGACTACCTTCCATAATGAGTAGGCTACCATCCATTGGAGTAACAAAGATATTGATAACATACTATCTTCCATAATGACAAGGCTAGCATCCATTGGAGTAACAAAGATATCGAAAACATACTATCTTCCATAATGACAAGGCTAGCATCCATTGGAGTAACAAAAATCTCGGCAACAGACTACGTTCCATAATGACAAGGCTACCATCCATTGTAGTAACAAAAATCTCGGCAACAGACTACGTTCCATAATGACAAGGCTACCATCCATTGTAGTAACAAAAATCTCGACAACAGACTACCTTACATAATGACATGGCTATCATCCATTGTAGTAACAAAAATATCGACAACAGACTAGTTTCCATAAAGACAAGGCTACCACCCATTGTAGTAACAAAAATATCGACAACAGACTACCTTCCATAATGACAATGCTATCATCCATTGGAGTAACAAAATATCGACAACACACTAGCTTCCATAAAGAGTAGGCTACCATCCATTGGAGTAACAAAGATATCGACAACAGACTACCTTTCATAATGACAAGGCTACAATCCATTCGAGTAACAAAAATCTCGACAACAGACTACCTTCCATAATGACAAGGCTACCATCCATTGTAGTAACAAAAATCTCGACAATAGACTACCTTCCATAATGACAAGGCTACCATCCGTTGTAGTAACAAAGATATCGATAACATACTATCTTCCATAATGACAAGGCATCCATCCAATGGAGTAACAAAAATCTCGGCAACACACTACCTTCCATAATGACAAGGGTACCATCCATTGGAGTAACAAAAATATCCACAAGACACAACCTTCCATAATGACAAGGCTACCATCCATTCGAGTAACAAAAATCTCAACAACAGACTACCTTACATAATGACAAGGCTACAATCCATTGTAGTAACAAAAATATAGACAACAGACTAGCTTCCATAAAGACAAGGCTACCATCCATTGTAGTAACGAAAATCTCACCAATAGACTACCTTCCATAATAACAAGGCTACCATCCATTGGAGTAACAAAAACTCGACAATAGACTACCTTCCATTATGACAAGGCTACCATCCATTGTAGTAACCAAAATCTCGACAACAAACTACCTTCCATAATGATAAGGCTACCATCCATTGGAGTAACAAATATGTCGACAACAGACTACCTTCCATAATGACAACGCTACCATCCATTGGAGTAACAAAAATATCGATAACAGACTACCTTCGATAATGATTAGGCTACCATCCATTGGAGTAACAAAGATATCGACAACGGAGTACCTTTCATAATGACAAGGATACCATCCATTGGAATAACAAAAATCTCGACAACAGACTACCTTCCATAATGACAAGGATACCATCCATTGGAGTAACAAAAATCTCGACAACAGACTACCTTCCATAATGACAAGGCTACCATCCATTGTAGTAAGAAAGATATATACAACAGACTACCTTCCATAATGACAAGGCTACCATCCATTGGAGTAACAAAAATCTCAAAAACAGACTACCTTCCATAATGACTAGGCTACAATCCATTAGAATAAAAAAAATCTCCACAACAGACTACATTCCATAATGACAAGGCTACCATCCATTGGAGTAACAAAAATATCGACAATAGACTACCTTCCATAATGACAAGGGTACCATCCATTGGAGTAACAAAAATATCCCCAAGACACAACCTTCCATAATGTCAAGGCTACCATCCATTGGAGTAACAAAAATCTCAACAACAGACTACCTTCCATAATGACAAGGATACCATCCATTATAGTAACAAAAATCTCGACAACAGACTACCTTCCATAAAGACAAGGCTACCATCCATTGCAGTAACAAAAATCTCGACAACAGACTACCTTCCATAATGACAACGCTATCATCCATTGGAGTAACAAAAATCTCGACAAAAGACTACCTTCCATAATGAGTAGGCTACCATCCATTGGAGTAACAAAGATATCGACAACATACTATCTTCCATAATGACAAGGCTAGCATCCATTGGAGTAACAAAAATCTCAGCAACAGACTGCCTTCCATAATGACAAGGCTACCATCCATTGTAGTAACAAAAATCTCGACAACAGACTAGCTTCCATAATGACAAGGCTACCATCCATTGGAGTAACAAAAATCTCTACAACAGACTACCTTCCATAATGACAAGGATACCATCCATTGTAGTAACAAAAATCTCGACAACAAACTACCTTCCATAAAGACAAGGCTACCATCCATTGTAGTAACAAAAATCTCGACAACAGACTACCTTCCATAATGACAACGCTATCATCCATTGGAGTAACAAAAATCTCGACAAAAGACTACCTTCCATAATGAGTAGGCTACCATCCATTGGAGTAACAAAGATATCGACAACATACTATCTTCCATAATGACAAGGCTAGCATCCATTGGATTAACAAAAATCTCGACAACAGACTACCTTCTATAATGACAAGGCTACCATCCATTTTAGTAACAAAAATCTCGGCAACAGACTACCTTCCATAATGACAAGCGTAACATCCATTGGAGTAACAAAAATATCCACAAGACACAACCTTCCATAATGAAAAGGCTACCATCCATTCGAGTAAGAAAAATCTCGACAACAGACTACCTTACATAATGACATGGCTATCATCCATTGTAGTAACAAAAATATCGACAACAGACTAGCTTCCATAAAGACAAGGCTACCACCCATTGTAGTAACAAAAATATCGACAACAGACTACCTTCCATAATGACAATGCTATCATCCATTGGAGTAACAAAATATCGACAACACACTAGCTTCCATAAAGAGTAGGCTACCATCCATTGGAGTAACAAAGATATCGACAACAGACTACCTTTCATAATGACAAGGCTACCATCCATTCGAGTAACAAAAATCTCGACAACAGACTACCTTCCATAATGACAAGGCTACCATCCATTGTAGTAACAAAAATCTCGACAATAGACTACCTTCCATAATGACAAGGCTACCATCCGTTGTAGTAACAAAGATATCGATAACATACTATCTTCCATAATGACAAGGCATCCATCCAATGGAGTAACAAAAATCTCGGCAACACACTACCTTCCATAATGACAAGGGTACCATCTATTGGTGTAACAAAATTATCCACAAGACACAACCTTCCATAATAACAAGGCTACCATCCATTCGAGTAACAAAAATATCGACAACAGACTACCTTCCATAATGACAAGGATACCATCCATTGTAGTAACAAAAATCTCGACAACAGACTACCTTCCATAAAGACAAGGCTACCATCCATTGTAGTAACAAAAATCTCGACAACAGACTACCTTCCATAATGACAAGGCTAAAATCCATTGTAGTAACAAAAATATCGACAACAGACTAGCTTCCAAAAAGAAAAGGCTACCATCCATTGTAGTAACAAAAATCATGACAACAGACTACCTTTCATAATGGTAAGGCTACCATCCATTGGAGTAACAAATATGTCGACAACAGACTACCTTCCATAATGACAAGGCTACCATGCATTGGAGTAACAAAAATATCGACAACAGACTACCTTCCATAATGATTAGGCTAGAATCCATTGGAGTAACAAAGATATCGACAACGGAGTACCTTTCATAATGACAAGGATACCATCCATTGGAATAACAAAAATCTCGACAATAGACTACCTTCCATAATGACTAGGCTATAATCCATTGGAATAACAAAAATTATTACAACAGACTACATTCCATAATGACAAGGCTACCATCCATTGGAGTAACAAAAATCTCGACAACAGACTACCTTCCATAATGACAAGGGTACCATCCATTGGAGTAACACAAATATCCATAAGACACAACCTTCCACAATGACAAGGCTACCATCCATTGGAGTAACAAAAATCTCGACAACAAACTACCTTCCATAATGACAAGGCTACCATCCATTGTAGTAACAAAAATCTCGACAATAGACTACCTTCCATAAAGACAAGGCTACCATCCATTGTAGTAACAAAAATCTCGACAACAGACTACCTTCATAATGACAACGCTATCATCCATTGGAGTAACAAAAATCTCGACAAAAGACTACCTTCCATAATGAGTGGGCTTCCATCCATTGGAGTAACAAAGATATCAACAACAGACTACCTTTCATAATGAGAAGGATACCATCCAATCGAGTAACAAAAATATCGACAACAGACTACCTCCCATAATGAAAAGGCTACCATCCATTGTAGTAACAAAAATATCGACAATAGACTACCTTCCATAAAGACAAGGCTACCATCCATTGTAGTAACAAAAATCTCGACAACAGACTACCTTCCATAATGACAACGCTATCATCCATTGGAGTAACAAAAATCTCGACAAAAGACTACCTTCCATAATGAGTAGGCTACCATCCATTGGAGTAACAAAGATATCGACAACATACTATCTTCCATAATGACAAGGCTAGCATCCATTGGAGTAACAAAAATCTCGACAACAGACTACCTTCTATAATGACAAGGCTACCATCCATTGTAGTAACAAAAATCTCGGCAACAGACTACCTTCCATAATGACAAGGGTAACATCCATTGGAGTAACAAAAATATCCACAAGACACAACCTTCCATAATGATAAGGCTACCATCCATTCGAGTAAGAAAAATCTCGACAACAGACTACCTTACATAATGACATGGCTACCATCCTTTGTAGTAACAAAAATATCGACAACAGACTAGCTTCCATAAAGACAAGGCTACCACCCATTGTAGTAACAAAAATATCGACAACAGACTACCTTCCATAATGACAATGCTATCATCCATTGGAGTAACAAAATATCGACAACACACTAGCTTCCATAAAGAGTAGGCTACCATCCATTGGAGTAACAAAGATATCGACAACAAACTACCTTTCATAATGACAAGGCTACCATCCATTCGAGTAACAAAAATCTCGACAACAGACTACCTTCCATAATGACAAGGCTACCATCCATTGTAGTAACAAAAATCTCGACAATAGACTACCTTCCATAATGACAAGGGTACCATCCATTGGAGTAACAAAAATATCCCCAAGACACAACCTTCCATAATGTCAAGGCTACCATCCATTGGAGTAACAAAAATCTCAACAACAGACTACCTTCCATAATGACAAGGATACCATCCATTATAGTAACAAAAATCTCGACAACAGACTACCTTCCATAAAGACAAGGCTACCATCCATTGTAGTAACAAAAATCTCGACAACAGACTACCTTCCATAATGACAACGCTATCATCCATTGGAGTAACAAAAATCTCGACAAAAGACTACCTTCCATAATGAGTAGGCTACCATCCATTGGAGTAACAAAGATATCGACAACATACTATCTTCCATAATGACAAGGCTAGCATCCATTGGAGTAACAAAAATCTCAGCAACAGACTGCCTTCCATAATGACAAGGCTACCATCCATTGTAGTAACAAAAATCTCGACAACAGACTAGCTTCCATAATGACAAGGCTACCATCCATTGGAGTAACAAAAATCTCTACAACAGACTACCTTCCATAATGACAAGGATACCATCCATTGTAGTAACAAAAATCTCGACAACAAACTACCTTCCATAAAGACAAGGCTACCATCCATTGTAGTAACAAAAATCTCGACAACAGACTACCTTCCATAATGACAACGCTATCATCCATTGGAGTAACAAAAATCTCGACAAAAGACTACCTTCCATAATGAGTAGGCTACCATCCATTGGAGTAACAAAGATATCGACAACATACTATCTTCCATAATGACAAGGCTAGCATCCATTGGATTAACAAAAATCTCGACAACAGACTACCTTCTATAATGACAAGGCTACCATCCATTTTAGTAACAAAAATCTCGGCAACAGACTACCTTCCATAATGACAAGCGTAACATCCATTGGAGTAACAAAAATATCCACAAGACACAACCTTCCATAATGAAAAGGCTACCATCCATTCGAGTAAGAAAAATCTCGACAACAGACTACCTTACATAATGACATGGCTATCATCCATTGTAGTAACAAAAATATCGACAACAGACTAGCTTCCATAAAGACAAGGCTACCACCCATTGTAGTAACAAAAATATCGACAACAGACTACCTTCCATAATGACAATACTATCATCCATTGGAGTAACAAAATATCGACAACACACTAGCTTCCATAAAGAGTAGGCTACCATCCATTGGAGTAACAAAGATATCGACAACAGACTACCTTTCATAATGACAAGGCTACCATCCATTCGAGTAACAAAAATCTCGACAACAGACTACCTTCCATAATGACAAGGCTACCATCCATTGTAGTAACAAAAATCTCGACAATAGACTACCTTCCATAATGACAAGGCTACCATCCGTTGTAGTAACAAAGATATCGATAACATACTATCTTCCATAATGACAAGGCATCCATCCAATGGAGTAACAAAAATCTCGGCAACACACTACCTTCCATAATGACAAGGGTACCATCTATTGGTGTAACAAAATTATCCACAAGACACAACCTTCCATAATAACAAGGCTACCATCCATTCGAGTAACAAAAATATCGACAACAGACTACCTTCCATAATGACAAGGATACCATCCATTGTAGTAACAAAAATCTCGACAACAGACTACCTTCCATAAAGACAAGGCTACCATCCATTGTAGTAACAAAAATCTCGACAACAGACTACCTTCCATAATGACAAGGCTAAAATCCATTGTAGTAACAAAAATATCGACAACAGACTAGCTTCCATAAAGAAAAGGCTACCATCCATTGTAGTAACAAAAATCATGACAACAGACTACCTTTCATAATGGTAAGGCTACCATCCATTGGAGTAACAAATATGTCGACAACAGACTACCTTCCATAATGACAAGGCTACCATGCATTGGAGTAACAAAAATATCGACAACAGACTACCTTCCATAATGATTAGGCTAGAATCCATTGGAGTAACAAAGATATCGACAACGGAGTACCTTTCATAATGACAAGGATACCATCCATTGGAATAACAAAAATCTCGACAATAGACTACCTTCCATAATGACTAGGCTATAATCCATTGGAATAACAAAAATTATTACAACAGACTACATTCCATAATGACAAGGCTACCATCCATTGGAGTAACAAAAATCTCGACAACAGACTACCTTCCATAATGACAAGGGTACCATCCATTGGAGTAACACAAATATCCATAAGACACAACCTTCCACAATGACAAGGCTACCATCCATTGGAGTAACAAAAATCTCGACAACAAACTACCTTCCATAATGACAAGGCTACCATCCATTGTAGTAACAAAAATCTCGACAATAGACTACCTTCCATAAAGACAAGGCTACCATCCATTGTAGTAACAAAAATCTCGACAACAGACTACCTTCATAATGACAACGCTATCATCCATTGGAGTAACAAAAATCTCGACAAAAGACTACCTTCCATAATGAGTGGGCTTCCATCCATTGGAGTAACAAAGATATCAACAACAGACTACCTTTCATAATGAGAAGGATACCATCCAATCGAGTAACAAAAATATCGACAACAGACTACCTCCCATAATGAAAAGGCTACCATCCATTGTAGTAACAAAAATATCGACAATAGACTACCTTCCATAAAGACAAGGCTACCATCCATTGTAGTAACAAAAATCTCGACAACAGACTACCTTCCATAATGACAACGCTATCATCCATTGGAGTAACAAAAATCTCGACAAAAGACTACCTTCCATAATGAGTAGGCTACCATCCATTGGAGTAACAAAGATATCGACAACATACTATCTTCCATAATGACAAGGCTAGCATCCATTGGAGTAACAAAAATCTCGACAACAGACTACCTTCTATAATGACAAGGCTACCATCCATTGTAGTAACAAAAATCTCGGCAACAGACTACCTTCCATAATGACAAGGGTAACATCCATTGGAGTAACAAAAATATCCACAAGACACAACCTTCCATAATGATAAGGCTACCATCCATTCGAGTAAGAAAAATCTCGACAACAGACTACCTTACATAATGACATGGCTACCATCCTTTGTAGTAACAAAAATATCGACAACAGACTAGCTTCCATAAAGACAAGGCTACCACCCATTGTAGTAACAAAAATATCGACAACAGACTACCTTCCATAATGACAATGCTATCATCCATTGGAGTAACAAAATATCGACAACACACTAGCTTCCATAAAGAGTAGGCTACCATCCATTGGAGTAACAAAGATATCGACAACAAACTACCTTTCATAATGACAAGGCTACCATCCATTCGAGTAACAAAAATCTCGACAACAGACTACCTTCCATAATGACAAGGCTACCATCCATTGTAGTAACAAAAATCTCGACAATAGACTACCTTCCATAATGACAAGGCTACCATCCGTTGTAGTAACAAAGATATCGATAACATACTATCTTCCATAATGACAAGGCAACCATCCAATGGAGTAACAAAAATCTCGGCAACAAACTACCTTCCATAATGACAAGGGTACCATCCATTGGTGTAACAAAAATATCCACAAGACACAACCTTCCATAATAACAAGGCTACCATCCATTCGAGTAACAAAAATATCGACAACAGACTACCTTCCATAATGACAATGCTATCATCCATTGGAGTAACAAAATATCGACAACACACTAGCTTCCATAAAGAGTAGGCTACCATCCATTGGAGTAACAAAGATATCGACAGCAGACTACCTTTCATAATGACAAGGCTACCATCCATTTGAGTAACAAAAATCTCGACAACAGACTACCTTACATAATGACAAGGCTAAAATCCATTGTAGTAACAAAAATATCGACAACAGACTAGCTTCCATAAAGAAAAGGCTACCATCCATTGTAGTAAGAAAAATCATGACAACAGACTACCTTTCATAATGGTAAGGCTACCATCCATTGGAGTAACAAATATGTCGACAACAGACTACCTTCCATAATGACAAGGCTACCATGCATTGGAGTAACAAAAATATCGACAACAGACTACCTTCCATAATGATTAGGCTACCATCCATTGGAGTAACAAAGATATCGACAACGGAGTACCTTTCATAATGACAAGGATACCATCCATTGGAATAACAAAAATCTCGACAACAGACTACCTTCCATAATGACAAGGATACCATCCATTGGAGTAACAAAAATCTTGACAGCAGACTACCTTCCATAATGACAAGGCTACCATCCATTGTAGTAACAAAGATATATACAACAAACTACCTTCCATAATGGCAAGGCTACCATCCATTGGAGTAACAAAAATCTCAAAAATAGACTACCTTCCATAATGACTAGGCTATAATCCATTGGAATAACAAAAATTATTACAACAGACTACATTCCATAATGACAAGGCTACCATCCATTGGAGTAACAAAAATCTCGACAACAGACTACCTTCCATAATGACAAGGGTACCATCCATTGGAGTAACACAAATATCCATAAGACACAACCTTCCACAATGACAAGGCTACCATCCATTGGAGTAACAAAAATCTCGACAGCAAACTACCTTCCATAATGACAAGGGTACCATCCATTGTAGTAACAAAAATCTCGACAATAGACTACCTTTCATAAAGACAAGGCTACCATCCATTGTAGTAACAAAAATCTCGACAACAGACTACCTTCATAATGACAACGCTATCATCCATTGGAGTAACAAAAATCTCGACAAAAGACTACCTTCCATAATGAGTGGGCTTCCATCCATTGGAGTAACAAAGATATCAACAACAGACTACCTTTCATAATGAGAAGGATACCATCCAATCGAGTAACAAAAATCTCGACAACAGACTACCTCCCATAATGAAAAGGCTACCATCCATTGTAGTAACAAAAATATCGACAATAGACTACCTTCCATAAAGACAAGGCTACCATCCATTGTAGTAACAAAAATCTCGACAACAGACTACCTTCCATAATGACAACGCTATCATCCATTGTACTAACAAAAATCTCGACAAAAGACTACCTTCCATAATGAGTAGGCTACCATCCATTGGAGTAACAAAGATATCGACAACATACTATCTTCCATAATGACAAGGCTAGCATCCATTGGAGTAACAAAAATCTCGACAACAGACTACCTTCTATAATGACAAGGCTACCATCCATTGTAGTAACAAAAATCTCGGCAACAGACTACCTTCCATAATGACAAGGGTAACATCGATTGGAGTAACAAAGATATATACAAAATACTACCTTCCATAATGACAAGGCTACCATCCATTGGAGTAACAAAAATCTCGACAACAGACTACCTTCCATAATGACAAGGCTACCATCCATTGGAGTAACAAAAATCTCAAAAATAGACTACCTTCCATAATGACTAGGCTATAATACATTGGAATAACAAAAATTACGACAACAGACTACATTCCATAATGACAAGGCTACCATCCGTTCGAGTAACAAAAATCTCGACAACAGACTACCTTCCATAATGACAAGGGTACCATCCATTGGAGTAACAAAAATCTCGACAACAGACTACCTTCCATAATGACAAGGGTACCATCCATTGGAGTAACAAAAATATCCATAAGACACAACCTTCCACAATGACAAGGCTACCATCCATTGGAGTAACAAAAATCTCGACAACAAACTACCTTCCATAATGACAAGGCTACCATCCATTGTAGTAACAAAAATCTCGACAATAGACTACCTTCCGTAAAGACAAGGCTACCATCCATTATAGTAACAAAAATCTCGACAAAAGACTACCTTCCATAATGAGTGGGCTTCCATCCATTGGAGTAACAAAGATATCGACAACAGACTACCTTTCATAATGACAAGGATACCATCCAATCGAGTAACAAAAATCTCGACAACAGACTACCTCCCATAATGAAAAGGCTACCATCCATTGTAGTAACAAAAATATCGACAACAGACTAGCTTCCATAAAGACAAGGCTACCAGCCATTGTAGTAACAAAAATCTCGATAACAGACTACCTTCCATAATGACAAGGCTACCATCCATTGTAGTAACAAAAATCTCGACAACAGACTACCTTCCATAATGATAAGGCTATCATCCATTGGAGTAACAAAAATCTCGACAAAGGACTACCTTCCATAATGATTAGGCTACCATCCATTGGAGTAACAAAGATATCGACAACAAACTACCTTTCATAATGACAAGGATATCATCCATTGGAGTAACAAATATCTCGACAACAGACTACCTTCCATAATGACAAGGCTACCATCCTTTGTAGTAACAAAGATATATACAAAATACTACCTTCCATAATGACATGGCTACCATCCATTGGAGTAACAAAAATCTCGACAACAGACTACCTTCCATAATGACAAGGCTACCATCCGTTGTAGTAACAAAGATATCGAAAACATACTACCTTCCATAATGACAACGCTACCATCCATTGAAGTAATAAAAATCACGACAACAAACTTCCTTCCATTATGACAAGGCTACCATCCATTGGAGTAACAAAAATCTCGACAACAGACTACCGTCTATAATGACAAGGCTACCATCCATCGTAGTAACAAAAATCTCGACAACAGACTACCTTCCATAGGGACAAGGCTACCATCCATTGTAGTAATAAAAATCTCGACAACACACTACCTTCCATAATGACAATGCTATCATCCATTGGAGTAACAAAAATATCGACAAAAGACTACCTTCCATAATGAGTAGGCTACCATTCATTGGAGTAACAAAGATATCGACAACATACTACCTTCCATAATGACAAGGGTACCATCCATTGGAGTAACAAAAATATCCACAAGACACAACCTTCCATAATGACAAGGCTACCATCCATTTGAGTAACAAAAATCTCGACAATGGACTACCTTACATAATGACAAGGCTACCATCCATTATAGTAACAAAAATATCGACAACAGACTAGCTTCCATAAAGACAAGGCTACCATCCATTGGAGTAACAAAGACATCGACAACAGACTACCTTTCATAATGACAAGGCTACCATCCATTCGAGTAAAAAAAATCTCGACAACAGACTACCTTCCATAATGACAAGGCTGCCATCCGTTGTAGTAACAAAGATATCGACAACATACTATCTTCCATAATGACAAGGCTACCATCCATTGGAGTAACAAAAATCTCGACAGCAAACTACCTTCCATAATGACAAGGGTACCATCCATTGTAGTAACAAAAATCTCGACAATAGACTACCTTTCATAAAGACAAGGCTACCATCCATTGTAGTAACAAAAATCTCGACAACAGACTACCTTCATAATGACAACGCTATCATCCATTGGAGTAACAAAAATCTCGACAAAAGACTACCTTCCATAATGAGTGGGCTTCCATCCATTGGAGTAACAAAGATATCAACAACAGACTACCTTTCATAATGAGAAGGATACCATCCAATCGAGTAACAAAAATCTCGACAACAGACTACCTCCCATAATGAAAAGGCTACCATCCATTGTAGTAACAAAAATATCGACAACAGACTAGCTTCCATAAAGACAAGGCTACCATCCATTGTAGTAACAAAAATCTCGACAACAGACTACCTTCCATAATGACAAGGCTACCATCCATTGTACTAACAAAAATCTCGACAACAGACTACCTTCCATAAGGATAAGGCTATCATCCATTGGAGTAACAAAAATCTCGACAAAGGACTACCTTCCATAATGATTAGGCTACCATCCATTGGAGTAACAAAGATATCGACAACAAACTACCTTTCATAATGACAAGGATATCATCCATTGGAGTAACAAATATCTCGACAACAGACTACCTTCCATAATGACAAGGCTACCATCCATTGTAGTAACAAAGATATATACAAAATACTACCTTCCATAATGACAAGGCTACCATCCATTGGAGTAACAAAAATCTCGACAACAGACTACCTTCCATAATGACAAGGCTACCATCCATTGTAGTAACAAAGATATATACAACATACTACCTTCCATAATGACAAGGCTACCATCCATTGGAGTAACAAAAATCTCAAAAATAGACTACCTTCCATAATGACTAGGCTATAATCCATTGGAATAACAAAAATTACGACAACAGACTACATTCCATAATGACAAGGCTACCATCCATTGGAGTAACAAAAATCTCGACAACAGACTACCTTTCATAATGACAAGGGTACCATCCATTGGAGTAACAAAAATATCCATAAGACACAACCTTCCACAATGACAAGGCTACCATCCATTGGAGTAACAAAAATCTCGACAACAAACTACCTTCCATAATGACAAGGCTACCATCCATTGTAGTAACAAAAATCTCGACAATAGACTACCTTCCGTAAAGACAAGGCTACCATCCATTATAGTAACAAAAATCTTGACAAAAGACTACCTTCCATAATGAGTGGGCTTCCATCCATTGGAGTAACAAAGATATCGACAACAAACTACCTTTCATAATGACAAGGATACCATCCAATCGAGTAACAAAAATCTCGACAACAGACTACCTCCCATAATGAAAAGGCTACCATCCATTGTAGTAACAAAAATATCGACAACAGACTAGCTTCCATAAAGACAAGGCTACCAGCCATTGTAGTAACAAAAATCTCGATAACAGACTACCTTCCATAATGACAAGGCTACCATCCATTGTAGTAACAAAAATCTCGACAACAGACTACCTTCCATAATGATAAGGCTATCATCCATTGGAGTAACAAAAATCTCGACAAAGGACTACCTTCCATAATGATTAGGCTACCATCCATTGGAGTAACAAAGATATCGACAACAAACTACCTTTCATAATGACAAGGATATCATCCATTGGAGTAACAAATATCTCGACAACAGACTACCTTCCATAATGACAAGGCTACCATCCTTTGTAGTAACAAAGATATATACAAAATACTACCTTCCATAATGACATGGCTACCATCCATTGGAGTAACAAAAATCTCGACAACAGACTACCTTCCATAATAACAAGGCTACCATCCGTTGTAGTAACAAAGATATCGAAAACATACTACCTTCCATAATGACAACGCTACCATCCATTGAAGTAATAAAAATCACGACAACAAACTTCCTTCCATTATGACAAGGCTACCATCCATTGGAGTAACAAAAATCTCGACAACAGACTACCTTCCATAGGGACAAGGCTACCATCCATTGTAGTAATAAAAATCTCGACAACACACTACCTTCCATAATGACAATGCTATCATCCATTGGAGTAACAAGAATCTCGACAAAAGACTACCTTCCATAATGAGTAGGCTACCATTCATTGGAGTAACAAAGATATTGACAACATACTACCTTCCATAATGACAAGGGTACCATCCATTGGAGTAACAAAAATATCCACAAGACACAACCTTCCATAATGACAAGGCTACCATCCATTTGAGTAACAAAAATCTCGACAATGGACTACCTTACATAATGACAAGGCTACCATCCATTATAGTAACAAAAATATCGACAACAGACTAGCTTCCATAAAGACAAGGCTACCATCCATTGGAGTAACAAAGACATCGACAACAGACTACCTTTCATAATGACAAGGCTACCATCCATTCGAGTAAAAAAAATCTCGACAACAGACTACCTTCCATAATGACAAGGCTACCATCCGTTGTAGTAACAAAGATATCGACAACATACTATCTTCCATAATGACAAGGCTACCATCCATTGGAGTAACAAAAATCTCGGCAACAAACTACCTTCTATAATGACAAGGGTACCATCCATTGGAGTAAGAAAAATATCCACAAGACACAACCTTCCATAATGACAAGGGTACCATCCATTCGAGTAACAAAAATATCGACAACAAACTACCTTACATAATGACAAGGCTATAATCCATTGTAGTAACAAAAATACCGACAACAGACTAGCTTCCATAAAGACAAGGCTACCATCCATTGTAGTAACAAAAATCTCGACAACAGACTACCTTCAATAATGACAAGGCTACCATCCATTGGGGTGACAAAAATCTCAACAACAGACTACCTTCCATAATGACAAGGCTACCATCCATTGTAGTAACCAAAATCTCGACAACAAACTACCTTTCATAATGGTAAGGCTACCATCCATTGGAGTTACAAATATGTCGACAACAGACTACCTTCCATAATGAGAAGGCTACCATCCATTGGAGTAACAAAAATATCGACAACAGACTACCTTCTATAATGATTAGGCTACCATCCATTGGAGTAACAAAGATATCGACAACGGAGTACCTTTCATAATGACAAGGATACCATCCATTGGAAGAACAAAAATCTCGACAACAGACTACCTTCCATAATGACAAGGATACCATCCATTGGAGTAACAAAAATCTCGACAACAGACTACCTTCCATAATGACAAGGCTACCATCCATTGTAGTAACAAAGACATATACAACAGACTACCTTCAATATTGACAAGGCTACCATCCATTGGAGTAACAAAAATCTCAAAAATAGACTACCTTCCATAATGACTAGGCTACAATCCATTGGAATAACAAAAATCTCGACAACAGACTACATTCCAGAATGACAAGGCTACCATCCATTGGAGTAACAAAAATCTCGACAACAGACTACCTTCCATAATGACAAGGCTACCATCCATTGGAGTAACAAAAATATCCATAAGACACAACCTTCCACAATGACAAGGCTACCATCCATTGGAGTAACAAAAATCTCGACAACAGACTACCTTCCATAATGACAAGGCTACCATCCGTTGTAGTAACAAAGATATCGACAACATACTATCTTCCATAATGACAAGGCTACCATCCATTGGAGTAACAAAAATCTCGGCAACAAACTACCTTCCATAATGACAAGGGTATCATCCATTGGAGTAAGAAAAATATCCACAAGACACAACCTTCCATAATGACAAGGGTACCATCCATTCGAGTAACAAAAATATCGACAACAAACTACCTTACATAATGACAAGGCTACCATCCATTGTAGTAACAAAAATCTCGACAACAGACTACCTTCCATAATGACAAGGCTACCATCCATTGGGGTAACAAAAATCTCAACAACAGACTACCTTCCATAATGACAAGGCTACCATCCATTGTAGTAACCAAAATATCGACAACAAACTACCTTTCATAATGGTAAGGCTACCATCCATTGGAGTAACATATATGTCGACAACAGACTACCTTCCATAATGACAAGGCTACCATCCATTGGAGTAACAAAAATATTGACAACAGACTACCTTCCATAATGATTAGGCTACCATCCATTGGAGTAACAAAGATATCGACAACGGAGTACCTTTCATAATGACAAGGATACCATCCATTGGAATAACAAAAATCTCAACAACAAACTACCTTCCATAATGACAAGGATACCATCCATTGGAGTAACAAAAATCTCGACAAAAGACTACCTTCCATAATGACAAGGCTACCATCCATTGTAGTAACAAAGATATATACAACAGACTACCTTCAATAATGACAAGGCTACCATCCATTGGAGTAACAAAAATCTCAAAAATAGACTACCTTCCATAATGACTAGGCTACAATCCATTGGAATAACAAAAATCTCGACAACAGACTACATTCCAGAATGACAAGGCTACTGTCCATTGGAGTAACAAAAATCTCGACAACAGACTACCTTCCATAATGACAAGGGTACCATCCATTAGAGTAACAAAAATATCCATAAGACACAACCTTCCATAATGACAAGGCTACCATCCATTGGAGTAACAAAAATCTCTACAACAGACTACCTTCCATAATGACAAGGCTACCATCCATTGTAGTAACGAAAATCTCGACAATAGACTACCTTCCATAATGACAATGCTATCATCCATTGGAGTAACAAAAATCTCGACAAAAGACTAACTTCCATAATGAGTGGGCTTCCATCCATTGGAGTAACAAAGATATCGACAATAGCCTACCTTTCATAATGACAAGGATACCATCCATTCGAGTAACAAAAATCTCGACAACAGACTACCTTCCATAATGAAAAGGCTACCATCCATTGTAGTAACAAAAATATCGACAACAGACTAGCTTCCATAAAGACAAGGCTACCATCCATTGTAGTAACAAAAATCTCGATAACAGACTACCTTCCATAATGACAAGGCTACCATCCATTGTAGTAACAAAAATCTCGACAACAGACTACCTTCCATAATGATAAGGCTATCATCCATTGGAGTAACAAAAATCTCGACAAAAGACTACCTTCCATAATGATTAGGCTACCATTAATCGGAGTAACAAAGATATCGACAACAAACTACCTTTCATAATGACAAGGATATCATCCATTGGAGTAACAAATATCTCGACAACAGACTACCTTCCATAATGACAAGGCTACCATCCATTGTAGTAACAAAGATATATACAAAATACTACCTTCCATAATGACAAGGCTACCATCCATTGGAGTAACAAAAATCTTGGCAACAGACTACCTTCCATAATGACAAGGGTACCATCCATTGGAGTAACAAAAATATCTACAAGACACAACCTTCCTTAATGACAAGGCTACCATCCATTCGAGTAACAAAAATCTCGACAAGAGACTACCTTACATAATGACAAGGCTACAATCCATTGTAGTAACAAAAATATCGACAACAGACTAGCTTCCATAAAGACAAGGCTACCATCCATTGTAGTAACAAAAATCTCGACAACAGACTACCTTCCATAATGACAAGGATACCATCCATTGGGGTAACAAAAATCTAAACAACAGACTACCTTCCATAATGACAAGGCTACCATCCATTGTAGTAACCAAAATCTCGACAACAAACTACCTTTCATAATGGTAAGGCTACCATCCATTGGAGTAACAAATATGTCGACAACAGACTACCTTCCATAATGAGAAGGCTACCATCCATTGGAGTAACAAAAATATCGACAACAGACTACCTTCTATAATGATTAGGCTACCATCCATTGGAGTAACAAAGATATCGACAACGGAGTACATTTCATAATGACAAGGATACCATCCATTGAATGAACAAAAATCTCGACAACAGACTACCTTCCATAATGACAAGGATACCATCCATTGGAGTAAGAAAAATCTCGACAACAGACTACCTTCCATAATGACAAGGCTACCATCCATTGTAGTAACAAAGATATATACAACAGATTACCTTCAATATTGACAAGGCTACCATCCATTGGAGTAACAAAAATCTCGACAACAGACTACCTTCCATAATGACAAGGGTACCATCCATTGGAGTAACAAAAATATCCATAAGACACAACCTTCCATAATGACAAGGCTACCATCCATTGGAGTAACAAAAATCTCGACAACAAACTACCTTCCATAATGACAAGGCTACCATCCATTGTAGTAACAAAAATCTCGACAATAGACTACCTTCCATAAAGACAAGGCTACCGTCCATTGTAGTAACAAAAATCTCGACAACAGACTACCTTCATAATGACAAATCTATCATCCATTGGAGTAACAAAAATCTCGACAAAAGACTACCTTCCATAATGAGTGGGCTTCCATCCATTGGAGTAACAAAGATATCAACAACAGACTACCTTTCATAATGAGAAGGATACCATCCAATCGAGTAACAAAAATCTCGACAACAAACTACCTCCCATAATGAAAAGGCTACCATCCATTGTAGTAACAAAAATATCGACAATAGACTAGCTTCCATAAAGACAAGGCTACCATCCATTGTAGTAACAAAAATTTCGACAACAGACTACCTTCCATAATGACAAGGCTACCATCCATCGTAGTAAAAAAAATCTCGACAACAGACTACCTTCCATAATGACAAGGCTACCATCATTTGTAGTAACAAAGATATATACAAAATACTACATTCCATAATGACAAGGCTACCATCCATTGGAGTAACAAAAATCTCGACAACAGACTACCTTCCATAATGAAAAGGCTACCATCCGTTGTAGTAACAAAGATATCGAAAACATATTACCTTCCATAATGACAAGGATACCATCCATTGAAGTAATAAAAATCACGACAACAAACTTCCTTCCATAATGACAAGGCTACCATCCATTGGAGTATCAAAAATCTCGACAACAGACTACCTTCCATAATGACAAGGCTACCATCCTTTGTAGTAACAAAAATCTCGACAACAGACTACCTTCCATAGGGACAAGGCTTCCATCCATTGTAGTAACAAAAATCTCGACAACACACTACATTCCATAATGACAATGCTATCATCCATTGGAGTAACAAAAATCTCGACAAAAGACTACCTTCCATAATGAGTAGGCTACCATTCATTGGAGTTACAAAGATATCGACAACATACTATCTTCCATAATGACAAGGCTAGCATGCATTGGAGTAACAAAAATCTCGGCAACAGACTACCTTCCATAATGACAAGGGTACCATCCATTGGAGTAACAAAAAAATCCACAAGACACAACCTTCCATAATGACAAGGCTACCATCCATTTGAGTAACAAAAATCTCGACAACGGACTACCTTACATAATGACAAGGCTACCATCCATTGTAGTAACAAAAATATCGACAACAGACTAGCTTCCATAAAGACAAGGCTACCATCCATTGTAGTAACAAAAATCTCGATAACAGACTACCTTCCATAATGACAAGGCTACCATCCATTATAGTAACAAAAATCTCGACAACAGACTACCTTCCATAATGATAAGGCTATCATCCATTGGAGTAATAAAAATCTCGACAAAAGACTACCTTCCATAATGATTAGGCTACCATCAATTGGAGTAACAAAGATATCGACAACAAACTACCTTTCATAATGACAAGGATATCATCCATTGGAGTAACAAATATCTCGACAACAGACTACCTTCCATAATGACAAGGCTACCATCCATTGTAGTAACAAAGATATATACAAAATACTACCTTCCATAATGACAAGGCTACCATCCATTGGATTAACAAAAATCTTGGCAACAGACTACCTGCCATAATGACAAGGGTACCATCCATTGGAGTAACAAAAATATCTACAAGACACAACCTTCCATAATGACAAGGCTACCATCCATTCGAGTAACAAAAATCTCGACAAGAGACTACCTTACATAATGACAAGGTTACAATCCATTATAGTAACAAAAATATCGACAACAGACTAGCTTCCATAAAGACAAGGCTACCATCCATTGTAGTAACAAAAATCTCGACAACAGACTACCTTCCATAATGACAAGGCTACCATCCATTGGGGTAACAAAAATCTCAACAACAGACTACCTTCCATAATGACAAGGCTACCGTCCATTGTAGTAACCAAAATCTCGACAACAAACTACCTTTCATAATGGTAAGGCTACCATCCATTGGAGTAACAAATATGTCGACATCAGACTACCTTCCATAATGAGAAGGCTACCATCCATTGGAGTAACAAAAATATTGACAACAGACTACCTTCTTTAATGATTACGCTACCATCCATTGGAGTAACAAAGATATCGACAACTGAGTACCTTTCAAAATGACAAGGATACCATCCATTGGAAGAACAAAAATCTCGACAACAGACTACCTTCCATAATGACAAGGATACCATCCATTGGAGTAACAAAAATCTCGACAACAGACTACCTTCCATAATGACAAGGCTACCATCCATTGTAGTAACAAATATATATACAACAGACTACCTTCAATATTGACAAGGCTACCATCAATTGGAGTAACAAAAATCTCAAAAATAGACTACCTTCCATAATGACTAGGCTACAATCCATTGGAATAACAAAAATCTCGACAACAGACTACATTCCAGAATGACAAGGCTACCATCCATTGGAGTAACAAAAATCTCGACAACAGACTACCTTCCATAATGACAAGGGTACCATCCATTGGAGTAACAAAAATATCCATAAGACACAACCTTCCACAATGACAAGGCTACCATCCATTGGAGTAACAAAAATCTCGACAACAAACTACCTTCCATAATGACAAGGCTACCATCCATTGTAGTAACAAAAATCTCGACAATAGACTACCTTCCATAAAGACAAGGCTACCATCCATTGTAGTAACAAAAATCTCGACAACAGACTACCTTCATAATGACAAATCTATCATCCATTGGAGTAACAAAAATCTCGACAAAAGACTACCTTCCATAATGAGTGGGCTTCCATCCATTGGAGTAACAAAGATATCAACAACAGACTACCTTTCATAATGAGAAGGATACCATCCAATCGAGTAACAAAAATCTCGACAACAGACTACCTCCCATAATGAAAAGGCTACCATCCATTGTAGTAACAAAAATATCGACAATAGACTAGCTTCCATAAAGACAAGGCTACCATCCATTGTAGTAACAAAAATTTCGACAACAGACTACCTTCCATAATGACAAGGCTACCATCCATCGTAGTAAAAAAAATCTCGACAACAGATTACCTTCCATAATGATAAGGCTACCATCCACTGGAGTAACAAAAATCTCGACAAAGGACTACCTTCCATAATGATTAGGCTACCATCCATTGGAGTAACAAAGATATCGACAACAAACTACCTTTCATAATTACAAGCATATCATCCATTGGAGTAACAAATATCTCGACAACAGACTACCTTCCATAATGACAAGGCTACCATCCATTGTAGTAACAAAGATATATACAAAATACTACCTTCCATAATGACAAGGCTACCATCCATTGGAGTAACAAAAATCTTTACAACAGACTACCTTCCATAATGACAAGGCTACCATCCATTGTAGTAACAAAGATATATACAATAGACTACCTTCCATAATGACAAGGCTACCATCCATTAGAGTAACTAAAATCTCAAAAATAGACTACCTTCCATAATGACTAGGCTTTAATCCATTGGAATAACAAAAATTACGACAACAGACTACATTCCATAATGACAAGGCTACCATCCATTGGAGTAACAAAAATCTCGACAACAGACTACCTTCCATAATGACAAGGGTACCATCCATTGGAGTAACAAAAATATCCATAAGACACAACCTTCCACAATGACAAGGCTACCATCCATTGGAGTAACAAAAATCTCGACAAAAAACTACCTTCCATAATGACAAGGCTACCATCCATTGGAGTAACAAAAATCTCGACAACAGACTACCTTCCATAATGACAAGGCTACCATCCATTGTAGTAACAAAGATATATACAATAGACTACCTTCCATAATGACAAGGCTACCATCCATTGGAGTAACAAAAATCTCAAAAATAGACTACCTTCCATAATGACTAGGCTATAATCCATTGGAATAACAAAAATTACGACAACAGACTACATTCCATAATGACAAGGCTACCATCCATTTGAGTAACAAAAATCTCGACAACAGACTACCTTCCATAATGACAAGGGTACCATCCATTGGAGTAACAAAAATATCCATAAGACACAACCTTCCACAATGACAAGGCTACCATCCATTGGATTAACAAAAATCTCGACAAAAAACTACCTTCCATAATGACAAGGCTACCATCCATTGTAGTAACAAAAATCTCGACAATAGACTACCTTCCATAAAGACAAGGCTACCATCCATTGTAGTAACAAAAATCTCGACAACAGACTACCTTCCATAATGACAATGCTATCATCCATTGGAGTAACAAAAATCTCGACAAAAGACTACCTTCCATAATGAGTGGGCTTCCATCCATTGGAGTAACAAAGATATCGACAACAGACTACCTTTCATAATGACAAGGATACCATCCAATCGAGTAACAAAAATCTCGACAACAGACTACCTCCCATAATGAAAAGGCTACCATCAATTGTAGTAACAAAAATATCGACAACATACTAGCTTCTATAAAGACAAGGCTACCATCCATTGTAGTAACAAAAATCTCGACAACAGACTACCTTCCATAATGACAAGGCTACCATCCATTGTAGTAACAAAAATCTCGACAACAGACTACCTTCCATAATGATAAGGCTATCATCCATTGGAGTAACAAAAATCTCGACAAAGGACTACCTTCCATAATTATTAGGCTACCATCCATTGGAGTAACAAAGATATCGACAACAAACTACCTTTCATAATGACAAGGATATCATCCATTGGAGTAACAAATATCTCGACAACAGACTACCTTCCATAATGACAAGGCTACCATCCTTTGTAGTAACAAAGATATATACAAAATACTACATTCCATAATGACAAGGCTACCATCCATTGGAGTAACAAAAATCTCGACAACAGACTACCTTCCATAATGACAAGGCTACCGTCCGTTGTAGTAACAAAGATATCGAAAACATACTACCTTCCATAATGACAAGGATACCATCCATTGAAGTAATAAAAATCACGACAACAAACTTCCTTCCATAATGACAAGGCTACCATCCATTGGAGTAACAAAAATCTCGACAACAGACTACCTTCCATAATGACAAGGCTACCATCCTTTGTAGTAACAAAAATCTCGACAACAGACTACCTTCCATAGGGACAAGGCTACCATCCATTGTAGTAACAAAAATCTAGACAACACACTACATTCCATAATGACAATGCTATCATCCATTGGAGTAACAAAAATCTCGACAAAAGGTTACCTTCCATAATGAGTAGGCTACCATTCATTGGAGTAACAAAGATATCGACAACATACTATCTTCCACAATGACAAGGCTAGCATGCATTGGAGTAACAAAAATCTCGACAACAGACTACCTTCCATAATGACAAGGCTACCATCCGTTGTAGTAACAAAGATATCGAAAACATACTACCTTCCATAATGACAAGGCTACCATCCATTGAAGTAATAAAAATCACGACAAAAAACTTCCTTCCATAATGACAAGGCTACCATCCATTGGAGTAACAAAAATCTCGACAACAGACTACCTTCCATAATGACAAGGCTACCATCCTTTGTAGTAACAAAAATCTCGACAACAGACTACCTTCCATAGGCACAAGGCTTCCATCCATTGTAGTAACAAAAATCTCGACAACACACTACATTCCATAATGACAATGCTATCATCCATTGGAGTAACAAAAATCTCGACAAAAGACTACCTTCCATAATGAGTAGGCTACCATTCATTGGAGTTACAAAGATATCGACAACATACTATCTTCCATAATGACAAGGCTAGCATGCATTGGAGTAACAAAAATCTCGGCAACAGACTACCTTCCATAATGACAAGGGTACCATCCATTGGAGTAACAAAAAAATCCACAAGACACAACCTTCCATAATGACAAGGCTACCATCCATTTGAGTAACAAAAATCTCGACAACGGACTACCTTACATAATGACAAGGCTACCATCCATTATAGCAACAAAACTATCGACAACAGACTAGCTTCCATAAAGACAAGGCTACCATCCATTGGAGTAACAAAGACATCGACAACAGACTACCTTTCATAATGACAAGGCTACCATCCATTCGACTAATAAAAATCTCGACAACAGACTACCTTCCATAATGACAAGGCTACCATCCATTGTAGTAACAAAGATATCGACAACATACTATCTTCCATAATGACAAGGCTACCATCCATTGGAGTAACAAAAATCTCGGCAACAAACTACCTTCCATAATGACAAGGGTACCATCCATTGGAGTAACAAAAATATCCACTAAACACAACCTTCCATAATGACAAGGGTACCATCCATTCGAGTAACAAAAATATCGACAACAAACTACCTTACATAATGACAAGGCTACAATCCATTGTAGTAACAAAAATATCGACAACAGACTAGCTTCCATAAAGACAAGGCTACCATCCATTGTAGTAACAAAAATCTCGACAACAGACTACCTTCCATAATGACAAGGCTACCATCCATTGTAGTAACCAAAATCTCGACAACAAACTACCTTTCATAATGGTAAGGCTACCATCCATTGGAGTAACAAATATGTCGACAACAGACTACATTCCATAATGACAAGGCTACCATCCATTGGAGTAACAAAAATATCGACAACAGACAACCTTCCATAATGATTGGGCTACCATCCATTGGAGTAACAAAGATATCGACAACGGAGTACCTTTCATAATGACAAGGATACCATCCATTGGAATAACAAAAATCTCGACAACAGACTACCTTCCATAATGACAAGGATACCATCCATTGGAGTAACAAAAATATCCATAAGACACAACCTTCCATAATGACAAGGCTACCATCCATTGGAGTAACAAAAATCTCAAAAATAGACTACCTTCCATAATGACTAGGCTACAATCCATTGGAATAACAAAAATCTCGACAACAGACTACATTCCAGAATGACAAGGCTGCCATCCATTGGAGTAACAAAAATCTCGACAACAGACTACCTTCCATAATGACAAGGGTACCATCCATTGGAGTAACAAAAATATCCATAAGACACAACCTTCCATAATGACAAGGCTACCATCCATTGGAGTAACAAAAATCTCGACAACAGACTACCTTCCATAATGACAAGGCTACCATCCATTGTAGTAACAAAAATCTAGACAATAGACTACCTTCCATAAAGACAAGGCTACCATCCATTGTAGTAACAAAAATCTCGACAACAGACTACCTTCCATAATGACAATGCTATCATCCATTGGAGTAACAAAAATCTCGACAAAAGACTACCTTCCGTAATGAGTGGGCTTCCATCCATTGGAGTAACAAAGATATCGACAACAGACTACCTTTCATAATGACAAGGATACCATCCATTCGAGTAACAAAAATCTCGACAACAGACTACCTTCCATAATGAAAAGGCTACCATCCATTGTAGTAACAAAAATATCGAGAACAGACTAGCTTCCATAAAGACAAGGCTACCATCAATTGTAGTAACAAAAATCTCGACAACAGACTACCTTCCATAATGACAAGGCTACTATCCATTGTAGTAACAAAAATCTCGACAACAGACTACCTTCTATAATGATAAGGCTATCGTCCATTGGAGTAACAAAAATCTCGATAAAAGACTACCTTCCATAATGATTAGGCTACCATCCATTGGAGTAACAAAGATATCGACAACAAACTACCTTTCATAATGACAAGGATATAATCCATTGGAGTAACAAATATCTCGACAACAGACTACCTTCCATAATGACAAGGCTACCATCCATTGTAGTAACAAAGATATATACAAAATACTACCTTCCATAATGACAAGGCTACCATCCATTGGAGTAATAAAAATATCGACAACAGACTACCTTCCATAATGACAAGGCTATCATCCGTTATAGTAACAAAGATATCGAAAACATACTACCTTCCATAATGACAAGGCTATCATCCATTGAACTAATAAAAATCACGACAACAGACTTCCTTCCATAATGACAAGGCTACCATCCATCGGAGTAACAAAAATCACTTCAATAGACTACCTTCCATAATGACAAGGCTACCATCCATTGTAGTAACAAAAATCTCGACAACAGACTACCTTCCATAGGGACAAGGCTACCATCCATTGTAGTAACAAAAATATCGACAATAGACTACCTTCCATAATGACAATGCTATCATCCATTGGAGTAACAAAAATCTCGACAAAAGACTACCTTCCTTAATGAGTAGGCTACCATCCATTGGAGTAACAAGATATCGACAACATACTATCTTCCATAATGACAAGGCTAGCATCCATTGGAGTAACAAAAATCTCGGCAACAGACTACCTTCCATAATGACAAGGGTACCATCCATTGGAGTAACAAAAATATCTACAAGACACAACCTTCCATAATGACAAGGCTACGATCCATTCGAGTAACAAAAATCTCGAGAAGAGACTACCTTACATAATGACAAGGCTACTATCCATTATAGTAACAAAAATATCGATAACAGACTAGCTTCCATAATGACAAGGCTACTATCAATTGTAGTAACAAAAATCTCGACAACAGACTACCTTCCATAATGACAACGCAATCATCCATTGGAGTAACAAAAAAATCAACAACAGACAAGCTTCCATAAAGAGTAGGCTACCATCCATTGGAGTAACAAAAATCTTGACAAAAGACTACCTTCCATAATGAGTAGGCTACCATCCATTGGAGTAACAAGATATCGACAACATACTATCTTCCATAATGACAAGGCTAGCATCCATTGGAGTAACAAAAATCTCGACAACAGAATACCTTCCATAATGACAAGGCTACCATCCGTTGTAGTAACAAAGATATCGACAACATATTATCTTCCATAATGACAAGGCTACCATCCATTGTAGTAACAAAGATATATACAACAGACTACCTTCCATAATGACAAGGCTACAATCCATTGGAGTAACAAAAATGTCGACAACAGACTACCTTCCATAATGACAACGCTATCATCCATTGGAGTAACAAAAATCTCGACAAAAGACTACCTTCCATAATGAGTAGGCTACCATCCATTGGAGTAACAAAGATATCGATAACATACTATCTTCCATAATGACAAGGCTAGCATCCATTGGAGTAACAAAAATCTCGAAAACAGACTACCTTCCATAATGACAAGGCTACCATCCATTGTAGTAACAAAAATAACGGTAACAGACTACCTTCCATAATGACAAGGGTACCATCCATTGGAGTAACAAAAATATCCACAAGACACAACCTTCCAGAATGACAAGGGTACCATCCATTCGAGTAACAAAAATATCGACAACAAACTACCTTACATAATGACAAGGCTACAATCCATTGTAGTAACAAAAGTATCGACAACAGACTAGCTTCCATAAAGACAAGGCTACCATCCATTGTAGTAACAAAAATCTCGACAACATACTACCTTCCATAATGACAAGGCTACCATCCATTGTAGTAACCAAAATCTCGACAACAAACTACCTTTCATAATGGTAAGGCTACCATCCATTGGAGTAACAAATATGTCGACAACAGACTACCTTCCATAATGACAAGGCTACCATCCATTGGAGTAACAAAAATATCGACAACAGACTACCTTCCATAATGATTAGGCTACCATCCATTGGAGTAACAAAGATATCGACAACGAAGTACCTTTCATAATGACAAGGATACCATCCATTGGAATAACAAAAATCTCGACAACAGACTACCTTCCATAATGACAAGGATACCATCCATTGGAGTAACAAAAATCTCGACAACAGACTACCTTCCATAATGACAAGGCTACCATCCAATGTAGTAACAAAGATATATACAACAAACTACCTTCAATAATGACAAGGCTACCATCCATTGGAGTAACAAAAATCTCAAAAATAGACTACCTTCCATAATGACTAGGCTACAATCCATTGGAATAACAAAAATCTCGACAACAGACTACATTCCAGAATGACAAGGCTACCATCCATTGGAGTAACAAAAATCTCGACAACAGACTACCTTCCATAATGACAAGGGTACCATCCATTGGAGTAACAAAAATATCCATAAGACACAACCTTCCATAATGACAAGGCTACCATCCGTTGGAGTAACAAAAATCTCGACAACAGACTACCTTCCATAATGAAAAGGCTACCATCCATTGTAGTAACAAAAATATCGAGAACAGACTAGCTTCCATAAAGACAAGGCTACCATCAATTGTAGTAACAAAAATCTCGACAACAGACTACCTTCCATAATGACAAGGCTACTATCCATTGTAGTAACAAAAATCTCGACAACAGACTACCTTCTATAATGATAAGGCTATCATCCATTGGAGTAACAAAAATCTCGATAAAAGACTACCTTCCATAATGATTAGGCTACCATCCATTGGAGTAACAAAGATATCGACAACAAACTACCTTTCATAATGACAAGGATATCATCCATTGGAGTAACAAATATCTCGACAACAGACTACCTTCCATAATGACAAGGCTACCATCCATTGTAGTAACAAAGATATATACAAAATACTACCTTCCATAATGACAAGGCTACCATCCATTGGAGTAATAAAAATATCGACAACAGACTACCTTCCATAATGACAAGGCTATCATCCGTTATAGTAACAAAGATATCGAAAACATACTACCTTCCATAATGACAAGGCTATCATCCATTGAACTAATAAAAATCACGACAACAGACTTCCTTCCATAATGACAAGGCTACCATCCATCGGAGTAACAAAAATCACTTCAATAGACTACCTTCCATAATGACAAGGCTACCATCCATTGTAGTAACAAAAATCTCGACAACAGACTACCTTCCATAGGGACAAGGCTACCATCCATTGTAGTAACAAAAATATCGACAATAGACTACCTTCCATAATGACAATGCTATCATCCATTGGAGTAACAAAAATCTCGACAAAAGACTACCTTCCTTAATGAGTAGGCTACCATCCATTGGAGTAACAAGATATCGACAACATACTATCTTCCATAATGACAAGGCTAGCATCCATTGGAGTAACAAAAATCTCGGCAACAGACTACCTTCCATAATGACAAGGGTACCATCCATTGGAGTAACAAAAATATCTACAAGACACAACCTTCCATAATGACAAGGCTACGATCCATTCGAGTAACAAAAATCTCGACAAGAGACTACCTTACATAATGACAAGGCTACTATCCATTATAGTAACAAAAATATCGATAACAGACTAGCTTCCATAATGACAAGGCTACTATCAATTGTAGTAACAAAAATCTCGACAACAGACTACCTTCCATAATGACAACGCAATCATCCATTGGAGTAACAAAAAAATCAACAACAGACAAGCTTCCATAAAGAGTAGGCTACCATCCATTGGAGTAACAAAAATCTTGACAAAAGACTACCTTCCATAATGAGTAGGCTACCATCCATTGGAGTAACAAGATATCGACAACATACTATCTTCCATAATGACAAGGCTAGCATCCATTGGAGTAACAAAAATCTCGACAACAGAATACCTTCCATAATGACAAGGCTACCATCCGTTGTAGTAACAAAGATATCGACAACATACTATCTTCCATAATGACAAGGCTACCATCCATTGTAGTAACAAAGATATATACAACAGACTACCTTCCATAATGACAAGGCTACAATCCATTGGAGTAACAAAAATGTCGACAACAGACTACCTTCCATAATGACAACGCTATCATCCATTGGAGTAACAAAAATCTCGACAAAAGACTACCTTCCATAATGAGTAGGCTACCATCCATTGGAGTAACAAAGATATCGATAACATACTATCTTCCATAATGACAAGGCTAGCATCCATTGGAGTAACAAAAATCTCGAAAACAGACTACCTTCCATAATGACAAGGCTACCATCCATTGTAGTAACAAAAATAACGGTAACAGACTACTTTCCATAATGACAAGGGTACCATCCATTGGAGTAACAAAAATATCCACAAGACACAACCTTCCAGAATGACAAGGGTACCATCCATTCGAGTAACAAAAATATCGACAACAAACTACCTTACATAATGACAAGGCTACAATCCATTGTAGTAACAAAAGTATCGACAACAGACTAGCTTCCATAAAGACAAGGCTACCATCCATTGTAGTAACAAAAATCTCGACAACATACTACCTTCCATAATGACAAGGCTACCATCCATTGTAGTAACCAAAATCTCGACAACAAACTACCTTTCATAATGGTAAGGCTACCATCCATTGGAGTAACAAATATGTCGACAACAGACTACCTTCCATAATGACAAGGCTACCATCCATTGGAGTAACAAAAATATCGACAACAGACTACCTTCCATAATGATTAGGCTACCATCCATTGGAGTAACAAAGATATCGACAACGAAGTACCTTTCATAATGACAAGGATACCATCCATTGGAATAACAAAAATCTCGACAACAGACTACCTTCCATAATGACAAGGATACCATCCATTGGAGTAACAAAAATCTCGACAACAGACTACCTTCCATAATGACAAGGCTACCATCCAATGTAGTAACAAAGATATATACAACAAACTACCTTCAATAATGAC
The DNA here is from genome assembly GCA_948472305.1 of Vicia faba. NCBI lineage: Eukaryota > Viridiplantae > Streptophyta > Magnoliopsida > Fabales > Fabaceae > Vicia > Vicia faba. The sequence goes on along the minus strand of OX451739.1, from coordinate 555,604,031 downwards.
AAGGCTACCATCCATTGGAGTAACAAAAATCTCAAAAATAGACTACCTTCCATAATGACTAGGCTACAATCCATTGGAATAACAAAAATCTCGACAACAGACTACATTCCAGAATGACAAGGCTACCATCCATTGGAGTAACAAAAATCTCGACAACAGACTACCTTCCATAATGACAAGGGTACCATCCATTGGAGTAACAAAAATATCCATAAGACACAACCTTCCATAATGACAAGGCTACCATCCGTTGGAGTAACAAAAATCTCGACAACAGACTACCTTCCATAATGAAAAGGCTACCATCCATTGTAGTAACAAAAATCTCGACAATAGACTACCTTCCATAAAGACAAGGCTACCATCCATTGTAGTAACAAAAATCTCGACAACAGACTACCTTCCATAATGACAATGCTACCATCCATTGGAGTAACAAAAATCTCGACAAAAGACTACCTTCCATAATGAGTGGGCTTCCATCCATTGGAGTAACAAAGATATCGACAACAGACTACCTTTCATAATTACAAGGATACCATCCATTCGAGTAACAAAAATCTCGACAATAGACTACCTTCCATAATGAAAAGGCTACCATCCATTGTAGTAACAAAAATATCGACAACAGACTAGCTTCCATAAAGACAAGGCTACCATCCATTGTAGTAACAAAAATCTCGACAACAGACTACCTTCCATAATGACAACGCTACCATCCATTGTAGTAACAAAAATCTCGACAACAGACTACCTTCTATAATGATAAGGCTATCATCCATTGGAGTAACAAAAATCTCGACAAAAGACTACCTTCCATAATGATTAGGCTACCATCCATTGGAGTAACAAAGATATCGACAACAAACTACCTTTCATAATGACAAGGATATCACCCATTGGAGTAACAAATATCTCGACAACAGACTACCTTCCATAATGACAAGGCTACCATCTGTTGTAGTAACAAAGATATATACAAAATACTACCTTCCATAATGACAAGGCTACCATCCATTGGAGTAACAAAAATATCGACAACAGACTACCTTCCATAATGACAAGGCTACCATCCGTTATAGTAACAAAGATATCGAAAACATACTACCTTCCATAATGGCAAGGCTATCATCCATTGGAGTAACAAAAATCTCGACAACAGACTTCCTTCCATAATAAAAAGGCTACCATCCATTGGAGTAACAAAAATCACTTCAATAGACTACCTTCCATAATGACAAGGCTACCATCCATTGTAGTAACAAAAATCTCGACAACAGACTACCTTCCATAGGGACAAGGCTACCATCCATTGTAGTAACAAAAATCTCGACAACAAACTACCTTCCATAATGACAATGCTATCATCCATTGGAGTAACAAAAATCTCGACAAAAGACTAACTTCCTTAATGAGTAGGCTACCATCCATTGGAGTAACAAGATATCGACAACATACTATCTTCCATAATGACAAGGCTAGCATCCATTGGAGTAACAAAAATCTCGGCAACAGACTACCTTCCATAATGACAAGGGTACCATCCATTGGAGTAACAAAAATATCTACAAGACACAACCTTCCATAATGACAAGGCTACCATCCATTCGAGTAACAAAAATCTCGACAAGAGACTACCTTACATAATGACAAGGCTACAATCCATTATAGTAACAAAAATATCGATAACAGACTAGCTTCCATAATGACAAGGCTACCATCCATTGTAGTAACAAAAATCTCGACAATAGACTACCTTCCATAATGACAACGCAATCATCCATTGGAGTAACAAAAATATCAACAACAGACTAGCTTCCATAAAGAGTAGGCTACCATCCATTGGAGTAACAAAAATATCGACAATAGACTAGCTTCCATATAGAGTAGGCTACCATCCATTGGAGTAACAAAGACATCGACAACAGACTACCTTCCATAATGACAAGGCTACCATCCGTTGTAGTAACAAAGATATCGACAACATACTATCTTCCATAATGACAAGGCTACCATCCATTGTAGTAACAAAGATATATACAACAGACTACCTTCCATAATGACAAGGCTACCATCCATTGGAGTAACAAAAATCTCGACAACAGACTACCTTCCATAATGACAACGCTATCATCCATTGGAGTAACAAAAATCTCGACAAAAGACTACCTTCCATAATGAGTAGGCTACCATCCATTGGAGTAACAAAGATATCGACAACATACTATCTTCCATAATGACAAGGCTAGCATCCATTGGAGTAACAAAAATCTCGAAAATAGACTACCTTCCATAATGACAAGGCTACCATCCATTGTAGTAACAAAAATCTCGACAACAGACTACCTTCCATAATGACAACGCAATCATCCATTGGAGTAACAAAAAAATCAACAACAGACAAGCTTCCATAAAGAGTAGGCTACCATCCATTGGAGTAACAAAAATCTTGACAAAAGACTACCTTCCATAATGAGTAGGCTACCATCCATTGGAGTAACAAGATATCGACAACATACTATCTTCCATAATGACAAGGCTAGCATCCATTGGAGTAACAAAAATCTCGACAACAGAATACCTTCCATAATGACAAGGCTACCATCCGTTGTAGTAACAAAGATATCGACAACATACTATCTTCCATAATGACAAGGCTACCATCCATTGTAGTAACAAAGATATATACAACAGACTACCTTCCATAATGACAAGGCTACAATCCATTGGAGTAACAAAAATGTCGACAACAGACTACCTTCCATAATGACAACGCTATCATCCATTGGAGTAACAAAAATCTCGACAAAAGACTACCTTCCATAATGAGTAGGCTACCATCCATTGGAGTAACAAAGATATCGATAACATACTATCTTCCATAATGACAAGGCTAGCATCCATTGGAGTAACAAAAATCTCGAAAACAGACTACCTTCCATAATGACAAGGCTACCATCCATTGTAGTAACAAAAATAACGGTAACAGACTACCTTCCATAATGACAAGGGTACCATCCATTGGAGTAACAAAAATATCCACAAGACACAACCTTCCAGAATGACAAGGGTACCATCCATTCGAGTAACAAAAATATCGACAACAAACTACCTTACATAATGACAAGGCTACAATCCATTGTAGTAACAAAAGTATCGACAACAGACTAGCTTCCATAAAGACAAGGCTACCATCCATTGTAGTAACAAAAATCTCGACAACATACTACCTTCCATAATGACAAGGCTACCATCCATTGTAGTAACCAAAATCTCGACAACAAACTACCTTTCATAATGGTAAGGCTACCATCCATTGGAGTAACAAATATGTCGACAACAGACTACCTTCCATAATGACAAGGCTACCATCCATTGGAGTAACAAAAATATCGACAACAGACTACCTTCCATAATGATTAGGCTACCATCCATTGGAGTAACAAAGATATCGACAACGAAGTACCTTTCATAATGACAAGGATACCATCCATTGGAATAACAAAAATCTCGACAACAGACTACCTTCCATAATGACAAGGATACCATCCATTGGAGTAACAAAAATCTCGACAACAGACTACCTTCCATAATGACAAGGCTACCATCCAATGTAATAACAAAGATATATACAACAAACTACCTTCAATAATGACAAGGCTACCATCCATTGGAGTAACAAAAATCTCAAAAATAGACTACCTTCCATAATGACTAGGCTACAATCCATTGGAATAACAAAAATCTCGACAACAGACTACATTCCAGAATGACAAGGCTACCATCCATTGGAGTAACAAAAATCTCGACAACAGACTACCTTCCATAATGACAAGGGTACCATCCATTGGAGTAACAAAAATATCCATAAGACACAACCTTCCATAATGACAAGGCTACCATCCGTTGGAGTAACAAAAATCTCGACAACAGACTACCTTCCATAATGAAAAGGCTACCATCCATTGTAGTAACAAAAATCTCGACAATAGACTACCTTCCATAAAGACAAGGCTACCATCCATTGTAGTAACAAAAATCTCGACAACAGACTACCTTCCATAATGACAATGCTACCATCCATTGGAGTAACAAAAATCTCGACAAAAGACTACCTTCCATAATGAGTGGGCTTCCATCCATTGGAGTAACAAAGATATCGACAACAGACTACCTTTCATAATTACAAGGATACCATCCATTCGAGTAACAAAAATCTCGACAATAGACTACCTTCCATAATTAAAAGGCTACCATCCATTGTAGTAACAAAAATATCGACAACAGACTAGCTTCCATAAAGACAAGGCTACCATCCATTGTAGTAACAAAAATCTCGACAACAGACTACCTTCCATAATGACAACGCTACCATCCATTGTAGTAACAAAAATCTCGACAACAGACTACCTTCGATAATGATAAGGCTATCATCCATTGGAGTAACAAAAATCTCGACAAAATACTACCTTCCATAAGGACAAGGCTACCATCCATTGGAGTAACAAAAATATCGACAACAGACTACCTTCCATAATGACAAGGCTACCATCCGTTATAGTAACAAAGATATCGAAAACATACTACCTTCCATAATGGCAAGGCTATCATCCATTGGAGTAACAAAAATCTCGACAACAGACTTCCTTCCATAATAAAAAGGCTACCATCCATTGGAGTAACAAAAATCACTTCAATAGACTACCTTCCATAATGACAAGGCTACCATCCATTGTAGTAACAAAAATCTCGACAACAGACTACCTTCCATAGGGACAAGGCTACCATCCATTGTAGTAACAAAAATCTCGACAACAAACTACCTTCCATAATGACAATGCTATCATCCATTGGAGTAACAAAAATCTCGACAAAAGACTACCTTCCTTAATGAGTAGGCTACCATCCATTGGAGTAACAAGATATCGACAACATACTATCTTCCATAATGACAAGGCTAGCATCCATTGGAGTAACAAAAATCTCGGCAACAGACTACCTTCCATAATGACAAGGGTACCATCCATTGGAGTAACAAAAATATCTACAAGACACAACCTTCCATAATGACAAGGCTACCATCCATTCGAGTAACAAAAATCTCGACAAGAGACTACCTTACATAATTACAAGGCTACAATCCATTATAGTAACAAAAATATCGATAACAGACTAGCTTCCATAATGACAAGGCTACCATCCATTGTAGTAACAAAAATCTCGACAATAGACTACCTTCCATAATGACAACGCAATCATCCATTGGAGTAACAAAAATATCAACAACAGACTAGCTTCCATAAAGAGTAGGCTACCATCCATTGGAGTAACAAAAATATCGACAATAGACTAGCTTCCATATAGAGTAGGCTACCATCCATTGGAGTAACAAAGACATCGACAACAGACTACCTTCCATAATGACAAGGCTACCATCCGTTGTAGTAACAAAGATATCGACAACATACTATCTTCCATAATGACAAGGCTACCATCCATTGTAGTAACAAAGATATATACAACAGACTACCTTCCATAATGACAAGGCTACCATCCATTGGAGTAACAAAAATCTCGACAACAGACTACCTTCCATAATGACAACGCTATCATCCATTGGAGTAACAAAAATCTCGACAAAAGACTACCTTCCATAATGAGTAGGCTACCATCCATTGGAGTAACAAAGATATCGACAACATACTATCTTCCATAATGACAAGGCTAGCATCCATTGGAGTAACAAAAATCTCGAAAACAGACTACCTTCCATAATGACAAGGCTACCATCCATTGTAGTAACAAAAATCTCGGCAGCAGACTACCTTCCATAATGACAAGGGTACCATCCATTGGAGTAACAAAAATATCCACAAGACACAACCTTCCATAATGATAAGGCTACCATCCATTCGAGTAACAAAAATCTCGACAACAGACTACCTTACATAATGACAAGGCTACCATCCATTGTAGTAACAAAAATATCGACAACAGACTAGCTTCCATAAAGACAAGGCTACCACCCATTGTAGTAACAAAAATATCGACAACAGACTACCTTCCATATAGACAATGCTATCATCCATTGGAGTAACAAAATATCGACAACAGACTAGCTTCCATAAAGAGTAGGCTACCATCCATTGGAGTAACAAAGATATCGACAACATAATACCTTTCATAATGACAAGGCTACCATCCATTCGAGTAACAAAAATCTCGACAAAAGACTACCTTCCATAATTACAAGGCTACCATCCATTGTAGTAACAAAAATCTCGACAACAGACTACCTTCCATAATGACAAGGCTACCATCTGTTGTAGTAACAAAGATATCGACAACCAACTATCTTCCATAATGACAAGGCAACTATCCATTGGAGTAACAAAAATCTCGGCAACAAACTACCTTCCATAATGACAAGGGTACCATCCATTGGTGTAACAAAAATATCCACAAGACACAACCTTCCATAATGACAAGGCTACCATCCATTCGAGTAACAAAAATCTCGACAAAAGACTACCTTACATAATGACAAGGCTACAATCCATTGTAGTAACAAAAATATCGACAAGAGACTAGCTTCCATAAAGACAAGGCTACCATCCATTGTAGTAACAAAAATCTCGAAAACAGACTACCTTCTATAATGAGAAGGCTACCATCCATTGTAGTAACAAAAATCTCGACAACAGACTACCTTCTATAATGATAAGGCTATCCTCCATTGGAGTAACAAAAATCTCGACAAAAGACTACCTTCCATAATGATTAGGCTACCATCCATTGGAGTAACAAAGATATCGACAACAAACTACCTTTCATAATGACAAGGATATCATCCATTGGAGTAACAAATATCTCGACAACAGACTACCTTCAATAATGACAAGGCTACCATCCATTGTAGTAACAAGGATATATACAAAATACTACCTTCCATAATGACAAGGCTACCATCCATTGGAGTAACAAAAATATCGACAACAGACTACCTTCCATAATGACAAGGCTACCATCCATTATAGTAACAAAGATATAAAAAACATACTACCTTCCATTATGACAAGGCTATCATCCATTGAACTAATAAAAATCACGACAATAGACTTCCTTCCATAATGACAAGGCTACCATCCATTGGAGTAACAAAAATCACTTCAATAGACTACCTTCCATAATGACAAGGCTACCATCCATTGTAGTGACAAAAATCTCGACAACAGACTACCTTCCATAGGGACAAGGCTACCATCCATTGTAGTAACAAAAATCACGACAACAGACTACCTTCCATAATAACAATGCTATCATCCATTGGAGTAACAAAAATCTCGACAAAAGACTACCTTGCATAATGAGTAGGCTACCATCCATTGAAGTAACAAGATATCGACAACATACTATCTTCCATAATGACAAGGCTAGCATCCATTGGAGTAACAAAAATCTCGGCAACAGACTACCTTCCATAATGACAAGGGTACCATCCATTGGAGTAACAAAAATATCTACAAGACACAACCTTACATAATGACAAGGCTACAATCCATTATAGTAACAAAAATATCGATAACAGACTAGCTTCCATAATGACAAGGCTACCATCCATTGTAGTAACAAAAATCTCGACAACAGACTACCTTCCACAATGACAACGCAATCATCCATTGGAGTAAAAAAAATATCGACAATAGACTAGCTTCCATAAATAGTAGGCTACCATCCATTGGAGTAACAAAGACATCGACAACAGACTACCTTTCATAATGACAAGGCTACCATCCATTCGAGTAACAAAAATCTCGACAACAGACTACCTTCCATAATAACAAGGCTACCATCCGTTGTAGTAACAAAGATATCGACAACATACTATCTTCCATAATGACAAGGCTACCATCCATTGTAGTAACAAAGATATATACAACAGACTACCTTCCATAATGACAAGGCTACCATCCATTGGAGTAACAAAAATCTCGACAACAGACTACCTTCCATAATGACAACGCTATCATCCATTGGAGTAACAAAAATCTCGACAAAAGACTACCTTCCATAATGAGTAGGCTACCATCCATTGGAGTAACAAAGATATCGACAACATACTATCTTCCATAATGACAAGGCTAGCATCCATTGGAGTAACAAAAATCTCGAAAACAGACTACCTTCCATAATGACAAGGCTACCATCCATTGTAGTAACAAAAATCTCAGCAACAGACTACCTTCCATAATGACAAGGGTACCATCCATTGTAGTAACAAAAATATCCACAAGACACAACCTTCCATAATGATAAGGCTACCATCCATTCGAGTAACAAAAATCTCGACAACAGACTACCTTACATAATGACAAGGCTACCATCCATTGTAGTAACAAAAATATCGACAACAGACTAGCTTCCATAAAGACAAGGCTACCACCCATTGTAGTAACAAAAATATCGACAACAGACTACCTTCCATATAGACAATGCTATCATCCATTGGAGTAACAAAATATCGACAACAGACTAGCTTCCATAAAGAGTAGGCCACCATCCATTGAAGTAATAAAAATCACGACAACAAACTTCCTTCCATAATGACAAGGCTACCATCCATTGGAGTAACAAAAATCTCGACAACAGACTACCTTCCATAATGACAAGGCTACCATCCATTGTAGTAACAAAAATCTCGACAACAGACTACCTTCCATAATGATACGGCTATCATCCATTGGAGTAACAAAAATCTCGACAAAAGACTACCTTCCATAATGATTAGGCTACCATCCATTGGAGTTACAAAGATATCGACAACAAACTACCTTTCATAATGACAAGGGTACCATCCATTGGAGTAACAAAAATCTCGACAAAAGACTACCTTAAATAATGATTAGGCTACCATCCATTGGAGTTACAAAGATATCGACAACAAACTACCTTTCATAATGACAAGGGTACCATCCATTGGTGTAACAAAAATATCCACAAGACACAACCTTCCATAATGACAAGGCTACCATCCATTCGAGTAACAAAAATCTCGACAAAAGACTACCTTACATAATGACAAGGCTACAATCCATTGTAGTAACAAAAATATCGACAACAGACTAGCTTCCATAAAGACAAGGCTACCATCCATTGTAGTAACAAAAATCATGACAACAGACTACCTTCCATAATGACAAGGCTACCATCCATTGGGGTAACAAAAATCTCAACAACAGATTACTTTCCATAATGACAAGGCTACCATCCATTGTAGTAACCAAAATCTCGACAACAAACTACCTTTCATAATGGTAAGCCTACCATCCATTGGAGTAACAAATATGTCGACAACAGACTACCTTCCATAATGACAAGGCTACCATCCACTGGAGTAACAAAAATCTCGACAACAGACTACCTTCCATAATGACAAGGCTACCATCCATTGTAGTAACAAAGATATATACAACAGACTACCTTCCATAATGACAAGGCTACCATCCATTGGAGTAACAAAAATCTCAAAAATAGACTACCTTCCATAATGACTAGGCTATAATCCATTGGAATAACAAAAATTACGACAACAGACTACATTCCATAATGACAAGGCTACCATCCATTGGAGTAACAAAACTCTCGACAACAGACTACCTTCCATAATGACAAGGGTACCATCCATTGGAGTAACAAAAATATCCATAAGACACAACCTTCCACAATGACAAGGCTACCATCCATTGGAGTAACAAAAATCTCGACAACAAACTACCTTCCATAATGACAAGGCTACCATCCATTGTAGTAACAAAAATCTCGACAATAGACTACCTTCCATAAAGACAAGGCTACCATCCATAGTAGTAACAAAAATCTCGACAACAGACTACCTTCCATAATGACAACGCTATCATCCATTGGAGTAACAAAAATCTCGACAACAGACTACCTTCCATAATAACAATGCTATCATCCATTGGAGTAACAAAAATCTCGACAAAAGACTACCTTCCATAATGAGTAGGCTACCATCCATTGAAGTAACAAGATATCGACAACATACTATCTTCCATAATGACAAGGCTAGCATCCATTGGAGTAACAAAAATCTCGGCAACAGACTACCTTCCATAATGACAAGGGTACCATCCATTGGAGTAACAAAAATATCTACAAGACACAACCTTCCATAATGACAAGGCTGCCATCCATTGAAGTAATAAAAATCACGACAAGAGACTACCTTACATAATGACAAGGCTACAATCCATTATAGTAACAAAAATATCGATAACAGACTAGCTTCCATAATGACAAGGCTACCATCCATTGTAGTAACAAAAATCTCGACAACAGACTACCTTCCATAATGACAACGCAATCATCCATTGGAGTAACAAAAATATCGACAATAGACTAGCTTCCATAAATAGTAGGCTACCATCCATTGGAGTAACAAAGACATCGACAACAGACTACCTTTCATAATGACAAGGCTACCATCCATTCGAGTAACAAAAATCTCGACAACAGACTACCTTCCATAATAACAAGGCTACCATCCGTTGTAGTAACAAAGATATCGACAACATACTATCTTCCATAATGACAAGGCTACCATCCATTGTAGTAACAAAGATATATACAACAGACTACCTTCCATAATGACAAGGCTACCATCCATTGGAGTAACAAAAATCTCGACAACAGACTACCTTCCATAATGACAACGCTATCATCCATTGGAGTAACAAAAATCTCGACAAAAGACTACCTTCCATAATGAGTAGGCTACCATCCATTGGAGTAACAAAGATATCGACAACATACTATCTTCCATAATGACAAGGCTAGCATCCATTGGAGTAACAAAAATCTCGAAAACAGACTACCTTCCATAATGACAAGGCTACCATCCATTGTAGTAACAAAAATCTCGGCAACAGACTACCTTCCATAATGACAAGGGTACCATCCATTGTAGTAACAAAAATTTCCACAAGACACAACCTTCCATAATGATAAGGCTACCATCCATTCGAGTAACAAAAATCTCGACAACAGACTACCTTACATAATGACAAGGCTACCATCCATTGTAGTAACAAAAATATCGACAACAGACTAGCTTCCATAAAGACAAGGCTACCACCCATTGTAGTAACAAAAATATCGACAACAGACTACCTTCCATATAGACAATGCTATCATCCATTGGAGTAACAAAATATCGACAACAGACTAGCTTCCATAAAGAGTAAGCTACCATCCATTGAAGTAATAAAAATCACGACAACAAACTTCCTTCCATAATGACAAGGCTACCATCCATTGGAGTAACAAAAATCTCGACAACAGACTACCTTCCATAATGACAAGGCTACCATCCATTGTAGTAACAAAAATCTCGACAACAGACTACCTTCCATAATGATACGGCTATCATCCATTGGAGTTACAAAGATATCGACAACAAACAACCTTTCATAATGACAAGGGTACCATCCATTGGAGTAACAAAAATCTCGACAAAAGACTACCTTAAATAATGATTAGGCTACCATCCATTGGAGTTACAAAGATATCGACAACAAACTACCTTTCATAATGACAAGGGTACCATCCATTGGTGTAACAAAAATATCCACAAGACACAACCTTCCATAATGACAAGGCTACCATCCATTCGAGTAACAAAAATCTCGACAAAAGACTACCTTACATAATGACAAGGCTACAATCCATTGTAGTAACAAAAATATCGACAACAGACTAGCTTCCATAAAGACAAGGCTACCATCCATTGTAGTAACAAAAATCATGACAACAGACTACCTTCCATAATGACAAGGCTACCATCCATTGGGGTAACAAAAATCTCAACAACAGATTACCTTCCATAATGACAAGGCTACCATCCATTGTAGTAACCAAAATCTCGACAACAAAGTACCTTTCATAATGGTAAGCCTACCATCCATTGGAGTAACAAATATGTCGACAACAGACTACCTTCCATAATGACAAGGCTACCATCCACTGGAGTAACAAAAATCTCGACAATAGACTACCTTCCATAATGACAAGGCTACCATCCATTGTAGTAACAAAGATATATACAACAGACTACCTTCCATAATGACAAGGCTACCATCCATTGGAGTAACAAAAATCTCAAAAATAGACTACCTTCCATAATGACTAGGCTATAATCCATTGGAATAACAAAAATTACGACAACAGACTACATTCCATAATGACAAGGCTACCATCCATTGGAGTAACAAAACTCTCGACAACAGACTACCTTCCATAATGACAAGGGTACCATCCATTGGAGTAACAAAAATATCCATAAGACACAACCTTCCACAATGACAAGGCTACCATCCATTGGAGTAACAAAAATCTCGACAACAAACTACCTTCCATAATGACAAGGCTACCATCCATTGTAGTAACAAAAATCTCGACAATAGACTACCTTCCATAAAGACAAGGCTACCATCCATAGTAGTAACAAAAATCTCGACAACAGACTACCTTCCATAATGACAACGCTATCATCCATTGGAGTAACAAAAATCTCGACAAAAGACTACCTTCCATAATGAGTGGGCTTCCATCCATTGGAGTAAAAAAGATATCGACAACAGACTACCTTTCATAATGACAAGGATACCATCCATTCGAGTAACAAAAATCTCGACAACAGACTACCTCCTATAATGAAAAGGCAACCATCCATTGTAGTAACAAAAATATCAACAACAGACTAGCTTCCATAAAGACAAGGCTACCATCCATTGTAGTAACAAAAATCTCGACAATAGACTACCTTCCATAATGACAAGGCTACCATCCATAGTAGTAACAAAAATCTCGACAACAGACTACCTTCCATAATGACAATGCTATCATCCATTGGAGTAACAAAAATCTCGACAAAAGACTACCTTCCATAATGAGTGGGCTTCCATCCATTGGAGTAACAAAGATATCGACAACAGACTACCTTTCATAATGACAAGGATACCATCCATTCGAGTAACAAAAATCTCGACAACAGACTACCTCCCATAATGAAAAGGCAACCATCCATTGTAGTAACAAAAATATCGACAACAGACTAGCTTCCATAAAGACAAGGCTACCATCCATTGTAGTAACAAAAATCTCGACAACAGACTACCTTCCATAATGACAAGGCTACCATCCATTGTAGTAACAAAATTCTCAACAAAAGACTACCTTCCATAATGATAAGGCTATCATCCATTGGAGTAACAAAGATATCGACAACAAACTACCTTTCATAATGATTAGGCTACCATCCATTGTAGTAACAAAGATATATACAAAATACTACCTTCCATAATGACAAGGCTACCATCCATTGGAGTAACAAAAATCTCGACAACAGACTACCTTCCATAATGACAAGGCTACCATCCGTTGTAGTAACAAAGATCTCGAAAACATACTACCTTCCATAATGACAAGGCTACCATCCATTGAAGTAATAAAAATCATGACAACAAACTTCCTTCCATAATGACAAGGCTACCATCCATTGGAGTAACAAAAATCTCGACAACAGACTACCTTCCATAATGACAAGGCTACCATCCATTGTAGTAACAAAAATCTCGACAACAGACTACCTTCCATAATGATAAGGCTATCATCCATTGGAGTAACAAAAATCTCGACAAAAGACTACCTTAAATAATGATTAGGCTACCATCCATTGGAGTTACAAAGATATCGACAACAAACTACCTTTCATAATGACAAGGGTACCATCCATTGGTGTAACAAAAATATCCACAAGACACAACCTTCCATAATGACAAGGCTACCATCCATTCGAGTAACAAAAATCTCGACAAAAGACTACCTTACATAATGACAAGGCTACAATCCATTGTAGTAACAAAAATATCGACAACAGACTAGCTTCCATAAAGACAAGGCTACCATCCATTGTAGTAACAAAAATCATGACAACAGACTACCTTCCATAATGACAAGGCTACCATCCATTGGGGTAACAAAAATCTCAACAACAGACTACCTTCCATAATGACAAGGCTACCATCCATTGTAGTAACCAAAATCTCGACAACAAACTAACTTTCATAATGGTAAGCCTACCATCCATTGGAGTAACAAATATGTCGACAACAGACTACCTTCCATAATGACAAGGCTACCATCCACTGGAGTAACAAAAATCTCGACAACAGACTACCTTCCATAATGACAAGGCTACCATCCATTGTAGTAACAAAGATATATACAACAGACTACCTTCCATAATGACAAGGCTACCATCCATTGGAGTAACAAAAATCTCAAAAATAGACTACCTTCCATAATGACTAGGCTATAATCCATTGGAATAACAAAAATTACGACAACAGACTACATTCCATAATGACAAGGCTACCATCCATTGGAGTAACAAAACTCTCGACAACAGACTACCTTCCATAATGACAAGGGTACCATCCATTGGAGTAACAAAAATATCCATAAGACACAACCTTCCACAATGACAAGGCTACCATCCATTGGAGTAACAAAAATCTCGACAACAAACTACCTTCCATAATGACAAGGCTACCATCCATTGTAGTAACAAAAATCTCGACAATAGACTACCTTCCATAAAGACAAGGCTACCATCCATAATAGTAACAAAAATCTCGACAACAGACTACCTTCCATAATGACAACGCTATCATCCATTGGAGTAACAAAAATCTCGACAACAGACTACCTTCCATAATAACAATGCTATCATCCATTGGAGTAACAAAAATCTCGACAAAAGACTACCTTCCATAATGAGTAGGCTACCATCCATTGAAGTAACAAGATATCGACAACATACTATCTTCCATAATGACAAGGCTAGCATCCATTGGAGTAACAAAAATCTCGGCAACAGACTACCTTCCATAATGACAAGGGTACCATCCATTGGAGTAACAAAAATATCTACAAGGCACAACCTTCCATAATGACAAGGCTGCCATCCATTGAAGTAATAAAAATCACGACAAGAGACTACCTTACATAATGACAAGGCTACAATCCATTATAGTAACAAAAATATCGATAACAGACTAGCTTCCATAATGACAAGGCTACCATCCATTGTAGTAACAAAAATCTCGACAACAGACTACCTTCCATAATGACAACGCAATCATCCATTGGAGTAACAAAAATATCGACAATAGACTAGCTTCCATAAATAGTAGGCTACCATCCATTAGAGTAACAAAGACATCGACAACAGACTACCTTTCATAATGACAAGGCTACCATCCATTCGAGTAACAAAAATCTCGACAACAGACTACCTTCCATAATAACAAGGCTACCATCCGTTGTAGTAACAAAGATATCGACAACATACTATCTTCCATAATGACAAGGCTACCATCCATTGTAGTAACAAAGATATATACAACAGACTACCTTCCATAATGACAAGGCTACCATCCATTGGAGTAACAAAAATCTCGACAACAGACTACCTTCCATAATGACAACGCTATCATCCATTGGAGTAACAAAAATCTCGACAAAAGACTACCTTCCATAATGAGTATGCTACCATCCATTGGAGTAACAAAGATATCGACAACATACTATCTTCCATAATGACAAGGCTAGCATCCATTGGAGTAACAAAAATCTCGAAAACAGACTACCTTCCATAATGACAAGGCTACCATCCATTGTAGTAACAAAAATCTCGGCAACAGACTACCTTCCATAATGACAAGGGTACCATCCATTGTAGTAACAAAAATTTCCACAAGACACAACCTTCCATAATGATAAGGCTACCATCCATTCGAGTAACAAAAATCTCGACAACAGACTACCTTACATAATGACAAGGCTACCATCCATTGTAGTAACAAAAATATCGACAACAGACTAGCTTCCATAAAGACAAGGCTACCACCCATTGTAGTAACAAAAATATCGACAACAGACTACCTTCCATATAGACAATGCTATCATCCATTGGAGTAACAAAATATCGACAACAGACTAGCTTCCATAAAGAGTAAGCTACCATCCATTGAAGTAATAAAAATCACGACAACAAACTTCCTTTCATAATGACAAGGCTACCATCCATTGGAGTAACAAAAATCTCGACAACAGACTACCTTCCATAATGACAAGGCTACCATCCATTGTAGTAACAAAAATCTCGGCAACAGACTACCTTCCATAATGATACGGCTATCATCCATTGGAGTTACAAAGATATCGACAACAAACTACCTTTCATAATGACAAGGGTACCATCCATTGGAGTAACAAAAATCTCGACAAAAGACTACCTTAAATAATGATTAGGCTACCATCCATTGGAGTTACAAAGATATCGACAACAAACTACCTTTCATAATGACAAGGGTACCATCCATTGGTGTAACAAAAATATCCACAAGACACAACCTTCCATAATGACAAGGCTACCATCCATTCGAGTAACAAAAATCTCGACAAAAGACTACCTTACATAATGACAAGGCTACAATCCATTGTAGTAACAAAAATATCGACAACAGACTAGCTTCCATAAAGACAAGGCTACCATCCATTGTAGTAACAAAAATCATGACAACAGACTACCTTCCATAATGACAAGGCTACCATCCATTGGGGTAACAAAAATCTCAACAACAGATTACCTTCCATAATGACAAGGCTACCATCCATTGTAGTAACCAAAATCTCGACAACAAACTCCCTTTCATAATGGTAAGCCTACCATCCATTGGAGTAACAAATATGTCGACAACAGACTACCTTCCATAATGACAAGGCTACCATCCACTGGAGTAACAAAAATCTCGACAACAGACTACCTTCCATAATGACAAGGCTACTATCCATTGTAGTAACATATATACAACAGACTACCTTCCATAATGACAAGGCTACCATCCATTGGAGTAACAAAAATCTCAAAAATAGACTACCTTCCATAATGACTAGGCTATAATCCATTGGAATAACAATAATTACGACAACAGACTACATTCCATAATGACAAGGCTACCATCCATTGGAGTAACAAAACTCTCGACAACAGACTACCTTCCATAATGACAAGGGTACCATCCATTGGAGTAACAAAAATATCCATAAGACACAACCTTCCACAATGACAAGGCTACCATCCATTGGAGTAACAAAAATCTCGACAACAAACTACCTTCCATAATGACAAGGCTACCATCCATTGTAGTAACAAAAATCTCGACAATAGACTACCTTCCATAAAGACAAGGCTACCATCCATAGTAGTAACAAAAATCTCGACAACAGACTACCTTCCATAATGACAACGCTATCATCCATTGGAGTAACAAAAATCTCGACAAAAGACTACCTTCCATAATGAGTGGGCTTCCATCCATTGGAGTAAAAAAGATATCGACAACAGACTACCTTTCATAATGACAAGGATACCATCCATTCGAGTAACAAAAATCTCGACAACAGACTACCTCCTATAATGAAAAGGCAACCATCCATTGTAGTAACAAAAATATCGACAACAGACTAGCTTCTATAAAGACAAGGCTACCATCCATTGTAGTAACAAAAATCTCGACAACAGACTACCTTCCATAATGACAAGGCTACCATCCATAGTAGTAACAAAAATCTCGACAACAGACTACCTTCCATAATGACAATGCTATCATCCATTGGAGTAACAAAAATCTCGACAAAAGACTACCTTCCATAATGAGTGGGCTTCCATCCATTGGAGTAACAAAGATATCGACAACAGACTACCTTTCATAATGACAAGGATACCATCCATTCGAGTAACAAAAATATCGACAACAGACTACCTCCCATAATGAAAAGGCAACCATCCATTGTAGTAACAAAAATATCGACAACAGACTAGCTTCCATAAAGACAAGGCTACCATCCATTGTAGTAACAAAAATCTCGACAACAGACTACCTTCCATAATGACAAGGCTACCATCCATTGTAGTAACAAAATTCTCAACAAAAGACTACCTTCCATAATGATAAGGCTATCATCCATTGGAGTAACAAAGATATCGACAACAAACTACCTTTCATAATGATTAGGCTACCATCCATTGTAGTAACAAAGATATATACAAAATACTACCTTCCATAATGACAAGGCTACCATCCATTGGAGTAACAAAAATCTCGACAACAGACTACCTTCCATAATGACAAGGCTACCATCCGTTGTAGTAACAAAGATATCGAAAACATACTACCTTCCATAATGACAAGGCTACCATCCATTGAAGTAATAAAAATCACGACAACAAACTTCCTTCCATAATGACAAGGCTACCATCCATTGGAGTAACAAAAATCTCGACAACAGACTACCTTCCATAATGACAAGGCTACCATCCATTGTAGTAACAAAAATCTCGACAACAGACTACCTTCCATAATGATAAGGCTATCATCCATTGGAGTAACAAAAATCTCGACAAAAGACTACCTTAAATAATGATTAGGCTACCATCCATTGGAGTTACAAAGATATCGACAACAAACTACCTTTCATAATGACAAGGGTACCATCCATTGGTGTAACAAAAATATCCACAAGACACAACCTTCCATAATGACAAGGCTACCATCCATTCGAGTAACAAAAATCTCGACAAAAGACTACCTTACATAATGACAAGGCTACAATCCATTGTAGTAACAAAAATATCGACAACAGACTAGCTTCCATAAAGACAAGGCTACCATCCATTGTAGTAACAAAAATCACGACAACAGACTACCTTCCATAATGACAAGGCTACCATCCATTGGGGTAACAAAAATCTCAACAACAGACTACCTTCCATAATGACAAGGCTACCATCCATTGTAGTAACCAAAATCTCGACAACAAACTAACTTTCATAATGGTAAGCCTACCATCCATTGGAGTAACAAATATGTCGACAACAGACTACCTTCCATAATGACAAGGCTACCATCCACTGGAGTAACAAAAATCTCGACAACAGACTACCTTCCATAATGACAAGGCTACCATCCATTGTAGTAACAAAGATATCTACAACAGACTACCTTCCATAATGACAAGGCTACCATCCATTGGAGTAACAAAAATCTCAAAAATAGACTACCTTCCATAATGACTAGGCTATAATCCATTGGAATAACAAAAATTACGACAACAGACTACATTCCATAATGACAAGGCTACCATCCAATGGAGTAACAAAACTCTCGACAACAGACTACCTTCCTTAATGACAAGGGTACCATCCATTGGAGTAACAAAAATATCCATAAGACACAACCTTCCACAATGACAAGGCTACCATCCATTGGAGTAACAAAAATCTCGACAACAAACTACCTTCCATAATGACAAGGCTACCATCCATTGTAGTAACAAAAATCTCGACAATAGACTACCTTCCATAAAGACAAGGCTACCATCCATAGTAGTAACAAAAATCTCGACAACAGACTACCTTCCATAATGTCAACGCTATCATCCATTGGAGTAACAAAAATCTCGACAAAAGACTACCTTCCATAATGAGTGGGCTTCCATCCATTGGAGTAAAAAAGATATCGACAACAGACTACTTTTCATAATGACAAGGATACCATCTATTCGAGTAACAAAAATCTCGACAACAGACTACCTCCCATAATGAAAAGGCAACCATCCATTGTAGTAACAAAAATATCGACAACAGACTAGCTTCCATAAAGACAAGGCTACCATCCATTGTAGTAACAAAAATCTCGACAACAGACTACCTTCCATAATGACAAGGCTACCATCCATAGTAGTAACAAAAATCTCGACAACAGACTACCTTCCATAATGACAATGCTATCATCCATTGGAGTAACAAAAATCTCGACAAAAGACTACCTTCCATAATGAGTGGGCTTCCATCCATTGGAGTAACAAAGATATCGACAACAGACTACCTTTCATAATGACAAGGATACCATCCATTCGAGTAACAAAAATCTCGACAACAGACTACCTCCCATAATGAAAAGGCAACCATCCATTGTAGTAACAAAAATATCGACAACAGACTAGCTTCCATAAAGACAAGGCTACCATCCATTGTAGTAACAAAAATCTCGACAACAGACTACCTTCCATAATGACAAGGCTACCATCCATTGTAGTAACAAAAATCTCGACAAAAGACTACCTTCCATAATGATAAGGCTATCATCCATTGGAGTAACAAAGATATCGACAACAAACTACCTTTCATAATGATTAGGCTACCATCCATTGTAGTAACAAAG
Source organism: Vicia faba (assembly GCA_948472305.1). Taxonomy (NCBI): domain Eukaryota; kingdom Viridiplantae; phylum Streptophyta; class Magnoliopsida; order Fabales; family Fabaceae; genus Vicia; species Vicia faba. The sequence continues at coordinate 555,583,662 of OX451739.1, read as the reverse complement.
ATATATACAAAATACTACCTTCCATAATGACAAGGCTACCATCCATTGGAGTAACAAAAATCTCGACAACAGACTACCTTCCATAATGACAAGGCTACCATCCGTTGTAGTAACAAAGATATCGAAAACATACTACCTTCCATAATGACAAGGCTACCATCCATTGAAGTAATAAAAATCACGACAACAAACTTCCTTCCATAATGACAAGGCTACCATCCATTGGAGTAACAAAAATCTCGACAACAGACTAGCTTCCATAATGACAAGGCTACCATCCATTGTAGTAACAAAAATCTCGACAACAGACTACCTTCCATAATGATAAGGCTATCATCCATTGGAGTAACAAAAATCTCGACAAAAGACTACCTTAAATAATGATTAGGCTACCATCCATTGGAGTTACAAAGATATCGACAACAAACTACCTTTCATAATGACAAGGGTACCATCCATTGGTGTAACAAAAATATCCACAAGACACAACCTTCCATAATGACAAGGCTACCATCCATTCGAGTAACAAAAATCTCGACAAAAGACTACCTTACATAATGACAAGGCTACAATCCATTGTAGTAACAAAAATATCGACAACAGACTAGCTTCCATAAAGACAAGGCTACCATCCATTGTAGTAACAAAAATCATGACAACAGACTACCTTCCATAATGACAAGGCTACCATCCATTGGGGTAACAAAAATCTCAACAACAGACTACCTTCCATAATGACAAGGCTACCATCCATTGTAGTAACAAAGATATCTACAACAGACTACCTTCCATAATGACAAGGCTACCATCCATTGGAGTAACAAAAATCTCAAAAATAGACTACCTTCCATAATGACTAGGCTATAATCCATTGGAATAACAAAAATTACGACAACAGACTACATTCCATAATGACAAGGCTACCATCCATTGGAGTAACAAAACTCTCGACAACAGACTACCTTCCATAATGACAAGGGTACCATCCATTGGAGTAACAAAAATATCCATAAGACACAACCTTCCACAATGACAAGGCTACCATCCATTGGAGTAACAAAAATCTCGACAATAAACTACCTTCCATAATGACAAGGCTACCATCCATTGTAGTAACAAAAATCTCGACAATAGACTACCTTCCATAAAGACAAGGCTACCATCCATAGTAGTAACAAAAATCTCGACAACAGACTACCTTCCATAATGTCAACGCTATCATCCATTGGAGTAACAAAAATCTCGACAAAAGACTACCTTCCATAATGAGTGGGCTTCCATCCATTGGAGTAAAAAAGATATCGACAACAGACTACCTTTCATAATGACAAGGATACCATCTATTCGAGTAACAAAAATCTCGACAACAGACTACCTCCCATAATGAAAAGGCAACCATCCATTGTAGTAACAAAAATATCGACAACAGACTAGCTTCCATAAAGACAAGGCTACCATCCATTGTAGTAACAAAAATCTCGACAACAGACTACCTTCCATAATGACAAGGCTACCATCCATAGTAGTAACAAAAATCTCGACAACAGACTACCTTCCATAATGACAATGCTATCATCCATTGGAGTAACAAAAATCTCGACAAAAGACTACCTTCCATAATGAGTGGGCTTCCATCCATTGGAGTAACAAAGATATCGACAACAGACTACCTTTCATAATGACAAGGATACCATCCATTCGAGTAACAAAAATCTCGACAACAGACTACCTCCCATAATGAAAAGGCAACCATCCATTGTAGTAACAAAAATATCGACAACAGACTAGCTTCCATAAAGACAAGGCTACCATCCATTGTAGTAACAAAAATCTCGACAACAGACTACCTTCCATAATGACAAGGCTACCATCCATTGTAGTAACAAAAATCTCGACAAAAGACTACCTTCCATAATGATAAGGCTATCATCCATTGGAGTAACAAAGATATCGACAACAAACTACCTTTCATAATGATTAGGCTACCATCCATTGTAGTAACAAAGATATATACAAAATACTACCTTCCATAATGCCAAGGCTACCATCCATTGGAGTAACAAAAATCTCGACAACAGACTACCTTCCATAATGACAAGGCTATCATCTGTTGTAGTAACAAAGATATCGAAAACATACTACCTTCCATAATGACAAGGCTACCATCCATTGAAGTAATAAAAATCACGACAACAAACTTCCTTCCATAATGACAAGGCTACCATCCATTGGAGTAACAAAAATCTCGACAACAGACTAGCTTCCATAATGACAAGGCTACCATCCATTGTAGTAACAAAAATCTCGACAACAGACTACCTTCCATAATGATAAGGCTATCATCCATTGGAGTAACAAAAATCTCGACAAAAGACTACCTTAAATAATGATTAGGCTACCATCCATTGGAGTTACAAAGATATCGACAACAAACTACCTTTCATAATGACAAGGGTAGCATCCATTGGTGTAACAAAAATATCCACAAGACACAACCTTCCATAATGACAAGGCTACCATCCATTCGAGTAACAAAAATTTCGACAAAAGACTACCTTACATAATGACAAGGCTACAATCCATTGTAGTAACAAAAATATCGACAACAGACTAGCTTCCATAAAGACAAGGCTACCATCCATTGTAGTAACAAAAATCATGACAACAGACTACCTTCCATAATGACAAGGCTACCATCCATTGGGGTAACAAAAATCTCAACAACAGACTACCTTCCATAATGACAAGGCTACCATCCATTGTAGTAACCAAAATCTCGACAACAAACTACCTTTCTTAATGGTAAGCCTACCATCCATCGGAGTAACAAATATGTCGACAACAGACTACCTTCCATAATGACAAGGCTACCATCCACTGGAGTAACAAAAATCTCGACAACAGACTACATTCCATAATGACAAGGCTACCATTCATTGTAGTAACAAAGATATATACAACAGACTACCTTCCATAATGACAAGGCTACCATCCATTGGAGTAACAAAAATCTCAAAAATAGACTACCTTCCATAATGACTAGGCTATAATCCATTGGAATAACAAAAATTACGACAACAGACTACATTCCATAATGACAAGGCTACCATCCATTGGAGTAACAAAACTCTCGACAACAGACTACCTTCCATAATGACAAGGGTACCATCCATTGGAGTAACAAAAATATCCATAAGACACAACCTTCCACAATGACAAGGCTACCATCCATTGGAGTAACAAAAATCTCGACAACAAACTACCTTCCATAATGACAAGGCTACCATCCATTGTAGTAACAAAAATCTCGACAATAGACTACCTTCCATAAAGACAAGGCTACCATCCATAATAGTAACAAAAATCTCGACAACAGACTACCTTCCATAATGACAACGCTATCATCCATTGGAGTAACAAAAATCTCGACAACAGACTACCTTCCATAATGATAAGGCTATCATCCATTGGAGTAACAAAAATCTCGACAAAAGACTACCTTAAATAATGATTAGGCTACCATCCATTGGAGTTACAAAGATATCGACAACAAACTACCTTTCATAATGACAAGGGTACCATCCATTGGTGTAACAAAAATATCCACAAGACACAACCTTCCATAATGACAAGGCTACCATCCATTCGAGTAACAAAAATCTCGACAAAAGACTACCTTACATAATGACAAGGCTACAATCCATTGTAGTAACAAAAATATCGACAACAGACTAGCTTCCATAAAGACAAGGCTACCATCCATTGTAGTAACAAAAATCATGACAACAGACTACCTTCCATAATGACAAGGCTACCATCCATTGGGGTAACAAAAATCTCAACAACAGACTACCTTCCATAATGACAAGGCTACCATCCATTGTAGTAACAAAGATATCTACAACAGACTACCTTCCATAATGACAAGGCTACCATCCATTGGAGTAACAAAAATCTCAAAAATAGACTACCTTCCATAATGACTAGGCTATAATCCATTGGAATAACAAAAATTACGACAACAGACTACATTCCATAATGACAAGGCTACCATCCATTGGAGTAACAAAACTCTCGACAACAGACTACCTTCCATAATGACAAGGGTACCATCCATTGGAGTAACAAAAATATCCATAAGACACAACCTTCCACAATGACAAGGCTACCATCCATTGGAGTAACAAAAATCTCGACAATAAACTACCTTCCATAATGACAAGGCTACCATCCATTGTAGTAACAAAAATCTCGACAATAGACTACCTTCCATAAAGACAAGGCTACCATCCATAGTAGTAACAAAAATCTCGACAACAGACTACCTTCCATAATGTCAACGCTATCATCCATTGGAGTAACAAAAATCTCGACAAAAGACTACCTTCCATAATGAGTGGGCTTCCATCCATTGGAGTAAAAAAGATATCGACAACAGACTACCTTTCATAATGACAAGGATACCATCTATTCGAGTAACAAAAATCTCGACAACAGACTACCTCCCATAATGAAAAGGCAACCATCCATTGTAGTAACAAAAATATCGACAACAGACTAGCTTCCATAAAGACAAGGCTACCATCCATTGTAGTAACAAAAATCTCGACAACAGACTACCTTCCATAATGACAAGGCTACCATCCATAGTAGTAACAAAAATCTCGACAACAGACTACCTTCCATAATGACAATGCTATCATCCATTGGAGTAACAAAAATCTCGACAAAAGACTACCTTCCATAATGAGTGGGCTTCCATCCATTGGAGTAACAAAGATATCGACAACAGACTACCTTTCATAATGACAAGGATACCATCCATTCGAGTAACAAAAATCTCGACAACAGACTACCTCCCATAATGAAAAGGCAACCATCCATTGTAGTAACAAAAATATCGACAACAGACTAGCTTCCATAAAGACAAGGCTACCATCCATTGTAGTAACAAAAATCTCGACAACAGACTACCTTCCATAATGACAAGGCTACCATCCATTGTAGTAACAAAAATCTCGACAAAAGACTACCTTCCATAATGATAAGGCTATCATCCATTGGAGTAACAAAGATATCGACAACAAACTACCTTTCATAATGATTAGGCTACCATCCATTGTAGTAACAAAGATATATACAAAATACTACCTTCCATAATGCCAAGGCTACCATCCATTGGAGTAACAAAAATCTCGACAACAGACTACCTTCCATAATGACAAGGCTATCATCCGTTGTAGTAACAAAGATATCGAAAACATACTACCTTCCATAATGACAAGGCTACCATCCATTGAAGTAATAAAAATCACGACAACAAACTTCCTTCCATAATGACAAGGCTACCATCCATTGGAGTAACAAAAATCTCGACAACAGACTAGCTTCCATAATGACAAGGCTACCATCCATTGTAGTAACAAAAATCTCGACAACAGACTACCTTCCATAATGATAAGGCTATCATCCATTGGAGTAACAAAAATCTCGACAAAAGACTACCTTAAATAATGATTAGGCTACCATCCATTGGAGTTACAAAGATATCGACAACAAACTACCTTTCATAATGACAAGGGTAGCATCCATTGGTGTAACAAAAATATCCACAAGACACAACCTTCCATAATGACAAGGCTACCATCCATTCGAGTAACAAAAATTTCGACAAAAGACTACCTTACATAATGACAAGGCTACAATCCATTGTAGTAACAAAAATATCGACAACAGACTAGCTTCCATAAAGACAAGGCTACCATCCATTGTAGTAACAAAAATCATGACAACAGACTACCTTCCATAATGACAAGGCTACCATCCATTGGGGTAACAAAAATCTCAACAACAGACTACCTTCCATAATGACAAGGCTACCATCCATTGTAGTAACCAAAATCTCGACAACAAACTACCTTTCTTAATGGTAAGCCTACCATCCATCGGAGTAACAAATATGTCGACAACAGACTACCTTCCATAATGACAAGGCTACCATCCACTGGAGTAACAAAAATCTCGACAACAGACTACATTCCATAATGACAAGGCTACCATTCATTGTAGTAACAAAGATATATACAACAGACTACCTTCCATAATGACAAGGCTACCATCCATTGGAGTAACAAAAATCTCAAAAATAGACTACCTTCCATAATGACTAGGCTATAATCCATTGGAATAACAAAAATTACGACAACAGACTACATTCCATAATGACAAGGCTACCATCCATTGGAGTAACAAAACTCTCGACAACAGACTACCTTCCATAATGACAAGGGTACCATCCATTGGAGTAACAAAAATATCCATAAGACACAACCTTCCACAATGACAAGGCTACCATCCATTGGAGTAACAAAAATCTCGACAACAAACTACCTTCCATAATGACAAGGCTACCATCCATTGTAGTAACAAAAATCTCGACAATAGACTACCTTCCATAAAGACAAGGCTACCATCCATAGTAGTAACAAAAATCTCGACAACAGACTACCTTCCATAATGTCAACGCTTTCATCCATTGGAGTAACAAAAATCTCGACAAAAGACTACCTTCCATAATGAGTGGGCTTCCATCCATTGGAGTAAAAAAGATATCGACAACAGACTACCTTTCATAATGACAAGGATACCATCTATTCGAGTAACAAAAATCTCGACAACAGACTACCTCCCATAATGAAAAGGCAACCATCCATTGTAGTAACAAAAATATCGACAACAGACTAGCTTCCATAAAGACAAGGCTACCATCCATTGTAGTAACAAAAATCTCGACAACAGACTACCTTCCATAATGACAAGGCTACCATCCATAGTAGTAACAAAAATCTCGACAACAGACTACCTTCCATAATGACAATGCTATCATCCATTGGAGTAACAAAAATCTCGACAAAAGACTACCTTCCATAATGAGTGGGCTTCCATCCATTGGAGTAACAAAGATATCGACAACAGACTACCTTTCATAATGACAAGGATACCATCCATTCGAGTAACAAAAATCTCGACAACAGACTACCTCCCATAATGAAAAGGAAACCATCCATTGTAGTAACAAAAATATCGACAACAGACTAGCTTCCATAAAGACAAGGCTACCATCCATTGTAGTAACAAAAATCTCGACAACAGACTACCTTCCATAATGACAAGGCTACCATCCATTGTAGTAACAAAAATCTCGACAAAAGACTACCTTCCATAATGATAAGGCTATCATCCATTGGAGTAACAAAGATATCAACAACAAACTACCTTTCATAATGATTAGGCTACCATCCATTGTAGTAACAAAGATATATACAAAATACTACCTTCCATAATGACAAGGCTACCATCCATTGGAGTAACAAAAATCTCGACAACAGACTACCTTCCATAATGACAAGGCTACCATCCGTTGTAGTAACAAAGATATCGAAAACATACTACCTTCCATAATGACAAGGCTACCATCCATTGAAGTAATAAAAATCAAGACAACAAACTTCCTTCCATAATGACAAGGCTACCATCCATTGGAGTAACAAAAATCTCGACAACAGACTACCTCCCATAATGAAAAGGCAACCATCCATTGTAGTAACAAAAATATCGACAACAGACTAGCTTCCATAAAGACAAGGCTACCATCCATTGTAGTAACAAAAATCTCGACAACAGACTACCTTCCATAATGACAAGGCTACCATCCATAGTAGTAACAAAAATCTCGACAACAGACTACCTTCCATAATGACAATGCTATCATCCATTGGAGTAACAAAAATCTCGACAAAAGACTACCTTCCATAATGAGTGGGCTTCCATCCATTGGAGTAACAAAGATATCGACAACAGACTACCTTTCATAATGACAAGGATACCATCCATTCGAGTAACAAAAATCTCGACAACAGACTACCTCCCATAATGAAAAGGCAACCATCCATTGTAGTAACAAAAATATCGACAACAGACTAGCTTCCATAAAGACAAGGCTACCATCCATTGTAGTAACAAAAATCTCGACAACAGACTACCTTCCATAATGACAAGGCTACCATCCATTGTAGTAACAAAAATCTCGACAAAAGACTACCTTCCATAATGATAAGGCTATCATCCATTGGAGTAACAAAGATATCGACAACAAACTACCTTTCATAATGATTAGGCTACCATCCATTGTAGTAACAAAGATATATACAAAATACTACCTTCCATAATGCCAAGGCTACCATCCATTGGAGTAACAAAAATCTCGACAACAGACTACCTTCCATAATGACAAGGCTATCATCCGTTGTAGTAACAAAGATATCGAAAACATACTACCTTCCATAATGACAAGGCTACCATCCATTGAAGTAATAAAAATCACGACAACAAACTTCCTTCCATAATGACAAGGCTACCATCCATTGGAGTAACAAAAATCTCGACAACAGACTAGCTTCCATAATGACAAGGCTACCATCCATTGTAGTAACAAAAATCTCGACAACAGACTACCTTCCATAATGATAAGGCTATCATCCATTGGAGTAACAAAAATCTCGACAAAAGACTACCTTAAATAATGATTAGGCTACCATCCATTGGAGTTACAAAGATATCGACAACAAACTACCTTTCATAATGACAAGGGTACCATCCATTGGTGTAACAAAAATATCCACAAGACACAACCTTCCATAATGACAAGGCTACCATCCATTCGAGTAACAAAAATCTCGACAAAAGACTACCTTACATAATGACAAGGCTACAATCCATTGTAGTAACAAAAATATCGACAACAGACTAGCTTCCATAAAGACAAGGCTACCATCCATTGTAGTAACAAAAATCATGACAACAGACTACCTTCCATAATGACAAGGCTACCATCCATTGGGGTAACAAAAATCTCAACAACAGACTACCTTCCATAATGACAAGGCTACCATCCATTGTAGTAACCAAAATCTCGACAACAAACTACCTTTCATAATGGTAAGCCTACCATCCATCGGAGTAACAAATATGTCGACAACAGACTACCTTCCATAATGACAAGGCTACCATCCACTGGAGTAACAAAAATCTCGACAACAGACTACATTCCATAATGACAAGGCTACCATTCATTGTAGTAACAAAGATATATACAACAGACTACCTTCCATAATGACAAGGCTACCATCCATTGGAGTAACAAAAATCTCAAAAATAGACTACCTTCCATAATGACTAGGCTATAATCCATTGGAATAACAAAAATTACGACAACAGACTACATTCCATAATGACAAGGCTACCATCCATTGGAGTAACAAAACTCTCGACAACAGACTACCTTCCATAATGACAAGGGTACCATCCATTGGAGTAACAAAAATATCCATAAGACACAACCTTCCACAATGACAAGGCTACCATCCATTGGAGTAACAAAAATCTCGACAACAAACTACCTTCCATAATGACAAGGCTACCATCCATTGTAGTAACAAAAATCTCGACAATAGACTACCTTCCATAAAGACAAGGCTACCATCCATAGTAGTAACAAAAATCTCGACAACAGACTACCTTCCATAATGTCAACGCTTTCATCCATTGGAGTAACAAAAATCTCGACAAAAGACTACCTTCCATAATGAGTGGGCTTCCATCCATTGGAGTAAAAAAGATATCGACAACAGACTACCTTTCATAATGACAAGGATACCATCCATTCAATAACAAAAATCTCGACAACAGACTACCTCCCATAATGAAAAGGCAACCATCCATTGTAGTAACAAAAATATCGACAACAGACTAGCTTCCATAAAGACAAGGCTACCATCCATTGTAGTAACAAAAATCTCGACAACAGACTACCTTCCATAATGACAAGGCTACCATCCATAGTAGTAACAAAAATCTCGACAACAGACAACCTTCTATAATGATAATGCTATCATCCATTGGAGTAACAAAAATCTCGACAAAAGACTACCTTCCATAATGAGTGGGCTTCCATCCATTGGAGTAACAAAGATATCGACAACAGACTACCTTTCATAATGACAAGGATACCATCCATTCGAGTAACAAAAATCTCGACAACAGACTACCTCCCATAATGAAAAGGCAACCATCCATTGTAGTAACAAAAATATCGACAACAGACTAGCTTCCATAAAGACAAGGCTACCATCCATTGTAGTAACAAAAATCTCGACAACAGACTACCTTCCATAATGACAAGGCTACCATCCATTGTAGTAACAAAAATCTCGACAAAAGACTACCTTCCATAATGATAAGGCTATCATCCATTGGAGTAACAAAGATATCGACAACAAACTACCTTTCATAATGATTAGGCTACCATCCATTGTAGTAACAAAGATATATACAAAATACTACCTTCCATAATGACAAGGCTACCATCCATTGGAGTAACAAAAATCTCGACAACAGACTACCTTCCATAATGACAAGGCTACCATCCGTTGTAGTAACAAAGATATCGAAAACATACTACCTTCCATAATGACAAGGCATCCATCCATTGAAGTAATAAAAATCACGACAACAAACTTCCTTCCATAATGACAAGGCTACCATCCATTGGAGTAACAAAAATCTCGACAACAGACTACCTTCCATAATGACAAGGCTACCATCCATTGTAGTAACAAAAATCTCGACAACAGACTACCTTCCATAATGATAAGGCTATCATCCATTGGAGTAACAAAAATCTCGACAAAAGACTACCTTCCATAATGATTTGGCTACCATCCATTGGAGTTACAAAGATATCGACAACAAACTACCTTTCATAATGACAAGGGTACCATCCATTGGTGTAACAAAAATATACACAAGACACAACCTTCCATAATGACAAGGCTACCATCCATTCGAGTAACAAAAATCTCGACAAAAGACTACCTTACATAATGACAAGGCTACAATCCATTGTAGTAACAAAAATATCGACAACAGACTAGCTTCCATAAAGACAAGGCTACCATCCATTGTAGTAACAAAAATCATGACAACAGACTACCTTCCATAATGACAAGGCTACCATCCATTGGGGTAACAAAAATCTCAACAACAGACTACCTTCCATAATGACAAGGCTACCATCCATTGTAGTAACCAAAATCTCGACAACAAACTACCTTTCATAATGGTAAGCCTACCATCCATTGGAGTAACAAATATGTCGACAACAGACTACCTTCCATAATGACAAGGCTACCATCCACTGGAGTAACAAAAATCTCGACAACAGACTACCTTCCATAATGACAAGGCTACCATCCATTGTAGTAACAAAGATATATACAACAGACTACCTTCCATAATGACAAGGCTACCATCCATTGGAGTAATAAAAATCTGAAAAATAGACTACCTTCCATAATGACTAGGCTATAATCCATTGGAATAACATAAATTACGACAACAGACTACATTCCATAATGACAAGGCTACCATCCATTGGAGTAACAAAACTCTCGACAACAGACTACCTTCCATAATGACAAGGGTACCATCCATTGGAGTAACAAAAATATCCATAAGACACAACCTTCCACAATGACAAGGCTACCATCCATTGGAGTAACAAAAATCTCGACAACAAACTACCTTCCATAATGACAAGGCTACCATCCATTGTAGTAACAAAAATCTCGACAATAGACTACCTTCCATAAAGACAAGGCTACCATCCATAGTAGTAACAAAAATCTCGACAACAGACTACCTTCCATAATGACAATGCTATCATCCATTGGAGTAACAAAAATCTCGACAAAAGACTACCTTCCATAATGAGTGGGCTTCCATCCATTGGAGTAACAAAGATATCGACAACAGACTACCTTTCATAATGACAAGGATACCATCCATTCGAGTAACAAAAATCTAGACAACAGACTACCTCCCATAATGAAAAGGCAACCATCCATTGTAGTAACAAAAATATCGACAACAGACTATCTTCCATAAAGACAAGGCTACCATCCATTGTAGTAACAAAAATCTCGACAACAGACTACCTTCCATAATGACAAGGCTACCATCCATAGTAGTAACAAAAATCTCGACAATAAACTACCTTCCATAATGACAACGCTATCATCCATTGGAGTAACACAAATCTCGACAAAAGACTACCTTCCATAATGAGTGGGCTTCCATCCATTGGAGTAACAAAGATATCGACAACAGACTACCTTTCATAATGACAAGGATACCATCCATTCGAGTAACAAAAATCTCGACAACAGACTACCTCCCATAATGAAAAGGCAACCATCCATTGTAGTAACAAAAATATCGACAACAGACTAGCTTCCATAAAGACAAGGCTACCATCCATTGTAGTAACAAAAATCTCGACAACAGACTACCTTCCATAATGACAAGGCTACCATCCATTGTAGTAACAAAAATCTCGACAAAAGACTACCTTCCATAATGATAAGGCTATCATCCATTGGAGTAACAAAGATATCGACAACAAACTACCTTTCATAATGATTAGGCTAACATCCATTGTAGTAACAAAGATATATACAAAATACTACCTTCCATAATGACAAGGATACCATCCATTGGAGTAACAAAAATCTCGACAACAGACTACCTTCCATAATGACAAGGCTACCATCCGTTGTAGTAACAAAGATATCGAAAACATACTACCTTCCATAATGACAAGGCTACCATCCATTGAAGTAATAAAAATCACGACAACAAACTTCCTTCCATAATGACAAGGCTACCATCCATTGGAGTAACAAAAATCTCGACAACAGACTACCTTCCATAATGACAAGGCTACCATCCATTGTAGTAACAAAAATATCCACAACAGACTACCTTTCATAATGATAAGGCTATCATCCATTGGAGTAACAAAAATCTCGACAAAAGACTACCTTCCATAATGATTAGGCTACCATCCATTGGAGTTACAAAGATATCGACAACAAACTACCTTTCATAATGACAAGGTTATCATCCATTGGAGTAACAAATATCTCGACAATAGACTACCTTCCATAATGACAAGGCTACCATCCATTGTAGTAACAAAGATATATACAAAATACTACCTTCCATAATGACAAGGCTACCATCCATTGGAGTAACAAAAATCTCGACAACAGACTACCTTCCATAATGACAAGGCTACCATCCATTATAGTAACAAAGATATTGAAAACATACTACCTTCCATAATGACAAGGTTGCCATCCATTGAAGTAATAAAAATCACGACAACAGACTTCCTTCCATAATCACAAGGCTACCATACATTGGAGTAACAAAAATCTCTTCAACAGACTACCTTCCATAATGACAAGGCTAACATCCATTGTAGTAACGAATATCTCGACAATAGACTACCTTCCATAATGACAAGGCTACCATCCATTGTAGTAACAAAGATATATACAAAATACTACCTTCCATAATGACAAGGCTACCATCCATTGGAGTAACAAAAATCTCGACAACAGACTACCTTCCATAATGACAAGGCTACCATCCGTTGTAGTAACAAAGATATCGAAAACTTACTACCTTCCATAATGACAAGGCTACCATCCATTGAAGTAATAAAAATCACGACAACAAACTTCCTTCCATAATGATAAGGCTACCATCCATTGGAGTAACAAAAATCTCGACAACAGACTACCTTCCATAATGACAAGGCTACCATCCATTGTAGTAACAAAAATCTCGACAACAGACTACCTTCCATAATGATAAGGCTATCATCCATTGGAGTAACAAAAATCTCGACAAAAGACTACCTTCCATAATGATTAGGCTACCATCCATTGGAGTTACAAAGATATCGACAACAAACTACCTTTCATAATGACAAGGTTATCATCCATTGGAGTAACAAATATCTCGACAATAGACTACCTTCCATAATGACAAGGCTACCATCCATTGTAGTAACAAAGATATATACAAAATACTACCTTCCATAATGACAAGGCTACCATCCATTGGAGTAACAAAAATCTCGACAACAGACTACCTTCCATAATGACAAGGCTACCATCCGTTATAGTAACAAAGATATCGAAAACATACTACCTTCCATAATGACAAGGATGCCATCCATTGAAGTAATAAAAATTGTAGGTGTTTAGGTATTGGCTTGCATTTTTGGTAAATCCCAAGTGTATGTGTGAATGTCATGACTGATGTCATAACATTCTAGTTCAGTTTGTACTGACTCATTAGGTACCTTTGCAGAAAAATATTGTAATTCAAGTACTGATGTTTATAAGTGTGTATCTGAGCATTTTGCAAAATGATCACATTTTGCTAAATCAGTAGACAGGTTTTCTCAGATGTCATAACAGATGTTATGACATCCTGTTCTGAACTAACAGGTTTGCAGGTTGGATAAGTCTGAGTTTTTTAAGGAAAATAACTCAGTCTTTCCTGAACAGAATCCTGCGTTTTCTGAGGGGTAACCTAGCTCAACCCTAACCTGGTTAATAAAGCCCTGTGACCTGGTCTTTAGGTCAAATGGAATTAACCCTAGGTTTTTGTGGAAACCCTAACTGAAGTTGCAGCTGCTATATATTCAACAGAGCTGCTGTTTTTCAAGGCATTCCTTTTATTGATCAGAAGATCATTTGTAATCTGTATAGATTTGATTATTGTACTCCAAGCAATTATCATTGTGATAAGTGACTTGGAATAGGTTTCGAATTGTAAGGGCTGTGTAGCACTCAAAGCTTTGAAGCAAGAGTGTTTGAATGTTCCTTGACTAAAGCTGTGAAGCAGAGTCAAGTTAGATGTGTGCATCACTCAAAGCTGTGAAGCACGAGTGATTGTGTTGCTTGATTAAAAAGTTGTGAAGCTTAATCAAGTGTTTGTTTTTGAAGAGTGTCTTCATCAATTTTTAAGTCAAATTGGTTTATGTATCACTGCTGTGATTGAGGGGGAGTGAGTAGGAACTCAGGTTTAAGTTGTACATAGATTGGAATTGCATTGGGTAGGTCTTAAGTGAAGGAGATAAACTGGTTGGTTTATTCCTGAATTAACATCTGTTATAGTGGATTTCCTTCCTGGCTTGGTAGCCCCCATAGTAGGTGTTATTGCACACTGAACTGGGTAAACAATTGACTGTGTTCTTTATTGCTTTTGTATTTACTGTCATATAGTAAGTCAGATACGGTGTCATAACATTGAACGTGACATTTAGTATCTGCAGCCAGAATTTCAATTGGCATCAGAGCAGGCACCCTGCCTGTATTACTGGGTGAGATCTAGGGATATCACTTTCTGGCACTATGGACAAAGAAGGAGTTTTTGGAAATAGACCACCCATTCTGGATGGAACTAATTATGACTACTGGTAACCTCGTATGATTGCCTTCCTAAAATCTCTGGACAAAAAGGCTTAGAGAGCTGCTGACAAAGGATGGATTCATCCCACCATAACTGAGAAAGATGGGACAATCAGTCTGAAGCCTGAGGAAGATTGGAGTAAAGAAGAAGATGAGTTAGCTCTGGGAAATTCAAAAGCTTTAAATGCCTTGTTCAATGGAATTGATAGAAACATTTTCAGACTAGTACATCAATATGAACTGGCCAAGGAAGTTTGGGACACTCTCAAAACTACTCATGAGGGCACTTCCAAAGTAAAAATGTCAAGGCTTCAGATGTTGACCACCAAGTTTGAGAATCTAAAAATGATGGAAGATGAAACCATTCATGAGTTTCACATGAACATCTTGGAGATTGCCAACACCTCAGGAGCACTAGGAGAAAAGATGTCAGAAGAAAAACTGGTAAGGAAGATTCTCAGATCCTTGCCTAAAAGATTTGCAATGAAGGTAACTGCCATAGAGGAAGCCCAGGACATCAGCAAGTTGAAAGTGGATGAACTTATTGGGTCTCTTCAGACTTTTGAGATGGGGATCACTGATAATGGTGACAAGAAGAACAAAAGCATAGCACTTGTATCCAACACTGATGTTGAAAACAAGGAGGATGAAGAAGAAAATATATCAGAAGCTATTGCCATGCTTGGAAGACAGTTCAACAAGCTCATCAAAAGAATGGATCCAAAGTCAAGGTCTAATGTTCATAACATTCCCTCTGACATTGACAGTTCCAGCAGAAGACCAAGGTCAGAAGATAAGGGAAACCAAGGCAGAGGTATTCAATGCCATGGATGTGAAGGATATGGACATATTCGAGCTGAATGTCCTACCTTTCTTAAGAAACAAAAGAAAGGAATGACTGTTACTTGGTCTGACTATGATTCAGAAAGTAATTCTGAAGAAGAATCTGCCAAACTAGTTACTGCTCTAACTAGTGTGTGTACTTCTGAAAGTGACACTAGTGATGAAGAAGTGACATTTGAAGAACTGGCTGATACCTACAAGAAAGTGTGTATCAGAAGTGCTGAAGTCTGTGTGCAGAATGAGAAACAATCAAAACTCATTATAAAGCTGGAGGCGAAAAAAGGGCAGATCTTGAAACTATAAGTCACCTAGAAGGGGAAGTTCAATTACTGAACTCACAACTGAACCAAATGACAAAATCTGTCAAGATGTTGACCAATGGATCAGACAAATTGGAAGAGATCCTACAAGTGGGACAAAATGTGGGAAACAAATCTGGTCTACGATTTGTGGAAGCTAAGAAACCTGGTGCAGACAAGAAGATCAGGCATGTTAAACAATTGTCAAAGCAGATGTCTAAACACAACTCTCAACATCAGAAATACATGAAGAAAAAATACCAAAGATGGAGATGTCATTATTGTGGGAGGTATGGACACATAAAGCCCTTCTGCTTCAAATTTCATGGATACCCTAATCAAAACTCTGGTGCTAAACCTAAGCCAAAAAGGGTACCACATACTCCTCATTGGAAGAAAAAGGCTACTGCCCTGATAGCCCATACTTCTCTGAGAGTGTCTGCAAAGGAAGGCTGGTACTTTAACAGTGGATGTTCTAGACACATGACTGGATTCAAAGATCTCCTCAATAATGTTATGCCTCACACCACCAGTTTTGTGACCTTTGGCGATGGTGCTAAAGGTGAAGTCAAAGGAGTTGGTAATTTGGACTGTCCTGGAGTTCCAAGTCTGAATAAAGTACTGCTGGTAAAAGGGTTGACTGCTAATCTCATTAGTATCAGTTAATTATGTGATCTAGGATTCAAGGTCAACTTCTCAAGATCTGAATGTCTAGTAATTAATGAAAAACTAGAAGTTGTAATGAGAGGAATCAGATCCAAAGATAACTGCTACTTGTGGCAGCCTGAGAACACTGATATCTCCACTATGTGTCCAATTATCAAAGAAGAAAAAGAGATGAAACTGTGGCAGCATAAGCCTGGTCCCCTTCATCTAAGAAGAATGAAAAGAGCTATTTCTATGGAAGCAGTCAGAAGAACTCCAAAACTACAGGATGATAATATCTGTGATGTGGCAAATAAACTTGAAGAAGGATGTGCTGTCAGAACCATAAGTCATCTTGACAAGGATGTTGGAAATACCATGTCCAATAAATTCTGTTTCCCTGAAGAAATGAGGCTTGAAGTCTCCTCTCCTATAACTCTCCATCAAAATGGACTGGACAAACAAAAAATTATTCAAGAATCAACCAGAACTATGATTCATATCAAAAGAATGCCTTCCCAATTCTGTGCGGTAATAGTTGCTGCTGGGAAAAACTGTTCTCAAAACATCTGGTCAAAACAGATGCTCCCTGAGTACAATGTCACACAAGATGTTGTGACATTGTGTTGTGACAATCTGAATACAATCAACATTTCCTTGAAACCTATTGACTTTGAAGAGAAGAAGTCATTTAAACTGGAACATAGTTTCTCTAAGCTTCAGCTGACTGATTCTTCTACCAAGGCTCTTGTTGGAAATAAACTTGAAAATTTGAGGGGCAGGTTGGGTATTCACCAACATAAGATTTTATAGCAATTAATTTTCCTTAAAACAAAGGTTGAAGCAATTAATTTTATTAAGTCTATCTTTAGTGGGTTAATCATATACTTTCACAATTCTTTCAAAATCTTTAAGAAGTTGAAAAGACTCCCTTTTACCCTCTACCTCTCTCGTCCTTGCAGCCTGTTTCCTCCTCTCAATCAAAGATTTTTCTCAAACTGCTACCATTACTCAAATTCAATCAAAATGTCTCAGACATCGTCTTCAACCATGGCAACTTCGTCATCCTCATCATCGTCATCATCTGACCAAGATTCTAGGGCAATCACCACATGCATAGAATCTGAAGTTCTTGAGGTCACTCCTCTTAGAGAGATGGCAACTGACCCAGCCAAAGTCAAAAAGCTCAGAACCAGACATGCAGGAAGAGCTCAAGCTACAGCCTCTGGTAATTCTTCTCATCCTTCGTCTTCTGTACCTAATAGAGAAGGATCAGTTCAAGTTCATCAACCTATTACTAGGCTGGTTACTAGTATACTAAGTGGCAACCAATCTGTACCGGGGATTTCTGTCCCTTTAAATCAATCAGAAAGTCCAAATGTGGAAGTTTCTGAAAATGTAGATGTCACTGAGAATGTTGTGACACAAAAAGACAACATTCAGAACCCTTCAGAAAAGGCTGCTGATCCACCTATCATTGATGTGGATGAGGATTACTCAGATAATGATATGATTGCTAATGTGAAACCTAGCATAGCTAGGAGATTGATGAAAATTAAGAGTAGTCAGAATGATAAACCTAATGCTAAGAAATCCAAGGCTGAAGGCATGGCTGAGAAAAGTATTCAGACAAAAGGGAAGAAGGCCCAGGTGCATACTGCTAGACAACCAATCTCTAAGAAGAGTAAAGAACCTGAATCTTCTGATTCTGATGAGGAATCAGAATTTGAGATTGATATTGAAGAAACTCCCATCAGAAGGAAGCTCCCCTCCAGCAAAATTGCTAGAGTGCCTGAAGTGCCAACAGACAACATCTCTTTTCATCATCCTGACAATGCAAACAGATGGAAGTATGTTTGCTTAAAGAGAATGGCCTTAGAGAGAGAACTCAACAATGATGCCTTGGAGTGCAAAGACATCATGGACCTGATCAAGAATGCTGGACTAATGAAGACAGTGATAAAGTTTAACAAATGTTATGAAAATCTGGTCAAGGAGTTTGTAGTGAACTTGTCTAATGATTGTGCTGATGGAAGGTCAGCTGACTTTGAAAGTGTTTTTGTTAGAGGAAGAAAGATCAAGTTCTCTCCATCAGAAATCAACAAGTTTCTTGGAAGAACAAATGAGGACTGTCCTGATCTAGAGGCAACTGACAATGAAGTTTGTCTAACCATCACAGCCAGGCAAGTAAAGTGCTGGCCCTTGAAAGGCAAGCTGAATGCTAGTAAACTCAGCATGAAATTTGCCATCTTGCATAAAATAGGTGCAGCCAACTGGGTGCCTACAAATCATAAATCAATTATCTCCACAGGATTGGGGAGATTTATCTATGCTGTGGGAACCAAGACTGCTTTTGACTATGGGAGGTACATCTTTGAACAAACTTTAAAGCATGCTGACATTTATGCTGTCAAAGGACCAATTGCCTTTCCCTCCCTCCTTTGTGGAATCATCCTTGCACAATACCCTGATATCCTTGTGGCAAGAGATACAGTATGCAAAAGAGCTCCTGCCCTTGGCCTGCACTACAAACTGTTTCAGGGATCTCATGCTCCAGACATTGTCATAACATCAGCGGAGACATCGTCTGTGAAGACCCAGTCCAAGACATCAGATGTCATAGCTGTTTTAAAAGAAACTTGCAAAGAGCTGGATGCTAGAAAAAGGACCCTAGAAATTCTAATTGCCAGGCTAGAAAAGGAGGAAGCTGAAGAAAACAGAAGGGAAGAAGGTGCAGAAGCTGAAGGTCATCTCAGAACTAGCTCCTCTGAGTCTGATGACAGTGCTTGAAGGTAGGTTGCTGTTTGGTTGGTGCTGATATCTGGTGGAGTTTGGAAGTGTATTCAGTTGTTTTCTGCTGCTGCTCTTATTATTTTTGTTTTGGATAACTGTATAATTTTATGAACATGTATCTTTGGCCCTTTTGTGGCTAAAGAGGGGGAGAATATTTTGGTACTTACTTAATTAGTACTTGACATTCTATTTTTCTGCTGTCACTTATTTCTGCTGCTATCTATCTCTGATTGCTTAGGGTCTTTAGCCAAAAATCTGCCAAAGGGGGAGTTTGTAGGTGTTTAGGTATTGGCTTGCATTTTTGGTAAATCCCAAGTGTATGTGTGAATGTCATGACTGATGTCATAACATTCTAGTTCAGTTTGTACTGACTCATTAGGTACCTTTGCAGAAAAATATTGTAATTCAAGTACTGATGTTTATAAGTGTGTATCTGAGCATTTTGCAAAATGATCACATTTTGCTAAATCAGTAGACAGGTTTTCTCAGATGTCATAACAGATGTTATGACATCCTGTTCTGAACTAACAGGTTTGCAGGTTGGATAAGTCTGAGTTTTTTCAGGAAAATAACTCAGTCTTTCCTGAACAGAATCCTGCGTTTTCTGAGGGGTAACCTAGCTCAACCCTAACCTGGTTAATAAAGCCCTGTGACCTGGTCTTTAGGTCAAACGGAATTAACCCTAGGTTTTTGTGGAAACCCTAACTGAAGTTGCAGCTGCTATATATTCAATAGAGCTGCTGTTTTTCAAGGCATCCCTTTTATTGATCAGAAGATCATTTGTAATCTGTATAGATTTGATTATTGTACTCCAAGCAATTATCATTGTGATAAGTGACTTGGAATAGGTTTCGGATTGTAAGGGCTGTGTAGCACTCAAAGCTTTGAAGCAAGAGTGTTTGAATGTTCCTTGACTAAAGTTATGAAGCAGAGTCAAGTTAGATGTGTGCATCACTCAAAGCTGTGAAGCACGAGTGATTGTGTTGCTTGATTAAAAAGCTGTGAAGCTTAATCAAGTGTTTGTTTTTGAAGAGTGTCTTCATCAATTTTTAAGTCAAATTGGTTTATGTATCACTGCTGTGATTGAGGGGGAGTGAGTAAGAACTCAGGTTTAAGTTGTACTTAGATTGGAATTGCATTGGGTAGCTCTTAAGTGAAGGAGATAAATTGGTTGGTTTATTCCTGAATTAACATCTCTTATAGTGGATTTCCTTCCTGGCTTGGTAGCCCCCAGAGTAGGTGTTGTTGCACACTGAACTGGGTAAACAATTGACTGTGTTCTTTATTGCTTTTGTATTTACTGTCATATAGTAAGTCAGATACGGTGTCATAACATTGAATGTGACATTGAGTATCTGCAGCCAGAATTTCAATTGGCATCAGAGTAGGCACCCTGCCTGTATTACTGGGTGAGATCTAGGGATATCACTTTCTGGCACTATGGACAAAGAAGGAGTTTTTGGAAATAGACCACCCATTCTGGATGGAACTAATTATGACTACTGGAAACCTCGTATGATTGCCTTCCTAAAATCTCTGGACAAAAAGGCTTGGAGAGCTGCTGACAAAGGATGGATTCATCCCACCATAACTGAGAAAGATGGGACAATCAGTCTGAAGCCTGAGGAAGATTGGAGTAAAGAAGAAGATGAGTTAGCTCTGGGAAATTCAAAAGCTTTAAATGCCTTGTTCAATGGAATTGATAGAAACATTTTCAGACTAGTACATCAATATGAACTTGCCAAGGAAGTTTGGGACACTCTCAAAACTACTCATGAGGGCACTTCCAAAGTAAAAATGTCAAGGCTTCAGATGTTGACCACCAAGTTTGAGAATCTAAAAATGATGGAAGATGAAACCATTCATGAGTTTCACATGAACATCTTGGAGATTGCCAATACCTCAGGAGCACTAGGAGAAAAGATGTCAGAAGAAAAACTGGTAAGGAAGATTCTCAGATCCTTGGCTAAAAGATTTGCAATGAAGGTAACTTCCATAGAGGAAGCCCAGGACATCAGCAAGTTGAAAGTGGATGAACTTATTGGGTCTCTTTAGACTTTTGAGATGGGGATCACTGATAATGGTGACAAGAAGAACAAAAGCATAGCACTTGTATCCAACACTGATGTTGAAAACAAGGAGGATGAAGAAGAAAATATATCAGAAGCTATTGCCATGCTTGGAAGACAGTTCAACAAGCTCATCAAAAGAATGGATCCAAAGTCAAGGTCTAATGTTCATAACATTCCCTCTGACATTGACAGTTCCAGCAGAAGACCAAGGTTAGAAGATAAGGGAAACCAAGGCAGAGGTATTCAATGCCATGGATGTGAAGGATATGGACATATTCGAGCTGAATGTCCTACCTTTCTTAAGAAACAAAATAAAGGAATGACTGTTACTTGGTCTGACTATGATTCAGAAAGTAATTCTGAAGAAGAATCTGCCAAACTAGTTATTGCTCTAACTAGTGTGTGTACTTCTGAAAGTGACACTAGTGATGAAGAAGTGACATTTGAAGAACTGGCTGATACCTACAAGAAATTGTGTATCAGAAGTGCTGAAGTCTGTGTGCAGAATGAGAAACAATCAAAACTCATTATAAAGCTGGAGGCGAAAAAAAGGGCAGATCTTGAAACTATAAGTCACCTAGAAGGGGAAGTTCAATTACTGAACTCACAACTGAACCAAATGACAAAATCTGTCAAGATGTTGACCAATGGATCAGATAAATTGGAAGAGATCCTACAAGTGGGACAAAATGTGGGAAACAAATCTGGTCTAGGATTTGTGGAAGCTAAGAAACCTGGTGCAGACAAGAAGATCAAGCATGTTAAACAATTGTCAAAGCAGATGTCTCAACACAACTCTCAACATCAGAAATACATGAAGAAAAAATACCAAAGATGGAGATGTCATCATTGTGGGAGGTATGGACACGTAAAGCCCTTCTGCTTCAAATTGCATGGTTACCCTAATCAAAACTCTGGTGCTAAACTTAAGCCAAAAAGGGTACCACATACTCCTCATTGGAAGAAAAAGGCTACTGCCCTGATAGCCCATACTTCTGAGAGTGTCTGCAAAGGAAGGCTGGTACTTTGACAGTGGATGTTCCAGACACATGACTGGATTCAAAGATATCCTCAATAATGTTATGCCTCACACCACCAGTTTTGTGACCTTTGGAGATGGTGCTAAAGGTGAAGTCAAAGGAGTTGGTAATTTGGACTGTCCTGGAGTTCCAAGTCTGAATAAAGTACTGCTGGTAAAAGGGTTGACTGCTAATCTCATTAGTATCAGTCAATTATGTGATCTAGGATTCAAGGTCAACTTCTCAAGATCTGAATGTCTAGTAATTAATGAAAAACTAGAAGTTGTAATGAGAGGAATCAGATCCAAAGATAACTGCTACTTGTGGCAGCCTGAGAACACTGATATCTCCACTATGTGTCCAATTATCAAAGAAGAAAAAGAGATGAAACTGTGGCAGCATAAGCCTGGTCCCCTTCATCTAAGAAGAATGAAAAGAGCTATTTCTATGGAAGCAGTCAGAAGAACTCCAAAACTACAGGATGATAATATCTGTGATGTGGCAAATAAACTTGAAGAAGGATGTGCTGTCAGAACCATAAGTCATCTTGACAAGGATGTTGGAAATAACATGTCCAATAAATTCTGTTTCCTTGAAGAAATGAGGCTTGAAGTCTCCTCTCCTATAACTCTCCATCAAAATGGACTGGACAAACAGAAAATTATTCAAGAATCAACCAGAACTATGATTCATATCAAAAGAATGCCTTCCCAATTCTGTGCGGAAATAGTTGCTGCTGGGAAAAACTGTTCTCAAAACATCTGGTCAAAACAGATGCTCCCTGAGTACAATGTCACACAAGATGTTGTGACATTGTGTTGTGACAATCTGAATACAATCAACATTTCCTTGAAACCTATTGACTTTGAAGAGAAGAAGTCATTTAAACTGGAACATAGTTTCTCTAAGCTTCAGCTGACTGATTCTTCTACCAAGGCTCTTGTTGGAAATAAACTTGAAAATTTGAGGGGCAGGTTGGGTATTCACCAACATAAGATTTTATAGCAATTAATTTTGCTTAAAACAAAGGTTGAAGCAATTAATTTTATTAAGTCTATCTTTAGTGGGTTAATCATATACTTTAACAATTCTTTCAAAATCTTTAAGAAGTTGAAAAGACTCCCTTTTACCCTCTACCTCTCTCGTCCTTGCAACCTGTTTCCTCCTCTCAATCAAAGATTTTTCTCAAACTGCTACCATTACTCAAAGTCAATCAAAATGTCTCAGACATCGTCTTCAACCATGGCAATTTCGTCATCCTCATCATCGTCATCATCTGACCAAGATTCTAGGGCAATCACCACATGCATAGAATCTGAAGTTCTTGAGGTCACTCCTCTCAGAGAGATGGCAACTGACCCAGCCAAAGTCAAAAAGCTCAGAACCAGACATGCAGGAAGAGCTCAAGCTACAGCCTCTGGTAATTCTTCTCATCCTTCGTCTTCTGTACCTAATAGAGAAGGATCAGTTCAAGTTCACCAAGCTATTGCTAGGCTGGTTACTAGTATACTAAGTGGCAACCAATCTGTACCGGGGATTTCTGTCCCTTTAAATCAATCAGAAAGTCCAAATGTGGAAGTTTCTGAAAATGTAGATGTCACTGAGAATGTTGTGACACAAAAAGACAACATTCAGAACCCTTCAGAAAAGGCTGCTGATCCACCTATCATTGATGTGGATGAGGATTACTCAGATAATGATCTGATTGCTAATGTGAACCCTAGCATAGCTAGGAGATTGATGAAAAGAAAGAGTAGTCAGAATGATAAACCTAATGCTAAGAAATCCAAGGCTGAAGGCATGGCTGAGAAAAGTATTCAGACAAAAGGGAAGAAGGCCTAGGTGCATACTGTTAGACAACCAATCTCTAAGAAGAGTAAAGAACCTGAATCTTCTGATTCTGATGAGGAATCAGAATTTGAGATTGATATTGAAGAAACTCCCATCAGAAGGAAGCTCCCCTCTAGCAAAATTGCTAGAGTGCCTGAAGTGCCAACAGACAACATCTCTTTTCATCATCCTGACAATGCAAACAGATGGAAGTATGTTTGCTTAAAGAGAATAGCCTTAGAGAGAGAACTCAACAATGATGCCTTGGAGTGCAAAGACATCATGGACCTGATCAAGAATGCTGGACTAATGAAGACAGTGATAAAGTTTAACAAATGTTATGAAAATCTGGTCAAGGAGTTTGTAGTGAACTTGTCTAATTATTGTGCTGATGGAAGGTCAGCTGACTTTGAAAGTGTTTTTGTTAGAGGAAGAAAGGTCAAGTTCTCTCCATCAGAAATCAACAAGTTTCTTGGAAGAACAAATGAGGACTGTCCTGATCTAGAGGCAACTGACAATGAAGTTTGTCTAACCATCACAGCCAGGCAAGTAAAGTGTTGGCCCTTGAAAGGCAAGCTGAATGCTAGTAAACTCAGCATGAAATTTGCCATCTTGCATAAAATAGGTGCAGCCAACTGGGTGCCTACAAATCATAAATCAACTATCTCCACAGGATTGGGGAGATTTATCTATGCTGTGGGAACCAAGACTGCTTTTGACTATGGGAGGTACATCTTTGAACAAACTTTAAAGCATGCTGGCAGTTATGCTGTCAAAGGACCAATTGCCTTTCCCTCCCTCCTTTGTGGAATCATCCTTGCACAATACCCTGATATCCTTATGGCAAGAGATACAGTCTGCAAAAGAGCTCCTGCCCTTGGCCTGCACTACAAACTGTTTAAGGGATCTCATGCTCCAGACATTGTCATAACATCAACTGAGACATCGTCTGTGAAGACCCAGTCCAAGACATCAGATGTCATAGCTGTTTTAAAAGAAACTTGCAAAGAGCTGGATGCTAGAAAAAGGACCCTAGAAATTCTAATTGCCAGGCTAGAAAAGGAGGAAGCTGAAGAAAACAGAAGGGAAGAAGGTGTAGAAGCTGAAGGTCATCTCAGAACTAGCTCCTCTGAGTCTGATGACAGTGCTTGAAGGTTGGTTGCTGTTTGGTTGGTGCTGATATCTGGTGGAGTTTGGAAGTGTATTCAGTTGTTTTCTGCTGCTGCTCTTATTATTTTTGTTTTGGATAACTGTATAATTTTATGAACATGTATCTTTGGCCCTTTTGTGGCTAAAGAGGGGGAGAATATTTTGGTACTTACTTAATTAGTACTTGACATTCTATTTTTCTGCTGTCACTTATTTCTGCTGCTATCTATCTCTGATTGCTTAGGGTCTTTAGCCAAAAATCTGCCAAAGGGGGAGTTTGTAGGTGTTTAGGTATTGGCTTGCATTTTTGGTAAATCCCAAGTGTATGTGTGAATGTCATGACTGATGTCATAACATTCTAGTTCAGTTTGTACTGACTCATTAGGTACCTTTGCAGAAAAATATTGTAATTCAAGTACTGATGTTTATAAGTGTGTATCTGAGCATTTTGCAAAATGATCACATTTTGCTAAATCAGTAGACAGGTTTTCTCAGATGTCATAACAGATGTTATGACATCCTGTTCTGAACTAACAAGTTTGCAGGTTGGATAAGTCTGAGTTTTTTCAGGAAAATAACTCAGTCTTTCCTGAACAGAATCCTGCGTTTTCTGAGGGGTAACCTAGCTCAACCCTAACCTGGTTAATAAAGCCCTGTGACCTGGTCTTTAGGTCAAACGGAATTAACCCTAGGTTTTTGTGGAAACCCTAACTGAAGTTGCAGCTGCTATATATTCAACAGAGCTGCTGTTTTTCAAGGCATCCCTTTTATTGATCAGAAGATCATTTGTAATCTGTATAGATTTGATTATTGTACTCCAAGCAATTATCATTGTGATAAGTGACTTGGAATAGGTTTCGAATTGTAAGGGTTGTGTAGCACTCAAAGCTTTGAAGCAAGAGTGTTTGAATGTTCCTTGACTAAAGCTGTGAAGCAGAGTCAAGTTAGATGTGTGCATCACTCAAAGCTGTGAAGCACGAGTGATTGTGTTGCTTGATTAAAAAGCTGTGAAGCTTAATCAAGTGTTTGCTTTTGAAGAGTGTCTTCATCAATTTTTAAGTCAAATTGGTTTATGTATCACTGATGTGATTGAGGGGGAGTGAGTAGGAACTCAGGTTTAAGTTGTACTTAGATTGGAATTGCATTGGGTAGGTCTTAAGTGAAGGAGATAAACTGGTTGGTTTATTCCTGAATTAACATCTCTTATAGTGGATTTCCTTCCTGGCTTGGTAGCCCCCAGAGTAGGTGTTGTTGCACACTGAACTGGGTAAACAATTGACTGTGTTCTTTATTGCTTTTGTATTTACTATCATATAGTAAGTCAGATACGGTGTCATAACATTGAACGTGACATTGAGTATTTGCAGCCAGAATTTCAAAAATCACGACAACAGACTTCCTTCCATAATGACAAGGCTACCATCCATTGGAGTAACAAAAATCTCTTCAACAGACTACCTTCCATAATGACAAGGCTAACATCCATTGTAGTAACAAAAATCTCGACAACAGACTACCTTCCATAGGGACAAGGCTACCATCCATTGTAGTAACAAAAGTCTCGAGAACAGACTACCTTCCATAATGACAATGCTATCATCCATTGGAGTAACAAAAATCTCGACAAAAGACTACCTTCCATAATGAGTAGGCTACCATCCATTGGAGTAACAAAGATATCGACAACATACTATCTTCCATAATGACAAGGCTAGCATCCATTGGAGTAACAAAAATATCTACAAGACACAACCTTCCATAATGACAAGGCTACCATCCATTCGAGTAATAAAAATCTCGACAATAGACTACCTTACATAATGACAAGGCTACCATCCATTATAGTAACAAAAATATCGATAACAGACTACCTTCCATAAAGACAAAGCTACCATCCATTGTAGTAACAAAAATATCGATAACAGACTACCTTCCATAATGACAATGCAATCATCCATTGGAGTAACAAAAATATCGACAACAGACTAGCTTCAATAAAGTGTATGCTACCATCCATTGGAGTAACAAAAATATCGACAATAGACTAGCTTCCATAAAGAGTAGGCTACCATCCATTGGAGTAACAAAGACATCAACAACAGACTACCTTTCATAATGATAAGGCTACCATCTATTCGAGTAACAAAAATCTCGGCAACAGACTACCTTCCATAATGACAAGGCTACCATCCATTGTAGTAACAAAGATATCGACAACATACTATCTTCCATAATGCCAAGGCTACCATCATTTGTAGTAACAAAGATATATACAACAGACTACCTTCCATAATGACAAGGCTACCATCCATTGGCGTAACAAAAATCTCGACAACAGACTACCTACCATAATGACAACGCTATCATCCATTGGAGTAACAAAAATCTCGACAAAAGACTACCTTCCATAATGAGTAGGCTACCATCCATTGGAGTAACAAAGATATCGACAACATACTATCTTCCATAATGACAAGGCTAGCATCCATTGGAGTAACAAAAATCTCGAAAACAGACTACCTTCCATAATGACAAGGCTACCATCCATTGTAGTAACAAAAATCTCGCCAACAGACTACCTTCCATAATGACAAGGGTACCATCCATTGGAGTAACAAAAATATCCACAAGACACAACCTTCCATAATGATAAGGCTACCATCCATTCGAGTAACAAAAATCTCGACAACAGACTACCTTACATAATGACAAGGCTACCGTCCATTGTAGTAACAAAAATATCGACAACAGACTAGCTTCCATAAAGACAAGGCTACCACCCATTGTAGTAACAAAAATATCGACAACAGACTACCTTCCATAATGACAATGCTATCATCCATTGGAGTAACAAAATATCGACAACAAACTAGCTTCCATAAAGAGTAGGCTACCATCCATTGGAGTAACAAAGATATCGATAACAGACTACCTTTCATAATGACAAGGCTACCATCCATTCGAGTAACAAAAATCTTGACAACAGACTACCTTCCATAATGACAAGGCTACCATCCATTGTAGTAACAAAAATCTCGGCAACAAACTACCTTCCATAATGACATGGGTACCATCCATTGGTGTAACAAAAATATCCACAAGACACAACCTTCCATAATGACAAGGCTACCATCCATTCGAGTAACAAAAATCTCGACAACATACTACCTTACATAATGACAAGGCTACAATCCATTGTAGTAACAAAAATATCGACAACAGACTAGCTTCCATAAAGACAAGGCTACCATCAATTATAGTAACAAAAATCATGACAACTGACTACCTTCCATAATGACAAGGCTACCATCCATTGGAGTAAAAAAAATCTCAACAACAGACTACCTTCCATAATGACAAGGTTACCATCCATTGTAGTAACCAAAATGTCGACAACAAACTACCTTTCATAATGGTAAGGCTACCATCCATTGGAGTAACAAATATGTCGATAACAGACTACCTTCCATAATGACAAGGCTACCATCCATTGGAGTAACAAAAATATCGACAACAGACTACCTTCGATAATGATTAGGCTACCATCCATTGGAGTAACAAAGATATCGACAATGGAGTACCTTTCATAATGACAAGGATATCATCCATTGGAATAACAAAAATCTCGATAACAGACGACCTTCCATAATGACAAGGATACCATCCATTGGAGTAACAAAAATCTCGACAACAGACTACCTTCCATAATGACAAGGCTACCATCCATTGTAGTAACAAAGATATATACAACAGCCTACCTTCCATAATGACAAGGCTACCATCCATTGGAGTAACAAAAATCTCAAAAATAGACTACCTTCCATAATGACTAGGCTATAATCCATTGGAATAACAAAAATTACGACAACAAACTACATTCCATAATGACAAGGCTACCATCCATTGGAGTAACAAAAATCTCGACAACAGACTACCTTCCATAATTACAAGGGTACCATCCATTGGAGTAACAAAAATATCCATAAGACACAACCTTCCACAATGACAAGGCTACCATCCATTAGAGTAACAAAAATCTCGACAACAAACTACATTCCATAATGACAAGGCTACCATCCATTGTAGTAACAAAAATCTCGACAATAGACTACCTTCCATAAAGACAAGGCTACCATCCATTGTAGTAACAAAAATCTCGACAACAGACTACCTTACATAATGACAACGCTATCATCCATTGGAGTAACAAAAATCTCGACAAAAGACTACCTTCCATAATTAGTGGGCCTTCATCCATTGGAGTAACAAAGATATCGACAACAGACTACCTTTCATAATGACAAGGATACCATCCATTCGAGTTACAAAAATCTCGACAACAGACTACCTCCCATAATGAAAAGGCTACCATCCATTGTAGTAACAAAAATATCGACAACAGACTAGCTTCCATAAAGACAAGGCTACCATCCATTGTAGTAACAAAAATCTCGACAACAGACTACCTTCCATAATGACAAGGCTACCATCAATTGTAGTAACAAAAATCTCAACAAAAGACTACCTTCCATAATGATAAGGCTATCATCCATTGGAGTTACAAAATTCTCGACAAAGGACTACCTTCCATAATGATTAGGCTACCATCCATTGGAGTAACAAAGATATCGACAACAAACTACCTTTCATAATGACAAGGATATCATCCATTGGAGTAACAAATATCTCGACAACAGACTACCTTCCATAATGACAAGGCTACCATCCATTGTAGTAACAAAGATATATACAAAATACTACCTTCCATAATGACAAGGCTACCATCCATTGGAGTAACAAAAATCTCGACAACAGACTACCTTCCATAATGACAAGGCTACCATCCGTTAAAGTAACAAAGATATCAAAAACATACTACCTTCCATAAGGACAAGGCTACCATCCATTCGAGTAATAAAAATCTCGACAACAGACTACCTTACATAATGACAAGCCTACCATCCATTATAGTAACAAAAATATCGATAACAGACTAGCTTCCATAAAGACAAAGCTCGCATCCATTGTAGTAACAAAAATCTCGATAACAGACTACCTTCCATAATGACAATGGAATCATCCATTGGAGTAACAAAAATATCGACAACAGACTAGCTTCCATAAAGAGTAGGCTACCATCCATTGGAGTAACAAAAATATCGACAATAGACTAGCTTCCATAAAGAGTAGGCTACCATCCATTGGAGTAACAAAGACATCGACAACAGACTACCTTTCATAATGATAAGGCTACCATCCATTCGAGTAACAAAAATCTCGACAACAGACTACCTTACATAATGACAAGGCTACCGTCCATTGTAGTAACAAAAATATCGACAACAGACTAGCTTCCATAAAGACAAGGCTACCACCCATTGTAGTAACAAAAATATCGACAACAGACTACCTTCCATAATGACAATGCTATCATCCATTGGAGTAACAAAATATCGACAACAAACTAGCTTCCATAAAGAGTAGGCTACCATCCATTGGAGTAACAAAGATATCGATAACAGACTACCTTTCATAATGACAAGGCTACCATCCATTCGAGTAACAAAAATCTTGACAACAGACTACCTTCCATAATGACAAGGCTACCATCCATTGTAGTAACAAAAATCTCGGCAACAAACTACCTTCCATAATGACATGGGTACCATCCATTGGTGTAACAAAAATATCCACAAGACACAACCTTCCATAATGACAAGGCTACCATCCATTCGAGTAACAAAAATCTCGACAACATACTACCTTACATAATGACAAGGCTACAATCCATTGTAGTAACAAAAATATCGACAACAGACTAGCTTCCATAAAGACAAGGCTACCATCAATTATAGTAACAAAAATCATGACAACTGACTACCTTCCATAATGACAAGGCTACCATCCATTGGAGTAAAAAAAATCTCAACAACAGACTACCTTCCATAATGACAAGGTTACCATCCATTGTAGTAACCAAAATGTCGACAACAAACTACCTTTCATAATGGTAAGGCTACCATCCATTGGAGTAACAAATATGTCGATAACAGACTACCTTCCATAATGACAAGGCTACCATCCATTGGAGTAACAAAAATATCGACAACAGACTACCTTCGATAATGATTAGGCTACCATCCATTGGAGTAACAAAGATATCGACAATGGAGTACCTTTCATAATGACAAGGATATCATCCATTGGAATAACAAAAATCTCGATAACAGACGACCTTCCATAATGACAAGGATACCATCCATTGGAGTAACAAAAATCTCGACAACAGACTACCTTCCATAATGACAAGGCTACCATCCATTGTAGTAACAAAGATATATACAACAGCCTACCTTCCATAATGACAAGGCTACCATCCATTGGAGTAACAAAAATCTCAAAAATAGACTACCTTCCATAATGACTAGGCTATAATCCATTGGAATAACAAAAATTACGACAACAAACTACATTCCATAATGACAAGGCTACCATCCATTGGAGTAACAAAAATCTCGACAACAGACTACCTTCCATAATTACAAGGGTACCATCCATTGGAGTAACAAAAATATCCATAAGACACAACCTTCCACAATGACAAGGCTACCATCCATTAGAGTAACAAAAATCTCGACAACAAACTACATTCCATAATGACAAGGCTACCATCCATTGTAGTAACAAAAATCTCGACAATAGACTACCTTCCATAAAGACAAGGCTACCATCCATTGTAGTAACAAAAATCTCGACAACAGACTACCTTACATAATGACAACGCTATCATCCATTGGAGTAACAAAAATCTCGACAAAAGACTACCTTCCATAATTAGTGGGCCTTCATCCATTGGAGTAACAAAGATATCGACAACAGACTACCTTTCATAATGACAAGGATACCATCCATTCGAGTTACAAAAATCTCGACAACAGACTACCTCCCATAATGAAAAGGCTACCATCCATTGTAGTAACAAAAATATCGACAACAGACTAGCTTCCATAAAGACAAGGCTACCATCCATTGTAGTAACAAAAATCTCGACAACAGACTACCTTCCATAATGACAAGGCTACCATCAATTGTAGTAACAAAAATCTCAACAAAAGACTACCTTCCATAATGATAAGGCTATCATCCATTGGAGTTACAAAATTCTCGACAAAGGACTACCTTCCATAATGATTAGGCTACCATCCATTGGAGTAACAAAGATATCGACAACAAACTACCTTTCATAATGACAAGGATATCATCCATTGGAGTAACAAATATCTCGACAACAGACTACCTTCCATAATGACAAGACTACCATCCATTGTAGTAACAAAGATATATACAAAATACTACCTTCCATAATGACAAGGCTACCATCCATTGGAGTAACAAAAATCTCGACAACAGACTACCTTCCATAATGACAAGGCTACCATCCGTTAAAGTAACAAAGATATCAAAAACATACTACCTTCCATAAGGACAAGGCTACCATCCATTCGAGTAATAAAAATCTCGACAACAGACTACCTTACATAATGACAAGCCTACCATCCATTATAGTAACAAAAATATCGATAACAGACTAGCTTCCATAAAGACAAAGCTCCCATCCATTGTAGTAACAAAAATCTCGATAACAGACTACCTTCCATAATGACAATGGAATCATCCATTGGAGTAACAAAAATATCGACAACAGACTAGCTTCCATAAAGAGTAGGCTACCATCCATTGGAGTAACAAAAATATCGACAATAGACTAGCTTCCATAAAGAGTAGGCTACCATCCATTGGAGTAACAAAGACATCGACAACAGACTACCTTTCATAATGATAAGGCTACCATCCATTCGAGTAACAAAAATCTCGACAACAGACTACCTTCCATAATGACAAGGCTACCATCCATTGTAGTAACAAAGATATCGACAACATACTATCTTCCATAATTCCAAGGCTACCATCATTTGTAGTAACAAAGATATATACAACAGACTACCTTCCATAATGACAAGGCTACCATCCATTGGCGTAACAAAAATCTCGACAACAGACTACCTACCATATTGACAACGCTATCATCCATTGGAGTAACAAAAATCTCAACAAAAGACTACCTTCCATAATGAGTAGGCTACCATCCATGAGAGTAACAAAGATATCGACAACATACTATCTTCCATAATGACAAGGCTAGCATCCATTGGAGTAACAAAAATCTCGAAAACAGACTACCTTCCATAATGACAAGGCTACCATCCATTGTAGTAACAAAAATCTCGCCAACAGACTACCTTCCATAATGACAAGGGTACCATCCATTAGAGTAACAAAAATATCCACAAGACACAACCTTCCACAATGATAAGGCTACCATCCATTCGAGTAACAAAAATCTCGACAACAGACTACCTTACATAATGACAAGGCTACCATCCATTGTAGTAACAAAAATATCGACAACAGACTAGCTTCCATAAAGACAAGGCTACCACCCATTGTAGTAACAAAAATATCGACAACAGACTACCTTCTATAATGACAATGCTATCATCCATTGGAGTAATAAAATATCGACAACAGACTAGCTTCCATAAAGAGTAGGCTACCATCCATTGAAGTAACAAAGATATCGACAACAGACTACCTTTCATAATGACAAGGCTACCATCCATTGTAGTAACAAAAATCTCGTCAACAGTCTACCTTCCATAATGACACGGCTACCATCCGTTGTAGTAACAAAGATATCGACAACATACTATCTTCCATAATGACAAGGAAACCATCCATTGGAGTAACAAAAATCTCGGCAACAAACTACCTTCAATAATGACAAGGGTACCATCCATTGGTGTAACAAAAATATCCACAAGACACAACCTTCCATAATGACAAAGGCTACCATCCATTCGAGTAACAAAAATCTCGACAACAGACTACCTTACATAATGACAAGGTTACAATCCATTGTAGTAACAAAAATATCGACAACAGACTAGCTTCCATAAAGACAAGGCTACCATCAATTGTAGTAACAAAAATCATGACAACTGACTACCTTCCATAATGACAAGGCTACCATCCATTGGGGTAACAAAAATCTCAACAACATACTACCTTCCATAATGACAAGGCTACCATCCATTGTAGTAACCAAAATGTCGACAACAAACTACCTTTCATAATGGTAAGGCTACCATCCATTGGAGTAACAAATATGTCGATAACAGACTACCTTCCATAATGACAAGGCTACCATCTATTGGAGTAACAAAAATATCGACAACAGACTACCTTCGATAATGATTAGGCTACCATCCATTGGAGTAACAAAGATATCGACAATGGAGTACCTTTCATAATGACAAGGATACCATCCATTTGAATAACAAAAATCTCGATAACAGACTACCTTCCATAATGACAAGGATACCATCCATTGGAGTAACAAAAATCTCGACAACAGACTACCTTCCATAATGACAAGGCTACCATCCATTGTAGTAACAAAGATATATATAACAACCTACCTTCCATAATGACAAGGCTACCATCCATTGGAGTAACAAAAATCTCAAAAATAGACTACCTTCCATAATGACTAGGCTATAATCCATTGGAATAACAAAAATTACGACAATAAACTACATTCCATAATGACAAGGCTACCATCCATTGGAGTAACAAAAATCTCGACAACAGACTACCTTCCATAATTACAAGGGTACCATCCATTGGAGTAACAAAAATATCCATAAGACACAACCTTCCACAATGACAAGGCTACCATCCATTGGAGTAACAAAAATCTCGACAACAAACTACCTTCCATAATGACAAGGCTACCATCCATTGTAGTAACAAAAATCTCGACAATAGACTACCTTCCATAAAGGCAAGGCTACCATCCATTGTAGTAACAAAAATCTCGACAACAGACTGCCTTACATAATGACAACGCTATCATCCATTGGAGTAACAAAAATCTCGATAAAAGACTGCCTTCCATAATGAGTGGGCCTTCATCCATTGGAGTAACAAAGATATCGACAACAGACTACCTTTCATAATGACAAGGATACCATCCATTCGAGTTACAAAAATCTCGACAACAGACTACCTCCCATAATGAAAAGGCTACCATCCATTGTAGTAATAAAAATATCGACAACAGACTAGCTTCCATAAAGACAAGGCTACTACCATCCATTGTAGTAACAAAAATCTCGACAACAGACTACCTTCCATAATGACAAGGCTACCATCCATTGTAGTAACAAAAATCTCGACAAAAGACTACCTTCCATAATGATAAGGCTATCATCCATTGGAGTTACAAAATTCTCGACAAAGGACTACCTTCCATAATGATTAGGCTACCATCCATTGGAGTAACAAAGATATCGACAACAAACTACCTTTCATAATGACAAGGATATCATCCATTGGAGTAACAAATATCTCGACAACAGACTACCTTCCATAATGACAAGGCTACCATCCATTGTAGTAACAAAGATATATACAAAATACTACCTTCCATAATGACAAGGCTACCATCCAGTGGAGTAACAAAAATCTCGACAACAGACTACCTTCCATAATGACAAGGCTACCATCCGTTGTAGTAACAAAGATATCAAAAACATACTACCTTCCATAAGGACAAGGCTACCATCCATTGAAGTAATAAAAATCACGACAACAAACTTCCTTCCATAATGACAAGGCTACCATCCATTGGAGTAAGAAAAATCTCGACAACAGACTACCTTCCATAATGACAAGGCTACCATCCATTGTAGTAACAAAAATCTCGACAACAGACTACCTTACATAGGGACAAGGCTACCATCCATTGTAGTAACAAAAATCTCGACAACAGACTACCTTCCATAATGACAATGCTATCATCCATTGGAGTAACAAAAATCTCGACAAAAGACTACCTTCCATAATGAGTAGGCTACCATCCATTGGAGTAACAAAGATATCGACAACATACTATCTTCCATAATGACAAGACTAGCATCCATTGGAGTAACAAAAATCTCGGCAACAGACTACCTTCCATAATGACAAGGGTACCATCCATTGGAGTAACAAAAATATCTACAAGAGACTACCTTACATAATGACAAGGCTACCATCCATTATAGTAACAAAAATATCGATAACAGACTAGCTTCCATAAAGACAAAGCTACCATCCATTGTAGTAACAAAAATCTCGATAACAGGCTACCTTCCATAATGACAATGCAATCATCCATTGGAGTAACAAAAATATCGACAACAGACTAGCTTCCATAAAGAGTAGGCTACCATCCATTGGAGTAACAAAAATATCGACAATAGACTAGCTTCCATAAAGAGTAGGCTACCACCCATTGGAGTAACAAAGACATCGACAACAGACTACCTTTCATAATGACAAGGCTACCATCCATTCGAGTAACAAAAATCTCGACAACAGACTACCTTCGATAATGACAAGGCTACCATCCATTGTAGTAACAAAGATATCGACAACATACTATCTTCCATAATGCCAAGGGTACCATCATTTGTAGTAACAAAGACATATACAACAGACTACCTTCCATAATGACAAGGCTACCATCCATTGGCGTAACAAAAATCTCGACAACAGCCTACCTTCCATAATGACAACGCTATCATCCATTGGAGTAAAAAAAATCTCGACAAAAGACTACCTTCCATAATGAGTAGGCTACCATCCATTGGAGTAACAAAGATATCGACAACATACTATCTTCCATAATGACAAGGCTAGCATCCATTGGAGTAACAAAAATATCGAAAACAGGCTACCTTCCATAATGACAAGGCTACCATCCATTGTAGTAACAAAAATCTCGGCAATAGACTACCTTCCATAATGACAAGGGTACCATCCATTGGAGTAAAAAAAATATCCACAAGACACAACCTTCCATAATGATAAGGCTATCATCCATTCGAGTAACAAAAATCTAGACAACAGACTACCTTACATAATGACAAGGCTACCATCCATTATAGTAACAAAAATATCGACAACAGACTAGCTTCCATAAAGACAAGGCTACCACCCATTGTAGTAACAAAAATATCGACAACAGACTACCTTCCATAATGACAATGCTATCATCCATTGGAGTAACAAAATATCGACAACAGACTAGCTTCCATAAAGAGTAGGCTACCATCCATTGGAGTAACAAAGATATCGACAACAAACTACCTTTCATAATGACAAGGCTACCATCCATTCGAGTAACAAAAATCTTGACAACAGACTACCTTCCATAATGACAAGGCTACCATCCATTGTAGTAACAAAAATCTCGACAACAGACTAACTTCCATAATGACACGACAACCATCCGTTGTAGTAACAAAGATATCGACAACATACTATCTTCCATAATGACAAGGCAACCATCCATTGGAGTAACAAAAATCTCGGCAACAAACTACCTTCAATAATGACAAGGGTACCATCCATAGGTGTAACAAAAATATCCACAAGACACAACCTTCCATAATGACAACGCTAGCATCCATTCGAGTAACAAAAATCTTGACAACAGACTACCTTACATAATGACAAGGCTACAATCCATTGTAGTAACAAAAATATCGACAACGGACTAGCTTCCATAAAGACAAGGCTACCATCAATTGTAATAACAAAAATCATGACAACTGACTACCTTCCATAATGACAAGGCTACCATCCATTGGGGTAACAAAAATCTGAACAACAGACTACCTTCCATAATGACACGGCTACCATCCATTGTAGTAACCAAAATCTCGACAACGAACTACCTTTCATAATGGTAAGGCTACCATCCATTGGAGTAACAAATATGTCGATAACAGACTACCTTCCATAATGACAAGGCTACCATCCATTGGAGTGACAAAAATATCGACAACAGACTACCTTCGATAATGATTAGGCTACCATCCATTGGAGTAACAAGGATATCGACAATGGAGTACCTTTCATAATGACAAGGATACCATCCATTGGAATAACAAAAATCTCGATAACAGACTACCTTCCATAATGACAAGGATACCATCCATTGGAGTAACAAAAATCTCGACAACAGACTACCTTCCATAATGACAAGGCTACCATCCATTGTAGTAACAAAGATATATACAACAAACTACCTTCCATAATGACAAGGCTACCATCCATTGGAGTAACAAAAATCTCAAAAATAGACTACCTTCCATAATGACTAGGCTATAATCCATTGGAATAACAAAAATTACGACAACAGACTACATTCCATAATGACAAGGCTACCATCCATTGGAGTAACAAAAAACTCGACAACAGACTACCTTCCATAATTACAAGGGTACCATCCATTGGAGTAACAAAAATATCCATAAGACACAACCTTCCACAATGACAAGGCTACCATCCATTGGAGTAACAAAAATCTCGACAACAAACTACCTTCCATAATGACAAGGCTACCATCCATTGTAGTAACAAAACTTTCGACAATAGACTACCTTCCATAAAGACAAGGCTACCATCCATTGTAGTAACAAAAATCTCGACAACAGACTACCTTCCATAATGACAAGGCTACCATCCATTGTAGTAACAAAAATCTCGACAAAAGACTACCTTCCATACAGATAAGGCTATCATCCATTGGAGTAACAAAATTCTCGACAAAGGACTACCTTCCATAATGATTAGGCTACCATCCATTGGAGTAACAAAGATACCGACAACAAACTACCTTTCATAATGACAAGGATATCATCCATTGTAGTAACAAATATCTCGACAACAGACTACCTTCCATAATGACAAGGCTACCATCCATTGTAGTAACAAAGATATATACAAAATACTACCTTCCATAATGACAAGGCTACCATCCATTGGAGTAACAAAAATCTCGACAACAGACTACCTTCCATAATGACAAGGCTACCATCCGTTGTAGTAACAAAGATATCAAAAACATACTACCTTCCATAAGGACAAGGCTACCATCCATTGAAGTAATAAAAATCACGACAACAAACTTCCTTCCATAATGACAAGGCTACCATCCATTGGAGTAACAAAAATCTCGACAACAGACTACCTTCCATAATGACAAGGCTACCATCCATTGTAGTAACAAAAATCTCGACAACAGACTACCTTCCATAGGGACAAGGCTACCATCCATTGTAGTAACAAAAATCTCGACAACAGACTACCTTCCATAATGACAATGCTATCATCCATTGGAGTAACAAAAATATCCATAAAAGACTACCTTCCATAATGAGTAGGCTACCATT
The DNA here is from genome assembly GCA_948472305.1 of Vicia faba. Classification (NCBI taxonomy): domain Eukaryota; kingdom Viridiplantae; phylum Streptophyta; class Magnoliopsida; order Fabales; family Fabaceae; genus Vicia; species Vicia faba. The sequence goes on along the minus strand of OX451739.1, from coordinate 555,543,281 downwards.
CATTGGAGTAACAAAGATATCGACAACATACTATCTTCCATAATGACAAGGCTAGCATGCATTGGAGTAACAAAAATCTCGGCAACAAACTACCTTCCTTAATGACAAGGGTACCATCCATTGGAGTAACAAAAATATCCACAAGACACAACCTTCCATAATGACAAGGCTACCATCCATTTGAGTAACAAAAATCTCGACAACAGACTACCTAACATAATGACAAGGCTACCATCCATTATAGTAACAAAAATATCGACAACAGACTAGCTTCCATAAAGACAAGGCTACCATCCATTGGAGTAACAAAGACATCGACAACAGACTACCTTTCATAATGACAAGGCTACCATCCATTCGAGTAACAAAAATCTCGACAACAGACTACCTTCCATAATGACAAGGTTACCATCCGTTGTAGTAACAAAGATATCGACAACATACTATCTTCCATAATGACAACGCTACCATCCATTGGAGTAACAAAAATCTCGGCAATAAACTACCTTCCATAATGACAAGGGTACCATCCATTGGAGTAACAAAAATATCCACAAGACACAACCTTCCATAATGACAAGGGTACAATCCATTCGAGTAACAAAAATATCGACAACAAACTACCTTACATAATGACAAGGCTACAATCCATTAAAGTTACAAAAATATCGACAACAGACTAGCTTCCATAAAGACAAGGCTACCATCCATTGTAGTAACGAAAATCTCGACAACAGACTACCTTCCATAATGACAAGGCTACCATCCATTGGGGTAACAAAAATATCAACAACAAACTACCTTCCATAATGACAAGGCTACCATCCATTGTAGTAACCAAAATCTCGACAACAAACTACGTTTCATAATGGTAAGGCTACCATCAATTGGAGTAACAAATATGTCGACAACAGACTACCTTCCAAATGACAAGGCTACCATCCATTGGAGTAACGAAAATATCGACAACAGACTACCTTCGATAATGATTAGGCTACCATCCATTGGAGTAACAAAGATATCGACAACGGAGTACCTTTCATAATGACAAGGATACCATCCATTGGAATAACAAAAATCTCGACAATAGACTACCTTCCATAATGACAAGGATACCATCCATTGGAGTAACAAAAATCTCGACAACAGACTACCTTCCATAATGACAAGGCTACCATCCATTGTAGTAACAAAGATATATACAAAATACTACCTTCCATAATGACAAGGCTACCATCCATTGGAGTAACAAAAATCTCGACAACAGACTACCTTCCATAATGACAAGGCTACCATTCGTTATAGTAACAAAGATATCGAAAACATACTACCTTCCATAATTACAAGGCTACCATCCATTGAAGCAATAAAAATCACGACAACAGACTTCCTTCCATAATGACAAGGCTACCATCCATTGGAGTAACAAAAATCTCTTCAACAGACTACCTTCCATAATGACAAGGCTACCATGCATTGTAGTAACAAAAATCTCGACAACAGACTACCTCCCATAGGGACAAGGCTACCATCCATTGTAGTAACAAAAATCTCAACAATAGACTACCTTCCATAATTACAATGCTATCATCCATTGGAGTAACAAAAATCTCGACAAAAGACTACCTTCCATAATGAGTAGGCTACCATCCATTGGAGTAACAAAGATATCGACAACATACTATCTTCCATAATGACAAGGCTAGCATCCATTGGAGTAACAAAAATCTTGGCAACAAACTACCTTCCATAATGACAAGGGTACCATCCATTGGAGTAACAAAAATATCTACAAGACACAACCTTCCATAATGACAAGGCTACCATCCTTTCGAGTAACAAAAATCTCGACAACATACTACCTTACATAATGAAAAGGCTACCATCCATTATAGTAACAAAAATATCGACAACAGACTAGCTTCCATAAAGACAAGGCTACCATCCATTGTAGTAACAAAAATCTCGACAACAGACTACCTTCCATAATGACAACGCAATCATCCATTGGAGTAAGAAAAATATCAACAACAGACTAGCTTCCATAAAGAGTAGGCTACCATCCATTGGAGTAACAAAAATATCGACAATAGACTAGCTTCCATAAAGAGTAGGCTACCATCCATTGGAGTAACAAAGACATCAACAACAGACTACCTTTCATAATGACAAGGCTACCATCCATTCGAGTACCAAAAATCTCGTCAACAGACTACCTTCCATAATGACAAGGCTACAATCCGTTGTAGTAACAAAGATATCGACAACATACTATCTTCCATAATGACAAGGCTACCATCCATTGTAGTAACAAAGATATATACAACAGACTACCTTCCATAATGACAAGGCTACCATCCATTGGAGTAACAAAAATCTCAAAAATAGACTACTTTCCATAATGACTAGGCTACAATCCATTGAAATAACAAAAATCTCGACAACAGACTATATTCCATAATGACAGGGCTACCATCCATTGGAGTAGCAAAAATCTCGACAACAGACTACCTTCCATAATGACAAGGGTACCATCCATTGGAGTAACAAAAATATCCATAAGACACAACCTTCCATAATGACAAGGCTACCATCCATTGGAGTAACAAAAATCTCGACAACAGACTACCTTCCATAATGACAAGGCTACCATCCATTGTAGTAACAAAAATCTCGACTATAGACTACCTTCCATAAAGACAAGGCTACCATCCATTGTAGTAACAAAAATCTCGACAACAGACTACCTTCCATAATGACAACGCTATCATCCATTGGAGTAACAAAAATCTCGACAAAAGACTACCTTCCATAATGATGGGCTTCCATCCATTGGAGTAACAAAGATATCGACAACAGACTACCTTTCATAATGACAAGGATACCATCCATTCGAGTAACAAAAATCTCGACAACAGACTACCTTCCATAATGAAAAGTCTACCATCCATTGTAGTAACAAAAATATCGACAACAGACTAGCTTCCATAAAGACAAGGCTACCATCCATTGTAGTAACAAAAATCTCGACAACAGACTACCTTCCATAATGACAAGGCTACCATCCATTGGAGTAACAAAAATCTCGACAACAGACTACCTTCCATAATGACAAGGCTACCATCCATTGTAGTAACAAAAATCTCGACTATAGACTACCTTCCATAAAGACAAGGCTACCATCCATTGTAGTAACAAAAATCTCGACAACAGACTACCTTCCATAATGACAACGCTATCATCCATTGGAGTAACAAAAATCTCGACAAAAGACTACCTTCCATAATGAGTGGGCTTCCATCCATTGGAGTAACAAAGATATCGACAACAGACTACCTTTCATAATGACAAGGATACCATCCATTCGAGTAAAACAAAATCTCGACAACAGACTACCTTCCATAATGAAAAGTCTACCATCCATTGTAGTAACAAAAATATCGACAACAGACTAGCTTCCATAAAGACAAGGCTACCATCCATTGTAGTAACAAAAATCTCGACAACAGACTACCTTCCATAATGACAAGGCTACCATCCATTGTAGTAACAAAAATCTCGACAAAAGACTACCTTCCATACAGATAAGGCTATCATCCATTGGAGTAAAAAAATTCTCGACAAAGGACTACCTTCCATAATGATTAGGCTACCATCCATTGGAGTAACAAAGATACCGACAACAAACTACCTTTCATAATGACAAGGATATCATCCATTGTAGTAACAAATATCTCGACAACAGACTACCTTCCATAATGACAAGGCTACCATCCATTGTAGTAACAAAGATATATACAAAATACTACCTTCCATAATGACAAGGCTACCATCCATTGGAGTAACAAAAATATCGACAACAGACTACCTTCCATAATGACAAGGCTACCATCCGTTGTAGTAACAAAGATATCAAAAACATACTACCTTCCATAAGGACAAGGCTACCATCCATTGAAGTAATAAAAATCACGACAACAAACTTCCTTCCTTAATGACAAGGCTACCATCCATTGGAGTAACAAAAATCTCGACAACAGACTACCTTCCATAATGACAAGGCTACCATCCATTGTAGTAACAAAAATCTCGACAACAGACTACCTTCCATAGGGACAAGGCTACCATCCATTGTAGTAACAAAAATCTCGACAACAGACTACCTTCCATAATGACAATGCTATCCTCCATTGGAGTAACAAAAATATCCATAAAAGACTACCTTCCATAATGAGTAGGCTACCATTCATTGGAGTAACAAAGATATCGACAACATACTATCTTCCATAATGACAAGGCTAGCATGCATTGGAGTAACAAAAATCTCGGCAACAAACTACCTTCCTTAATGACAAGGGTACCATCCATTGGAGTAACAAAAATATCCACAAGACACAACCTTCCATAATGACAAGGCTACCATCCATTTGAGTAACAAAAATCTCGACAACAGACTACCTAACATAATGACAAGGCTACCATCCATTATAGTAACAAAAATATCGACAACAGACTAGCTTCCATAAAGACAAGGCTACCATCCATTGGAGTAACAAAGACATCGACAACAGACTACCTTTCATAATGACAAGGCTACCATCCATTCGAGTAACAAAAATCTCGACAACAGACTACCTTCCATAATGACAAGGTTACCATCCGTTGTAGTAACAAAGATATCGACAACATACTATCTTCCATAATGGCAACGCTACCATCCATTGGAGTAACAAAAATCTCGGCAATAAACTACCTTCCATAATGACAAGGGTACCATCCATTGGAGTAACAAAAATATCCACAAGACACAACCTTCCATAATGACAAGGGTACAATCCATTCGAGTAACAAAAATATCGAAAACAAACTACCTTACATAATGACAAGGCTACAATCCATTGAAGTTACAAAAATATCGACAACAGACTAGCTTCCATAAAGACAAGGCTACCATCCATTGTAGTAACGAAAATCTCGACAACAGACTACCTTCCATAATGACAAGGCTACCATCCATTGGGGTAACAAAAATATCAACAACAAACTACCTTCCATAATGACAAGGCTACCATCCATTGTAGTAACCAAAATCTCGACAACAAACTACGTTTCATAATGGTAAGGCTACCATCAATTGGAGTAACAAATATGTCGACAACAGACTACCTTCCAAATGACAAGGCTACCATCCATTGGAGTAACGAAAATATCGACAACAGACTACCTTCGATAATGATTAGGCTACCATCCATTGGAGTAACAAAGATATCGACAACGGAGTACCTTTCATAATGACAAGGATACCATCCATTGGAATAACAAAAATCTCGACAATAGACTACCTTCCATAATGACAAGGATACCATCCATTGGAGTAACAAAAATCTCGACAACAGACTACCTTCCATAATGACAAGGCTACCATCCATTGTAGTAACAAAGATATATACAAAATACTACCTTCCATAATGACAAGGCTACCATCCATTGGAGTAACAAAAATCTCGACAACAGACTACCTTCCATAATGACAAGGCTACCATTCGTTATAGTAACAAAGATATCGAAAACATACTACCTTCCATAATTACAAGGCTACCATCCATTGAAGCAATAAAAATCACGACAACAGACTTCCTTCCATAATGACAAGGCTACCATCCATTGGAGTAACAAAAATCTCTTCAACAGACTACCTTCCATAATGACAAGGCTACCATCCATTGTAGTAACAAAAATCTCGACAACAGACTACCTTCCATAGGGACAAGGCTACCATCCATTGTAGTAACAAAAATCTCAACAATAGACTACCTTCCATAATTACAATGCTATCATCCATTGGAGTAACAAAAATCTCGACAAAAGACTACCTTCCATAATGAGTAGGCTACCATCCATTGGAGTAACAAAGATATCGACAACATACTATCTTCCATAATGACAAGGCTAGCATCCATTGGAGTAACAAAAATCTCGGCAACAAACTACCTTCCATAATGACAAGGGTACCATCCATTGGAGTAACAAAAATATCTACAAGACACAACCTTCCATAATGACAAGGCTACCATCCTTTCGAGTAACAAAAATCTCGACAACATACTACCTTACATAATGAAAAGGCTACCATCCATTATAGTAACAAAAATATCGACAACAGACTAGCTTCCATAAAGACAAGGCTACCATCCATTGTAGTAACAAAAATCTCGACAACAGACTACCTTCCATAATGACAACGCAATCATCCATTGGAGTAAGAAAAATATCAACAACAGACTAGCTTCCATAAAGAGTAGGCTACCATCCATTGGAGTAACAAAAATATCGACAATAGACTAGCTTCCATAAAGAGTAGGCTACCATCCATTGGAGTAACAAAGACATCAACAACACACTACCTTTCATAATGACAAGGCTACCATCCATTCGAGTACCAAAAATCTCGTCAACAGACTACCTTCCATAATGACAAGGCTACAATCCGTTGTAGTAACAAAGATATCGACAACATACTATCTTCCATAATGACAAGGCTACCATCCATTGTAGTAACAAAGATATATACAACAGACTACCTTCCATAATGACAAGGCTACCATCCATTGGAGTAACAAAAATCTCAAAAATAGACTACTTTCCATAATGACTAGGCTACAATCCATTGAAATAACAAAAATCTCGACAACAGACTATATTCCATAATGACAGGGCTACCATCCATTGGAGTAGCAAAAATCTCGACAACAGACTACCTTCCATAATGACAAGGGTACCATCCATTGGAGTAACAAAAATATCCATAAGACACAACCTTCCATAATGACAAGGCTACCATCCATTGGAGTAACAAAAATCTCGACAACAGACTACCTTCCATAATGACAAGGCTACCATCCATTGTAGTAACAAAAATCTCGACTATAGACTACCTTCCATAAAGACAAGGCTACCATCCATTGTAGTAACAAAAATCTCGACAACAGACTACCTTCCATAATGACAACGCTATCATCCATTGGAGTAACAAAAATCTCGACAAAAGACTACCTTCCATAATGAGTGGGCTTCCATCCATTGGAGTAACAAAGATATCGACAACAGACTACCTTTCATAATGACAAGGATACCATCCATTCGAGTAACAAAAATCTCGACAACAGACTACCTTCCATAATGAAAAGTCTACCATCCATTGTAGTAACAAAAATATCGACAACAGACTAGCTTCCATAAAGACAAGGCTACCATCCATTGTAGTAACAAAAATCTCGACAACAGACTACCTTCCATAATGACAAGGCTACCATCCATTGTAGTAACAAAAATCTCGACAACAGACTACCTTCTATAATGATAAGGCTATCATCCATTAGAGTAACAAAGATATCGACAACATACTATCTTTCATAATGACAAGGATACCATCCATTCGAGTAACAAAAATATCCATAAGACACAACCTTCCATAATGACAAGGCTACCATCCATTCGAGTAACAAAAATCTCGACAACAGACTACCTTACATAATGACAAGGCTGCCATCCATTATAGTAACAAAAATATCGATAACAGACTAGCTTCCATAAAGAAAAGGCTACCATCCATTGTAGTAACAAAAATCTCGACAACATACTACCTTCCATAATGACAACGCAATCATCCATTGGAGTAACAAAAATATCGACAATAGACTAGCTTCCATAAAGAGTATGCTACCATCCATTGGAGTAACAAAAATATCGACAACAGACTAGCTTCCATAAAGAGTAGGCTACCATCCATTGGAGTAACAAAGACATCGACAACAGACTACCTTTCATAATGACAAGGCTACCATCCATTCGAGTAACAAAAATCTCGACAACAGACTACCTTCCATAATGACAAGGCTACCATCCGTTGTAGTAACAAAGATATCGACAACATATTATCTTCCATAATGACAAGGCTACCATCCATTGGAGTAACAAAAATCTCGGCAACAAACTACCTTCCATAATGACAAGGGTACCATCCATTGGAGTAACAAAAATATCCACAAGACACAACCTTCCATAATGACAAGGGTACCATCCATTCGAGTAACAAAAATATCGACAACAAACTACCTTACATAATGACAAGGCTACAATCCATTGTAGTAACAAAAATATCGAAAACAAACTAGCTTCCATAAAGACAAGGCTACCATCCATTGTAGTAACAAAAATCTCGACAATAGACTACCTTCCATAATGACAAGGCTACCATCCATTGGGGTAACAAAAATCTCAACAACAGACTACCTTCCATAGTGACAAGGCCACCATCCATTATAGTAACCAAAATCTCGACAACAAACTACCTTTCATAATGGTAAGGCTACCATCCATTGGAGTAACAAAAATATCGACAACAGACTACCTTCCATAATGATTAGGCTACCTTCCATTGGAGTAACAAAGATATCGGTAACGGAGTACCTTTCATAATGACAAGGATACCATCCATTGGAATAACAAAAATCTCGACAACATACTACCTTCCATAATGACAAGGATAACATCCATTGGAGTAACAAAAATCTCGACAATAGACTACCTTCCATAATGACAAGGCTACCATCCATTGTAGTAATAAAGATATATACAACAGACTACCTTCCATAATGACAAGGTTACCATCCATTAGAGTAACAAAAATCTCAAAAATAGACTAACTTCCATAATGACTAGGCTACAATCCATTGGAATAACAAAAATCTCGACAACAGACTACATTCCATAATGACAAGGCTACCATCCGTTGTAGTAATAAAGATATCGACAACATACTATCTTCCATAATGACAAGGCTACCATCCATTGTAGTAACAAAGATATATACAACAGACTACCTTCGATAATGACAAGGCTACCATCCATTGGAGTAACAAAAATCTCAAAAATAGACTACCTTCCATAATGACTAGGCTACAATCCATTGAAATAACAAAAATATCGACAACAGACTACATTCCATAATGACAGGGCTACCATCCATTGGAGTAGCAAAAATCTCGACAACAGACTACCTTCCATAATGACAAGGGTACCATCCATTGGAGTAACAAAAATATCCATAAGACACAACCTTCCATAATGACAAGGCTACCATCCATTGGAGTAACAAAAATCTCGACAACAGACTACCTTCCATAATGACAAGGCTACCATCCATTGTAGTAACAAAAATCTCGACAATAGACTACCTTCCATAAAGACAAGGCTACCATCCATTGTAGTAACAAAAATCTCGACAACAGACTACCTTCCATAATGACAACGCTATCATCCATTGGAGTAACAAAAATCTCGACAAAAGACTACCTTCCATAATGAGTGGGCTTCCATCCATTGGAGTAACCAAGATATCGACAACAGACTACCTTTCATAATGACAAGGATACCATCCATTCGAGTAACAAAAATCTTGACAACAGACTACCTTCCATAATGAAAAGGCTACCATCCATTGTAGTAACAAAAATATCGACAACAGACTAGCTTCCATAAAGACAAGGCTACCATCCATTGTAGTAAAAAAAATCTCGACAACAGACTACCTTTCATAATGACAAGGCTACCATCCATTGTAGTAACAAAAATCTCGACAATAGACTACCTTCCATAATGATAAGGCTATCATCCATTGGAGTAACAAAAATCTCGACAAAAGACTACCTTCCATAATGATTAGGCTACCATCCATTGGAGTAACAAAGATATCAACAACAAACTACCTTTCATAATGACAAGGATATCATCCATTGGAGTAACAAATATCTCGACAACAGGCTACCTTCCATAATGACAAGGCTACCATCCATTGTAGTAACAAAGATATATACAAAATACTACCTTCCATAATGACAAGGCTACCATCCATTGGAGTAACAAAAATCTCGACAACAGACTACCTTCCATAATGACAAGGCTACCATCCGTTATAGTAACAAAGATATCGAAAACATACTACTTTCCATAATGACAAGGCTACCATCCATTGAAGTAATAAAAATCTCGACAACAGACTACCTTTCATAATGACAAGGATACCATCCATTCGAGTAACAAAAATCTCGACAACAGACTACCTTCCATAATGAAAAGGCTACCATCCATTATAGTAACAAAAATATCGACAACAGACTAGCTTCCATAAAGACAAGGCTGCCATCCATTGTAGTAACAAAAATCTCGACAACAGACTACCTTCCATAATCACAAGGCTACCATCCATTGTAGTAACAAAAATCTCGACAACAGACTACCTTCTATAATGATAAGGCTATCATCCATTGGAGTAACAAAGATATCGACAACATACTATCTTTCATAATGACAAGGATACCATCCATTCGAGTAACAAAAATATCCACAAGACACAACCTTCCATAATGACAAGGCTACCATCCATTCGAGTAACAAAAATCTCGACAACAGACTACCTTACATAATGACAAGGCTACCATCCATTATAGTAACAAAAATATCGACAACAGACTAGCTTCCATAAAGAAAAGGCTACCATCCATTGTAGTAACAAAAATCTCGACAACAGACTACCTTGCATAATGACAACGCAATCATCCATTGGAGTAACAAAAATATCGACAATAGACTAGCTTCCATAAAGAGTATGCTACCATCCATTGGAGTAACAAAAATATCGACAACAGACTAGCTTCCATAAAGAGTAGGCTACCATCCATTGGAGTAACAAAGACATCGACAACATACTACCTTTCATAATGACAAGGCTACCATCCATTCGAGTTACAAAAATCTCGACAACAGACTACCTTCCATAATGACAAGGCTACCATCCGTTGTAGTAACAAAGATATCGACAACATATTATCTTCCATAATGACAAGGCTACCATCCATTGGAGTAACAAAAATCTCGGCAACAAACTACCTTCCATAATGACAAGGGTACAATCCATTGGAGTAACAAAAATATCCACAAGACACAACCTTCCATAATGACAAGGGTACCATCCATTCGAGTAACAAAAATATCGACAACAAACTACCTTACATAATGACAAGGCTACAATCCATTGTAGTAACAAAAATATCAAAAACAGACTAGCTTCCATAAAGACAAGGCTACCATCCATTGTAGTAACAAAAATCTCGACAATAGACTACCTTCCATAATGACAAGGCTACCATCCAATCGGGTAACAAAAATCTCAACAACAGACTACCTTCCATAGTGACAAGGCTACCAGCCATTGTAGTAACCAAAATCTCGACAACAAACTACCTTTCATAATGGTAAGGCTACCATCCATTGGAGTAACAAAAATATCGACAACAGACTACCTTCCATAATGATTAGGCTACCTTCCATTGGATAACAAAGATATCGGTAACGGAGTACCTTTCATAATGACAAGGATACCATCCATTGGAATAACAAAAATCTCGACAACATACTACCTTCCATAATGACAAGGATAACATCCATCGGAGTAACAAAAATCTCGACAACAGACTACCTTCCATAATGACAAGGCTACCATCCATTGTAGTAACAAAGATATATACAACAGACTACCTTCCATAATGACAAGGCTACCATCCATTAGAGTAACAAAAATCTCAAAAATAGACTAACTTCCATAATGACTAGGCTACAATCCATTAGAATAACAAAAATCTCGACAACAGACTACATTCCATAATGACAAGGCTACCATCCATTGGAGTAACAAAAATCTCGACAACAGACTACCTTCCATAATGACAAGGGTACCATCCATTGGAGTAACAAAAATATCCATAAGACACAACCTTCCATAATGACAAGGCTACCATCCATTGGAGTAACAAAAATCTCGACAACAGACTACCTTCCATAATGACAAGGCTACCATCCATTGTAGTAACAAAAGTCTCGACAATAGACTACCTTCCATAAAGACAAGGCTACCATCCATTGTAGTAACAAAAATCTCGACAACAGACTACCTTCCATAATGACAACGTAATCATCCATTGGAGTAACCAAAATCTCGACAACAGACTACCTTCCATAATGATAAGGCTATCATCCATCAGAGTAACAAAAAATCTCGACAGAAGACTACCTTCCATAATGATTAGGCTATCATCCATTGGAGTAACAAAGATATCGACAACAAACTACCTTCCATAATGACAAGGCTACCATCCATTGGAGTAACAAAAATCTCGACAACAGACTACCTTCCATAATGACAAGGCTACCATCCGTTGTAGTAACAAAGATATCGAAAACATACTACCTTCCATAATGACAAGGCTACCATCCATTGAAATAATAAAAATCACGACAACAGACTTCCTTCCATAATGACAAGGCTACCATCCATTGGAGTAACAAAAATCTCTTCAATAGACTACCTTCCATAATGACAAGGCTACCATCCATTGTAGTAACAAAAATCTCGACAACAGACTACCTACCATAAGGACAATGCTACCATCCATTGTAGTAACAAAAATCTCTACAAAAGACTACTTTCCATAATAACAATGCTATCATCCATTGGAGTAACAAAAATCTCGACAAAAGACTACTTTCCATAATGAGTAGGCTACCATCCATTGGAGTAACAAAGATATCGACAACATGCTATCTTCCATAATGACAAGGCTTGCATCCATTGGAGTAACAAAAATCTCGGCAACAGACTACCTTCCATAATGACAAGGGTACCATCCATTGGAGTAACAAAAATATCCACAAGACACAACCTTCCATAATGACAAGGCTACCATCCATTCGAGTAACAAAAATCTCGACAACAGACTACCTTACATAATGACAAGGCTACCATCCATTATAGTAACAAAAATATCGACAACAGACTAGCTTCCATAAACACAAGGCTACCATCCATTGTAGTAACAAAAATCTTGACAACAGACTACCTTCCATAATGACAACGCAATCATCCATTGGAGTAACAAAAATATCGACAACAGACTAGCTTCCATAAAGAGTAGGCTACCATCCATTGGAGTAACAAAAATATCGACAATAGACTAGTTTCCATAAAGAGTAGGCTACTATCCATTGGAGTAACAAAGACATCGACAACAGACTACCTTTCATAATGGTAAGGCTACCATCCATTGGAGTAACAAATATGTCGACAATAAACTACCTTCCATAATGACAAGGCTACCATCCATTGGAGTAACAAAATTATCGACGACAGACTACCTTCCATAATGATTAGGCTACCTTCCATTGGAGTAACAAAGATATCGACAATGGAGTACCTTTCATAATGACAAGGATACCATCCATTGGAATAACAAAAATCTCGACAACAGACTACCTTCCATAATGACAAGGATAACATCCATTGGAGTAACAAAAATCTCGACAACAGACTACCTTCCATAATGACAAGGCTACCATCCATTGTAGTAACAAAGATATATACAACAGACTACCTTCCATAATGACAAGGCTACCATCCATTGGAGTAACAAAAATCTCGACAATAGACTACCTTCCATAATGACAACGCAATCATCCATTGGAGTAACAAAAATCTCGACAAAAGACTACCTTCCATAATGAGTGGGCTTCCATCCATTGGAGTAACAAAGATATCGACAACAGACTACCTTTCATAATTGCAAGGATACCATCCATTCGAGTAACCAAAATCTCGACAACAGACTACCTTCCATATTGAAAAGGCTACCATCCATTGTAGTAACAAAAATATCGACAACAGACTAGCTTCCATAAAGACAAGGCTACCATCCATTGTAGTAACAAAAATCTCGACAACAGACTACCTTCCATAACGACAAGGCTAGCATCCATTGTAGTAACAAAAATCTCGACAACAAACTACCTTCCATAATGATAAGGCTATCATCCCTCAGAGTAACAAAAAATCTCGACAAAAGACTACCTTCCATAATGATTAGGCTACCATCCATTGGAGTAACAAAGATATCGACAACAAACTGACTTTCATAATGACAAGGATATCATCCATTGGAGAAACAAATATCTCGACAATAGACTACCTTCCATAATGACAAGGCTACCATCCATTGTAGTAACAAAGATATATACAAAATACTACCTTCCATAATGACAAGGCTACCATCCATTGGAGTAACAAAAATCTCGACAACAAACTACCTTCCATAATGACAAGGATACCATCCGTTGTAGTAACAAAGATATCGAAAACATACTACCTTCCATAATGACAAGGCTACCATCCATTGAAGTAATAAAAATCACGACAACAGACTTCCTTCGATAATGACAAGGCTACCATCCATTGGAGTAACAAAAATCTCTTCAACAGACTACCTTCCATAATGACAAGGCTACAATCCATTGTAGTAACAAAAATCTCGACAACAGACTACCTTCCATAAGGACAAGGCTACCATCCATTGTAGTAACAAAAATCTCGACAAAAGACTACCTTCCATAATGAGTAGGCTACCATCCATTGGAGTAACAAAGATATCGACAACATACACACTTCCATAATGTCAAGGCTAGCATCCATTGGAGTAATAAAAATCTCGGCAACAGACTACCTTCCATAATGACAAGGGTACCATCCATTTGAGTAACAAAAATATCCACAAGACACAACCTTCCATAATAATAAGGCTACCATCCATTCGAGTAACAAAAATCTCGACAACAGACTACCGTACATAATATCAAGGCTACCATCCATTATAGTAACAAAAATATCGACAACAGACTAGCTTCCATAAAGACAAGGCTACCATCCATTGTAGTAACAAAAATCTCGACAACAGACTACCTTCCATAATGACAACGCAATCATCCATTGGAGAAACAAAAATATCGAAAACAGACTAGCTTCCATAAAGACAAGGCTACCATCCATTGGAGTAAAAAAAATATCAACAACAGACTAGTTTCCATAAAGAGTAGGCTACCATCCATTGGAGTAACAAAGACATCGACAACAGACTAACTTTCATAATGGTAAGGCTAACATCCATTGGAGTAACAAATATGTCGAGAATAGACTACCTTCCATAATGACAAGGCTACCATCCATTGGAGTAACAAAAATATCGATAACAGACTACCTTCCATAATGATTAGGCTACCTTCCATTGGAGTAACAAAGATATCGACAACGGAGTACCTTCCATAATGACAAGGATAACATCCATTAGAGTAACAAAAATCTCGACAACAGACTACCTTCCATAATGACAAGGCTACCATCCATTGTAGTAACAAAGATATATACAACATACTAGCTTCCATAAAGACAAGGCTACCATCCATTGTAGTAACAAAAATATCGACAACAGACTACCTTCCATAATGACAACGCAATCATCCATTGGAGTAACAAAAATATCGACAACAAACTAGCTTCCATAAAGAGTAGGCTACCATCCATTGGAGTAACAAAAATATCGACAACAGACTAGTTTCCATAAAGAGTAGGCTACTATCCATTGGAGTAACAAAGACATCGACAACAGACTACCTTTCATAATGGTAAGGCTACCATCCATTGGAGTAACAAATATGTCGACAATAGACTACCTTCCATAATGACAAGGCTACCATCCATTGGAGTAACAAAAATATCGACAACAGAGTACCTTCCATAATGATTAGGCTACCTTCCATTGGAGTAACAAAGATACCGACAAAGGAGTACCTTTCATAATGACAAGGATACCATCCATTGGAATAACAAAAATCTCGACAACAGACTACCTTCCATAATGACAAGGATAACATCCATTGAAGTAACAAAAATCTCGACAACAGACTACCTTCCATAATGACAAGGCTACCATCCATTGTAGTAACAAAGATATATACAACAGGCTACCTTCCATAATGACAAGGCTACCGTCCATTGGAGTAACAAAAATCTCAAAAATAGACTACCTTCCATAATGATAGGCTACAATCCATTGGAATAACAAAAATCTCGACAACAGACTACATTCCATAATGACAAGGCTACCATCCATTGGAGTAAGAAAAATATCGACAACAGAATACCTTCCATAATGACAAGGGTACCATCGATTGGAGTAACAAAAATATCCATAAGACACAACCTTTCATAATGATAAGGCTACCATCCATTGGAGTAACAAAAATCTCGACAACAGACTACCTTCCATAATGACAATGCAATCATCCATTGGAGTAACAAAAATCTCGACAGAAGACTACCTTCCATAATGAGTGGGCTTCCATCCTTTGGTGTAACAAAGATATCGACAACAGACTACCTTTCATAATTGCAAGGATACCATCCATTCGAGTAACAAAAATCTCGACAACAGACTACCTTCCATAATGAAAAGGCTACCATCCATATTAGTAACAAAAATATCGACAACAGACTAGCTTCCATAAAGACAAGGCTACCATCCATTGTAGTAACAAAAATCTGGACAACAGACTACCTTCCATAATGACAAGGCTACCATCCATTGTAGTAACAAAAATCTCGACAACAGACTACCTTCCATAATGAAAAGGCTATCATCCCTCAGATTAACAAAAAATCTCGACAAAGACTACCTTCCATAATGATTAGGCTACCATCCATTGGAGTAACAAAGATATCGACAACAAACTAACTTTCATAATGACAAGGATATCATCCATTGGAGTAACAAATATCTCGACAATAGACTACCTTCCATAATGACAAGGCTACCATCCATTGTAGTAACAAAGATATATACAAAATACTACCTTCCATAATGACAAGGCTAACATCCATTGGAGTAACAAAAATCTCGACAACAAACTACCTTCCATAATGACAAGGCTACCATCCGTTGTAGTAACAAAGATATCGAAAACATACTACCTTCCATAATGACAAGGCTACCATCCATTGAAGTAATAAAAATCACGACAACAGACTTCCTTCCATAATGACAAGGCTACCATCCATTGGAGTAACAAAAATCTCTTCAACAGACTACCTTCCATAATGACAAGGCTACCATCCATTGTAGTAACAAAAATTTCGACAACAGACTACCTTGCATAAGGACAAGGCTACCATCCATTGTAGTAACAAAAATCTCGACAAAAGACTACTGTCCATAATGAGTAGGCTACCATCCATTGGAGTAACAAAGATATCGACAACATACTATCTTCCATAATGACAAGGCTAGCATCCATTGGAGTAACAAAAATCTCGGCAACAGACTACCTTCCATAATGACAACGGTACCATCCATTCGAGTAACAAAAATATCCACAAGACACAACCTTCCATAATGATGAGGCTACCATCCATTCGAGTAACAAAAATCTCGACAACAGACTACCTTACATAATGACAAGGCTACCATCCATTATAGTAACAAAAATATCGACAACAAACTAGCTTCCATAAAGACAAGCTACCATCCATTGTAGTAACAAAAATCTCGACAATAGACTACCTTCCATAATGACAACGCAATCATCCATTGGAGAAACAAAAATATAGACAACAGACTAGCTTCCATAAAGACAAGGCTACCATCCATTGGAGTAACAAAAATATCGACAACAGACTAGTTTCCATAAAGAGTAGGCTACAATCCATTGGAGTAACAAAGACATCGACAACAGAATACCTTTCATAATGGTAAGGCTACCATCCATTGGAGTAACAAATATGTCGATAATAGACTACCTTCCATAATGACAAGGCTACCATCCATTGGAGTAACAAAAATATCGACAACAGACTACCTTCCATAATGATTAGGCTACCTTCCATTGGAGTAACAAAGATATCGACAACGGAGTACCTTTCATAATGACAAGGATACCATCCATTGGAATAACAAAAATCTCGACAACAGACTACCTTCCATAATGACAAGGATAACATCCATTGGAGTAACAAAAATCTCGACAACAAACTACCTTCCATAATGACAAGGCTACCATCCATTGTTGTAATAAAGATATATACAACAGACTATCTTCCATAATGACAAGGCTACCATCCATTGGAGTAACAAAAATCTCAAAAATAGACTACCTTCCATAATGACTAGGCTACAATCCATTGGAATAACAAAAATCTCGACAACAGACTACATTCCATAATGACAAGGCTACCATCCATTGGAGTAACAAAAATCTCGACAACAGACTACCTTCCATAATGACAAGGGTGTCATCCATTGGAGTAACAAAAATATCCATAAGACACAACCTTCTATAATGACAAGGCTACCATCCATTGGAGTAACAAAAATCTCGACAACAAACTACCTTCCATAATGGCAAGGCTACCATCGATTGTAGTAACAAAAATCTCGACAATAGACTACCTTCCATAAAGAAAAGGCTACCATCCATTGTAGTAACAAAAATCTCGACAACAGACTAACTTCCATAATGACAACGCAATCATCAATTGGAGTAACCAAAATCTCGACAAAAGACTACCTTCCATAATGAGTGGGCTTCCATCCATTGGAGTAACAAAGATAACGACAACAGACTACCTTTCATAATGACAAGGATACCATCCATTCGAGTAACAAAAATCTCGACAACAGACAACCTTCCATAATGAAAAGGCTACCATCCATTGTAGTAACAAAAATATCGACAACAGACTAGCTTCCATAAAGACAAGGCTACCATCCATTGTAGTAACAAAAATCTCGACAATAGACTACCTTCCATAATGACAAGGCTACCATCCATTGTAGTAACAAAAATCTCGACAAAAGACTACCTTCCATAATGATTAGGCTACCATCCATTGGAGTAACAAAGATATCGACAACAAACTACCTTTCATAATGACAAGGATAGCAACCATTGGAGTAACAAATATCTCGACAACAAACTACCTTCCATAATGACAAGGCTAACATCCATTGTAGTAACAAAGATATATACAAAATACTACCTTCCATATTGCCAAGGCTACCATCTGTTGGAGTAACAAAAATCTCGACAATAAACTACCTTCCATAAAGACAAGGCTACCATCCATTGTAGTAACAAAAATCTCGACAACAGACTACCTTCCATAATGACAACGTAATCATCCATTGGAGTAACCAAAATCTCGACAACAGACTACCTTCCATAATGATAAGGCTATCATCCATCAGAGTAACAAAAAATCTCGACAGAAGACTACCTTCCATAATGATTAGGCTATCATCCATTGGAGTAACAAAGATATCGACAACAAACTACCTTCCATAATGACAAGGCTACCATCCATTGGAGTAACAAAAATCTCGACAACAGACTACCTTCCATAATGACAAGGCTACCATCCGTTGTAGTAACAAAGATATCGAAAACATACTACCTTCCATAATGACAAGGCTACCATCCATTGAAATAATAAAAATCACGACAACAGACTTCCTTCCATAATGACAAGGCTACCATCCATTGGAGTAACAAAAATCTCTTCAATAGACTACCTTCCATAATGACAAGGCTACCATCCATTGTAGTAACAAAAATCTCGACAACAGACTACCTACCATAAGGACAATGCTACCATCCATTGTAGTAACAAAAATCTCTACAAAAGACTACTTTCCATAATAACAATGCTATCATCCATTGGAGTAACAAAAATCTCGACAAAAGACTACCTTCCATAATGAGTAGGCTACCATCCATTGGAGTAACAAAGATATCGACAACATGCTATCTTCCATAATGACAAGGCTTGCATCCATTGGAGTAACAAAAATCTCGGCAACAGACTACCTTCCATAATGACAAGGGTACCATCCATTGGAGTAACAAAAATATCCACAAGACACAACCTTCCATAATGACAAGGCTACCATCCATTCGAGTAACAAAAATCTCGACAACAGACTACCTTACATAATGACAAGGCTACCATCCATTATAGTAACAAAAATATCGACAACAGACTAGCTTCCATAAACACAAGGCTACCATCCATTGTAGTAACAAAAATCTTGACAACAGACTACCTTCCATAATGACAACGCAATCATCCATTGGAGTAACAAAAATATCGACAACAGACTAGCTTCCATAAAGAGTAGGCTACCATCCATTGGAGTAACAAAAATATCGACAATAGACTAGTTTCCATAAAGAGTAGGCTACTATCCATTGGAGTAACAAAGACATCGACAACAGACTACCTTTCATAATGGTAAGGCTACCATCCATTGGAGTAACAAATATGTCGACAATAAACTACCTTCCATAATGACAAGGCTACCATCCATTGGAGTAACAAAATTATCGACGACAGACTACCTTCCATAATGATTAGGCTACCTTCCATTGGAGTAACAAAGATATCGACAATGGAGTACCTTTCATAATGACAAGGATACCATCCATTGGAATAACAAAAATCTCGACAACAGACTACCTTCCATAATGACAAGGATAACATCCATTGGAGTAACAAAAATCTCGACAACAGACTACCTTCCATAATGACAAGGCTACCATCCATTGTAGTAACAAAGATATATACAACAGACTACCTTCCATAATGACAAGGCTACCATCCATTGGAGTAACAAAAATCTCGACAATAGACTACCTTCCATAATGACAACGCAATCATCCATTGGAGTAACAAAAATCTCGACAAAAGACTACCTTCCATAATGAGTGGGCTTCCATCCATTGGAGTAACAAAGATATCGACAACAGACTACCTTTCATAATTGCAAGGATACCATCCATTCGAGTAACCAAAATCTCGACAACAGACTACCTTCCATATTGAAAAGGCTACCATCCATTGTAGTAACAAAAATATCGACAACAGACTAGCTTCCATAAAGACAAGGCTACCATCCATTGTAGTAACAAAAATCTCGACAACAGACTACCTTCCATAATGACAAGGCTAGCATCCATTGTAGTAACAAAAATCTCGACAACAAACTACCTTCCATAATGATAAGGCTATCATCCCTCAGAGTAACAAAAAATCTCGACAAAAGACTACCTTCCATAATGATTAGGCTACCATCCATTGGAGTAACAAAGATATCGACAACAAACTGACTTTCATAATGACAAGGATATCATCCATTGGAGAAACAAATATCTCGACAATAGACTACCTTCCATAATGACAAGGCTACCATCCATTGTAGTAACAAAGATATATACAAAATACTACCTTCCATAATGACAAGGCTACCATCCATTGGAGTAACAAAAATCTCGACAACAAACTACCTTCCATAATGACAAGGATACCATCCGTTGTAGTAACAAAGATATCGAAAACATACTACCTTCCATAATGACAAGGCTACCATCCATTGAAGTAATAAAAATCACGACAACAGACTTCCTTCGATAATGACAAGGCTACCATCCATTGGAGTAACAAAAATCTCTTCAACAGACTACCTTCCATAATGACAAGGCTACAATCCATTGTAGTAACAAAAATCTCGACAACAGACTACCTTCCATAAGGACAAGGCTACCATCCATTGTAGTAACAAAAATCTCGACAAAAGACTACCTTCCATAATGAGTAGGCTACCATCCATTGGAGTAACAAAGATATCGACAACATACACACTTCCATAATGTCAAGGCTAGCATCCATTGGAGTAATAAAAATCTCGGCAACAGACTACCTTCCATAATGACAAGGGTACCATCCATTTGAGTAACAAAAATATCCACAAGACACAACCTTCCATAATAATAAGGCTACCATCCATTCGAGTAACAAAAATCTCGACAACAGACTACCGTACATAATATCAAGGCTACCATCCATTATAGTAACAAAAATATCGACAACAGACTAGCTTCCATAAAGACAAGGCTACCATCCATTGTAGTAACAAAAATCTCGACAACAGACTACCTTCCATAATGACAACGCAATCATCCATTGGAGAAACAAAAATATCGAAAACAGACTAGCTTCCATAAAGACAAGGCTACCATCCATTGGAGTAAAAAAAATATCAACAACAGACTAGTTTCCATAAAGAGTAGGCTACCATCCATTGGAGTAACAAAGACATCGACAACAGACTAACTTTCATAATGGTAAGGCTAACATCCATTGGAGTAACAAATATGTCGAGAATAGACTACCTTCCATAATGACAAGGCTACCATCCATTGGAGTAACAAAAATATCGATAACAGACTACCTTCCATAATGATTAGGCTACCTTCCATTGGAGTAACAAAGATATCGACAACGGAGTACCTTCCATAATGACAAGGATAACATCCATTAGAGTAACAAAAATCTCGACAACAGACTACCTTCCATAATGACAAGGCTACCATCCATTGTAGTAACAAAGATATATACAACATACTAGCTTCCATAAAGACAAGGCTACCATCCATTGTAGTAACAAAAATATCGACAACAGACTACCTTCCATAATGACAACGCAATCATCCATTGGAGTAACAAAAATATCGACAACAAACTAGCTTCCATAAAGAGTAGGCTACCATCCATTGGAGTAACAAAAATATCGACAACAGACTAGTTTCCATAAAGAGTAGGCTACTATCCATTGGAGTAACAAAGACATCGACAACAGACTACCTTTCATAATGGTAAGGCTACCATCCATTGGAGTAACAAATATGTCGACAATAGACTACCTTCCATAATGACAAGGCTACCATCCATTGGAGTAACAAAAATATCGACAACAGAGTACCTTCCATAATGATTAGGCTACCTTCCATTGGAGTAACAAAGATACCGACAAAGGAGTACCTTTCATAATGACAAGGATACCATCCATTGGAATAACAAAAATCTCGACAACAGACTACCTTCCATAATGACAAGGATAACATCCATTGAAGTAACAAAAATCTCGACAACAGACTACCTTCCATAATGACAAGGCTACCATCCATTGTAGTAACAAAGATATATACAACAGGCTACCTTCCATAATGACAAGGCTACCGTCCATTGGAGTAACAAAAATCTCAAAAATAGACTACCTTCCATAATGATAGGCTACAATCCATTGGAATAACAAAAATCTCGACAACAGACTACATTCCATAATGACAAGGCTACCATCCATTGGAGTAAGAAAAATATCGACAACAGAATACCTTCCATAATGACAAGGGTACCATCGATTGGAGTAACAAAAATATCCATAAGACACAACCTTTCATAATGATAAGGCTACCATCCATTGGAGTAACAAAAATCTCGACAACAGACTACCTTCCATAATGACAATGCAATCATCCATTGGAGTAACAAAAATCTCGACAGAAGACTACCTTCCATAATGAGTGGGCTTCCATCCTTTGGAGTAACAAAGATATCGACAACAGACTACCTTTCATAATTGCAAGGATACCATCCATTCGAGTAACAAAAATCTCGACAACAGACTACCTTCCATAATGAAAAGGCTACCATCCATATTAGTAACAAAAATATCGACAACAGACTAGCTTCCATAAAGACAAGGCTACCATCCATTGTAGTAACAAAAATCTGGACAACAGACTACCTTCCATAATGACAAGGCTACCATCCATTGTAGTAACAAAAATCTCGACAACAGACTACCTTCCATAATGAAAAGGCTATCATCCCTCAGATTAACAAAAAATCTCGACAAAGACTACCTTCCATAATGATTAGGCTACCATCCATTGGAGTAACAAAGATATCGACAACAAACTAACTTTCATAATGACAAGGATATCATCCATTGGAGTAACAAATATCTCGACAATAGACTACCTTCCATAATGACAAGGCTACCATCCATTGTAGTAACAAAGATATATACAAAATACTACCTTCCATAATGACAAGGCTAACATCCATTGGAGTAACAAAAATCTCGACAACAAACTACCTTCCATAATGACAAGGCTACCATCCGTTGTAGTAACAAAGATATCGAAAACATACTACCTTCCATAATGACAAGGCTACCATCCATTGAAGTAATAAAAATCACGACAACAGACTTCCTTCCATAATGACAAGGCTACCATCCATTGGAGTAACAAAAATCTCTTCAACAGACTACCTTCCATAATGACAAGGCTACCATCCATTGTAGTAACAAAAATTTCGACAACAGACTACCTTGCATAAGGACAAGGCTACCATCCATTGTAGTAACAAAAATCTCGACAAAAGACTACTGTCCATAATGAGTAGGCTACCATCCATTGGAGTAACAAAGATATCGACAACATACTATCTTCCATAATGACAAGGCTAGCATCCATTGGAGTAACAAAAATCTCGGCAACAGACTACCTTCCATAATGACAACGGTACCATCCATTCGAGTAACAAAAATATCCACAAGACACAACCTTCCATAATGATGAGGCTACCATCCATTCGAGTAACAAAAATCTCGACAACAGACTACCTTACATAATGACAAGGCTACCATCCATTATAGTAACAAAAATATCGACAACAAACTAGCTTCCATAAAGACAAGCTACCATCCATTGTAGTAACAAAAATCTCGACAATAGACTACCTTCCATAATGACAACGCAATCATCCATTGGAGAAACAAAAATATAGACAACAGACTAGCTTCCATAAAGACAAGGCTACCATCCATTGGAGTAACAAAAATATCGACAACAGACTAGTTTCCATAAAGAGTAGGCTACAATCCATTGGAGTAACAAAGACATCGACAACAGAATACCTTTCATAATGGTAAGGCTACCATCCATTGGAGTAACAAATATGTCGATAATAGACTACCTTCCATAATGACAAGGCTACCATCCATTGGAGTAACAAAAATATCGACAACAGACTACCTTCCATAATGATTAGGCTACCTTCCATTGGAGTAACAAAGATATCGACAACGGAGTACCTTTCATAATGACAAGGATACCATCCATTGGAATAACAAAAATCTCGACAACAGACTACCTTCCATAATGACAAGGATAACATCCATTGGAGTAACAAAAATCTCGACAACAAACTACCTTCCATAATGACAAGGCTACCATCCATTGTTGTAATAAAGATATATACAACAGACTATCTTCCATAATGACAAGGCTACCATCCATTGGAGTAACAAAAATCTCAAAAATAGACTACCTTCCATAATGACTAGGCTACAATCCATTGGAATAACAAAAATCTCGACAACAGACTACATTCCATAATGACAAGGCTACCATCCATTGGAGTAACAAAAATCTCGACAACAGACTACCTTCCATAATGACAAGGGTGTCATCCATTGGAGTAACAAAAATATCCATAAGACACAACCTTCTATAATGACAAGGCTACCATCCATTGGAGTAACAAAAATCTCGACAACAAACTACCTTCCATAATGGCAAGGCTACCATCGATTGTAGTAACAAAAATCTCGACAATAGACTACCTTCCATAAAGAAAAGGCTACCATCCATTGTAGTAACAAAAATCTCGACAACAGACTAACTTCCATAATGACAACGCAATCATCAATTGGAGTAACCAAAATCTCGACAAAAGACTACCTTCCATAATGAGTGGGCTTCCATCCATTGGAGTAACAAAGATAACGACAACAGACTACCTTTCATAATGACAAGGATACCATCCATTCGAGTAACAAAAATCTCGACAACAGACAACCTTCCATAATGAAAAGGCTACCATCCATTGTAGTAACAAAAATATCGACAACAGACTAGCTTCCATAAAGACAAGGCTACCATCCATTGTAGTAACAAAAATCTCGACAATAGACTACCTTCCATAATGACAAGGCTACCATCCATTGTAGTAACAAAAATCTCGACAAAAGACTACCTTCCATAATGATTAGGCTACCATCCATTGGAGTAACAAAGATATCGACAACAAACTACCTTTCATAATGACAAGGATAGCAACCATTGGAGTAACAAATATCTCGACAACAAACTACCTTCCATAATGACAAGGCTAACATCCATTGTAGTAACAAAGATATATACAAAATACTACCTTCCATATTGCCAAGGCTACCATCTGTTGGAGTAACAAAAATCTCGACAATAAACTACCTTCCATAATGACAAGGCTACCATCCGTTGTAGTAACAAAGATATCGAAAACATACTACCTTCCATATTGACAAGGCTACCATCCATGGAAGTAATAAAAATCACGACAACATACTTCCTTCCATAACGACAAGGCTACCATCCATTGTAGTAACAAAAATCTCGACAACAGACTACCTTTCATAGGGACAAGGCTACCATCCATTGTAGTAACAAAAATCTCGACAACGGACTACCTTCCATAATGACAACTTTATCATCCATTGGAGTAACAAAAATCTCGACAAAAGACTACCTTCCATAATGAGTAGGCTACCATCCATTAGAGTAACACAGATATCGACAACATACTATCTTCCATAATGACAAGGCTAACATCCATTGGAGTAACAAAAATCTCGGCAACAGAATACCTTCCATAATGACTAGGGTACCATCCATTGGAGTAACAAAAATATCCACAAGACACAACCTTCCATAATGACAAGGCTACCATCCACTCGAGTAACAAAAATCTCGACAGCAGACTACCTTACATAATGACAAGGCTACCATCCAATGTAGTAACAAAAATCTCGACAACAGACTACCTTCCATAAGGACAAGGCTACCATCCATTGTAGTTACAAAAATCTCGACAAAAGACTACCTTCCATAATGAGTAGGCTACCATCCATTGGAGTAACAAAGATATCGACAACATACTATCTTCCATAATGACAAGGCTAGCATCCATTGGAGTAACAAAAATCTCGGCAACAAACTACCTTCCATAATGACAAGGGTACCATCCATTCGAGTAACAAAAATATCCACAAGACACAACCTTCCATAATGACAAGGCTACCATCCATTCGAGTAACAAAAATCTCGACAACAGACTACCTTCCATAATTACAAGGCTACCATCCGTTGTAGTAACAAAGATATCGACAACATACTATCTTCCATAATGACAAGGGTACCATCCATTGGAGTAACAAAAATCTCGGCAATAAACTACCTTCTATAATGACAAGGGTACCATCCATTGGAGTAACAAAAATATCCACAAGACACAACCTTCCATAATGACAAGGGTACCATCCATTCTATTAAAAAAAATATCGACAACAAACTACCTTACCTAATGACAAGGCTACAATCCATTGTAGTAACAAAAATATCGACAACAGACTAGCTTCTATAAAGACAAGGCTACCATCCATTGTAGTAACAAAAATCTCGACAACAGACTACCGTCCATGATGACAAGGCTACCATCGATTGGGGTAACAAAAATCTCAACAACGGACTACCTTCCATAATGACAAGGCTACCATAAATTTTGTAGTAACCAAAATCTCGACAACAAACTACCTTTCATAATGGTAAGGCTACCATCCATTGGAGTAACAAATATATCGACAACAGACTACCTTCCATAATGACAAGCCTACCATCCATTGGAGTAACAAAAATATCGACAACAGACTACCTTCTATAATGATTAGGCTACCTTCCATTGGAGTAACAAAGATATCGACAACGGAGTACCTTTTATAATGACAAGGATACCATCCATTGGAATATAAAAAATTTCAACAACTGACTACCTTCCATAATGACAAGGCTACCATCCATTGTAGTAACAAAGATATATACAACAGACTACCTTCCATAATGACAAGGCTACCATCCATTGGAGTAACAAAAATCTCAAAAATAGACTACCTTCCATAATGACTAGGCTATAATCCATTGGAATAACAAAAATCTCGACAACAGACTACATTCCATAAGGACAAGGCTACCATCCATTGGAGTAACAAAAATATCGACAACATACTACCTTCCATAATGACAAGGGTACCATCCATTGAAGTAACAAAAAAATCCAACAGACACAACCTTCCATAATGACAAGGCTACCATCCATTGGAGTAACAAAAATCTCGACAATAGACTACCTTCCATAATGACAAGGCTACCATCCATTGTAGTAACAAAAATATCGACAATAGACTACCTTCCATAAAGACAAGGCTACCATCCATTGTAGTAACAAAAATCTCGACAATAGACTACCTTCCATAATGACAACGCAATCATCCATTGGAGTAACAAAGATATCGACAACAGACTACCTTTCATAATGACAAGGATACCATCCATTCGAGTAATAAAAATATCGACAACAGACTACCTTACATAATGACAAGGCTACAATCCATTATAGTAACAAAAATATCGACAATAGACTAGCTTCCATAAAGACAAGGCTACCATCCATTGTAGTAACAAAAATCTCGACAACAGACTACCTTCCATAATGACAAGGCTACCATCCATTGGGTAACAAAAATCTCGATAACAGACTACCTTCCATAATGACAAGGCTACCATCCATTGTTGTAACCAAAATCTCGACAACAAACTACCTTCCATAATGGTAAGGCTACCATCCATTGGAGTAACATATATGTCGACAAAAGACTACCTTCCATAATGACAAGGCTACCATCCATTGGAGTAACAAAAATATCGACAATAGACTACCTTCCATAATGATTAGGCTACCATCCATTGGAGTAACAAAGATATCAACAACGGAGTACCTTTCATAATGACAAGGATACCATCCATTGGAATAACAAAAATCTCGACAACAGACTACCTTCCCTAATGAAAATGATACCATCCATTGGAGTAACAAAAATCTCGACAACAGACTACCTTCCATAATGACAAGGCTACCATCCATTGTAGTATCAAAGATATATAAAACAGACTACCTTCCATAATGACTAGGCTACAATCCATTGGAATAACAAAAATCTCGACAACATACTAAATTCCATAATGACAAGGCTACCATCCATTGGAGTAACAAAAATCTCGACAACAGACTATCTTCCATAATGACAAGGGTACCATCCATTGGGGTAACAAAAATATCCATAAGACACAACCTTCCATAATGACAAGGCTACCATCCATTGGAGTAACAAAAATCTCGACAACAGACTACCTTCCATAATGACAAGGCTACCATCCATTGTAGTAACAAAAATCTCGACAACAGACTACCTTCCATAAAAACAAGGCTACCATCCATTATAGTACCAAAAAATCTCGACAATAGACTACCTTCCATAATGACAATGCTATCATCCATTGGAGTTACAAAAATCTAGACAAAAGACTACCTTCCATAATGAGTGGGATTCCATCCATTTGAGTAACAAAGATATCGACAACAGACTACCTTTCATAATGAAAATGCTACCATCCATTCGAGTAACAAAAATCTCGACAACAGACTACCTTCCATAATGAAAAGGCTACCATCCATTGTAGTAACAAAAATCTCAACAATAGACTACCTTCCATAATGACAAGGCTACCATCCATTGTAGTAACATAAATCTCGACAACAGACTACCTTCCATAATGACAAGGCTATCATCCATTGGAGTAACAAAAATCTCGACAAAAGACTACCTTCCATAATGATTAGGCTACCATCCATTGGAGTAACAAAGATATCGACAACAGACTACCTTTCATAATGACAAGGATATCATCCATAGGAGTAACAAATATCTCGACAATAGACTACCTTCCATAATGACAAGGCTACCATCCATTCGAGTAACAAAAATATCGACAACAAACTACCTTACATTATGACAAGGCTACAATCCATTGTAGTAAAAAAAATATCGACAACAGACTAGCTTCCTTAAAGACAAGGCTACCATCCATTGTAGTAACAAAAATCTCGACAACAGACTACCTTCCATAATGACAAGGCTACCATCCATTGGGGTAACAAAAATCTCGACAACAAACTACCTTCCATAATGACAAGGCAACCATCCATTGTAGTAACCAAAATCTCGACAACAAACTACCTTCCATAATGGTAAGGCTACCATCCATTGGAGTAACAAATATGTCGACAAAAGACTACCTTCCATAATGACAAGGCTACCATCCATTGGAGTAACAAAAATATCGACAACAGACTACCTTATATAATGATTAGGCTACGATCCATTGGAGTAACAAAGATATTGACAATGGCGTACCTTTCATAATGACAAGAATACCATCCATTGGAATAACAAAAATCTTGACAACAGACTACCTTCAATAATGACAATTATACCATCCATTGGAGTAACAAAAATCTCGACAACAGACTACCTTCCATAATGACAAGGGTACCATCCATTGGAGTAACAAAAATATCCATAAGACACAACCTTCCATAATGACAAGGCTACCATCCATTGGAGTAAAAAAAATCTCGACAACAAACTACCTTCCATAATGACAAGGCTACCATCCATTGTAGTAACAAAAATCTCGACAACAGACTACCTTCCATAAAGACAAGGCTACCATCCATTATAGTAACAAAAATCTCGAAAAAAGACTACCTTCCATAATGACAATGCTATCATCCATTGGAGTAACAAAAATATCGACAAAAGGCTACCTTCCATAATTAGTGGGCTTCCATCCATTGGAGTAACAAAGATATCGACAACAGACTACCTTTCATAATGACAATGCTACCATCCATTCGAGTAACAAAAATTTCGACAACAGACTACCTTCCATAATGAAAAGGCTACCATCCATTGTAGTAACAAAAATATTGACAATAGACTAGCTTCCATTAAGACAAGGCTACAATCCATTGTAGTAACAAAAATATCGAAAACAGACTAGCTTCCATAAAGACAAGGCTTCCATCCATTGTAGTTACAAAAATCTCGACAACAGACTACCTTCCATAATGACAAGGCTACCATCCATTGGGGTAACAAAAATATCGACAACAAACTACCTTCCATAATGACAAGGCAACAATCCATTGTAGTAACCAAAATCTCGACAACAAACTACCTTCCATAATGGTAAGGCTACCATCCATTGGAGTAACAAATATGTCGACAATAGACTACCTTCCATAATGATTAGGCTACCATTCATTGGAGTAACAAAGATATTGATAATGGAGTACCTTTCATAATGACAAGGATACCATCCATTGGAATAACAACAATCTCGACAACAGACTACCTTCCATAATGACAATGATACCATCATTTGGAGTAAGAAAAATCTCGACAACAGACTACCTTCCATAATGACAAGGTTACCATCCATTGGAGTAACAAAAATATCCATAAGACACAACCTTCCATAATGACAAGGCTACCATCCATTGGAGTAACAAAAATCTCGACAACTGACTACCTTCCATAAAGACAAGGCTATCATCCATTATAGTAACAAAAATCTCGACAACAGACTACCTTCCATAATGACAATGCTATCATCCATTGGAGTAACAAAAATCTCAACAAAAGAATACCTTCCATAATGAGTGGGCTTCCATCCATTGGAGTAACAAAGATATCGACAACTGACTACCTTTCATAATGACAAGGCTACCATCCATTCGAGTAACAAAAATCTCGACAACAGACTACCTTCCATAATGAAAAGGCTACCATCCATTGTAATAAAAAAAATATTGACAACAAACTAGCTTCCATTAAGACAAGGCTACCATTCATTGTAGTAACAAAAATCTTGACAACAGACTACCTTCCATAATGACAAGGCTACCATCCATTGTAGTAACAAAAATCTCTACAACAAACTACCTTCTATAATGACAAGGCTATCATCCATTGGAATAACAAAAATCTCGACAAAAGACTACCTTCAATAATGATTAGGCTACCATCCATTAAAGTAACAAAGATATCGACAACAGACTACCTTTCATAATGACAAGGATATCATCCATTGGAGTAACAAATATCTCGACAACAGACTACCTTCCATAATGACAAGGCTACCATCCATTGTAGTAACAAAAATCTCGACAACAGACTACCTTCCATAAAGACAAGGCTACCATCCATTATAGTAACAAAAATCTCGACAATAGACTACCTTCCATAATGACAATGCTATCATCCATTGGAGTAACAAAAATCTCGACAAAAGACTACCTTCCATAATGATTGGGATTCCATCCATTGGAGTAACAAAGATATCGAAAACAGACTACCTTTCATAATGACAAGGCTACCATCCATTCGAGTAACAAAAATCTCGACAACAGACTACCTTCCATAATGAAAAGGCTACCATCCATTGTAGTATCAAAAATTTTAACAACAGACTAGCTTCCATTAAGACAAGGCTACCATCCATTGTAGTAACAAAAATCTCGACAACAGACTTCCTTCCATAATTACAAGGCTACCATCCATTGTAGTAACAAAAATCTCGACAACAGACTACCTTCCATAATGACAACGCTATCATCCATTGGAGTAACAAAAATCTCGACAACAAACTACCTTCCATAATGACAAGGCTATCATTGATTGGAGTAACAAATATCTCGACAAAAGACTACCTTCCATAATGATTAGGCTACCATCCATTGGAGTAACAAAGATATCGACAAAAGACTACCTTTTATAATGACAAGGATATCATCCATTGGAGTAACAAATATCTCGACAACAGACTACCTTCCATAATGACAAGGCTACCCTCCATTGTAGTAACAAAGATATATACAAAATACTACCTTCCATAATGACAAGGCTACCATCCATTCGAGTAACAAAAATATCGACAACAGACTACCTTACATAATGACAAGGCTACAATCCATTGTAGTAACAAAAATATCGACAACGGACTAGCTTCCATAAAGACAAGGCTACCATCCATTGTAGTAACAAAAATCTCGACAACAGACTACCTTCCATAATGACAAGGCTACCATCCATTGGGGTAACAAAAATCTCGACAACATACTACCTTCCATAATGACAAGGCTAACATCCATTGTAGTAACCAAAATCTCGACAACAAACTACCTTCCATAATGGTAAGGCTACCAACCATTGGAGTAACAAATATGTCAACAAAAGACTACCTTCCATAAGGACAAGGCTACCATCCCTTAGAATAACAAAAATATCGACAACAGACTACCTTCCATAATGATTAGGCTACCATCCATTGGAGTAACAAAGATATCGACAATGGAGTACCTTTCATAATGACAAGGATACCATCCATTGGAATAACAAAAATCTCGACAACAAAGTACCTTCCATAATGACAATGATACCATCCATTGGAGTAACAAAAATCTTAACAACAAACTACCTTCCATTGGAGTAACAAAAATATCCATAAGACACAACCTTCCATAATGACAAGGCTACCATCCATTGGAGTAACAAAAATCTCGACAACAGACTACCTTCCATAATGACAAGACTACCATCCATTGTAGTAACAAAAATCTTGACAACAGACTACCTTCCATAAAGACAAGGCTACCATCCATTATAGTAACAAAAATCTCGACAACATACTACCTTCCATAATGACAATGCTATCATCCATTGGAGTAACAAAAATCTCGACAAAAGATTACCTTCCATAATGAGTGGGCTTCCATCAATTGGAGTAACAAAGATATCGACAACAGACTACCCTTCATAATGACAAGGCTACCATCCATTCGAGTAACAAAAATCACGACAACAGACTACCTTCCATAATGAAAAGGCTACCATCCATTGTAGTAACAAAAATATTGACAATAGACTAGCTTCCATTAAGACAAGGCTACCATCCATTGTAGTAACAAAAATCTCGACAACAGACTACCTTCCATAATAACAAGGCTACCATCCATTGTAGTAACAAAAATCTCGACAACAGACTACCTTCCATAATGACAAGGCTATCATCCATTGGTGTAACAAAAATCTCGACAAAAGACTACCTTCCATAATGATTAGGCTACCATCCATTGGAGTAACAAAGATATCGACAACAGACTACCTTTCATAATGACAAGGATATCATCCATTGGAGTAACAAATATCTCGACAACAGACTACCTTCCATAATGACAAGGCTACCATCCATTGTAGTAATAAAGATATATACAAAATACTACCTTCCATAATGACAAGGCTACCATCCATTTGAGTAACAAAAATATCGACAACAAACTACCTTACATAATGACAAGGCTACAATCCATTGTAGTAACAAAAATATCGACAATAGACTAGCTTCCATAAAGACAAGGCTACCATCCATTGCAGTAACAAAAATCTCGACAACAGGCTACCTTCCATAATGAAAAGGCTACAACCCATTGTAGTAACAAAAATATCGACAACATACTAGCTTCCATAAAGACAAGGCTACCATCCATTGTAGTAACAAAAATCTCGACAACAGACTACCTTCCATAATGACAAGGCTACCATCCATTGGGGTAACAAAAATCTCGACAACATACTACCTTCCATAATGACAAGGCTAACATCCATTGTAGTAACCAAAATCTCGACAACAAACTACCTTCCATAATGGTAAGGCTACCAACCATTGGAGTAACAAATATGTCAACAAAAGACTACCTTCCATAAGGACAAGGCTACCATCCCTTAGAATAACAAAAATATCGACAACAGACTACCTTCCATAATGATTAGGCTACCATCCATTAGAGTAACAAAGATATCGACAATGGAGTACCTTTCATAATGACAAGGATACCATCCATTGGAATAACAAAAATCTCGACAACAAAGTACCTTCCATAATGACAATGATACCATCCATTGGAGTAACAAAAATCTTAACAACAAACTACCTTCCATAATGACAAGGGTACCATCCATTGGAGTAACAAAAATATCCATAAGACACAACCTTCCATAATGACGAGGCTACCATCCATGGGAGTAACAAAAATCTCGACAACAGACTACCTTCCATAATGATAAGACTACCATCCATTGTAGTGACAAAAATCTTGACAACAGACTACCTTCCATAAAGACAAGGCTACCATCCTTTATAGTAACAAAAATCTCGACAACATACTACCTTCCATAATGACAATGCTATCATCCATTGGAGTAACAAAAATCTCGACAAAAGACTACCTTCCATAATGAGTGGGCTTCCATCAATTGGAGTAACAAAGATATCGACAACAGACTACCCTTCATAATGACAAGGCTACCATCCATTCGAGTAACAAAAATCACGACAACAGACTACCTTCCATAATGAAAAGGCTACCATCCATTGTAGTAACAAAAATATTGACAATAGACTAGCTTCCATTAAGACAAGGCTACCATCCATTGTAGTAACAAAAATCTCGACAACAGACTACCTTCCATAATAACAAGGCTACCATCCATTGTAGTAACAAAAATCTCGACAACAGACTACCTTCCATAATGACAAGGCTATCATCCATTGGTGTAACAAAAATCTCGACAAAAGACTACCTTCCATAATGATTAGGCTACCATCCATTGGAGTAACAAAGATATCGACAACAGACTACCTTTCATAATGACAAGGATATCATCCATTGGAGTAACAAATATCTCGACAACAGACTACCTTCCATAATGACAAGGCTACCATCCATTATAGTAACAAAGATATATACAAAATACTACCTTCCATAATGACAAGGCTACCATCCATTTGAGTAACAAAAATATCGACAACAAACTACCTTACATAATGACAAGGCTACAATCCATTGTAGTAACAAAAATATCGACAATAGACTAGCTTCCATAAAGACAAGGCTACCATCCATTGCAGTAACAAAAATCTCGACAACAGACTACCTTCCATAATGACAAGGCTACCATCCATTGGGGTAACAAAAATCTCGACAACAGACTACCTTCCATAATGACAAGGCTACCATCCATTGTAGTAACCAAAATCTCGACAACAAACTACCTTCCATAATGGTAAGGCTACCATCCATTGGAGTAACAAATATGTCGACAAAAGACTACCTTCCATAATGACAAGGCTACCATCCATTAGAGTAGCAAAAATATCGACAATAGACTACCTTCCATAATGATTAGGCTACCATCCATTGGAGTAACAAAGATATCGATAATGGAGTACCTTTAATAATGACAAGGATACCATCCATTAGAATAAAAAAAATCTCGAAAACAGACTACCTTCCATAATGACAATGATACCATCCATTGGAGTAACAAAAATCTCGACAACAGACTACCTTCCATAATGACAAGGCTACCATCCATTGTAGTAACAAAGATATATACAACAGACTACCTTCCATAATGATAAGGCTACCATCCATTGGAGTAACAAAAATATCAAAAACAGACTACCTTCCATAATGACTAGGCTACAATCCATTGGAATAACAAAAATCTCGACAACAGACTACATTCCATAATGACAAGGCTACCATCCATTGGAGTAACAAAAATCTCAACAACAGACTACCTTTTATAATGACAAGGGTACCATCCATTGGAGTAACAAAAATATCCATAAGACACAACCTTCCATAATGACAAGGCTACCATCCATTGGAGTAACAAAAATCTCGACAACAGATTACGTTCCATAATAACAAGGCTACCATCCATTGTAGTAACAAAAATCTCGACAACAGGCTACCTTCCATAAATACAAGGCTACCATCCATTGTAGTAACAAAAATCTCGACAACAGACTACCTTCCATAATGACAATGCTATCATCCATTGGAGTAACAAAAATCTCGACAAAAGACTACCTTCCATAATGAGTGGGCTTCCATCCATTGGAGTAACACAGATATCGACAATAGACTACCTTTAATAATGACAAGGCTACCATCCATTCGAGTAACAAAAATATCGACAACAGACTACCTTACATAATGACAAGGCTACAATCCATTGTAGTAATAAAAATATCGACAATAGACTAGCTTCCATAAAGACAAGGCTACCATCCATTGCAGTAACAAAAATCTCGACAACAGACTACCTTCCATAATGACAAGGCTACCATCCATTGGGGTAACAAAAATCTCGACAACAGACTACCTTCCATAATGACAAGGCTACCATCCATTGTAGTAACCAAAATCTCGACAACAAACTACCTTCCATAATGGTAAGGCTACCATCCATTGGAGTAACAAATATGTCAACAAAAGACTACCTTCCATAATGACAAGGCTACCATCCATTGGAGTAGCAAAAATATCGACAACAGACTACCTTCCATAATGATTAGGCTACCATCCATTGGAGTAACAAAGATATCGACAATGGAGTACCTTTCATAATGACAAGGATACCATCCATTGGAATAACAAAAATCTCGACAACAAAGTACCTTCCATAATGACAATGATACCATCCATTGGAGTAACAAAAATCTTAACAACAAACTACCTTCCATAATGACAAGGGTACCATCCATTGGAGTAACAAAAATATCCATAAGACACAACCTTCCATAATGACAAGGCTACCATCCATTGGAGTAACAAAAATCTCGACAACAGACTACCTTCCATAATGACAAGACTACCATCCATTGTAGTAACAAAAATCTCGACAACAGACTACCTTCCATAAAGACAAGGCTACCATCCATTATAGTAACAAAAATCTCGACAACATACTACCTTCCATAATGACAATGCTATCATCCATTGGAGTAACAAAAATCTCGACAAAAGACTACCTTCCATAATGAGTGGGCTTCCATCAATTGGAGTAACAAAGATATCGACAACAGACTACCCTTCATAATGACAAGGCTACCATCCATTCGAGTAACAAAAATCACGACAACAGACTACCTTCCATAATGAAAAGGCTACCATCCATTGTAGTAACAAAAATATTGACAATAGACTAGCTTCCATTAAGACAAGGCTACCATCCATTGTAGTAACAAAAATCTCGACAACAGACTACCTTCCATAATAACAAGGCTACCATCCATTGTAGTAACAAAAATCTCGAAAACAGACTACCTTCCATAATGACAAGGCTATCATCCATTGGTGTAACAAAAATCTCGACAAAAGACTACCTTCCATAATGATTAGGCTACCATCCATTGGAGTAACAAAGATATCGACAACAGACTACCTTTCATAATGACAAGGATATCATCCATTGGAGTAACAAATATCTCGACAACAGACTACCTTCCATAATGACAAGGCTACCATCCATTGTAGTAACAAATATATATTCAAAATACTAACTTCCATAATGACAAGGCTACCATCCATTTGAGTAACAAAAATATCGACAACAAACTACCTTACATAATGACAAGGCTACAATCCATTGTAGTAACAAAAATATCGACAATAGACTAGCTTCCATAAAGACAAGGTTACCATCCATTGCAGTAACAAAAATCTCGACAACAGACTACCTTCCATAATGACAAGGCTACCATCCATTGGGGTAACAAAAATCTCGACAACAGACTACCTTCCATAATGACAAGGCTACCATCCATTGTAGTAACCAAAATCTCGACAACAAACTACCTTCCATAATGGTAAGGCTACCATCCATTGGAGTAACAAATATGTCGACAAAAGACTACCTTCCATAATGACAAGGCTACCATCCATTGGAGTAGCAAAAATATCGACAATAGACTACCTTCCATAATGATTAGGCTACCATCCATTGGAGTAACAAAGATATCGATAATGGAGTACCTTTAATAATGACAAGGATACCATCCATTGGAATAAAAAAAATCTCGACAACAGACTACCTTCCATAATGACAATGATACCATCCATTGGAGAAACAAAAATCTCGACAACAGACTACCTTCCATAATGACAAGGCTACCATCCATTGTAGTAACAAAGATATATACAACAGACTACCTTCCATAATGATAAGGCTACCATCCATTGGAGTAACAAAAATATCAAAAACAGACTACCTTCCATAATGACTAGGCTACAATCCATTGGAATAACAAAAATCTCGACAACAGACTACATTCCATAATGACAAGGCTACCATCCATTGGAGTAACAAAAATCTCAACAACAGACTACCTTCTATAATGACAAGGGTACCATCCATTGGAGTAACAAAAATATCCATAAGACACAACCTTCCATAATGACAAGGCTACCATCCATTGGAGTAACAAAAATCTCGACAACAGATTACCTTCCATAATAACAAGGCTACCATCCATTATAGTAACAAAAATCTCGACAACAGACTACCTTCCATAATGACAATGCTATCATCCATTGGAGTAACAAAAATCTCGACAAAAGACTACCTTCCATAATGAGTGGGCTTCCATCCATTGGAGTAACACAGATATCGACAATAGACTACCTTTAATAATGACAAGGCTACCATCCATTCGAGTAACAAAAATATCGACAACAGACTACCTTACATAATGACAAGGCTACAATCCATTGTAGTAACAAAAATATCGACAATAGACTAGCTTCCATAAAGACAAGGCTACCATCCATTGCAGTAACAAAAATATCGACAACAGACTACCTTCCATAATGACAAGGCTACCATCCATTGGGGTAACAAAAATCTCGACAACAGACTACCTTCCATAATGACAAGGCTACCATCCATTGTAGTAACCAAAATCTCGACAACAGACTACCTTCCATAATGGTAAGGCTACCATCCATTGGAGTAACAAATATGTCGACAAAAGACTACCTTCCATAATGACAAGGCTACCATCCATTGGAGTAGCAAAAATATCGACAATAGACTACCTTCCATAATGATTAGGCTACCATCCATTGGAGTAACAAAGATATCGATAATGGAGTACCTTTCATAATGACAAGGATACCATCCATTGGTATAAAAAAAATCTCGACAACATACCACCTTCCATAATGACAATGATACCATCCATTGGAGTAACAAAAATCTCGACAACAGACTACCTTCCATAATGACAAGGCTACCATCCATTGTAGTAACAAAGATATATAGAACAGACTACCTTCCATAATGATAAGGCTACCATCCATTGGAGTAACAAAAATATCAAAAACAGACTACCTTCCATAATGACTAGGCTTCAATCCATTGGAATAACAAAAATCTCGACAACAGACTACATTCCATAATGACAAAGCTAGCATCCATTGGAGTAACAAAAATCTCAACAACAGACTACCTTCTATAATGACAAGGGTACCATCCATTGGAGTAACAAAAATATCCATAAGACACAACCTTCCATAATGACAAGGCTACCATCCATTGGAGTAACAAAAATCTCGACAACAGACTACCTTCCATAATAACAAGGCTACCATCCATTGTAGTAACAAAAATCTCGACAACAGGCTACCTTCCATAAAGACAAGGCTACCATCCATTGTAGTAACAAAAATCTCGACAATAGACTACCTTCCATAATGACAATGCTATCATCCATTGGAGTAACAAAAATCTCGACAAAAGACTACCTTCCATAATGAATGGGCTTCCATCCATTGGAGTAACACAGTTATCGACAATAGACTACCTTTAATAATGACAAGGCTACCATCCATTCGAGTAACAAAAATCTCGACAACAGACTACCTTCCATAATGAAAAGGCTACCATCCATTGTAGTAACAAAAATTTCGACAACAAACTAGCTTCCATTAAGACAAGGCTACCATACATTGTAGTAACAAAAATCTCGACAACATACTATCTTCCATAATGACAAGGCTACCATCCATTGTAGTAACAAAAATCTCAACAACAGACTACCTTCCATAATGACAAGGCTATCATCCATTGGAGTAACAAAAATCTCGACAAAAGACTACCTTCCATAATGATTAGGCTACCATCAATTGGAGTAACAAAGATATCGACAATAGGCTACCTTTCATAATGAGAAGGATATCATCCATTGGAGTAACAAATATCTCGACAACAGACTACCTTCCATAATGACAAGGCTACCATCCATTGTAGTAACAAAGATATATACAAAATTCTACCTTCCATAATGACAAGGCTATCATCCATTGGAGTAACAAAAATCTCGACAATAGACTACCTTCCATAATGACAAGGCTACCATCCATTGTAGTAACAAAAATATCGACAACAGACTACCTTCCATAATGACAAGGCTACCATAAAATTGGGGTAACAAAAATCTCGACAACAGACTACCTT
Organism: Vicia faba; assembly: GCA_948472305.1. Lineage (NCBI taxonomy): Eukaryota > Viridiplantae > Streptophyta > Magnoliopsida > Fabales > Fabaceae > Vicia > Vicia faba. The sequence continues at coordinate 555,502,083 of OX451739.1, read as the reverse complement.
CCATAATGACAAGGCTACCATCCATTGTAGTAACCAAAATCTCGACAACAAACTACCTTCCATAATGGTAAGGCTACCATCCATTGGAGTAACAAATATGTCGACAAAAGACTACCTTCCATAATGACAAGGCTACCATCCATTGGAGTAGCAAAAATATCGACAATAGACTACCTTCCATAATGATTAGGCTACCATCCATTGGAGTAACAAAGATATCGATAATGGAGTACCTTTCATAATGACAAGGATACCATCCATTGGTATAAAAAAAATCTCGACAACAGACTACCTTCCATAATGACAATGATACCATCCATTGGAGTAACAAAAATCTCGACAACAGACTACCTTCCATAATGACAAGGCTACCATCCATTGTAGTAACAAAGATATATACAACAGACTACCTTCCATAATGATAAGGCTACCATCCATTGGAGTAACAAAAATATCAAAAACAGACTACCTTCCATAATGACTAGGCTACAATCCATTGGAATAACAAAAATCTCGACAACAGACTACATTCCATAATGACAAGGCTAGCATCCATTGGAGTAACAAAAATCTCAACAACAGACTACCTTCTATAATGACAAGGGTACCATCCATTGGAGTAACAAAAATATCCATAAGACACAACCTTCCATAATGACAAGGCTACCATCCATTGGAGTAACAAAAATCTCGACAACAGACTACCTTCCATAATAACAAGGCTACTATCCATTGTAGTAACAAAAATCTCGACAACAGGCTACCTTCCATAAAGACAAGGCTACCATCCATTGTAGTAACAAAAATCTCGACAATAGACTACCTTCCGTAATGACAATGCTATCATCCATTGGAGTAACAAAAATCTCGACAAAAGACTACCTTCCATAATGAGTGGGCTTCCATCCATTGGAGTAACACAGTTATCGACAATAGACTACCTTTAATAATGACAAGGCTACCATCCATTCGAGTAACAAAAATCTCGACAACAGACTACCTTCCATAATGAAAAGGCTACCATCCATTGTAGTAACAAAAATATCGACAACAAACTAGCTTCCATTAAGACAAGGCTACCATACATTGTAGTAACAAAAATCTCGACAACAGACTACCTTCCATAATGACAAGGCTACCATCCATTGTAGTAACAAAAATCTCAACAACAGACTACCTTCCATAATGACAAGGCTATCATCCATTGGAGTAACAAAAATCTCGACAAAAGACTACCTTCCATAATGATTAGGCTACCATCAATTGGAGTAACAAAGATATCGACAACAGGCTACCTTTCATAATGAGAAGGATATCATCCATTGGAGTAACAAATATCTCGACAACAGACTACCTTCCATAATGACAAGGCTACCATCCATTGTAGTAACAAAGATATATACAAAATTCTACCTTCCATAATGACAAGGCTATCATCCATTGGAGTAACAAAAATCTCGACAAAAGACTACCTTCCATAATGATTAGGCTACCATCCATTGGAGTAACAAAGATATCGGCAACAGGCTACCTTTCATAATGACAAGGATATCATCCATTGGAGTAACAAATATCTCGACAATAGACTACCTTCCATAATGACAAGGCTACCATCCATTGTAGTAACAAAAATCTCGACAACAGACTACCTTCCATAAAGACAAGGCTACCATCCATTATAGTAACAAAAATCTCGACAATAGACTACCTTCCATAATGACAGTGCTATCATCCATTGGAGTAACAAAAATCTCGACAAAAGACTACCTTCTATAATGAGTGGGCTTCCATCCATTGGAGTAACAAAGATATCGACAACAGACTACCTTTCATAATGACAAGGCTACCATCCATTCGAGTAACAAAAATCTCGACAACAGACTACCTTCCATAATGAAAAGGCTACCTTCAATTGTAGTAACAAAAATATTGACAACAGACTAGCTTCCATTAAGACAAGGCTACGATCCATTGTAGTAACAAAAATCTCGACAACATACTACCTTCCATAATGACAAGGCTACCATCCATTGTAGTAACAAAAATCTCGATAACAGACTACCTTCCATAATGACAAGGCTATCATCCATTGGAGTAACAAAAATCACGACAAAAGACTACCTTCCATAATGACAAGGATACCATCCATTGGAATAACCAAAATCTCGACAACAGACTACCTTCCATAATGACAATGATACCATCCATTGGAGAAACAAAGATCTCGACAACAGAGTACCTTCCATAATGACAAGGATACCATCCATTGTAGTAACAAAGATATATACAACAGACTACCTTCCATAATGACAAGGCTATCATCCATTGGAGTATCAAAAATATCGACATCAGACTACCTTCCATAATGACTAGGCTACAATTCATTGTAATAACAAAACTCTCGACAACAGACTACATTCCATAATGACAAGGCTACCATCCATTGGGGTAACAAAAATCTCGACAACAGACTACCTTCCATAATGACAAGGCTACCATTCATTGGAGTAACAAAAATATCCATAAGACACAACCTTCCATAATGACAAGGCTACCATCCATTGGAGTAACAAAAATCTCGACAATAGACTACCTTCCATAATGACAAGGCTATCATCCATTGTAGTAACAAAAATCTCGACAACAGACTACCTTCCATAATGACAAGGCTATCATCCATTGGAGTAACAAAAATCACGACAAAAGACTACCTTCCATAATGACAAGGATACCATCCATTGGAATAACCAAAATCTCGACAACAGACTACCTTCCATAATGACAATGATACCATCCATTGGAGAAACAAAGATCTCGACAACAGAGTACCTTCCATAATGACAAGGATACCATCCATTGTAGTAACAAAGATATATACAACAGACTACCTTCCATAATGACAAGGCTATCATCCATTGGAGTATCAAAAATATCGACAACAGACTACCTTCCATAATGACTAGGCTACAATTCATTGTAATAACAAAAATCTCGACAACAGACTACATTCCATAATGACAAGGCTACCATCCATTGGGGTAACAAAAATCTCGACAACAGACTACCTTCCATAATGACAAGGCTACCATTCATTGGATAACAAAAATATCCATAAGACACAACCTTCCATAATGACAAGGCTACCATCCATTGGAGTAACAAAAATCTCGACAATAGACTACCTTCCATAATGACAAGGCTACCATCCATTGTAGTAACAAAAATCTTAACAACAGACTACCTTCCATAAAGAAAACGCTACCATCCATTGTAGTAACAAAAATCTCGACAATAGACTACCTTCCATAATGACAATGCTATTATCCATTGGAGTAAAAAAAATCTCGACAAAAGACTACCTTCCATAATGAGTGGGCTTCCATCCATTGGAGTAACAAAGATATCGACAACAGACTACCTTTCATAATGACAAGGCTACCATCCATTCGAGTAACAAAAATCTCGACAACAGACTACCTTCCATAATGAAAAGGCTACCATCCATTGTAGTAACAAAAATACCAATAACAAACTAGCTTCCATTAAGACAAGGCTACCATCCATTGTAGTAACAAAAATCTCGACAACAGACTACCTTCCATAATGACAAGGCTACCATCCATTGTAGTAACAAAAATCTCTACAATAGACTACCTTCCATAATTACAAGGCTATCATCCATTGGAGTAACAAAAATATCGACAACAGATTACCTTCCATAATGATTAGGCTACCATCCATTGGAGTAACAAAGATATCGACAATGGAGTACCTTTCATAATGACAAGGATACCATCCATTGGAATAACCAAAATCTCGACAACAGACTACCTTCCATAATGACAATGATACCATCCATTGGAGAAACAAAGATCTCGACAACAGAGTACCTTCCATAATGACAAGGATACGATCCATTGTAGTAACAAAGATATATACAACAGACTACCTTCCATAATGACAAGGCTATCATCCATTGGAGTATCAAAAATATCAAAAACAGACTACCTTCCATAATGACTAGGCTACAATCCATTGGAATAACAAAAATCTCGACAACAGACTACATTCCATAATGACAAGGATAGCATCCATTGGAGTAACAAAAATCTCAACAACAGACTACCTTCTATAATGACAAGGGTACCATCCATTGGAGTAACAAAAATATCCATAAGACACAACCTTCCATAATGACAAGGCTACCATCCATTGGAGTAACAAAAATCTCGACAACAGACTACCTTCCATAATAACAAGGCTACTATCCATTGTAGTAACAAAAATCTCGACAACAGGCTACCTTCCATAAAGACAAGGCTACCATCCATTGTAGTAACAAAAATCTCGACAATAGACTACCTTCCATAATGACAATGCTATCATCCATTGGAGTAACAAAAATCTCGAGAAAAAGACTACCTTCCATAATGAGTGGGCTTCCATCCATTGGAGTAACACAGTTATCGACAATAGACTACCTTTAATAATGACAAGGCTACCATCCATTCGAGTAACAAAAATCTCGACAACAGACTACCTTCCATAATGAAAAGGCTACCATCCATTGTAGTAACAAAAATATCGACAACAAACTAGCTTCCATTAAGACAAGGCTACCATACATTGTAGTAACAAAAATCTCGACAACAGACTACCTTCCATAATGACAAGGCTACCATCCATTGTAGTAACAAAAATCTCAACAACAGACTACCTTCCATAATGACAAGGCTATCATCCATTGGAGTAACAAAAATCTCGACAAAAGACTACCTTCCATAATGATTAGGCTACCATCAATTGGAGTAACAAAGATATCGACAACAGGCTACCTTTCATAATGAGAAGGATATCATCCATTGGAGTAACAAATATCTCGACAACAGACTACCTTCCATAATGACAAGGCTACCATCCATTGTAGTAACAAAGATATATACAAAATTCTACCTTCCATAATGACAAGGCTATCATCCATTGGAGTAACAAAAATCACGACAAAAGACTACCTTCCATAATGACAAGGATACCATCCATTGGAATAACCAAAATCTCGACAACAGACTACCTTCCATAATGACAATGATACCATCCATTGGAGAAACAAAGATCTCGACAACAGAGTACCTTCCATAATGACAAGGATACCATCCATTGTAGTAACAAAGATATATACAACAGACTACCTTCCATAATGACAAGGCTATCATCCATTGGAGTATCAAAAATATCGACATCAGACTACCTTCCATAATGACTAGGCTACAATTCATTGTAATAACAAAAATCTCGACAACAGACTACATTCCATAATGACAAGGCTACCATCCATTGGGGTAACAAAAATCTCGACAACAGACTACCTTCCATAATGACAAGGCTACCATTCATTGGAGTAACAAAAATATCCATAAGACACAACCTTCCATAATGACAAGGCTACCATCCATTGGAGTAACAAAAATCTCGACAATAGACTACCTTCCATAATGACAAGGCTACCATCCATTGTAGTAACAAAAATCTTAACAACAGACTACCTTCCATAAAGAAAACGCTACCATCCATTGTAGTAACAAAAATCTCGACAATAGACTACCTTCCATAATGACAATGCTATTATCCATTGGAGTAAAAAAAATCTCGACAAAAGACTACCTTCCATAATGAGTGGGCTTCCATCCATTGGAGTAACAAAGATATCGACAACAGACTACCTTTCATAATGACAAGGCTACCATCCATTCGAGTAACAAAAATCTCGACAACAGACTACCTTCCATAATGAAAAGGCTACCTTCAATTGTAGTAACAAAAATATTGACAACAGACTAGCTTCCATTAAGACAAGGCTACGATCCATTGTAGTAACAAAAATCTCGACAACATACTACCTTCCATAATGACAAGGCTACCATCCATTGTAGTAACAAAAATCTCGACAACAGACTACCTTCCATAATGACAAGGCTATCATCCATTGGAGTAACAAAAATCACGACAAAAGACTACCTTCCATAATGACAAGGATACCATCCATTGGAATAACCAAAATCTCGACAACAGACTACCTTCCATAATGACAATGATACCATCCATTGGAGAAACAAAGATCTCGACAACAGAGTACCTTCCATAATGACAAGGATACCATCCATTGTAGTAACAAAGATATATACAACAGACTACCTTCCATAATGACAAGGCTATCATCCATTGGAGTATCAAAAATATCGACAACAGACTACCTTCCATAATGACTAGGCTACAATTCATTGTAATAACAAAAATCTCGACAACAGACTACATTCCATAATGACAAGGCTACCATCCATTGGGGTAACAAAAATCTCGACAACAGACTACCTTCCATAATGACAAGGCTACCATTCATTGGATAACAAAAATATCCATAAGACACAACCTTCCATAATGACAAGGCTACCATCCATTGGAGTAACAAAAATCTCGACAATAGACTACCTTCCATAATGACAAGGCTACCATCCATTGTAGTAACAAAAATCTTAACAATAGACTACCTTCCATAAAGAAAACGCTACCATCCATTGTAGTAACAAAAATCTCGACAATAGACTACCTTCCATAATGACAATGCTATTATCCATTGGAGTAAAAAAAATCTCGACAAAAGACTACCTTCCATAATGAGTGGGCTTCCATCCATTGGAGTAACAAAGATATCGACAACAGACTACCTTTCATAATGACAAGGCTACCATCCATTCGAGTAACAAAAATCTCGACAACAGACTACCTTCCATAATGAAAAGGCTACCATCCATTGTAGTAACAAAAATACCAATAACAAACTAGCTTCCATTAAGACAAGGCTACCATCCATTGTAGTAACAAAAATCTCGACAACAGACTACCTTCCATAATGACAAGGCTACCATCCATTGTAGTAACAAAAATCTCTACAATAGACTACCTTCCATAATTACAAGGCTATCATCCATTGGAGTAACAAAAATATCGACAACAGATTACCTTCCATAATGATTAGGCTACCATCCATTGGAGTAACAAAGATATCGACAATGGAGTACCTTTCATAATGACAAGGATACCATCCATTGGAATAACCAAAATCTCGACAACAGACTACCTTCCATAATGACAATGATACCATCCATTGGAGAAACAAAGATCTCGACAACAGAGTACCTTCCATAATGACAAGGATACGATCCATTGTAGTAACAAAGATATATACAACAGACTACCTTCCATAATGACAAGGCTATCATCCATTGGAGTATCAAAAATATCAAAAACAGACTACCTTCCATAATGACTAGGCTACAATCCATTGGAATAACAAAAATCTCGACAACAGACTACATTCCATAATGACAAGGATAGCATCCATTGGAGTAACAAAAATCTCAACAACAGACTACCTTCTATAATGACAAGGGTACCATCCATTGGAGTAACAAAAATATCCATAAGACACAACCTTCCATAATGACAAGGCTACCATCCATTGGAGTAACAAAAATCTCGACAACAGACTACCTTCCATAATAACAAGGCTACTATCCATTGTAGTAACAAAAATCTCGACAACAGGCTACCTTCCATAAAGACAAGGCTACCATCCATTGTAGTAACAAAAATCTCGACAATAGACTACCTTCCATAATGACAATGCTATCATCCATTGGAGTAACAAAAATCTCGAGAAAAAGACTACCTTCCATAATGAGTGGGCTTCCATCCATTGGAGTAACACAGTTATCCACAATAGACTACCTTTAATAATGACAAGGCTACCATCCATTCGAGTAACAAAAATCTCGACAACAGACTACCTTCCATAATGAAAAGGCTACCATCCATTGTAGTAACAAAAATATCGACAACAAACTAGCTTCCATTAAGACAAGGCTACCATACATTGTAGTAACAAAAATCTCGACAACAGACTACCTTCCATAATGACAAGGCTACCATCCATTGTAGTAACAAAAATCTCAACAACAGACTACCTTCCATAATGACAAGGCTATCATCCATTGGAGTAACAAAAATCTCGACAAAAGACTACCTTCCATAATGATTAGGCTACCATCAATTGGAGTAACAAAGATATCGACAACAGGCTACCTTTCATAATGAGAAGGATATCATCCATTGGAGTAACAAATATCTCGACAACAGACTACCTTCCATAATGACAAGGCTACCATCCATTGTAGTAACAAAGATATATACAAAATTCTACCTTCCATAATGACAAGGCTATCATCCATTGGAGTAACAAAAATCACGACAAAAGACTACCTTCCATAATGACAAGGATACCATCCATTGGAATAACCAAAATCTCGACAACAGACTACCTTCCATAATGACAATGATACCATCCATTGGAGAAACAAAGATCTCGACAACAGAGTACCTTCCATAATGACAAGGATACCATCCATTGTAGTAACAAAGATATATACAACAGACTACCTTCCATAATGACAAGGCTATCATCCATTGGAGTATCAAAAATATCGACATCAGACTATCTTCCATAATGACTAGGCTACAATTCATTGTAATAACAAAAATCTCGACAACAGACTACATTCCATAATGACAAGGCTACCATCCATTGGGGTAACAAAAATCTCGACAACAGACTACCTTCCATAATGACAAGGCTACCATTCATTGGAGTAACAAAAATATCCATAAGACACAACCTTCCATAATGACAAGGCTACCATCCATTGGAGTAACAAAAATCTCGACAATAGACTACCTTCCATAATGACAAGGCTACCATCCATTGTAGTAACAAAAATCTTAACAACAGACTACCTTCCATAAAGAAAACGCTACCATCCATTGTAGTAACAAAAATCTCGACAATAGACTACCTTCCATAATGACAATGCTATTATCCATTGGAGTAAAAAAAATCTCGACAAAAGACTACCTTCCATAATGAGTGGGCTTCCATCCATTGGAGTAACAAAGATATCGACAACAGACTACCTTTCATAATGACAAGGCTACCATCCATTCGAGTAACAAAAATCTCGACAACAGACTACATTCCATAATGAAAAGGCTACCTTCAATTGTAGTAACAAAAATATTGACAACAGACTAGCTTCCATTAAGACAAGGCTACGATCCATTGTAGTAACAAAAATCTTGACAACATACTACCTTCCATAATGACAAGGCTACCATCCATTGTAGTAACAAAAATCTCGACAACAGACTACCTTCCATAATGACAAGGCTATCATCCATTGGAGTAACAAAAATCACGACAAAAGACTACCTTCCATAATGACAAGGATACCATCCATTGGAATAACCAAAATCTCGACAACAGACTACCTTCCATAATGACAATGATACCATCCATTGGAGAAACAAAGATCTCGACAACAGAGTACCTTCCATAATGACAAGGATACCATCCATTGTAGTAACAAAGATATATACAACAGACTACCTTCCATAATGACAAGGCTATCATCCATTGGAGTATCAAAAATATCGACAACAGACTACCTTCCATAATGACTAGGCTACAATTCATTGTAATAACAAAAATCTCGACAACAGACTACATTCCATAATGACAAGGCTACCATCCATTGGGGTAACAAAAATCTCGACAACAGACTACCTTCCATAATGACAAGGCTACCATTCATTGGATAACAAAAATATCCATAAGACACAACCTTCCATAATGACAAGGCTACCATCCATTGGAGTAACAAAAATCTCGACAATAGACTACCTTCCATAATGACAAGGCTACCATCCATTGTAGTAACAAAAATCTTAACAACAGACTACCTTCCATAAAGAAAACGCTACCATCCATTGTAGTAACAAAAATCTCGACAATAGACTACCTTCCATAATGACAATGCTATTATCCATTGGAGTAAAAAAAATCTCGACAAAAGACTACCTTCCATAATGAGTGGGCTTCCATCCATTGGAGTAACAAAGATATCGACAACAGACTACCTTTCATAATGACAAGGCTACCATCCATTCGAGTAACAAAAATCTCGACAACAGACTACCTTCCATAATGAAAAGGCTACCATCCATTGTAGTAACAAAAATACCAATAACAAACTAGCTTCCATTAAGACAAGGCTACCATCCATTGTAGTAACAAAAATCTCGACAACAGACTACCTTCCATAATGACAAGGCTACCATCCATTGTAGTAACAAAAATCTCTACAATAGACTACCTTCCATAATTACAAGGCTATCATCCATTGGAGTAACAAAAATATCTACAACAGATTACCTTCCATAATGATTAGGCTACCATCCATTGGAGTAACAAAGATATCGACAATGGAGTACCTTTCATAATGACAAGGATACCATCCATTGGAATAACCAAAATCTCGACAACAGACTACCTTCCATAATGACAATGATACCATCCATTGGAGAAACAAAGATCTCGACAACAGAGTACCTTCCATAATGACAAGGATACGATCCATTGTAGTAACAAAGATATATACCACAGACTACCTTCCATAATGACAAGGCTATCATCCATTGGAGTATCAAAAATATCAAAAACAGACTACCTTCCATAATGACTAGGCTACAATCCATTGGAATAACAAAAATCTCGACAACAGACTACATTCCATAATGACAAGGCTAGCATCCATTGGAGTAACAAAAATCTCAACAACAGACTACCTTCTATAATGACAAGGGTACCATCCATTGGAGTAACAAAAATATCCATAAGACACAACCTTCCATAATGACAAGGCTACCATCCATTGGAGTAACAAAAATCTCGACAACAGACTACCTTCCATAATAACAAGGCTACTATCCATTGTAGTAACAAAAATCTCGACAACAGGCTACCTTCCATAAAGACAAGGCTACCATCCATTGTAGTAACAAAAACCTCGACAATAGACTACCTTCCATAATGACAATGCTATCATCCATTGGAGTAACAAAAATCTCGAGAAAAAGACTACCTTCCATAATGAGTGGGCTTCCATCCATTGGAGTAACACAGTTATCGACAATAGACTACCTTTAATAATGACAAGGCTACCATCCATTCGAGTAACAAAAATCTCGACAACAGACTACCTTCCATAATGAAAAGGCTACCATCCATTGTAGTAACAAAAATATCGACAACAAACTAGCTTCCATTAAGACAAGGCTACCATACATTGTAGTAACAAAAATCTCGACAACAGACTACCTTCCATAATGACAAGGCTACCATCCATTGTAGTAACAAAAATCTCAACAACAGACTATCTTCCATAATGACAAGGCTATCATCCATTGGAGTAACAAAAATCTCGACAAAAGACTACCTTCCATAATGATTAGGCTACCATCAATTGGAGTAACAAAGATATCGACAACAGGCTACCTTTCATAATGAGAAAGATATCATCCATTGGAGTAACAAATATCTCGACAACAGACTACCTTCCATAATGACAAGGCTACCATCCATTGTAGTAACAAAGATATATACAAAATTCTACCTTCCATAATGACAAGGCTATCATCCATTGGAGTAACAAAAATCACGACAAAAGACTACCTTCCATAATGACAAGGATACCATCCATTGGAATAACCAAAATCTCGACAACAGACTACCTTCCATAATGACAATGATACCATCCATTGGAGAAACAAAGATCTCGACAACAGAGTACCTTCCATAATGACAAGGATACCATCCATTGTAGTAACAAAGATATATACAACAGACTACCTTCCATAATGACAAGGCTATCATCCATTGGAGTATCAAAAATATCGACATCAGACTACCTTCCATAATGACTAGGCTACAATTCATTGTAATAACAAAAATCTCGACAACAGACTACATTCCATAATGACAAGGCTACCATCCATTGGGGTAACAAAAATCTCGACAACAGACTACCTTCCATAATGACAAGGCTACCATTCATTGGAGTAACAAAAATATCCATAAGACACAACCTTCCATAATGACAAGGCTACCATCCATTGGAGTAACAAAAATCTCGACAATCGACTACCTTCCATAATGACAAGGCTACCATCCATTGTAGTAACAAAAATCTTAACAACAGACTACCTTCCATAAAGAAAACGCTACCATCCATTGTAGTAACAAAAATCTCGACAATAGACTACCTTCCATAATGACAATGCTATTATCCATTGGAGTAAAAAAAATCTCGACAAAAGACTACCTTCCATAATGAGTGGGCTTCCATCCATTGGAGTAACAAAGATATCGACAACAGACTACCTTTCATAATGACAAGGCTACCATCCATTCGAGTAACAAAAATCTCGACAACAGACTACCTTCCATAATGAAAAGGCTACCTTCAATTGTAGTAACAAAAATATTGACAACAGACTAGCTTCCATTAAGACAAGGCTACGATCCATTGTAGTAACAAAAATCTCGACAACATACTACCTTCCATAATGACAAGGCTACCATCCATTGTAGTAACAAAAATCTCGACAACAGACTACCTTCCATAATGACAAGGCTATCATCCATTGGAGTAACAAAAATCACGACAAAAGACTACCTTCCATAATGACAAGGATACCATCCATTGGAATAACCAAAATCTCGACAACAGACTACCTTCCATAATGACAATGATACCATCCATTGGAGAAACAAAGATCTCGACAACAGAGTACCTTCCATAATGACAAGGATACCATCCATTGTAGTAACAAAGATATATACAACAGACTACCTTCCATAATGACAAGGCTATCATCCATTGGAGTATCAAAAATATCGACAACAGACTACCTTCCATAATGACTAGGCTACAATTCATTGTAATAACAAAAATCTCGACAACAGACTACATTCCATAATGACAAGGCTACCATCCATTGGGGTAACAAAAATCTCGACAACAGACTACCTTCCATAATGACAAGGCTACCATTCATTGGAGTAACAAAAATATCCATAAGACACAACCTTCCATAATGACAAGGCTACCATCCATTGGAGTAACAAAAATCTCGACAATAGACTACCTTCCATAATGACAAGGCTACCATCCATTGTAGTAACAAAAATCTTAACAACAGACTACCTTCCAAAAAGAAAACGCTACCATCCATTGTAGTAACAAAAATCTCGACAATAGACTACCTTCCATAATGACAATGCTATTATCCATTGGAGTAAAAAAAATCTCGACAAAAGACTACCTTCCATAATGAGTGGGCTTCCATCCATTGGAGTAACAAAGATATCGACAACAGACTACCTTTCATAATGACAAGGCTACCATCCATTCGAGTAACAAAAATCTCGACAACAGACTACCTTCCATAATGAAAAGGCTACCATCCATTGTAGTAACAAAAATACCAATAACAAACTAGCTTCCATTAAGACAAGGCTACCATCCATTGTGGTAACAAAAATCTCGACAACAGACTACCTTCCATAATGACAAGGCTACCATCCATTGTAGTAACAAAAATCTCTACAATAGACTACCTTCCATAATTACAAGGCTATCATCCATTGGAGTAACAAAAATATCGACAACAGATTACCTTCCATAATGATTAGGCTACCATCCATTGGAGTAACAAAGATATCGACAATGGAGTACCTTTCATAATGACAAGGATACCATCCATTGGAATAACCAAAATCTCGACAACAGACTACCTTCCATAATGACAATGATACCATCCATTGGAGAAACAAAGATCTCGACAACAGAGTACCTTCCATAATGACAAGGATACGATCCATTGTAGTAACAAAGATATATACAACAGACTACCTTCCATAATGACAAGGCTATCATCCATTGGAGTATCAAAAATATCAAAAACAGACTACCTTCCATAATGACTAGGCTACAATCCATTGGAATAACAAAAATCTCGACAACAGACTACATTCCATAATGACAAGGCTAGCATCCATTGGAGTAACAAAAATCTCAACAACAGACTACCTTCTATAATGACAAGGGTACCATCCATTGGAGTAACAAAAATATCCATAAGACACAACATTCCATAATGACAAGGCTACCATCCATTGGAGTAACAAAAATCTCGACAACAGACTACCTTCCATAATAACAAGGCTACTATCCATTGTAGTAACAAAAATCTCGACAACAGGCTACCTTCCATAAAGACAAGGCTACCATCCATTGTAGTAACAAAAATCTCGACAATAGACTACCTTCCATAATGACAATGCTATCATCCATTGGAGTAACAAAAATCTCGAGAAAAAGACTACCTTCCATAATGAGTGGGCTTCCATCCATTGGAGTAACACAGTTATCGACAATAGACTACCTTTAATAATGACAAGGCTACCATCCATTCGAGTAACAAAAATCTCGACAACAGACTACCTTCCATAATGAAAAGGCTACCATCCATTGTAGTAACAAAAATATCGACAACAAACTAGCTTCCATTAAGACAAGGCTACCATACATTGTAGTAACAAAAATCTCGACAACAGACTACCTTCCATAATGACAAGGCTACCATCCATTGTAGTAACAAAAATCTCAACAACAGACTACCTTCCATAATGACAAGGCTATCATCCATTGGAGTAACAAAAATCTCGACAAAAGACTACCTTCCATAATGATTAGGCTACCATCAATTGGAGTAACAAAGATATCGACAACAGGCTACCTTTCATAATGAGAAGGATATCATCCATTGGAGTAACAAATATCTCGACAACAGACTACCTTCCATAATGACAAGGCTACCATCCATTGTAGTAACAAAGATATATACAAAATTCTACCTTCCATAATGACAAGGCTATCATCCATTGGAGTAACAAAAATCTCGACAAAAGACTACCTTCCATAATGATTAGGCTACCATCCATTGGAGTAACAAAGATATCGGCAACAGGCTACCTTTCATAATGACAAGGATATCATCCATTGGAGTAACAAATATCTCGACAATAGACTACCTTCCATAATGACAAGGCTACCATCCATTGTAGTAACAAAAATCTCGACAACAGACTACCTTCCATAAAGACAAGGCTACCATCCATTATAGTAACAAAAATCTCGACAATAGACTACCTTCCATAATGACAGTGCTATCATCCATTGGAGTAACAAAAATCTCGACAAAAGACTACCTTCTATAATGAGTGGGCTTCCATCCATTGGAGTAACAAAGATATCGACAACAGACTACCTTTCATAATGACAAGGCTACCATCCATTCGAGTAACAAAAATCTCGACAACAGACTACCTTCCATAATGAAAAGGCTACCTTCAATTGTAGTAACAAAAATATTGACAACAGACTAGCTTCCATTAAGACAAGGCTACGATCCATTGTAGTAACAAAAATCTCGACAACATACTACCTTCCATAATGACAAGGCTACCATCCATTGTAGTAACAAAAATCTCGATAACAGACTACCTTCCATAATGACAAGGCTATCATCCATTGGAGTAACAAAAATCACGACAAAAGACTACCTTCCATAATGACAAGGATACCATCCATTGGAATAACCAAAATCTCGACAACAGACTACCTTCCATAATGACAATGATACCATCCATTGGAGAAACAAAGATCTCGACAACAGAGTACCTTCCATAATGACAAGGATACCATCCATTGTAGTAACAAAGATATATACAACAGACTACCTTCCATAATGACAAGGCTATCATCCATTGGAGTATCAAAAATATCGACATCAGACTACCTTCCATAATGACTAGGCTACAATTCATTGTAATAACAAAAATCTCGACAACAGACTACATTCCATAATGACAAGGCTACCATCCATTGGGGTAACAAAAATCTCGACAACAGACTACCTTCCATAATGACAAGGCTACCATTCATTGGAGTAACAAAAATATCCATAAGACACAACCTTCCATAATGACAAGGCTACCATCCATTGGAGTAACAAAAATCTCGACAATAGACTACCTTCCATAATGACAAGGCTACCATCCATTGTAGTAACAAAAATCTTAACAACAGACTATCTTCCATAAAGAAAACGCTACCATCCATTGTAGTAACAAAAATCTCGACAATAGACTACCTTCCATATTGACAATGCTATTATCCATTGGAGTAAAAAAAATCTCGACAAAAGACTACCTTCCATAATGAGTGGGCTTCCATCCATTGGAGTAACAAAGATATCGACAACAGACTACCTTTCATAATGACAAGGCTACCATCCATTCGAGTAACAAAAATCTCGACAACAGACTACCTTCCATAATGAAAAGGCTACCTTCAATTGTAGTAACAAAAATATTGACAACAGACTAGCTTCCATTAAGACAAGGCTACGATCCATTGTAGTAACAAAAATCTCGACAACATACTACCTTCCATAATGACAAGGCTACCATCCATTGTAGTAACAAAAATCTTGACAACAGACTACCTTCCATAATGACAAGGCTATCATCCATTGGAGTAACAAAAATCACGACAAAAGACTACCTTCCATAATGACAAGGATACCATCCATTGGAATAACCAAAATCTCGACAACAGACTACCTTCCATAATGACAATGATACCATCCATTGGAGAAACAAAGATCTCGACAACAGAGTACCTTCCATAATGACAAGGATACCATCCATTGTAGTAACAAAGATATATACAACAGACTACCTTCCATAATGACAAGGCTATCATCCATTGGAGTATCAAAAATATCGACAACAGACTACCTTCCATAATGACTAGGCTACAATTTATTGTAATAACAAAAATCTCGACAACAGACTACATTCCATAATGACATGGCTACCATCCATTGGGGTAACAAAAATCTCGACAACAGACTACCTTCCATAATGACAAGGCTACCATTCATTGGAGTAACAAAAATATCCATAAGACACAACCTTCCATAATGACAAGGCTACCATCCATTGGAGTAACAAAAATCTCGACAATAGACTACCTTCCATAATGACAAGGCTACCATCCATTGTAGTAACAAAAATCTTAACAACATACTACCTTCCATAAAGAAAACGCTACCATCCATTGTAGTAACAAAAATCTCGACAATAGACTACCTTCCATAATGACAATGCTATTATCCATTGGAGTAAAAAAAATCTCGACAAAAGACTACCTTCCATAATGAGTGGGCTTCCATCCATTGGAGTAACAAAGATATCGACAACAGACTACCTTTCATAATGACAAGGCTACCATCCATTCGAGTAACAAAAATCTCGACAACGGACTACCTTCCATAATGAAAAGGCTACCATCCATTGTAGTAACAAAAATACCAATAACAAACTAGCTTCCATTAAGACAAGGCTACCATCCATTGTAGTAACAAAAATCTCGACAACAGACTACCTTCCATAATGACAAGGCTACCATCCATTGTAGTAACAAAAATCTCTACAATAGACTACCTTCCATAATTACAAGGCTATCATCCATTGGAGTAACAAAAATATAGACAACAGATTACCTTCCATAATGATTAGGCTACCATCCATTGGAGTAACAAAGATATCGACAATGGAGTACCTTTCATAATGACAAGGATACCATCCATTGGAATAACCAAAATCTCGACAATAGACTACCTTCCATAATGACAATGATACCATCCATTGGAGAAACAAAGATCTCGACAACAGAGTACCTTCCATAATGACAAGGATACGATCCATTGTAGTAACAAAGATATATACAACAGACTACCTTCCATAATGACAAGGCTATCATCCATTGGAGTATCAAAAATATCAAAAACAGACTACCTTCCATAATGACTAGGCTACAATCCATTGGAATAACAAAAATCTCGACAACAGACTACATTCCATAATGACAAGGCTACCATCCATTGGAGTAACAAAAATCTCGACAACAAACTACCTTCCATAATGACAAGGCTACCATTCATTGGAATAACAAAAATATCCATAAGACACAACCTTCCATAATGACAAGGCTACCATCCATTGGAGTAACAAAAATCTCGACAACAGACTACCTTCCATAATGACAAGGCTACCATCCATTATAGTAACAAAAATCTTAACAACAGACTACCTTCCATAAAGACAATGCTACCATCCATTGTAGTAACAAAAATTTCGACAATAGACTACCTTCCATAATGACAATGCTATCATCCATTGGAGTAAAAAAAATCTCGACAAAAGACTACCTTCCATAATGAGTGGGCTTCCATCCATTGGAGTAACAAAGATATCGACAACAGACTACCTTTCATAATGACAAGGCTACCATCCATTCGAGTAACAAAAATCTCGACAACATACTACCTTCCATAATGAAAAGGCTACCATCCATTGTAGTAACAAAAATACCAATAACAAACTAGCTTCCATTAAGACAAGGCTACCATCCATTGTAGTAACAAAAATCTCGACAACAGACTACCTTCCATAATGACAAGGCTACCATCCATTGTAGTAACAAAAATCTCTACAATAGACTACCTTCCATAATTACAAGGCTATCATCCATTGGAGTAACAAAAATCTTGACAAAAGACTACCTTCCATAATGATTAGGCTACCATCCATTGGAGTAACAAAGATATCGACAACAGGCTACCTTTCATAATAAGAAGGATATCATCCATTGGAGTAACAAATATCTCGACAACAGACTACCTTCCATAATGACAAGGCTACCATCCATTATAGTATCAAAGATGTATACAAAATACTACCTTCCAAAATGACAAGGCTATCATCCATTGGAGTAACAAAAATCTCGACAAAAGACTACCTTCCATAATGATTAGGCTACCATCCATTGGAGTAACAAAGATATCGACAACAGGCTACCTTTCATAATGACAAGGATATCATCCATTGGAGTAACAAATATCTCGACAACAGACTACCTTCCATAATGACAAGGCTACCATCCATTGTAGTAACAAAAATCTCGACAACAGACTACCTTCCATAAAGACAAGGCTACCATCCATTATAGTAACAAAAATCTCGACAATAGACTACCTTCCATAATGACAATGCTATCATCCATTGGAGTAACAAAAATCTCGACAAAAGAATACCTTCCATAATGAGTGGGATTCCATCCATTGGAGTAACAAAGATATCGACAACAGACTACCTTTCATAATGACAAGGCTACCATCCATTCGAGTAACAAAAATCTCGACAACAGACTACCTTCCATAATGAAAAGGCTACCATCCATTGTAGTAACAAAAATATTGACAACAGAGTAGCTTCCATAATGACAAGGCTACCATCCATTATATTAACAAAGATGTATACAAAATACTACCTTCCATAATGACAAGGCTATCATCCATTGGAGTAACAAAATTATCAAAAACAGACTACCTTCCATAATGACTAGGCTACAATCCATTGGAATAACAAAAATCTCGACAACAAACTACATTCCATAATGACAAGGCTACCATCCATTGGAGTAACAAAAATCTCGACAACAGACTACCTTCCATAATGACAAGGGTACCATCCATTGGAGTAACAAAAATATCCATAAGACACAACCTTCCATAATGACAAGGCTACCATCCATTGTAGTAAAAAAAATCTCGACAACAGACTACCTTCCATAAAGACAAGGCTACCATCCATTAAAGTAACAAAAATCTCGACAACAGACTACCTTCCATAATGACAATGCTATCATCCATTGGAGTAACAAAAATCTCGACAAAAGACTACCTTCCATAATGAGTGGGCTTCCATCCATTGGAGTAACAAAGATATCGACAACAGACTACCTTTCATAATTACAAGGCTACCATCCATTCGAGTAACATAAATCTCGACAACAGACTACCTTCCATAATGAAAAGGCTACCATCCATTGTAGTAACAAAAATATTGACAACAGACTAGCTTCCATTAAGACAAGGCTACCATCCATTGTAGTAACAAAAATCTCGACAACAGACTACCTTCCATAATAACAAGGCTATCATCCATTGGAGTAACAAAAATCTCGACAAAAGACTAACTTCCATAATGATTAGGCTACCATCCATTGGAGTAACAAAGATATCGACAACAGACTACCTTTCATAATGACAAGGATATCATCCATTGGAGTAACAAATATCTCGACAACAGACTACCTTCCATAATGACAAGGCTACCATCCATTGTAGTAACAAAGATATATACAAAATACTACCTTCCATAATGACAATGCTATCATCCATTGGAGTAACAAAAATCTCGACAAAAGAATACCTTCCATAATGAGTGGGATTCCATCCATTGGAGTAACAAAGATATCGACAACAGACTACCTTTCATAATGACAAGGCTACCATCCATTCGAGTAACAAAAATCTCGACAACAGACTACCTTCCATAATGAAAAGGCTACCATCCATTGTAGTAACAAAAATATTGACAACAGAGTAGCTTCCATAATGACAAGGCTACCATCCATTATATTAACAAAGATGTATACAAAATACTACCTTCCATAATGACAAGGCTATCATCCATTGGAGTAACAAAATTATCAAAAACAGACTACCTTCCATAATGACTAGGCTACAATCCATTGGAATAACAAAAATCTCGACAACAAACTACATTCCATAATGACAAGGCTACCATCCATTGGAGTAACAAAAATCTCGACAACAGACTACCTTCCATAATGACAAGGGTACCATCCATTGGAGTAACAAAAATATCCATAAGACACAACCTTCCATAATGACAAGGCTACCATCCATTGTAGTAAAAAAAATCTCGACAACAGACTACCTTCCATAAAGACAAGGCTACCATCCATTAAAGTAACAAAAATCTCGACAACAGACTACCTTCCATAATGACAATGCTATCATCCATTGGAGTAACAAAAATCTCGACAAAAGACTACCTTCCATAATGAGTGGGCTTCCATCCATTGGAGTAACAAAGATATCGACAACAGACTACCTTTCATAATTACAAGGCTACCATCCATTCGAGTAACATAAATCTCGACAACAGACTACCTTCCATAATGAAAAGGCTACCATCCATTGTAGTAACAAAAATATTGACAACAGACTAGCTTCCATTAAGACAAGGCTACCATCCATTGTAGTAACAAAAATCTCGACAACAGACTACCTTCCATAATAACAAGGCTATCATCCATTGGAGTAACAAAAATCTCGACAAAAGACTAACTTCCATAATGATTAGGCTACCATCCATTGGAGTAACAAAGATATCGACAACAGACTACCTTTCATAATGACAAGGATATCATCCATTGGAGTAACAAATATCTCGACAACAGACTACCTTCCATAATGACAAGGCTACCATCCATTGTAGTAACAAAGATATATACAAAATACTACCTTCCATAATGACAAGGCTACCATCCATTTGAGTAACAAAAATATCGACAACAGACTACCTTACATAATGACAAGGCTACAATCCATTGTAGTAACAAAAATATCGACAATAGACTAGCTTCCATAAAGACAAGGCTACCATCCATTATAGTAACAAATATCTCGACAATAGACTACCTTCCATAATGACAATGCTATCATCCATTGGAGTAACAAAAATCTCGACAAAAGACTACCTTCGATAATGAGTGGGATTCCATCCATTGTAGTAACCAAAATCTCGACAACAAACTACCTTCCATAATGGTAAGGCTACCATCCATTGGAGTAACAAATATGTCGACAAAAGACTACCTTCCATAATGACAAGGCTACCATCCATTGGAGTAGCAAAAATATCGACAATAGACTACCTTCCATAATGATTAGGCTACCATACATTGGAGTAACAAAGATATCGATAATGGAGTACCTTTCATAATGACAAGGATACCATCCATTGGAATAAAAAAAATCTCGACAACAGACTACCTTCCATAATTACAATGATACCATCCATTGGAGTAACAAAAATCTCGACAATAGACTACCTTCCATAATGACAAGGCTACCATCCATTGTAGTAACAAAGATATATACAACAGACTACCTTCCATAATGACAAGGCTACACTCCATTGGAGTAACAAAAATATCAAAAACAGACTACCTTCCATAATGACTAGGCTACAATCCATTGGAATAACAAAAATCTCGACAACAGACTACATTCCATAATGACAAGGCTACCATCCATTGGAGTAACAAAAATCTCAACAACAGACTACCTTCTATAATGACAAGGGTACCATCCATTGGAGTAACAAAGATATCGACAACAGGCTACCTTTCATAATGACAAGGATATCATCCATTGGAGTAACAAATATCTCGACAATAGACTACATTCCATAATGACAAGGCTACCATCCATTGTAGTAACAAAAATATTGACAACAGACTAGCTTCCATTAAGACAAGGCTACCATCCATTGTAGTAACAAAAATCTCGACAACAGACTACCTTCCATAATAACAAGGCTATCATCCATTGGAGTAACAAAAATCTCGACAAAAGACTAACTTCCATAATGATTAGGCTACCATCCATTGGAGTAACAAAGATATCGACAACAGACTACCTTTCATAATGACAAGGATATCATCCATTGGAGTAACAAATATCTCGACAACAGACTACCTTCCATAATGACAAGGCTACCATCCATTGTAGTAACAAAGATATATACAAAATACTACCTTCCATAATGACAAGGCTACCATCCATTTGAGTAACAAAAATATCGACAACAGACTACCTTACATAATGACAAGGCTACAATCCATTGTAGTAACAAAAATATCGACAATAGACTAGCTTCCATAAAGACAAGGCTACCATCCATTATAGTAACAAATATCTCGACAATAGACTACCTTCCATAATGACAATGCTATCATCCATTGGAGTAACAAAAATCTCGACAAAAGACTACCTTCCATAATGAGTGCGATTCCATCCATTGTAGTAACCAAAATCTCGACAACAAACTACCTTCCATAATGGTAAGGCTACCATCCATTGGAGTAACAAATATGTCGACAAAAGACTACCTTCCATAATGACAAGGCTACCATCCATTGGAGTAGCAAAAATATCGACAATAGACTACCTTCCATAATGATTAGGCTACCATACATTGGAGTAACAAAGATATCGATAATGGAGTACCTTTCATAATGACAAGGATACCATCCATTGGAATAAAAAAAATCTCGACAACAGACTACCTTCCATAATTACAATGATACCATCCATTGGAGTAACAAAAATCTCGACAATAGACTACCTTCCATAATGACAAGGCTACCATCCATTGTAGTAACAAAGATATATACAACAGACTACCTTCCATAATGACAAGGCTACACTCCATTGGAGTAACAAAAATATCAAAAACAGACTACCTTCCATAATGACTAGGCTACAATCCATTGGAATAACAAAAATCTCGACAACAGACTACATTCCATAATGACAAGGCTACCATCCATTGGAGTAACAAAAATCTCAACAACAGACTACCTTCTATAATGACAAGGGTACCATCCATTGGAGTAACAAAGATATCGACAACAGGCTACCTTTCATAATGACAAGGATATCATCCATTGGAGTAACAAATATCTCGACAATAGACTACATTCCATAATGACAAGGCTACCATCCATTGTAGTAACAAAAATCTCGACAACAGACTACCTTCCATAAAGACAAGGCTACCATCCATTGTAGTAACAAAAATCTCGACAACAGACTACCTTCCATAATGACAATGCTATCATCCATTGGAGTAACAAAAATCTCGACAAAAGACTACCTTCCATAATGAGTGGGCTTCCATCCATTGGAGTAACAAAGATATCGACAACAGACTACCTTTCATAATGACAAGGCTACCATCCATTCGAGTAACAAAAATCTCGACAACAGACTACCTTCCATAATGAAAAGGCTACCATCCATTGTAGTAACAAAAATATCGACAACAAACTAGCTTCCATTAAGACAAGGCTACCATCCATTGTAGTAACAAAAATCTCGACAACAGACTACCTTCCATAATGACAAGGCTACCATCCATTGTAGTAACAAAAATCTCGACAAAAGACTACCTTCCATAATGACAAGGCTATCATCCATTGGAGTAACAAAAATCTCGACAAAAGACTACCTTCCATAATGATTAGGCTACAATCTATTGGAGTAACAAAGATATCGACAACAGGCTACCTTTCATAATGAGAAGGATATCATCCATTGGAGTAACAAATATCTCGACAACAGACTACCTTCCATAATGACAAGGCTACCATCCATTGTAGTAACAAAGATATATACAAAATACTACCTTCCATAATGAAAAGGCTATCATCCATTGGAGTAACAAAAATCTCGACAAAAGACTACCTTCCATAATGTTTAGGCTACCATCCATTGGATTAACAAAGATATCGACAACAGGCTACCTTTCATAATGACAAGGATATCATCCATTGGAGTAACAAATATCTCGACAACAGACTACCTTCCATAATGACAAGGCTACCATCCATTGTAGTAACAAAAATCTCGACAACAGACTACCTTCCATAAAGACAAGGCTACCATCCATTATAGTAACAAAAATCTCGACAATAGACTACCTTCCATAATGACAGTGCTATCATCCATTGGAGTAACAAAAATCTCGACAAAAGACTACCTTCCATAATGAGTGGGCTTCCATCCATTGGAGTAACAAAGATATCGACAACAGACTACCTTTCATAATGACAAGGCTACCATCCATTCGAGTAACAAAAATCTCGACAACAGACTACCTTCCATAATGAAAAGGCTATCATCCATTGTAGTAACAAAAATATTGACAACAGACTAGCTTCCATTAAGACAAGGCTACGATCCATTGTAGTAACAAAAATCTCGACAACATACTACCTTCCATAATGACAAGGCTACCATCCATTGTAGTAACAAAAATCTCGACAACAGACTACCTTCCATAATGACAAGGCTATCATCCATTGGAGTAACAAAAATCACGACAAAAGACTACCTTCCATAATGATTAGGCTACCATCCATTGGAGTAACAAAGATATCGACAACAGACTACCTTTTATAATGACAAGGATATCATCCATTGGAGTAACAAATATCTCGACAACAGACTACCTTCCATAATGACAAGGCTACCATCCATTGTAGTAACAAAGATATATACAAAATACTACCTTCCATAATGACAAGGCTACCATCCATTCGAGTAACAAAAATCTCGACAAAAGACTACCTTACATAATGACAAGGCTACAATCCGTTGTAGTAACAAAAATCTCGACAACAGACTACCTTCCATAATGACAAGGCTACCATCCATTGGGGTAAGAAAAATCTCGACAACAGACTACCTTCCATAATGACAAGGCTACCATCTATTATAGTAACCAAAATCTCGACAACAAAATACCTTTCATAATGGTAAGGCTACCATCCATTGGAGTAACAAATATGTCGACAAAAGACTACCTTCCATAATGACAAGGCTACCATCCATTGGAGTAACAAAAATATCGACAACAGACTACCTTCCATAATGATTAGGCTACCATCCATTGGAGTAACAAAGATATCGACAATGGAGTACCTTTCATAATGACAAGGATACCATCCATTGGAATAACCAAAATCTCGACAACAGACTACCTTCCATAATGACAATGATACCATCCATTGGAGAAACAAAGATCTCGACAACAGAGTACCTTCCACAATGACAAGGATACCATCCATTGTAGTAACAGAGATATATAAAACAGACTACCTTCCATAATGACAAGGCTACCAACCATTGGAGTATAAAAAATATCAAAAACAGACTACCTTCCATAATGACTAGGCTACAATCCATTGGAATAACAAAAATCTCGACAACAGACTACATTCCATAATGACAAGGCTACCATCCATTGGAGTAACAAAAATCTCGACAACAGACTACCTTCCATAATGACAAGGCTACCATTCATTGGAGTAACAAAAATATCCATAAGACACAACCTTCCATAATGACAAGGCTACCATCCATTGGAGTAACAAAAATCTCGACAACAGACTACCTTCCATAATGACAAGGCTACCATCCATTGTAGTAACAAAAATCTCGACAACAGACTACCTTCCATAAAGACAACGCTACCATCCATTGTAGTAACAAAAATCTTGACAATAGACTACCTTCCATAATGACAATGCTATCATCCATTGGATTAAAAAAAATCTCGACAAAAGACTACCTTCCATAATGAGTGGGCTTCCATCCATTGGAGTAACAAAGATATCGACAACAGACTACCTTTCATAATGACAAGGCTACCATCCATTCGAGTAACAAAAATCTCGACAACAGACTACCTTCCATAATGAAAAGGCTACCATCCATTGTAGTAACAAAAATATCAATAACAAACTAGCTTCCATTAAGACAAGGCTACCATCCATTGTAGTAACAAAAATCTCGACAACAGACTACCTTCCATAATGACAAGGCTACCATCCATTGTAGTAACAAAAATCTCTACAATAGACTACATTCCATAATTACAAGGCTATCATCCATTGGAGTAACAAAAATCTTGACAAAAGACTACCTTCCATAATGATTAGGCTACCATCCATTGGAGTAACAAAGATATCGACAACAGGCTACCTTTCATAATAAGAAGGATATCATCCATTGGAGTAACAAATATCTCGACAACAGACTACCTTCCATAATGACAAGGCTACCATCCATTATAGTAACAAAGATGTATACAAAATACTACCTTCCATAATGACAAGGCTATCATCCATTGGATTAACAAAAATCTCGACAAAAGACTACCTTCCATAATGATTAGGCTACCATCCATTGGAGTAACAAAGATATCGACAACAGGATACCTTTCATAATGACAAGGATATCATCCATTGGAGTAACAAATATCTCGAAAACAGACTACCTTCCATAATGACAATGCTACCATCCATTGTAGTAACAAAAATCTCGACAACAAACTACCTTCCATAAAGACAAGGCTACCATCCATTATAGTAACAAAAATCTCGACAATAGACTACCTTCCATAATGACAATGCTATCATCCATTGGAGTAACAAAAATCTCAACAAAAGACTACCTTCCATAATGAGTGGGATTCCATCCATTGGAGTAACAAAGATATCGACAACAGACTACCTTTCATAATGACAAGGCTACCATCCATTCGAGTAACAAAAATCTCGACAACAGACTACCTTCCATAATGAAAAGGCTACCATCCATTGTAGTAACAAAAATATTAACAACAGACTAGCTTCCATAATGAAAAGGCTACCATCCATTATAGTAACAAAGATGTATACAAAATAATACCTTCCATAATGACAAGGCTATCATCCATTGGAGTAACAAAATTATCAAAAACAGACTACCTTCCATAATGACTAGGCTATAATCCATTGGAATAACAAAAATCTCGACAACAGACTACATTCCATAATGACAAGGCTACCATCCATTGGAGTAACAAAAATCTCGACAACAGACTACCTTCCATAATGACAAGGGTACCATCCATTGGAGTGACAAAAATATCCATAAGACACAACCTTCCATAATGACAAGGCTACCATCCATTGGAGTAACAAAAATCTCGACAATAGACTACCTTCCATAATCACAAGGCTACCATCCATTGTAGTAACAAAAATCTCGACAATAGACTACCTTCCATAAAGACAAGGCTACCATCCATTGTAGTAACAAAAATCTGGACAATAGACTACCTTCCATAATGACAATGCTATCATCCATTGGAGTAACAAAAAGCTCGACAAAAGACTACCTTCCATAATGAGTGGGCTTCCATCCTAGGAGTAACAAAGATATCGACAACAGACTACCTTTCATAATGACAAGGCTACCATCCATTCGAGTAACAAAAATCTTGACAACAGACTACCTTCCATAATGAAAAGGCTACCATCCATTGTAGTAACAAAAATATCGATAACAAACTAGCTTCCATTAAGACAAGGCTACCATCCATTGTAGTAACAAAAATCTCGACAACAGTCTACCTTCCATAATGACAAGGCTACCATCCATTGTAGTAACAAAAATCTCGACAACAGACTACCTTCCATAATGACAAGGCTATCATTCATTGGAGTAACAAAAATCTCGACCAAAGACTACCTTCCATAATGAGTGGGCTTCCATCCATTGGAGTAACAAAGATATCGACAACAGACTAACTTTCATAATGACAAGGCTACCATCCATTCGAGTAACAAAAATCTCGACAACAGACTACCTTCCATAATGAAAAGGCTACCATCCATTGTAGTAACAAAAATATTGACAACAGACTAGCTTCCATTAAGACAAGGCTACGATCCATTGTAGTAACAAAAATCTCGAAAACATACTACCTTCCATAATGACAAGGCTACCATCCATTGTAGTAACAAAAATCTCGACAACACACTACCTTCCATAATGACAAGGCTATCATCCATTGGAGTAACAAAAATCACGACAAAAGACTACCTTCCATAATGATTAGGCTACCATCCAATGGAGTAACAAAGATATCGACAACAGACTACCTTTCATAATGACAAGGATATCATCCATTGGAGTAACAAATATCTCGACAACAGACTACCTTCCATAATGACAAGGCTACCATCCATTGTAGTAACAAAGATATATACAAAATACTACCTTCCATAATGACAAGGCTACCATCCATTCCAGTAACAAAAATATTGACAACAGACTACCTTACATAATGACAAGGCTACAATCCATTGTAGTAACAAAAATCTCGACAACAGACTACCTTCCATAATGACAAGGCTACCATCCATTGGGGTAACAAAAATCTCGATAACAGACTACCTTCCATAATGACAAGGCTACCATCCATTGTAGTAACCAAAATCTCGACAACAAACTACCTTCCATAATGGTAAGGCTACCATCCATTGGAGTAACAAATATGTCGACAAAAGACTACCTTCCATAACGACAAGGCTACCATCCATTGGAGTAACAAAAATATCGACAACAGACTACCTTCCATAATGATTAGGCTACCATCCATTGGAGTAACAAAGATATGGACAATGGAGTACCTTTCATAATGACAAGGATACCATCCATTGGAATAACCAAAATCTCGATAATAGACTACCTTCCATAATGACAATGATACCATCCATTGGAGTAACAAAAATCTCGACAACAGAGTACCTTCCACAATGACAAGGATACCATCCATTGTAGTAACAAAGATATATACAACAGACTACCTTCCATAATGACAAGGCTACCATCCATTGGAGTATGAAAAATATCAAAAACAGACTACCTTCCATAATGACTAGGCTACAATCCATTGGAATAACAAAAATCTCGACAACAGACTACATTCCATAATGACAAGGCTACCATCCATTGGAGTAACAAAAAACTCGACAACAGACTACCTTCCATAATGACAAGGGTACCATCCATTGGAGTAACAAAAATATCCATAAGACACAACCTTCCATAATGACAAGGCTATCATCCATTGGAGTAACAAAAATCTCGACAACAGACTACCTTCCATAATGACAAGGCTACCATCCATTGTAGTTACAAAAATCTCGACAACAGACTACCTTCCATAAAGACAACGCTACCATCCATTGTAGTAACAAAAATCTCGACAACAGACTACCTTCTATAATGACAATGTTATCATCCATTGGAGTAACAAAAATCTCGACAAAAGACTACCTTCCATAATGAGTGGGCTTCCATCCATTGGAGTAACAAAGATATCGACAACAGACTACCTTTCATAATGACAAGGCTACCGTCCATTTGAGTAACAAAAATCTCGACAACAGACTACCTTCCATAATGAAAAGGCTACCATCCATTGTAGTAACAAAAATATCGATAACAAACTAGCTTCCATTAAGACAAGGCTACCATCCATTGTAGTAACAAAAATCTCGACAACAGACTACCTTCCATAATGACAAGGCTACCATCCATTGTAGTAACAAAAATCTTGACAACAGACTACCTTCCATAATTACAAGGCTATCATCCATTGGAGTAACAAAAATCTTGACAAAAGACTACCTTCTATAATGATTAGGCTACCATCCATTGGAGTAACAAAGATATCGACAACAGGCTACCTTTCATAATAATAAGGATATGATCCATTGGAGTAACAAATATCTCGACAACACACTACCTTCCATAATGACAAGGCTACCATCCATTGTAGTAACAAAGATATATACAAAATACTACCTTCAATAATGACAAGGCTATCATCCATTGGAGTAACAAAAATCTCGACAAAAGACTACCTTCCATAATGATTAGGCTACCATCCATTGGAGTAACAAAGATATCGACAACAGGCTACCTTTCATAATGACAAGGATATCATCCATTGGAGTAACAAATATCTCGACAACAGACTACATTCCATAATGACAAGGCTACCATCCATTGTAGTAACAAAACTCTCGACAACAGACTACCTTCCATAAAGACAAGGCTACCATCCATTATAGTAACAAAAATCTCGACAATAGACTACCTTCCATAATGACAATGCTATCATCAACTGGAGTAACAAAAATCTCGACAAAAGACTACCTTCCATAATGAGTGGGATTCCATCCATTGGAGTAACAAAGATATCGACAACAGACTACCTTTCATAATGACAAGGCTACCATCCATTCGAGTAACAAAAATCTCGACAACAGACTACCTTCCATAATGAAAAGGCTACCATCCATTGTAGTAACCAAAATATTGACAACATACTAGCTTCCATTAAGACAAGGCTACCATCCATTGTAGTAACAAAAATCTCGACAACAGACTACCTTCCATAATGACAAGGCTACCATCCATTGTAGTAACAAAAATCTTGAGAACAGAGTACCTTAAATAATGACAAGGGTATCATCCATTGGAGTAACTAAAATCACGACAAAAGACTACCTTCCATAATGATTAGGCTACCATCCATTAGAGTCACAAAGATATCGATAACAGACTACCTTTCATAATGACAAGGATATCATCCATTGGAGTAACAAATATATCGACAACAGACTACCTTCCATAATGACAAGGCTACCATGCATTGTAGTAAAAAAGATATATACAAAATACTACCTTCCATAATGACAAGGCTACCATCCATTCGAGTAACAAAAATATCGACAACAGACTACCTTACATAATGACAAGGCTACAATCCATTGTAGTAACAAAAATATCGACAACAGACTAGCTTCCATAATGACAAGGATACCATCCATTCGAGTAACAAAAATCTCGACAACAGACTACCTTCCATAATGAAAAGGCTACCATCCATTATAGTAAAAAAAATAACGATAACAAACTAGCTTCCATAATGACTAGGCTACAATCCATTGGAATAACAAAAATCTCGACAACAGACTACCTTCCATAATGATTAGGCTACCATCCATTGGAGTAACAAAGATATCGACAATGGACTACCTTCCATTATGACAAGGCTACCATCCATTGGAGTAACAAAAATATCAAAAACAGACTACCTTCCATAATGACAAGGCTACCATCCATTGGAGTAACAAAAATCTCGACAACAGACTACCTTCCATAATGACAACGCTACCATCCATTGTAGTAACAAAAATCTCGACAACATACTACCTTCCATAAAGACAAGGCTACCATCCATTGTAGTAACAAAAATATCGACAATAGACTACCTTCCATAATGACAATGCTATCATCCATTGGAGTAACAAAAATCTCGACAAAAGACTACCTTCCATAATGAGTGGGCTTCCATCCATTGGAGTAACAAAGATATCGACAACAGACTACCTTTCATAATGACAAGGCTACCATCCATTCGAGTAACAAAAATCTTGAAAACAGACTACCTTCCATAATGAAAAGGCTACCATCCATTGTAGTAACAAAAATATCGATAACAAACTAGCTTCCATTAAGACAAGGCTACCATCCATTGTAGTAACAAAAATCTCGACAACAGACTACCTTCCATAATGACAAGGCTACCATCCATTGTAGTAACAAAAATCTCGACAACAGACTACCTTCCATATTGACAAGGCTATCATTCATTGGAGTAACAAATATCTCGACAAAAGACTACCTTCCATAATGATTAGGCTCCCATCCATTGGAGTAACAAAGATATCGACAACTGACTACCTTCTATAATGACAAGGATATCATCCATTGGAGTAACAAATATATCGACAACAGACTACCTTCCATAATGACAAGGCTACCATGCATTGTAGTAAAAAAGATATATACAAAATACTACCTTCCATAATGACAAGGCTACCATCCATTCGAGTAACAAAAATATCGACAACAGACTACCTTACATAATGACAAGGCTACAATCCATTGTAGTAACAAAAATATCGACAACAGACTAGCTTCCATAATGACAAGGATACCATCCATTCGAGTAACAAAAATCTCGACAACAGACTACCTTCCATAATGAAAAGGCTACCATCCATTATAGTAAAAAAAATAACGATAACAAACTAGCTTCCATAATGACTAGGCTACAATCCATTGGAATAACAAAAATCTCGACAACAGACTACCTTCCATAATGATTAGGCTACCATCCATTGGAGTAACAAAGATATCGACAATGGACTACCTTCCATTATGACAAGGCTACCATCCATTGGAGTAACAAAAATATCAAAAACAGACTACCTTCCATAATGACAAGGCTACCATCCATTGGAGTAACAAAAATCTCGACAACAGACTACCTTCCATAATGACAACGCTACCATCCATTGTAGTAACAAAAATCTCGACAACATACTACCTTTCATAAAGACAAGGCTACCATCCATTGTAGTAACAAAAATATCGACAATAGACTACCTTCCATAATGACAATGCTATCATCCATTGGAGTAACAAAAATCTCGACAAAAGACTACCTTCCATAATGAGTGGGCTTCCATCCATTGGAGTAACAAAGATATCGACAACAGACTACCTTTCATAATGACAAGGCTACCATCCATTCGAGTAACAAAAATCTTGAAAACAGACTACCTTCCATAATGAAAAGGCTACCATCCATTGTAGTAACAAAAATATCGATAACAAACTAGCTTCCATTAAGACAAGGCTACCATCCATTGTAGTAACAAAAATCTCGACAACAGACTACCTTCCATAATGACAAGGCTACCATCCATTGTAGTAACAAAAATCTCGACAACAGACTACCTTCCATATTGACAAGGCTATCATTCATTGGAGTAACAAATATCTCGACAAAAGACTACCTTCCATAATGATTAGGCTCCCATCCATTGGAGTAACAAAGATATCGACAACTGACTACCTTCTATAATGACAAGGATATCATCCATTGGAGTAACAAATATCTCGACCACAGACTACCTTCCATAATGACAAGGCTACCATCCATTGTAGTAACAAAGATATATACAAAATACTACCTTCCATAATGACAAGGCTACCATCCATGGGAGTAACAAAGATGTCGACAACAGGCTACCTTTCATAATGACAAGGATATCATCCATTGGAGTAACAAATATCTCGACAACAGACTACCTTCCATAATGACAAGGCTACCATCCATTGTAGTAACAAAAATCTCGTCAACAGACTACCTTCCATAAAGACAAGGCTACCATCCATTATAGTAACAAAAATCTCGAAAATAGACTACCTTCCATAATGACAATGCTATAATCCATTGGAGTAACAAAAATCTCGACAAAAGACTACCTTCCATAATGAGTGGGATTCCATCCATTGGAGTAACAAAGATATCGACAACAGACTACCTTTCATAATGACAAGGCTACCATCCATTCGAGTAACAAAAATCTCGACAACAGACTACCTTCCATAATGAAAAGGCTACCATCCATTGTAGTAACAAAAATATTGACAACAGACTAGCTTCCATTAAGACAAGGCTACCATCCATTGTAGTAACAAAAATCTCGACAACAGACTACCTTCCATAATGAAAAGGCTACCATCCATTGTAGTAACAAAAATATTGACAACAGACTAGCTTCCATTAAGACAAGGCTACCATCCATTGTAGTAACAAAAATCTCGACAACAGACTACCTTTCATAATGACAAGGCTACAATCCATTGTAGTAACAAAAATATCGACAACAGACTAGCTTCCATAATGACAAGGATACCATCCATTCGAGTAACAAAAATCTCGACAACAGACTACCTTCCATAATGAAAAGGCTACCATCCATTGTAGTAACAAAAATAACGATAACAAACTAGCTTCCATTAAGACAAGGCTACCATCCATTGTAGTAACAAAAATCTCGACAACAGACTACCTTTCATAATGACAAGGCTACCATCCATTGTAGTAACCAAAATCTCGACAACAAACTACCTTCCATAATGGTAAGGCTACCATCCATTGGAGTAACAAATATGTCGACAAAAGACTACCTTCCATAATGACTAGGCTACCATCCATTGGAGTAACAAAAATATCGACAACAGACTACCTTCCATAATGATTAGGCTACCATCCATTGGAGTAACAAAGATATCGACAATGGAGTACCTTTCATAATGACAAGGATACCATCCATTGGAATAACAAAAATCTCGACAACAGACTACCTTCCATAATGACAATGATACCATCCATTGGAGTAACAAAAATCTCGACAACAGACTACCTTCCATAATGACAAGGCTACCATCCATTGTAGTAACAAAGATATATACAACAGACTACCTTCCATTATGACAAGGCTACCATCCATTGGAGTAACAAAAATATCAAAAACAGACTACCTTCCATAATGACTAGGCTACAATCCTTTGGAATAACAAAAATCTCGACAACAGACTACAATCCATAATGACAAGGCTACCATCCATTAGAGTAACAAAAATCTCGACAACAGACTACCTTCCATAATGACAAGGGTACCATCCATTGGAGTAACAAAAATATCCATAAGACACAACCTTCCATAATGACAAGGCTACCATCCATTGGAGTAACAAAAATCTCGACAACAGACTACCTTCCATAATGACAAGGCTACCATCCATTGTAGTAACAAAAATCTCGACAACATACTACCTTCCATAAAGACAAGGCTACCATCCATTGTAGTAACAAAAATATCGACAATAGACTACCTTCCATAATGACAATGCTATCATCCATTGGAGTAACAAAAATCTCGACAAAAGACTACCTTCCATAATGAGTGGGCTTCCATCCATTGGAGTAACAAAGATATCGACAACAGACTACCTTTCATAATGACAAGGCTACCATCCATTCGAGTAACAAAAATCTTGAAAACAGACTACCTTCCATAATGAAAAGGCTACCATCCATTGTAGTAACAAAAATATCGATAACAAACTAGCTTCCATTAAGACAAGGCTACCATCCATTGTAGTAACAAAAATCTCGACAACAGACTACCTTCCATAATGACAAGGCTACCATCCATTGTAGTAACAAAAATCTCGACAACAGACTACCTTCCATATTGACAAGGCTATCATTCATTGGAGTAACAAATATCTCGACAAAAGACTACCTTCCATAATGATTAGGCTACCATCCATTGGAGTAACAAAGATATCGACAACTGACTACCTTCTATAATGACAAGGATATCATCCATTGGAGTAACAAATATCTCGACCACAGACTACCTTCCATAATGACAAGGCTACCATCCATTGTAGTAACAAAGATATATACAAAATACTACCTTCCATAATGACAAGGCTACCATCCATGGGAGTAACAAAGATGTCGACAACAGGCTACCTTTCATAATGACAAGGATATCATCCATTGGAGTAACAAATATCTCGACAACAGACTACCTTCCATAATGACAAGGCTACCATCCATTGTAGTAACAAAAATCTCGTCAACAGACTACCTTCCATAAAGACAAGGCTACCATCCATTATAGTAACAAAAATCTCGAAAATAGACTACCTTCCATAATGACAATGCTATAATCCATTGGAGTAACAAAAATCTCGACAAAAGACTACCTTCCATAATGAGTGGGATTCCATCCATTGGAGTAACAAAGATATCGACAACAGACTACCTTTCATAATGACAAGGCTACCATCCATTCGAGTAACAAAAATCTCGACAACAGACTACCTTCCATAATGAAAAGGCTACAATCCATTGTAGTAACAAAAATATTGACAACAGACTAGCTTCCATTAAGACAAGGCTACCATCCATTGTAGTAACAAAAATCTCGACAACAGACTACCTTCCATAATGACAAGGCTACCAATCCATTGTAGTAACAAAAATATCGACAACAGACTACCTTCCATAATGACAAGGCTATCATCCATTGGAGTAACAAAAATCACGACAAAAGACTACCTTCCATAATGATTAGGCTACCATCCATTGGAGTAACAAAGATATCGACAACAGACTACCTTCTATAATGACAAGGATATCATCCATTGGAGTAACAAATATCTCGACAACAGACTTCCTTCCATAATGACAAGGCTACCCTCCATTGTAGTAACAAAGATATATACAAAATACTACCTTCCATAATGACAAGGCTACCATCAATTCGAGTAACAAAAATATCGACAACAGACTACCTTACATAATGACAAGGCTACAATCCATTTTAGTAACAAAAATATCGACAACAGACTAGCTTCCATAAAGACAAGGCTACCATCCATTGTAGTAACAAAAATCTCGACAACAGACTACCTTCCATAATGACAAGGCTACCATCCATTGGGGTAACAAAAATCTCGACAACAGACTACCTTCCATAATGACAAGGCTACCAGCCATAGTAGTAACCAAAATCTCGACAACAAACTACCTTCCATAACGGTAAGGCTAACATCCATTGGAGTAACAAATATGTCGACTAAAGACTACCTTCCATAATGATAAGGCTACCATCCATTGGAGTAACAAAAATATCGACTACAGACTACCTTCCATAATGATTAGGCTACCATCCATTGGAGTAACAAAGATATCGATAATGGAGTACCTTTCTTAATGACAAGGATACCATCCATTGGAATAACAAAAATCTCGACAACAGACTACCTTCCATAATGACAATGATACCATCCATTGGAGTAACAAAAATCTCGACAACAGACTACCTTCCATAATGACAAGGCTACCATCCATTATAGTAACAAAGATATATACAACAGACTACCTTCCATAATGACAAGGCTACCATCCATTGGAGTAACAATAATATCAAAAACAGACTACCTTCCATAATGACTAGGCTACAATCCATTGGAATAACAAAAATCTCGACAACATACTACATTCCATAATGACAAGGCTACAATCCATTGGAGTAACAAAAATATCGATAACAGACTACCTTCCATAATGACAAGGGTACCATCCATTGGAGTAACAAAAATATCCATAAGACACAACCTTCCATAATGACAAGGCTACCATCCATTGGAGTAACAAAAATATCGACAACAGACTACCTTCCATAATGACAAGGCTACCATTCATTGTAGTAACAAAAATCTCGACAACAGACTACCTTCCATAAAGACAAGGTTACCATCCATTATAGTAACAAAAATCTCGACAACAGACTACCTTCCATAATGACAATGATACCATCCATTGGAGTAACAAAAATCTCGACAACAGACTACCTTCCATAATGAGTGGGCTTCCATCCATTGTAGTAACAAAGATATATACAACAGACTACCTTCCATTATGACAAGGCTCCCATCCATTGGAGTAACAAAAATATCAAAAACAGACTACCTTCCATAATGACTAGGCTACAATCCATTGGAATAACAAAAATCTCGACAACAGACTACAATCCATAATGTCAAGGCTACCATCCATTAGAGTAACAAAAATCTCGACAATAGACTACCTTCCATAATGACAAGGGTACCATCCATTG
This sequence comes from Vicia faba, assembly GCA_948472305.1. Classification (NCBI taxonomy): domain Eukaryota; kingdom Viridiplantae; phylum Streptophyta; class Magnoliopsida; order Fabales; family Fabaceae; genus Vicia; species Vicia faba. The sequence goes on along the minus strand of OX451739.1, from coordinate 555,463,882 downwards.
GAGTAACAAAAATATACATAAGACACAACCTTCCATAATGACAAGGCTACCATCCATTGGAGTAACAAAAATCTCGACAACAGACTACCTTCCATAATGACAAGGCTACCATCCATTGTAGTAACAAAAATCTCGACAACATACTACCTTTCATAAAGACAAGGCTACCATCCATTGTAGTAACAAAAATCTCGACAATAGACTACCTTCCATAATGACAATGCTATCATCCATTGGAGTAAAAAAAATCTCGACAAAAGACTACCTTCCATAATGAGTGGGCTTCCATCCATTGGAGTAACAAAGATATCGACAACAGACTACCTTTCATAATGACAAGGCTACCATCCATTCGAATAACAAAAATCTTGACAACAGACTAGCTTCCATAATGAAAAGGCTACCATCCATTGTAGTAACAAAAATATCGATAACAAACTAGCTTCCATTAAGACAATGCTACCATCCATTGTAGTAACAAAAATCTCGACAACAGACTACCTTCCATAATGACAAGGCTACCATCCATTGTAGTAACAAAAATCTCGACAACAGACTACCTTCCATAATGACAAGGCTACCATCCATTGTAGTAACAAAGATATATACAACAGACTACCTTCCATTATGACAAGGCTACCATCCATTGGAGTAACAAAAATATCAAAAACAGACTACCTTCCATAATGACTAGGCTACAATCCATTGGAATAACAAAAATCTCGACAACAGACTACATTCCATAATGACAAGGCTACCATCCATTAGAGTAACAAAAATCTCGACAACAGACTACCTTCCATAATGACAAGGGTACCATCCATTGGAGTAACAAAAATATCCATAAGACACAACCTTCCATAATGACAAGGCTACCATCCATTGGAGTAACAAAAATCTCGACAACAGACTACCTTCCATAATGACAAGGCTACCATCCATTGTAGTAACAAAAATCTCAACAATAGACTACCTTCCATAAAGACAAGGCTACCATCCATTGTAGTAACAAAAATCTCGACAATAGACTACCTTCCATAATGACAATGCTATCATCCATTGGAGTAACAAAAATCTCGACAAAAGACTACCTGCCATAATGAGTGGGCTTCCATCCATTGGAGTAACAAAGATATCGACAACAGACTACCTTTCATAATGACAAGGCTACCATCCATTCGAGTAACAAAAATCTTGACAACAGACTACCTTCCATAATGAAAAGGCTACCATCCATTGTAGTAACAAAAATATCGATAACAAACTAGCTTCCATTAAGACAAGGCTACCATCCATTGTAGTAACAAAAATCTCGACAACAGACTACCTTCCATAATGACAAGGCTACCATCCATTGTAGTAACAAAAATCTCGACAACAGACTACCTTCCATAATGACAAGGCTATCATTCATTGGAGTAACAAATATCTCGACAAAAGACTACCTTCCATAATGATTAGGCTACCATCCTTTGGAGTAACAAAGATATCGACAACAGACTACCTTCTATAATGACAAGGATATCATCCATTGGAGTAACAAATATCTCGACAACAAACTACCTTCCATAATGACAAGGCTACCATCCATTGTAGTAACAAAGATATATACAAAATACTACCTTCCATAATGACAAGGCTACCATCCATTGGAGTAACAAATATCTCGACAACAGACTACCTTCCATAATGACAAGGCTACCATCCATTGTAGTAACAAAGATATATACAACAGACTACCTTCCATTATGACAAGGCTACCATCCATTGGAGTAACAAAAATATCAAAAACAGACTACCTTCCATAATGACTAGGCTACAATCCATTGGAATAACAAAAATCTCGACAACAGACTACATTCCATAATGACAAGGCTACCATCCATTAGAGTAACAAAAATCTCGACAACAGACTACCTTCCATAATAACAAGGGTACCATCCATTGGAGTAACAAAAATATCCATAAGACACAACCTTCCATAATGACAAGGCTACCATCCATTGGAGTAACAAAAATCTCGACAACAGACTACCTTACATAATGACAAGGCTACCATCCATTGTAGTAACAAAAATCTCAACAACAGACTACCTTCCATAAAGACAAGGCTACCATCCATTGTAGTAACAAAAATCTCGACAATAGACTACCTTCCATAATGACAATGCTATCATCCATTGGAGTAACAAAAATCTCGACAAAAGACTACCTTCCATAATGAGTGGGCTTCCATCCATTGGAGTAACAAAGATATCGACAACAGACTACCTTTCATAATGACAAGGCTACCATCCATTCGAGTAACAAAAATCTTGACAACAGACTACCTTCCATAATGAAAAGGCTACCATCCATTGTAGTAACAAAAATATCGATAACAAACTAGCTTCCATTAAGACAAGGCTACCATCCATTGTAGTAACAAAAATCTCGACAACAGACTACCTTCCATAATGACAAGGCTACCATCCATTGTAGTAACAAAAATCTCGACAACAGACTACCTTCCATAATGACAAGGCTATCATTCATTGGAGTAACAAATATCTCGACAAAAGACTACCTTCCATAATGATTAGGCTACCATCCTTTGGAGTAACAAAGATATCGACAACAGACTACCTTCTATAATGACAAGGATATCATCCATTGGAGTAACAAATATCTCGACAACAGACTACCTTCCATAATGACAAGGCTACCATCCATTGTAGTAACAAAGATATATACAAAATACTACCTTCCATAATGACAAGGCTACCATCCATTGGAGTAACAAATATCTCGACAACAGACTACCTTCCATAATGACAAGGCTACCATCCATTGTAGTAACAAAGATATATACAACAGACTACCTTCCATTATGACAAGGCTACCATCCATTAGAGTAACAAAAATATCAAAAACAGACTACCTTCCATAATGACTAGGCTACAATCCATTGGAATAACAAAAATCTCGACAACAGACTACATTCCATAATGACAAGGCTACCATCCATTAGAGTAACAAAAATCTCGACAACAGACTACCTTCCATAATAACAAGGGTACCATCCATTGGAGTAACAAAAATATCCATAAGACACAACCTTCCATAATGACAAGGCTACCATCCATTGGAGTAACAAAAATCTCGACAACAGACTACCTTACATAATGACAAGGCTACCATCCATTGTAGTAACAAAAATCTCAACAACAGACTACCTTCCATAAAGACAAGGCTACCATCCATTGTAGTAACAAAAATCTCGACAATAGACTACCTTCCATAATGACAATGCTATCATCCATTGGAGTAACAAAAATCTCGACAAAAGACTACCTTCCATAATGAGTGGGCTTCCATCCATTGGAGTAACAAAGATATCGACAACAGACTACCTTTCATAATGACAAGGCTACCATCCATTCGAGTAACAAAAATCTTGACAACAGACTACCTTCCATAATGAAAAGGCTACCATCCATTGGAGTAACAAATATCTCGACAACAGACTACCTTCCATAATGACAAGGCTACCATCCATTGTAGTAACAAAGATATATACAAAATACTACCTTCCATAATGACAAGGCTACCATCCATTGGAGTAACAAAGATATCGACAACAGGCTACCTTTCATAATGACAAGGATATCATCCATTGGAGTAACAAATATCTCCACAACAGACTACCTTCCATAATGACAAGGCTACCATCCATTGTAGTAACAAAAATCTCGTCAACAGACTACCTTCCATAAAGACAAGGCTACCATCCATTATAGTAACAAAAATCTCGAAAATAGACTACCTTCCATAATGACAATGCTATCATCCATTGGAGTAACAAAAATCTCGACAAAAGACTACCTTCCATAATGAGTGGGATTCCATCCATTGGAGTAACAAAGATATCGACAACAGACTACCTTCCATAATGAAAAGGCTACCATCCATTGTAGTAACAAAAATCTCGACAACATACTACCTTCCATTAAGACAAGGCTACCATCCATTGTAGTAACAAAAATCTCGACAACAGACTACCTTCCATAATGACAAGGCTACCATCCATTGTAGTAACAAAGATATATACAACAGACTACCTTCCATTATGACAAGGCTACCATCCATTGGAGTAACAAAAATATCAAAAACAGACTACCTTCCATAATGACTAGGCTACAATCCATTGGAATAACAAAAATCTCGACAACAGACTACATTCCATAATGACAAGGCTACCATCCATTAGAGTAACAAAAATCTCGACAACAGACTACCTTCCATAATGACAAGGGTACCATCCATTGGAGTAACAAAAATATCCATAAGACACAACCTTCCATAATGACAAGGCTACCATCCATTGGAGTAACAAAAATCTCAACAATAGACTACCTTCCATAATGACAAGGCTACCATCCATTGTAGTAACAAAAATCTCAACAACAGACCACCTTCCATAAAGACAAGGCTACCATCCATTGTAGTAACAAAAATCTCGACAATAGACTACCTTCCATAATGACAATGCTATCATCCATTGGAGTAACAAAAATCTCGACAAAAGACTACCTTCCATAATGAGTGGGCTTCCATCCATTGGAGTAACAAAGATATCGACAACAGACTACCTTTCATAATGACAAGGCTACCATCCATTCGAGTAACAAAAATCTTGACAACAGACTACCTTCCATAATGAAAAGGCTACCATCCATTGTAGTAACAAAAATATCGATAACAAACTAGCTTCCATTAAGACAAGGCTACCATCCATTGTAGTAACAAAAATCTCGACAACAGACTACCTTCCATAATGACAAGGCTACCATCCATTATAGTAACAAAAATCTCGACAACAGACTACCTTCCATAATGACAAGGCTATCATTCATTGGAGTAAGAAATATCTCGACAAAAGACTACCTTCCATAATGATTAGGCTACCATCCATTGGAGTAACAAAGATATCGACAACAGACTACCTTCTATAATGATAAGGATATCATCCATTGGAGTAACAAATATCTCGACAACAGACTACCTTCCATAATGACAAGGCTACCATCCATTGTAGTAACAAAGATATATACAAAATACTACCTTCCATAATGACAAGGCTACCATCCATTGGAGTAACAAAGATATCGACAACAGGATACCTTTCATAATGACAAGGATATCATCCATTGGAGTAACAAATATCTCGACAACAGACTACCTTCACTAATAACAAGGCTACCATCCATTGTAGTAACAAAAATATCGACAACAGACTACCTTCCATAATGACAAGGCTATCATCCATTGGAGTAACAAAAATCACGACAAAAGACTACCTTCCATAATGATTAGGCTACCATCCATTGGAGTAACAAAGATATCGATAACAGACTACCTTCTATAATGACAAGGATATTATCCATTGGAGTAACAAATATCTCGACAATAGACTTCCTTCCATAATGACAAGGCTACCCTCCGTTGTAGGAACAAAGATATATACAAAATACTACCTTCCATAATGACAAGGCTACCATCCATTCGAGTAACAAAAATATCGACAACAGACTACCTTACATAATGACAAGGCTACAATCCATTTTAGTAACAAAAATATCGACAACAGACTAGCTTCCATAAAGACAAGGCTACCATCCATTGTAGTAACAAAAATCTCGACAACAGACTACCTTCCATAATGACAAGGCTACCATCCATTGGGGTAACAAAAATCTCGACAACAGACTACCTTCCATAATGACAAGGCTACCAGCCATAGTAGTAACCAAAATCTCGACAACAAACTACCTTCCATAACGGTAAGGCTAACATCCATTGGAGTAACAAATATGTCGACTAAAGACTACCTTCCATAATGATAAGGCTACCATCCATTGGAGTAACAAAAATATCGACAACAGACTACCTTCCATAATGATTAGGCTACCATCCATTGGAGTAACAAAGATATCGACAATGGAGTACCTTTCTTAATGACAAGGATACCATCCATTGGAATAACAAAAATCTCGACAACAGACTACCTTCCATAATGACAATGATACCATCCATTGGAGTAACAAAAATCTCGACAACAGACTACCTTCCATAATGACAAGGCTACCATCCATTGTAGTAACAAAGATATATACAACAGACTACCTTCCATAATGACAAGGCTACCATCCATTGGAGTAACAAAAATATCAAAAACAGACTACCTTCCATAATGACTAGGCTACAATCCATTGGAATAACAAAAATCTCGACAACATACTACATTCCATAATGACAAGGCTACAATCCATTGGAGTAACAAAAATATCGACAACAGACTACCTTCCATAATGACAAGGGTACCATCCATTGGAGTAACAAAAATATCCATAAGACACAACCTTCCATAATGACAAGGCTACCATCCATTGGAGTAACAAAAATATCGACAACAGACTACCTTCCATAATGACATGCTACCATTCATTGTAGTAACAAAAATCTCGACAACAGACTACCTTCCATAAAGACAAGGTTACCATCCATTATAGTAACAAAAATATCGACAACAGACTACCTTCCATAATGACAATGCTATCATCCATTGGAGTAACAAAAATATCGACAAAAGACTACCTTCCATAATGAGTGGGCTTCCATCCATTGGAGTAACAAAGATATCGAATACAGACTACCTTTCATAATGACAAAGCTACCATTCATTCGAGTAACAAAAATCTCGACAACAGACTACCTTCCATAATGAAAAGGCTACCATCCATTGTAGTAACAAAAATATCGGCAACAAACTAGCTTCCATTAAGACAAGGCTACCATCCATTATAGTAACAAAAATCTCGACAACATACTACCTTCCATAATGACAAGGCTACCATCCATTGTAGTAACAAAAATATCGACAACAGACTACCTTCCATAATGACAAGGCTATCATCCATTGGAGTAACAAAAATCTCGACAAAAGACTAACTTCCATAATGATTAGGCTACCATCCATTGGAGTAACTAAGATATCGACAACAGGCTACCTTTCATAATGACAAGGATATCATCCATTGGAGTAACAAATATCTTGACAACAGACTACCTTCCATAATGACAAGGCTACCATCCATTGTAGTAAAAAAGATATATACAAAATACTACCTTCCATAATGACAAGGCTACCATCCATTGGAGTAACAAAAATCGCGACAACAGACTACCTTCCATAATGACAAGGCTACCATCCGTTGTAGTAACAAAGATATCAAAAACATACTACCTTCCATAATGACAAGTCTACCATCCATTGAAGTAATAAAAATCACATCAACAGACTTCCTTCCATAATGAAAAGGCTACCATCCATTGCAGTAACAAAAATCTCGACAACATACAACCTTCTATAATGACAAGGCTACCATCCATTGGAGTAACCAAAATGTCGACAACAGACTACCTTCCATAATGACAAGGCTACAATCCATTGTAGTAACAAAAATCTCAACAACAGACTACCTTCCATAAAGACAAGGCTACCATCCGTTGTAGTAACAAAAATCTCGACAATAGACTACCTTCCATAATGACAACGCTATCATCCATTGGAGTAACAAAAATCTCGACAAAAGACTACCTTCCATAATGAGTAGGCTACCATCCATTGGAGTAACAAAGATATCAACAACAGACTACCTTTCATAATGACAAGGCTACCATCCATTCGAGTAACAAAAATCTCGACAACAGACTACCTTCCATAATGACAAGGCTACCATCCACTGTAGTAACAAAAATATCGACAATAGACTAGCTTCCATAAAGACAAGGCTACCATCCATTGTAGTAACAAAAATCTCGACAACAGACTACCTTCCATAATGACAAGGCTACCATCCATTGTAGTAACAAAAATCTCAACAACAGACTACCTTCCATAATGACAAGGCTATCATCCATTGGAGTAACAAAAATCTCGACAAAAGACTACCTTCCATAATGATTAGGCTACCATCCATTGGAGTAACAATGATATCGACAACAGGCTACCTTTCATAATGACAAGGATATCATCCATTGGAGTAACAAATATCTTGACAACAGACTACCTTCCATAATGACAAGGCTACCATCCATTGTAGTAAAAAAGATATATACAAAATACTACCTTCCATAATGACAAGGCTACCATCCGTTGGAGTAACAAAAATCTCGACAACAGACTTCCTTCCATAATGAAAAGGCTACCATCCGTTGTAGTAACAAAGATATCGAAAACATACTACCTTCCATAATGACAAGGCTACCATCCATTGAAGTAATAAAAATCACATCAACAGACTTCCTTCCATAATGAAAAGGCTACCATCCATTGCAGTAACAAAAATCTCGACAACATACAACCTTCTATAATGACAAGGCTACCATCCATTGGAGTAACCAAAATGTCGACAACAGACTACCTTCCATAATGACAAGGCTATAATCCATTGTAGTAACAAAAATCTCGACAACAGACTACCTTCCATAAAGAAAAGGCTACCATCCGTTGTAGTAACAAAAATCTCGACAATAGACTACCTTCCATAATGACAACGCTATCATCCATTGGAGTAACAAAAATCTCGACAAAAGACTACCTTCCATAATGAGTAGGCTACCATCCATTGGAGTAACAAAGATATCAACAACAGACTACCTTTCATAATGACAAGGCTACCATCCATTCGAGTAACAAAAATCTCGACAACAGACTACCTTCCATAATGACAAGGCTACCATCCACTGTAGTAACAAAAATATGGACAATAGACTAGCTTCCGTAAAGACAAGGCTACCATCCATTGTAGTAAGAAAAATATCGACAACAGACTACCTTCCATAATGACAAGGCTACCATCCATTGTAGTAACAAAAATCTCAACAATAGACTACCTTCCATAATGACAAGGCTATCATCCATTGGAGTAACAAAAATCTCGACAAAAGACTACCTTCCATAATGATTAGGCTACCATCCATTGGAGTAACAAAGATATCGACAAAAGACTACCTTTCATAATGACAACGATATCATCCATTGGAGTAACAAATATCTCGACAACAGACTACCTTCCATAATGACAAGACTACCATCTGTTGTTGTAACAAAGATATATACAAAATACTACCTTCAATAATGACAAGGCTACCATCCATTGGAGTAACAAAAATCTCGACAACAGACTACCTTCCATAATGACAAGGCTACCATCCGTTGTAGTAACAGAGATATCGACAACATACTATCTTCCATAATGACAAGGCTACCATCCATTGCAGTAACAAACATCTCGGCAACAAACTACCTTCCATAATGACAAGGGTACCATCCATTGGAGTAACAAAAATATCCATAAGACACAACCTTCAATAATGACAAGGCTACCATCCATTCGAGTAACAAAAATATCGACAACAGACTACCTTACATAATGACAAGGCTACCATCCGTTGTAGTAACAAAATTATCGACAACAGACTAGCTTCCATAAAGACAAGGCTACCATCCATTGTAGTAGCAAAAATCTCGACAACAGACTACCTTCCATAATGACAAGGCTACCATCCATTAGAGTAACAAAAATCTCGACAACAGACTACCTTCCATAATGACAAGGCTACCATCCATTATAGTAACCAAAATATCGACAACAAACTACCTTCCATAATGATAACGCTACCATCCATTGGAGTAACAAATATGTCGATAACAGACTACCTTCCATAATGACAAGGCTACCATCCATTGGAGTAACAAAAATATCGACAATAGACTACCTTCCATAATGATTAGGCTACTATCCATTGGAGTAACAAAGATATCGACAACGGAGTACCTTTAACAATGACAAGGATACAATCCATTGGAATAAAAAAAATCTCGACAACAGACTACCTTCCATAATGACAAGGATACCATCAATTGGAGTAACAAAAATCTCGACAACAGACTACCTTCCATAATGACATGGCTACCATCCATTGTAGTAACAAAGATATATACAACAGACTACCTTCCATAATGACAAGGCTACCATCCATTGGAGTAACAAAAATCTCAAAAACATACTACCTCCCATAATGACTAGGCTACAATCCATAGGAATAACAAAAATCTCGACAATAGACTACCTTCCATAATGACAAGGCTATCATCCAATGGAGTAACAAAAATCTCGACAACAGACTACCTTCAATAATGACAAGGCTACCATCCATTGAAGTAAAAAAGATATCGACATCATACTACCTTCCATAATGACAAGGCTACCATCCATTCGAGTAACAAAAATATCGACAACAGACTACCTTACATAATGACAAGGCTACCATCCGTTGTAGTAACAAAATTATCGACAACAGACTAGCTTCCATAAAGACAAGGCTACCATCCATTGTAGTAGCAAAAATCTCGACAACAGACTACCTTCCATAATGACAAGGCTACCATCCATTAGAGTAACAAAAATCTCGACAACAGACTACCTTCCATAATGACAAGGCTACCATCCATTATAGTAACCAAAATATCGACAACAAACTACCTTCCATAATGATAACGCTACCATCCATTGGAGTAACAAATATGTCGATAACAGACTACCTTCCATAATGACAAGGCTACCATCCATTGGAGTAACAAAAATATCGACAATAGACTACCTTCCATAATGATTAGGCTACTATCCATTGGAGTAACAAAGATATCGACAACGGAGTACCTTTAACAATGACAAGGATACAATCCATTGGAATAAAAAAAATCTCGACAACAGACTACCTTCCATAATGACAAGGATACCATCAATTGGAGTAACAAAAATCTCGACAACAGACTACCTTCCATAATGACATGGCTACCATCCATTGTAGTAACAAAGATATATACAACAGACTACCTTCCATAATGACAAGGCTACCATCCATTGGAGTAACAAAAATCTCAAAAACATACTACCTCCCATAATGACTAGGCTACAATCCATTGGAATAACAAAAATCTCGACAATAGACTACCTTCCATAATGACAAGGCTATCATCCAATGGAGTAACAAAAATCTCGACAACAGACTACCTTCAATAATGACAAGGCTACCATCCATTGAAGTAAAAAAGATATCGACATCATACTACCTTCCATAATGACAAGGCTACCATCCATTTTAGTAACAAAAATATCGACAACAGACTAGCTTCCATAAAGACAAGGCTACCATCCATTGTAGTAACAAAAATCTCGACAACAGACTACCTTCCATAATGACAAGGCTACCATCCATTGGGGTAACAAAAATCTCGACAACAGACTACCTTCCATAATGACAAGGCTACCAGCCATAGTAGTAACCAAAATCTCGACAACAAACTACCTTCCATAACGGTAAGGCTAACATCCATTGGAGTAACAAATATGTCGACTAAAGACTACCTTCCATAATGATAAGGCTACCATCCATTGGAGTAACAAAAATATCGACAACAGACTACCTTCCATAATGATTAGGCTACCATCCATTGGAGTAACAAAGATATCGACAATGGAGTACCTTTCTTAATGACAAGGATACCATCCATTGGAATAACAAAAATCTCGACAACAGACTACCTTCCATAATGACAATGATACCATCCATTGGAGTAACAAAAATCTCGACAACAGACTACCTTCCATAATGACAAGGCTACCATCCATTGTAGTAACAAAGATATATACAACAGACTACCTTCCATAATGACAAGGCTACCATCCATTGGAGTAACAAAAATATCAAAAACAGACTACCTTCCATAATGACTAGGCTACAATCCATTGGAATAACAAAAATCTCGACAACATACTACATTCCATAATGACAAGGCTACAATCCATTGGAGTAACAAAAATATCGACAACAGACTACCTTCCATAATGACAAGGGTACCATCCATTGGAGTAACAAAAATATCCATAAGACACAACCTTCCATAATGACAAGGCTACCATCCATTGGAGTAACAAAAATATCGACAACAGACTACCTTCCATAATGACATGCTACCATTCATTGTAGTAACAAAAATCTCGACAACAGACTACCTTCCATAAAGACAAGGTTACCATCCATTATAGTAACAAAAATATCGACAACAGACTACCTTCCATAATGACAATGCTATCATCCATTGGAGTAACAAAAATATCGACAAAAGACTACCTTCCATAATGAGTGGGCTTCCATCCATTGGAGTAACAAAGATATCGAATACAGACTACCTTTCATAATGACAAAGCTACCATTCATTCGAGTAACAAAAATCTCGACAACAGACTACCTTCCATAATGAAAAGGCTACCATCCATTGTAGTAACAAAAATATCGGCAACAAACTAGCTTCCATTAAGACAAGGCTACCATCCATTATAGTAACAAAAATCTCGACAACATACTACCTTCCATAATGACAAGGCTACCATCCATTGTAGTAACAAAAATATCGACAACAGACTACCTTCCATAATGACAAGGCTATCATCCATTGGAGTAACAAAAATCTCGACAAAAGACTAACTTCCATAATGATTAGGCTACCATCCATTGGAGTAACTAAGATATCGACAACAGGCTACCTTTCATAATGACAAGGATATCATCCATTGGAGTAACAAATATCTTGACAACAGACTACCTTCCATAATGACAAGGCTACCATCCATTGTAGTAAAAAAGATATATACAAAATACTACCTTCCATAATGACAAGGCTACCATCCATTGGAGTAACAAAAATCTCGACAACAGACTACCTTCCATAATGACAAGGCTACCATCCGTTGTAGTAACAAAGATATCAAAAACATACTACCTTCCATAATGACAAGTCTACCATCCATTGAAGTAATAAAAATCACATCAACAGACTTCCTTCCATAATGAAAAGGCTACCATCCATTGCAGTAACAAAAATCTCGACAACATACAACCTTCTATAATGACAAGGCTACCATCCATTGGAGTAACCAAAATGTCGACAACAGACTACCTTCCATAATGACAAGGCTACAATCCATTGTAGTAACAAAAATCTCAACAACAGACTACCTTCCATAAAGACAAGGCTACCATCCGTTGTAGTAACAAAAATCTCGACAATAGACTACCTTCCATAATGACAACGCTATCATCCATTGGAGTAACAAAAATCTCGACAAAAGACTACCTTCCATAATGAGTAGGCTAACATCCATTGGAGTAACAAAGATATCAACAACAGACTACCTTTCATAATGACAAGGCTACCATCCATTCGAGTAACAAAAATCTCGACAACAGACTACCTTCCATAATGACAAGGCTACCATCCACTGTAGTAACAAAAATATCGACAATAGACTAGCTTCCATAAAGACAAGGCTACCATCCATTGTAGTAACAAAAATCTCGACAACAGACTACCTTCCATAATGACAAGGCTACCATCCATTGTAGTAACAAAAATCTCAACAACAGACTACCTTCCATAATGACAAGGCTATCATCCATTGGAGTAACAAAAATCTCGACAAAAGACTACCTTCCATAATGATTAGGCTACCATCCATTGGAGTAACAATGATATCGACAACAGGCTACCTTTCATAATGACAAGGATATCATCCATTGGAGTAACAAATATCTTGACAAACAGACTACCTTCCATAATGACAAGGCTACCATCCATTGTAGTAAAAAAGATATATACAAAATACTACCTTCCATAATGACAAGGCTACCATCCGTTGGAGTAACAAAAATCTCGACAACAGACTTCCTTCCATAATGAAAAGGCTACCATCCGTTGTAGTAACAAAGATATCGAAAACATACTACCTTCCATAATGACAAGGCTACCATCCATTGAAGTAATAAAAATCACATCAACAGACTTCCTTCCATAATGAAAAGGCTACCATCCATTGCAGTAACAAAAATCTCGACAACATACAACCTTCTATAATGACAAGGCTACCATCCATTGGAGTAACCAAAATGTCGACAACAGACTACCTTCCATAATGACAAGGCTATAATCCATTGTAGTAACAAAAATCTCGACAACAGACTACCTTCCATAAAGAAAAGGCTACCATCCGTTGTAGTAACAAAAATCTCGACAATAGACTACCTTCCATAATGACAACGCTATCATCCATTGGAGTAACAAAAATCTCGACAAAAGACTACCTTCCATAATGAGTAGGCTACCATCCATTGGAGTAACAAAGATATCAACAACAGACTACCTTTCATAATGACAAGGCTACCATCCATTCGAGTAACAAAAATCTCGACAACAGACTACCTTCCATAATGACAAGGCTACCATCCACTGTAGTAACAAAAATATGGACAATAGACTAGCTTCCGTAAAGACAAGGCTACCATCCATTGTAGTAAGAAAAATATCGACAACAGACTACCTTCCATAATGACAAGGCTACCATCCATTGTAGTAACAAAAATCTCAACAACAGACTACCTTCCATAATGACAAGGCTATCATCCATTGGAGTAACAAAAATCTCGACAAAAGACTACCTTCCATAATGATTAGGCTACCATCCATTGGAGTAACAAAGATATCGACAAAAGACTACCTTTCATAATGACAACGATATCATCCATTGGAGTAACAAATATCTCGACAACAGACTACCTTCCATAATGACAAGACTACCATCTGTTGTTGTAACAAAGATATATACAAAATACTACCTTCAATAATGACAAGGCTACCATCCATTGGAGTAACAAAAATCTCGACAACAGACTACCTTCCATAATGACAAGGCTACCATCCGTTGTAGTAACAGAGATATCGACAACATACTATCTTCCATAATGACAAGGCTACCATCCATTGCAGTAACAAAAATCTCGGCAACAAACTACCTTCCATAATGACAAGGGTACCATCCATTGGAGTAACAAAAATATCCATAAGACACAACCTTCAATAATGACAAGGCTACCATCCATTCGAGTAACAAAAATATCGACAACAGACTACCTTACATAATGACAAGGCTACCATCCGTTGTAGTAACAAAATTATCGACAACAGACTAGCTTCCATAAAGACAAGGCTACCATCCATTGTAGTAGCAAAAATCTCGACAACAGACTACCTTCCATAATGACAAGGCTACCATCCATTAGAGTAACAAAAATCACGACAACAGACTACCTTCCATAATGACAAGGCTACCATCCATTATAGTAACCAAAATATCGACAACAAACTACCTTCCATAATGATAACGCTACCATCCATTGGAGTAACAAATATGTCGATAACAGACTACCTTCCATAATGACAAGGCTACCATCCATTGGAGTAACAAAAATATCGACAATAGACTACCTTCCATAATGATTAGGCTACTATCCATTGGAGTAACAAAGATATCGACAACGGAGTACCTTTAACAATGACAAGGATACAATCCATTGGAATAAAAAAAATCTCGACAACAGACTACCTTCCATAATGACAAGGATACCATCAATTGGAGTAACAAAAATCTCGACAACAGACTACCTTCCATAATGACATGGCTACCATCCATTGTAGTAACAAAGATATATACAACAGACTACCTTCCATAATGACAAGGCTACCATCCATTGGAGTAACAAAAATCTCAAAAACATACTACCTCCCATAATGACTAGGCTACAATCCATTGGAATAACAAAAATCTCGACAATAGACTACCTTCCATAATGACAAGGCTATCATCCAATGGAGTAACAAAAATCTCGACAACAGACTACCTTCAATAATGACAAGGCTACCATCCATTGAAGTAAAAAAGATATCGACATCATACTACCTTCCATAATGACAAGGCTACCATCCATTCGAGTAACAAAAATATCGACAACAGACTACCTTACATAATGACAAGGCTACCATCCGTTGTAGTAACAAAATTATCGACAACAGACTAGCTTCCATAAAGACAAGGCTACCATCCATTGTAGTAGCAAAAATCTCGACAACAGACTACCTTCCATAATGACAAGGCTACCATCCATTAGAGTAACAAAAATCTCGACAACAGACTACCTTCCATAATGACAAGGCTACCATCCATTATAGTAACCAAAATATCGACAACAAACTACCTTCCATAATGATAACGCTACCATCCATTGGAGTAACAAATATGTCGATAACAGACTACCTTCCATAATGACAAGGCTACCATCCATTGGAGTAACAAAAATATCGACAATAGACTACCTTCCATAATGATTAGGCTACTATCCATTGGAGTAACAAAGATATCGACAACGGAGTACCTTTAACAATGACAAGGATACAATCCATTGGAATAAAAAAAATATCGACAACAGACTACCTTCCATAATGACAAGGATACCATCAATTGGAGTAACAAAAATCTCGACAACAGACTACCTTCCATAATGACATGGCTACCATCCATTGTAGTAACAAAGATATATACAACAGACTACCTTCCATAATGACAAGGCTACCATCCATTGGAGTAACAAAAATCTCAAAAACATACTACCTCCCATAATGACTAGGCTACAATCCATTGGAATAACAAAAATCTCGACAATAGACTACCTTCCATAATGACAAGGCTATCATCCAATGGAGTAACAAAAATCTCGACAACAGACTACCTTCAATAATGACAAGGCTACCATCCATTGAAGTAAAAAAGATATCGACATCATACTACCTTCCATAATGACAAGGCTACCATCCATTTTAGTAACAAAAATATCGACAACAGACTAGCTTCCATAAAGACAAGGCTACCATCCATTGTAGTAACAAAAATCTCGACAACAGACTACCTTCCATAATGACAAGGCTACCATCCATTGGGGTAACAAAAATCTCGACAACAGACTACCTTCCATAATGACAAGGCTACCAGCCATAGTAGTAACCAAAATCTCGACAACAAACTACCTTCCATAACGGTAAGGCTAACATCCATTGGAGTAACAAATATGTCGACTAAAGACTACCTTCCATAATGATAAGGCTACCATCCATTGGAGTAACAAAAATATCGACAACAGACTACCTTCCATAATGATTAGGCTACCATCCATTGGAGTAACAAAGATATCGACAATGGAGTACCTTTCTTAATGACAAGGATACCATCCATTGGAATAACAAAAATCTCGACAACAGACTACCTTCCATAATGACAATGATACCATCCATTGGAGTAACAAAAATCTCGACAACAGACTACCTTCCATAATGACAAGGCTACCATCCATTGTAGTAACAAAGATATATACAACAGACTACCTTCCATAATGACAAGGCTACCATCCATTGGAGTAACAAAAATATCAAAAACAGACTACCTTCCATAATGACTAGGCTACAATCCATTGGAATAACAAAAATCTCGACAACATACTACATTCCATAATGACAAGGCTACAATCCATTGGAGTAACAAAAATATCGACAACAGACTACCTTCCATAATGACAAGGGTATCATCCATTGGAGTAACAAAAATATCCATAAGACACAACCTTCCATAATGACAAGGCTACCATCCATTGGAGTAACAAAAATATCGACAACAGACTACCTTCCATAATGACATGCTACCATTCATTGTAGTAACAAAAATCTCGACAACAGACTACCTTCCATAAAGACAAGGTTACCATCCTATATAGTAACAAAAATATCGACAACAGACTACCTTCCATAATGACAATGCTATCATCCATTGGAGTAACAAAAATATCGACAAAAGACTACCTTCCATAATGAGTGGGCTTCCATCCATTGGAGTAACAAAGATATCGAATACAGACTACCTTTCATAATGACAAAGCTACCATTCATTCGAGTAACAAAAATCTCGACAACAGACTACCTTCCATAATGAAAAGGCTACCATCCATTGTAGTAACAAAAATATCGGCAACAAACTAGCTTCCATTAAGACAAGGCTACCATCCATTATAGTAACAAAAATCTCGACAACATACTACCTTCCATAATGACAAGGCTACCATCCATTGTAGTAACAAAAATATCGACAACAGACTACCTTCCATAATGACAAGGCTATCATCCATTGGAGTAACAAAAATCTCGACAAAAGACTAACTTCCATAATGATTAGGCTACCATCCATTGGAGTAACTAAGATATCGACAACAGGCTACCTTTCATAATGACAAGGATATCATCCATTGGAGTAACAAATATCTTGACAACAGACTACCTTCCATAATGACAAGGCTACCATCCATTGTAGTAAAAAAGATATATACAAAATACTACCTTCCATAATGACAAGGCTACCATCCATTGGAGTAACAAAAATCTCGACAACAGACTACCTTCCATAATGACAAGGCTACCATCCGTTGTAGTAACAAAGATATCAAAAACATACTACCTTCCATAATGACAAGTCTACCATCCATTGAAGTAATAAAAATCACATCAACAGACTTCCTTCCATAATGAAAAGGCTACCATCCATTGCAGTAACAAAAATCTCGACAACATACAACCTTCTATAATGACAAGGCTACCATCCATTGGAGTAACCAAAATGTCGACAACAGACTACCTTCCATAATGACAAGGCTACAATCCATTGTAGTAACAAAAATCTCAACAACAGACTACCTTCCATAAAGACAAGGCTACCATCCGTTGTAGTAACAAAAATCTCGACAATAGACTACCTTCTATAATGACAACGCTATCATCCATTGGAGTAACAAAAATCTCGACAAAAGACTACCTTCCATAATGAGTAGGCTACCATCCATTGGAGTAACAAAGATATCAACAACAGACTACCTTTCATAATGACAAGGCTACCATCCATTCGAGTAACAAAAATCTCGACAACAGACTACCTTCCATAATGACAAGGCTACCATCCACTGTAGTAACAAAAATATCGACAATAGACTAGCTTCCATAAAGACAAGGCTACCATCCATTGTAGTAACAAAAATCTCGACAACAGACTACCTTCCATAATGACAAGGCTACCATCCATTGTAGTAACAAAAATCTCAACAACAGACTACCTTCCATAATGACAAGGCTATCATCCATTGGAGTAACAAAAATCTCGACAAAAGACTACCTTCCATAATGATTAGGCTACCATCCATTGGAGTAACAATGATATCGACAACAGGCTACCTTTCATAATGACAAGGATATCATCCATTGGAGTAACAAATATCTTGACAACAGACTACCTTCCATAATGACAAGGCTACCATCCATTGTAGTAAAAAAGATATATACAAAATACTACCTTCCATAATGACAAGGCTACCATCCGTTGGAGTAACAAAAATCTCGACAACAGACTTCCTTCCATAATGAAAAGGCTACCATCCGTTGTAGTAACAAAGATATCGAAAACATACTACCTTCCATAATGACAAGGCTACCATCCATTGAAGTAATAAAAATCACATCAACAGACTTCCTTCCATAATGAAAAGGCTACCATCCATTGCAGTAACAAAAATCTCGACAACATACAACCTTCTATAATGACAAGGCTACCATCCATTGGAGTAACCAAAATGTCGACAACAGACTACCTTCCATAATGACAAGGCTATAATCCATTGTAGTAACAAAAATCTCGACAACAGACTACCTTCCATAAAGAAAAGGCTACCATCCGTTGTAGTAACAAAAATCTCGACAATAGACTACCTTCCATAATGACAACGCTATCATCCATTGGAGTAACAAAAATCTCGACAAAAGACTACCTTCCATAATGAGTAGGCTACCATCCATTGGAGTAACAAAGATATCAACAACAGACTACCTTTCATAATGACAAGGCTACCATCCATTCGAGTAACAAAAATCTCGACAACAGACTACCTTCCATAATGACAAGGCTACCATCCACTGTAGTAACAAAAATATGGACAATAGACTAGCTTCCGTAAAGACAAGGCTACCATCCATTGTAGTAAGAAAAATATCGACAACAGACTACCTTCCATAATGACAAGGCTACCATCCATTGTAGTAACAAAAATCTCAACAACAGACTACCTTCCATAATGACAAGGCTATCATCCATTGGAGTAACAAAAATCTCGACAAAAGACTACCTTCCATAATGATTAGGCTACCATCCATTGGAGTAACAAAGATATTGACAAAAGACTACCTTTCATAATGACAACGATATCATCCATTGGAGTAACAAATATCTCGACAACAGACTACCTTCCATAATGACAAGACTACCATCTGTTGTTGTAACAAAGATATATACAAAATACTACCTTCAATAATGACAAGGCTACCATCCATTGGAGTAACAAAAATCTCGACAACAGACTACCTTCCATAATGACAAGGCTACCATCCGT
This sequence comes from Vicia faba, assembly GCA_948472305.1. Classification (NCBI taxonomy): domain Eukaryota; kingdom Viridiplantae; phylum Streptophyta; class Magnoliopsida; order Fabales; family Fabaceae; genus Vicia; species Vicia faba. The sequence continues at coordinate 555,443,413 of OX451739.1, read as the reverse complement.
TGTAGTAACAGAGATATCGACAACATACTATCTTCCATAATGACAAGGCTACCATCCATTGCAGTAACAAAAATCTCGGCAACAAACCACCTTCCATAATGACAAGGGTACCATCCATTGGAGTAACAAAAATATCCATAAGACACAACCTTCAATAATGACAAGGCTACCATCCATTCGAGTAACAAAAATATCGACAACAGACTACCTTACATAATGACAAGGCTACCATCCGTTGTAGTAACAAAATTATCGACAACAGACTAGCTTCCATAAAGACAAGGCTACCATCCATTGTAGTAGCAAAAATCTCGACAACAGACTACCTTCCATAATGACAAGGCTACCATCCATTAGAGTAACAAAAATCTCGACAACAGACTACCTTCCATAATGACAAGGCTACCATCCATTATAGTAACCAAAATATCGACAACAAACTACCTTCCATAATGATAACGCTACCATCCATTGGAGTAACAAATATGTCGATAACAGACTACCTTCCATAATGACAAGGCTACCATCCATTGGAGTAACAAAAATATCGACAATAGACTACCTTCCATAATGATTAGGCTACTATCCATTGGAGTAACAAAGATATCGACAACGGAGTACCTTTAACAATGACAAGGATACAATCCATTGGAATAAAAAAAATCTCGACAACAGACTACCTTCCATAATGACAAGGATACCATCAATTGGAGTAACAAAAATCTCGACAACAGACTACCTTCCATAATGACATGGCTACCATCCATTGTAGTAACAAAGATATATACAACAGACTACCTTCCATAATGACAAGGCTACCATCCATTGGAGTAACAAAAATCTCAAAAACATACTACCTCCCATAATGACTAGGCTACAATCCATTGGAATAACAAAAATCTCGACAATAGACTACCTTCCATAATGACAAGGCTATCATCCAATGGAGTAACAAAAATCTCGACAACAGACTACCTTCAATAATGACAAGGCTACCATCCATTGAAGTAAAAAAGATATCGACATCATACTACCTTCCATAATGACAAGGCTACCATCCATTGGAGTAACAAAAATCTCAACAATAGATTACCTTCCATAATGACAAGGCTACCATCCATTGTAGTAACAAAAATCTCGACAACAGACTACCTTCCATAATGACAAGGCTATCATCCATTGGCGTAACAATAATCTGGACAAAAGACTACCTTCCATAATGATTAGGCTACCATCCATTGGAGTAACAAAGATATCAACAACAGACTACCTTTCATAATGACAAGGATATCATCCATTGGAGTAACAAATATCATGACAACAGACTACCTTCCATAATGACAAGGCTACCATCCATTGTAGTAAAAAAGATATATACAAAATACATCCTTCCATAATGACAAGGCTACCATCCATTGGAGTAACAAAAATCTCAACAACAGACTACCTTCCATAATGACAAGGCTACCATCCGTTGAAGTAAAAAAGATATCGACAACATACTACCTTCCATAATGACAAGGCTACCATCCATTGGAGTAACAAAAATCTCAACAATAGACTACCTTCCATAATGACAAGGCTACCATCCATTGTAGTAACAAAAATCTCGACAACAGACTACCTTCCATAATGAAAAGGCTATCATCCATTGGCGTAACAAAAATCTCGACAAAAGACTACCTTCCATAATGATTAGGCTACCATCCATTGGAGTAACAAATATATCAACAACAGACTACCTTTCATAATGACAAGGATATCATCCATTGGAGTAACAAATATCTTGACAACAGACTACCTTCCATAATGACAAGGCTACCATCCATTGTAGTAAAAAAGATATATACAAAATACATCCTTCCATAATGACAAGGCTACCATCCATTGGAGTAACAAAAATATCGACAACAGACTACCTTCCATAATGACAAGGCTACCATCCGTTGTAGTAACAAAGATATCGAAAACATACTACCTTCCATAATGACAAGGCTACCATCCATTGAAGTAATAAAAATCACATCAACAGACTTCCTTCCATAATGAAAAGGCTACCATCCATTGCAGTAACAAAAATCTCGACAACATACAACCTTCTATAATGACAATGCTACCATCCATTGGAGTAACCAAAATGTCGACAACAAACTACCTTCCATAATGACAAGGCTATAATCCATTGTAGTAACAAAAATCTCGACAACAGACTCACTTCCATAAAGAAAAGGCTACCATCCGTGGTAGTAACAAAAATTTCGACAATAGACTACCTTCCATAATGACAACGCTATCATCCATTGGAGTAACAAAAATCTCGACAAAAGACTACCTTCCATAATGAGTAGGCTACCATCCATTGGAGTAACAAAGATATCAACAACAGACTACCTTTCATAATGACAAGGCTACCATCCATTCGAGTAACAAAAATCTCGACAACAGACTACCTTCCATAATGACAAGGCTACCATCCACTGTAGTAACAAAAATATCGACAATAGACTAGCTTCCGTAAAGACAAGGCTACCATCCATTGTAGTAAGAAAAATATCGACAACAGACTACCTTCCATAATGACAAGGCTACCATCCATTGTAGTAACAAAAATCTCAACAACAGACTACCTTCCATAATGACAAGGCTATCATCCATTGGAGTAACAAAAATCTCGACAAAAGACTACCTTCCATAATGATTAGGATACCATCCATTGGAGTAACAAAGATATCGATAAAAGACTACCTTTCATAATGACAACGATATCATCCATTGGAGTAACAAATATCTCGACAACAGACTACCTTCCATAATGACAAGACTAACATCCGTTGTTGTAACAAAGATATAATCAAAATACTACCTTCAATAATGACAAGGCTACCATCCATTGGAGTAACAAAAATCTCGACAACAGACTACCTTCCATAATGACAAGGCTACCATCCGTTGTAGTAACAGAGATATCGACAACATACTATCTTCCATAATGACAAGGCTACCATCCATTGCAGTAACAAAAATCTCGGCAACAAACTACCTTCCATAATGACAAGGGTACCATCCATTGGAGTAACAAAAATATCCATAAGACACAACCTTCAATAATGACAAGGCTACCATCCATTCGAGTAACAAAAATATCGACAACAGACTACCTTACATAATGACAAGGCTACCATCCGTTGTAGTAACAAAATTATCGACAACAGACTAGCTTCCATAAAGACAAGGCTACCATCCATTGTAGTAGCAAAAATCTCGACAACAGACTACCTTCCATAATGACAAGGCTACCATCCATTAGAGTAACAAAAATCTCGACAACAAACTACCTTCCATAATGACAAGGCTACCATCCATTATAGTAACCAAAATATCGACAACAAACTACCTTCCATAATGATAACGCTACCATCCATTGGAGTAACAAATATGTCGATAACAGACTACCTTCCATAATGACAAGGCTACCATCCATTGGAGTAACAAAAATATCGACAATAGACTACCTTCCATAATGATTAGGCTACCATCCATTGGAGTAACAAAGATATCGACAACGGAGTACCTTTAACAATGACAAGGATACCATCCATTGGAATAAAAAAAATCTAGACAACAGACTACCTTCCATAATGACAAGGATACCATCAATTGGAGTAACAAAAATCTCGACAACAGACTACCTTCCCTAATGACATGACTACCATCCATTTTAGTAACAAAGATATATACAACAGACTACCTTCCATAATGACAAGGCTACCATCCATTGGAGTAACAAAAATCTCAAAAACATACTACCTCCCATAATGACTAGGCTACAATCCATTGGAATAACAAAAATCTCGACAACAGACTACCTTCCATAATGACAAGGCTATCATCCAATGGAGTAACAAAAATCTCGACAACAGACTACCTTCCATAATAACAAGGGTACCATCCATTGAAGTAACAAAAATCTCGACAATAGACTACCTTCCATAATGACAAGGCTACCATCCGTTGAAGTAAAAAAGATATCGACAACATACTACCTTCCAAAATGACAAGGCTACCATCCATTGGAGTAACAAAAATCTCGACAATAGACTACCTTCCATAATGACAAGGCTACCATCCATTGTAGTAACAAAAATCTCGATAACAGACTACCTTCCATAATGACAAGGCTATCATCCATTGGAGTAACAAAAATCTCGACAAAAGACTACCTTCGATAATGATTAGGCTACCATCCATTGGAGTAACAAAGATATCAACAACCGACTACCTTTCATAATGACAAGGATATCATCCATTGGAGTAACAAATATCTCGACAACAGACTACCTTCCATAATGACAAGACTACGATCCATTGTTGTAACAAAGATATATACAAAATACTACCTTCAATAATGACAAGGCTACCATCCATTGGAGTAACAAAAATTTCGACAACAGACTACCTTCCATAATGACAAGGCTACCATCCGTTGTAGTAACAAAGATATCGACAACATATTATCTTCCATAATGACAAGGCTACTATCCATTGCAGTAACAAAAATATCAGCAACAAACTACCTTCCATAATGACAAGGGTACCATCCATTGGAGTAACAAAAATATGAATAAGACACAACCTTCCATAATGACAAGGCTACCATCCATTCGAGTAACAAAAATCTCAACAACAGACTACCTTACATAATGACAAGGCTACCATCGGTTGTAGTAACAAAATTATCGACAACAGACTAGCTTCCATAAAGACAAGGTTACCATCCATTGTAGTAACAAAAATCTCGACAACAGACTACCTTCCATAATGACAAGGTTACCATCCATTGGAGTAACAAAAATCTCGACAACAGACTACCTTCTCTAATGAAAAGGCTACCATCCATTGTAGTAACCAAAATCTTGACAACATACTACCTTCCATAATGATAAGGCTACTATCCATTGGAGTAATAAATATGTCGATAACAGACTACCTTCCATAATGACAAGGCTAGCATCCATTGGAGTAACAAAAATATCGACAACAGACTACCTTCCATAATGATTAGGCGACCATCCATTGGAGTAACAAAGATATCGACAACGGAGTACCTTTCACAATGACAAGGATACCATCCATTGGAATAAAAAAATATCGACAACAGACTACCTTCCATAATGACATGGCTACCATCCATTGTAGTAACAAAGATATATACAACAGATTACCTTCCATAATGACAAGGCTACCATCCATTGGAGTAACAAAAATCTCAAAAACATATTACCTCCCATAATGACTAGGCTACAATCCATTGGAATAACAAAAATCTCGACAACAGACTACCTTCCATATTGACAAGGCTATCATCCAATAGAGTAACAAAAATCTCGACAACAGACTACCTTCCATGATGACAAGGGTACCATCCATTGGAGTAACAAAAATCTCGACAACAGACTACCTTCCATAATGATAAGGCTATCATCCATTGGAGTAACTAAAATCTCGACAAAAGACTACCTTCCATAATGATTAGGCTACCATCCATTGGAGTAACAAAGATATCGACAAAAGACTACCTTTCATAATGACAACGATATCATCCATTGGAGTAACAAATATCTCGACAACAGACTACCTTCCATAATGACAAGACTACCATCCGTTGTTGTAACAAAGATATATACAAAATACTACCTTCCATAATGACAAGGATACCATCAATTGGAGTAACAAAAATCTCGACAACAGACTACCTTCCATAATGACAAGGCTACCATCCGTTGTAGTAACAGAGATATCGACAACATACTATCTTCCATAATGACAAGGCTACCATCCATTGCAGTAACAAAAATCTCGGCAACAAACTACTTTCCATAATGACAAGGGTACCATCCATTGGAGTAACAAAAATATCCATAAGACACAACCTTCAATAATGACAAGGCTACCATCCATTCGAGTAACAAAAATATCGACAACAGACTACCTTACATAATGACAAGGCTACCATCCGTTGTAGTAACAAAATTATCGACAACAGACTAGCTTCCATAAAGACAAGGCTACCATCCATTGTAGTAGCAAAAATCTCGACAACAGACTACCTTCCATAATGACAAGGCTACCATCCATTAGAGTAACAAAAATCTCGACAACAGACTACCTTCCATAATGACAAGGCTACCATCCATTATAGTAACCAAAATATCGACAACAAACTACCTTCCATAATGATAACGCTACCATCCATTGGAGTAACAAATATGTCGATAACAGACTACCTTCCATAATGACAAGGCTACCATCCATTGGAGTAACAAAAATATCCATAAGACACAACCTTCAATAATGACAAGGCTACCATCCATTCGAGTAACAAAAATATCGACAACAGACTACCTTACATAATGACAAGGCTACCATCCGTTGTAGTAACAAAATTATCGACAACAAACTAGCTTCCATAAAGACAAGGCTACCATCCATTGTAGTAGCAAAAATCTCGACAACAGACTACCTTCCATAATGACAAGGCTACCATCCATTAGAGTAACAAAAATCTCGACAACAGACTACCTTCCATAATGACAAGGCTACCATCCATTATAGTAACCAAAATATCGACAACAAACTACCTTCCATAATGATAACGCTACCATCCATATGAGTAACAAATATGTCGATAACAGACTACCTTCCATAATGACAAGGCTACCATCCATTGGAGTAACAAAAATATCGACAATAGACTACCTTCCATAATGATTAGGCTACCATCCATTGGAGTAACAAAGATATCGACAACGGAGTACCTTTAACAATGACAAGGATACCATCCATTGGAATAAAAAAAATCTCGACAACAGACTACCTTCCATAATGACAAGGATACCATCAATTGGAGTAACAAAAATCTCGACAACAGACTACCTTCCATAATGACATGGCTACCATCCATTGTAGTAACAAAGATATATACAACAGACTACCTTCCATAATGACAAGGCTACCATCCATTGGAGTAACAAAAATCTCAAAAACATACTACCTCCCATAATGACTAGGCTACAATCCATTGGAATAACAAAAATCTCGACAACAGACTACCTTCCATAATGACAAGGCTACCATCCATTAGAGTAACAAAAATCTCGACAACAGACTACCTTCCATAATGACAAGGCTACCATCCATTATAGTAACCAAAATATCGACAACAAACTACCTTCCATAATGATAAGGCTACCATCCGTTGAAGTAAAAAAGATATCGACAACATACTACCTTCCAAAATGACAAGGCTACCATCCATTGGAGTAACAAAAATCTCGACAATAGACTACCTTCCATAATGACAAGGCTACCATCCATTGTAGTAACAAAAATCTCGATAACAGACTACCTTCCATAATGACAAGGCTATCATCCATTGGAGTAACAAAAATCTCGACAAAAGACTACCTTCCATAATGATTAGGCTACCATCCATTGGAGTAACAAAGATATCAACAACCGACTACCTTTCATAATGACAAGGATATCATCCATTGGAGTAACAAATATCTCGACAACAGACTACCTTCCATAATGACAAGACTACCATCCATTGTTGTAACAAAGATATATACAAAATACTACCTTCAATAATGACAAGGCTACCATCCATTGGAGTAACAAAAATCTCGACAACAGACTACCTTCCATAATGACAAGGCTACCATCCGTTGTAGTAACAAAGATATCGACAACATATTATCTTCCATAATGACAAGGCTACCATCCATTGCAGTAACAAAAATATCAGCAACAAAACTACCTTCCATAATGACAAGGGTACCATCCATTGGAGTAACAAAAATATGAATAAGACACAACCTTCCATAATGACAAGGCTACCATCCATTCGAGTAACAAAAATCTCGACAACAGACTACCTTACATAATGACAAGGCTACCATCGGTTGTAGTAACAAAATTATCGACAACAGACTAGCTTCCATAAAGACAAGGTTACCATCCATTGTAGTAACAAAAATCTCGACAACAGACTACCTTCCATAATGACAAGGTTACCATCCATTGGAGTAACAAAAATCTCGACAACAGACTACCTTCTCTAATGAAAAGGCTACCATCCATTGTAGTAACCAAAATCTTGACAACATACTACCTTCCATAATGATAAGGCTACTATCCATTGGAGTAATAAATATGTCGATAACAGACTACCTTCCATAATGACAAGGCTACCATCCATTGGAGTAACAAAAATATCGACAACAGACTACCTTCCATAATGATTAGGCGACCATCCATTGGAGTAACAAAGATATCGACAACGGAGTACCTTTCACAATGACAAGGATACCATCCATTGGAATAAAAAAATCTCGACAACAGACTACCTTCCATAATGACATGGCTACCATCCATTGTAGTAACAAAGATATATACAACAGATTACCTTCCATAATGACATGGCTACCATCCATTGGAGTAACAAAAATCTCAAAAACATATTACCTCCCATAATGACTAGGCTACAATCCATTGGAATAACAAAAATCTCGACAACAGACTACCTTCCATATTGACAAGGCTATCATCCAATAGAGTAACAAAAATCTCGACAACAGACTACCTTCCATGATGACAAGGGTACCATCCATTGGAGTAACAAAAATCTCGACAACAGACTACCTTCCATAATGATAAGGCTACCATCCCTTGAAGTAAAAAAGATATCGACAACATACTACCTTCCATAATGACCAGGCTACCATCCATTGGAGTAACAAAAATATCTACAATAGACTACCGTCCATAACGACAAGGCTACCATCCATTGTAGTAACTAAAATCTCGACAACAGACTACCTTCCATAATGACAAGGATATCATCCATTGGAGTAACAAAAATCTCGACAAAAGACTACCTTCCATAATGATTAGGCTACCATCCATTGGAGTAACAAAGATATCAACAACCGACTACCTTTCATAATGACAAGGATATCATCCATTGGAGTAACAAAAATCTCGACAACAGACTACCTTCCATAATGACAAGGCTACCATCCATTGTAGTAACAAAGATATCGACAACATATTATCTTCCATAATGACAAGGCTACCATCCATTGCAGTAACAAAAATATCGGCAACAAACTACCTTCCATAATGACAAGGGTACCATCCATTGGAGTAACAAAAGTATGAATAAGACACAACCTTCCATAATGACAAGGCTACCATCCATTCGAGTAACAAAAATCTCGACAATAGACTACCTTACATAATGACAAGGCTACCATCGGTTGTAGTAACAAAATTATCGACAACAAACTAGCTTCCATAAAGACAAGGCTACCATCCATTGTAGTAACAAAAATCTTGACAACAGACTACCTTCCATAATGACAAGGTTACCATCCATTGGAGTAACAAAAATCTCGACAACAGACTACCTTCTCTAATGACAAGGCTACCATCCATTGTAGTAACCAAAATCTTGACAACATACTACCTTCCATAATGATAAGACTACCATCCATTGGAGTAATAAATATGTCGATAACAGACTACCTTCCATAATGACAAGGCTACCATCCATTGGAGTAACAAAAATATCGACAACAGACTACCTTCCATAATGATTAGGCGACCATCCATTGGAGTAACAAAGATATCGACAACGGAGTACCTTTCACAATGACAAGGATACCATCCATTGGAATAAAATAAATCTCGACAACAGACTACCTTCCATAATGACATGGCTACCATCCATTGTAGTAACAAAGATATATACAACAGACTACCTTCCATAATGACAAGGCTACCATCCATTGGAGTAACAAAAATCTCAAAAACATATTACCTCCCATAATGACTAGGCTACAATCCATTGGAATAACAAAAATCTTGACAACAGACTACCTTCCATATTGAAAAGGCTATCATCCAATGGAGTAACAAAAATCTCGACAACAGACTACCTTCCATGATGACAAGGGTACCATCCATTGGAGTAACAAAAATCTCGACAACAGACTACCTTCCATAATGATAAGGCTATCATCCGTTGAAGTAAAAAAGATATCGACAACATACTACCTTCCATAATGACCAGGCTACCATCCATTGGAGTAACAAAAATCTCTACAATAGACTACCGTCCATAACGACAAGGCTACCATCCATTGTAGTAACAAAAATCTCGACAACAGACTACCTTCCATAATGACAAGGCTATCATCCATTGGAGTAACAAAAATCTCGACAAAAGACTACCTTCCATAATGATTAGGCTACCATCCATTGGAGTAACAAAGATATCAACAACCGACTACCTTTCATAATGACAAGGATATCATCCATTGGAGTAACAAAAATCTCGACAACAGACTACCTTCCATAATGATAAGGCTACCATCCGTTGAAGTAAAAAAGATATCGACAACATACTACCTTCCATAATGACCAGGCTACCATCCATTGGAGTAACAAAAATATCTACAATAGACTACCGTCCATAACGACAAGGCTACCATCCATTGTAGTAACTAAAATCTCGACAACAGACTACCTTCCATAATGACAAGGCTATCATCCATTGGAGTAACAAAAATCTCGACAAAAGACTACCTTCCATAATGATTAGGCTACCATCCATTGGAGTAACAAAGATATCAACAACCGACTACCTTTCATAATGACAAGGATATCATCCATTGGAGTAACAAATATCTCGACAACAGACTACCTTCCGTAATGACAAGACTACCATCCATTGTTGTAACAAAGATATATATAAAATACTACCTTCAATAATGACAAGGCTACCATCCATTGGAGTAACAAAAATCTCGACAACAGACTACCTTCCATAATGACAAGGCTACCATCCGTTGTAGTAACAAAGATATCGACAACATATTATCTTCCATAATGACAAGGCTACCATCCATTGCAGTAACAAAAATATCGGCAACAAACTACCTTCCATAATGACAAGGGTACCATCCATTGGAGTAACAAAAGTATGAATAAGACACAACCTTCCATAATGACAAGGCTACCATCCATTCGAGTAACAAAAATCTCGACAACAGACTACCTTACATAATGACAAGGCTACCATCGGTTGTAGTAACAAAATTATCGACAACAGACTAGCTTCCATAAAGACAAGGTTACCATCCATTGTAGTAACAAAAATCTCGACAACAGACTACCTTCCATAATGACAAGGTTACAATCCATTGGAGTAACAAAAATCTCGACAACAGACTACCTTCTCTAATGAAAAGGCTACCATCCATTGTAGTAACCAAAATCTTGACAACATACTACCTTCCATAATGATAAGGCTACTATCCATTGGAGTAATAAATATGTCGATAACAGACTACCTTCCATAATGACAAGGCTACCATCCATTGGAGTAACAAAAATATCGACAACAGACTACCTTCCATAATGATTAGGCGACCATCCATTGGAGTAACAAAGATATCGACAACGGAGTACCTTTCACAATGACAAGGATACCATCCATTGGAATAAAAAAATCTCGACAACAGACTACCTTCCATAATGACATGGCTACCATCCATTGTAGTAACAAAGATATATACAACAGATTACCTTCCATAATGACAAGGCTACCATCCATTGGAGTAACAAAAATCTCAAAAACATATTACCTCCCATAATGACTAGGCTACAATCCATTGGAATAACAAAAATCTTGACAACAGACTACCTTCCATATTGACAAGGCTATCATCCAATGGAGTAACAAAAATCTCGACAACAGACTACCTTCCATGATGACAAGGGTACCATCCATTGGAGTAACAAAAATCTCGACAACAGACTACCTTCCATAATGATAAGGCTATCATCCGTTGAAGTAAAAAAGATATCGACAACATACTACCTTCCATAATGACCAGGCTACCATCCATTGGAGTAACAAAAATCTCTACAATAGACTACCGTCCATAACGACAAGGCTACCATCCATTGTAGTAACAAAAATCTCGACAACAGACTACCTTCCATAATGACAAGGCTATCATCCATTGGAGTAACAAAAATCTCGACAAAAGACTACCTTCCATAATGATTAGGCTACCATCCATTGGAGTAACATAGATATCAACAACCGACTACCTTTCATAATGACAAGGATATCATCCATTGGAGTAACAAAAATCTCGACAACAGACTACCTTCCATAATGATAAGGCTACCATCCGTTGAAGTAAAAAAGATATCGACAACATACTACCTTCCATAATGACCAGGCTACCATCCATTGGAGTAACAAAAATATCTACAATAGACTACCGTCCATAACGACAAGGCTACCATCCATTGTAGTAACTAAAATCTCGACAACAGACTACCTTCCATAATGACAAGGCTATCATCCATTGGAGTAACAAAAATCTCGACAAAAGACTACCTTCCATAATGATTAGGCTACCATCCATTGGAGTAACAAAGATATCAACAACCGACTACCTTTCATAATGACAAGGATATCATCCATTGGAGTAACAAATATCTCGACAACAGACTACCTTCCGTAATGACAAGACTACCATCCATTGTTGTAACAAAGATATATATAAAATACTACCTTCAATAATGACAAGGCTACCATCCATTGGAGTAACAAAAATCTCGACAACAGACTACCTTCCATAATGACAAGGCTACCATCCGTTGTAGTAACAAAGATATCGACAACATATTATCTTCCATAATGACAAGGCTACCATCCATTGCAGTAACAAAAATATCGGCAACAAACTACCTTCCATAATGACAAGGGTACCATCCATTGGAGTAACAAAAGTATGAATAAGACACAACCTTCCATAATGACAAGGCTACCATCCATTCGAGTAACAAAAATCTCGACAACAGACTACCTTACATAATGACAAGGCTACCATCGGTTGTAGTAACAAAATTATCGACAACAGACTAGCTTCCATAAAGACAAGGTTACCATCCATTGTAGTAACAAAAATCTCGACAACAGACTACCTTCCATAATGACAAGGTTACAATCCATTGGAGTAACAAAAATCTCGACAACAGACTACCTTCTCTAATGAAAAGGCTACCATCCATTGTAGTAACCAAAATCTTGACAACATACTACCTTCCATAATGATAAGGCTACTATCCATTGGAGTAATAAATATGTCGATAACAGACTACCTTCCATAATGACAAGGCTACCATCCATTGGAGTAACAAAAATATCGACAACAGACTACCTTCCATAATGATTAGGCGACCATCCATTGGAGTAACAAAGATATCGACAACGGAGTACCTTTCACAATGACAAGGATACCATCCATTGGAATAAAAAAATCTCGACAACAGACTACCTTCCATAATGACATGGCTACCATCCATTGTAGTAACAAAGATATATACAACAGATTACCTTCCATAATGACAAGGCTACCATCCATTGGAGTAACAAAAATCTCAAAAACATATTACCTCCCATAATGACTAGGCTACAATCCATTGGAATAACAAAAATCTCGACAACAGACTACCTTCCATATTGACAAGGCTATCATCCAATAGAGTAACAAAAATCTCGACAACAGACTACCTTCCATGATGACAAGGGTACCATCCATTGGAGTAACAAAAATCTCGACAACAGACTACCTTCCATAATGATAAGGCTACCATCCGTTGAAGTAAAAAAGATATCAACAACATACTACCTTCCATAATGACCAGGCTACCATCCATTGGAGTAACAAAAATATCTACATATAGACTACCGTCCATAACGACAAGGCTACCATCCATTGTAGTAACTAAAATCTCGACAACAGACTACCTTCCATAATGACAAGGCTATCATCCATTGGAGTAACAAAAATCTCGACAAAAGACTACCTTCCATAATGATTAGGCTACCATCCATTGGAGTAACAAAGATATCAACAACCGACTACCTTTCATAATGACAAGGATATCATCCATTGGAGTAACAAATATCTCGACAACAGACTACCTTCCGTAATGACAAGGCTACCATCTATTGGAATAAGAAAAATCTTGAGAACAAACTACCTTCCATAATGACAAGGCTACCATCCAATGGAATGACAAAAATCTAGACAACATTCTACCTTTCATAATGATAAGTCTACCATCCATTGGAGTAACAAAAATCTCGTCAACAGACTACCTTCCATAATGACCAGGATACCATCTATTGGAATAACAAAAATCTCAAGAACAGACTACCTTCCATAATGACAAGGCTACCATCCATTGGAGTAACAAAAATCTCGACAACAGACTACCTTCCATAATGACAAGGATACCATCCATTGGAGTAACAAAAATATTGACAACAAACTACCTTCCGTAATGACAAGGCTACCATCCATTGGAATAACAAAAATATCGACAATAGACTACCTTCCATAATGACAAGGAGACCATCCATTGGAGGAACAAAATTATCAACAACACACTACCATCCGTAATGATAATGATATAATCCATTAGAGTAACAAAAATCTCGACAACAAACTACCTTCCATAATGACAAGGCTACCATCCATTGCAATAACAAAAATATCGAAAACAGACTACGTTCAATAATGACAAGGCTACCATCCATTGGAGTTACAAAAATATCGACAGCAGACTACCTTCCATAATGACAAGGCTACCATCCATTGGAGTAACAAAATTATCGACAACACACTACCATCCATAATGATAATGATACAATCCATTGGAGTAACAAAAATCTCGACAACAAACTACCTTCCATAACGACAAGGCTACCATCCATTGGAGTAACAAAAATCTCGACAACAAACAACCTTCCATAATGACTAGGCTATCGTCCATTGGTGTAACAAAGATATCAAGAACGAACTACCTTCCATGATGATAATGCTACCATCCATTGGAGTAACAAAAATCTCGACAACCGACTACCTTCCATAATGACAAGGCTACCATCCTTTTTAGTAACAAAAATCTTGACAACAGACTACCTTCCATAATGACAAGGCTACCATCCATTGGAGTAACAAAAATCTCAAAAACAGACTACCTCCCAAAATGACAAGGCTACCATCCATTAGAGTAACAAAAAACTATACAAACGACAACCTTCCATAATGGCAAGACTACCATCCATTGGAGTAACAAAAATATGAATAATAGACTACCTTCTATAGTGACAAGCCTACCATCCATTGGAGCGACAGAAATCACAACGACAGACTACTTTCCATAATGACAAGGCTAGCATCGATTGGAGTAACAAAAATAGCGACAACAAACTACCTTCCATAAACACACAGCTACCATCCATTGAAGTAACAAAAATCTCGACAACAGACTACCTTCCATAATGACAAGGATACCATCCATTGGAGTAACAAAAATAATGACAACAGACTACCTTCCATAACGACAAGGCTAGCATCCATTGGAATAACAAAAATCTCGACAACAAACTACCTTCCAAAATGACAAGGCTACCATCCATTGGAGTAACAAAAACATCGACAAGAGACTACGTTCCATAATGATAAAGCTACCATCCATTGGAGTAACAAAAATATGAACAACAGACTACCTTCCATAGTGACAAGGCTACCATCCATTGGAGTAACAAAAATATGAACAACATACTACCTTCCATAGTGACAAGGCTACCATCCATTAGAGAGACAGAAATCACATCGACAGACTACCTTCCATAATGACAAGGCTAGCATCGATTGGAGTAACAAAAATAACGACAACAAACTACCTTCCATAATGAGACGTCTACCATCCATTGAAGTAACAAAAATCTCGACAATAGACTACCTTTCATAATGACAAGGATACCATCCATTGGAGTAACAAAAATAATCACAACAGACTACCTTCCATAATGACAAGGCTAGCATCCATTGGAATAATAAGAATCTCGACAACAAACTACCTTCCATAATGACTAGGCTACCATCCATTGGAGTAACAAAGATATCGAGAACGGACTAACTTCCATAATGATAATGCTACCATCCATTGGATTAACAAAAATATCGGCAACCGACTACCTTCCGTAATGACAAGGCTACCATCCATTTGAGTAACAAAAACATCTATAATAGACTATGTTCCATAATTACAAGGCTACCATCCATTGTAGTACCCAAAATCTCGACAACAGATAACCTTCCATAATGACAAGGCTACCATCCATTGGAGTAATAAAAATCTCGACAATAGACTACCTTCTTTAATGACAAGGCTACCATCAATTGGAGTAACAAAACTATGAACAACAGACTACCTTCCATAGTGACAAGGCTACCATCCATTAGAGTAACAAAAATCTCAACAACAGACTACCTTCCATAATGACAAGGCTAGCATCCATTGGAGTAACAAAAATCTCGACAACAAACTACCTTCCATAATGACAAGGCTACCATCCAATGAAGTAACAAAAATCTCGATGATAGACTACCTTCCATAATGACAAGGCTACAAAACATTGGAGTAACAAAAATATCGACAACAGACTACCTTCCAAAATGACAAGGCTACCATCCATTGGAATAACAAAAATCTCGACAATAAACTACCTTCCATAATGACAAGGATACCATCCATTGGAGTAACAAAAACATCGACAGCAAACTATGTTCCATAAAGACAAGGCTACAATCCATTGGAGTAACAAAATTCTCAACAACAGACTACCTTTCATAATGACAAGGATATCATCCATTGTAGTATCAAAAATCTCGGCAACAGACTACCTTCTATAGTGACAACGCTACCATCTATTGGAATAACAAAAATCTTGAGAACAGACTACCTTCAATAATGACAAGGCTACCATCGAATGGAATGACAAAAATCTCGACAACATTCTACCTTTCATAATGATAAGTCTACCATCCATTGGATTAACAAAAATCTCGACAACAGACTACCTTCCATAATGACAAGGATACCATCTATTGGAATAACAAAAATCTCGAGAACAGACTACCTTCCATAATGACAAGGCTACCATCCATTGGAGTAACAAAAATCTCGACAACAGACTACCTTCCATAATGACAAGGATACCATCCATTGGAGTAACAAAAATATTGACAACAGACTACCTTCCATAATGACAAGGCTACCATCTATAGGAATAACAAAAATATCGATAACAGACTACCTTCCATAATGACAAGGCGACCATCCACTGGAGTAACAAAAATATCGACAACACACTACCATCCGTAATGATAATGATACAATCCATTGGAGTAACACAAATCTCGACAACAAACTACCTTCCATAATGACAAGGCTACTATACATTGGAATAACAAAAATATCGAAAATATACTACGTTCCATAATGACAAGGCTACCATCCATTGGAGTAACAAAAATATCGACAACAAACTACCTTCCATAATGATTAGGCTACCATCCATTGGAGTAACAAAGATATCGAGAACGGACTAACTTCCATAATGATAATGCTACCATCCATTGGATTAACAAAAATATTGGCAACCGACTACCTTCCGTAATGACAAGGCTACCATCCATTTGAGTAACAAAAATATCTACAATAGACTATGTTCCATAATTACAAGGCTACCATCCAATGTAGTACCCAAAATCTCGACAACAGATAACCTTCCATAATGACAAGGCTATCATCCATTGGAGTAACAAAAATCTCGACAATAGACTACCTTCCTTAATGACAAGGCTAGCATCCATTGGAGTAGCAAAAATCTCGACAACAAACTACCTTCCATAATGACAAGGCTACCATCCATTCCAGTAATAAAAATCTCGACGATAGACTACCTTCCATAATCACAAGGCTACAAAACATTGGAGTAACAAAAATATCGACAATAGACTACCTTCCAAAATGACAAGGCTACCATCCATTGGAGTAACAAAAATCTCGACAAAAGACTACCTTCCATAATGACAAGGATACCATCTATTTGAATAACAAAAACATCGACAACAAACTATGTTCAATAATGACAAGGCTACAATCCATTGGAGTAACAAAATTCTCAACAACAGACTACCTTCCATAATGACAAGGATATAATCCATTGCAGTATCAAAAATCTCGGCAACAGACTACCTTCTATAATGACAAGGCTACCATCTATTGGAATAACAAAAATCTTGAGAACAGACTACCTTACATAATGACAAGGCTACCATCCATTGGAGTAACAATGTTATCGACAACACACTACCATCTGTTATGATAATGATACAATCCATTGGAGTATCAAAAATCTTGACAACAAACTACCTTCCATAATGACAAGGCTACCATCCATTGGAATAACAAAAATCTCGAAAACAGACTAAGTTCCATAATGACAAGGCTACCATACATTGGAGTAACAAAAATATCGACAACAGACTAAGTATCATAATGACAAGGCTACCATCCATTGGAGTAACAAAAATATCGACAACAAACTACCTTCTATAACGACAAGGCTACCATCCATTGGAGTAACAAAAATCTCGACAACTGACTACCTTCCATAATGACAAGGCTACCATCCATTATAGTAACAAAAATCTCGACAACAGAGTACCTTCCATAATGACAAGGCTACCTTCCATTGGAGTAATAAAAATCTCAAAAACAGACTACCTCCCAAAATGACAAGGCTACCATCCATTAGAGTAACAAAAAACTCGACAATAGACTACCTTCCATATTGACAAGGCTACAATCCATTGTAGTAACAAAAATATGAACAACAGACTACCTTCCATAGTGACAAGGCTACCATCCGTTAGAGTGACAGAAATCACAACGATAGACTACCTTCCATAATGACAAGGCTAGCATCCATTTGAGTAACAAAAATCTCTACAACAAACTACCTTACATACTGATAAGGCTTCCATCAATTGGAGTAACAAAAATATCGACAATAGACTACCTTCCATAATGACAAGGCTACCATTCATTGGAGTAACAAAATTATCGACAACACACTACCATCCATAATGATAATGATAAAATCCATTGGAGTAACAAAAATCTCGACAACAAACTACCTTCCATAATGACAAGGCTACCATCCATTGGAATAACAAAAATCTCAAAAACAGACTAAGTTGCATAATGACAAGGCTACCATCCATTGGAGTAACAAAAATATCGACAACAGACTACCTTCCATAATGACAAGTCTACCATCAATTGGAGTAACAAAATTATCGACAACACACTACCATCCATAATGATAATGATACAATCCATTGGAGTAACAAACATCTCGACAACAAACTACCTTCTATAACGACAAGGCTACCATCCATTGGAGTAACAAAAAACTCGACAACAAACAACCTTCCATAATGACTAGGCTACCATCCATTCGAGTAACAAAGATATCGAGAACGAACTACCTTCCATGATGATAATGCTACCATCCATTGGAGTAACAAAAATCTCAAAAACAGACTACCTCCCAAAATTACAAGGCTACCATCCATTAGAGTAACAAAAAACTCTGCAATAGACAACCTTCCATAATGAAAAGGCTACCATCCATTGGAGTAACAAAAATATGAACAACAGACTACCTTCTATAGTGACAAGGCTACCATCCATTGGAGCGACATAAATCACAATGACAGACTACCTTCCATAATGACAAGGCTACCATCCATTGGAGTAACAAAAATATGAACAACAGACTACCTTCTATAGTGACAAGGCTACCATCCATTGGAGTAACAAAAATATGAACAACAGACTACCTTCCATAATGACAAGGATACCTTCCATTGGAGTAACAAAAATAATGACAACATACTACCTTCCATAATGACAAGGCTAGCATCCATTTGAGTAACAAAAATCTTGACAACAAACTACCTTCCATAATGACAAGGCTACCATCCATTGGAATAACAAAAATCTCGAAAACAAACTTCATTCCATAATGATAAGGCTACCATCCATTGGAGTAACAAAAATATCGACAACAGACTACCTTCCATAATGACAAGGCTACCATCCATTGGAATAAAAAAATTATCGATAACACACTACCATTTGTAATGATAATGATACAATCCATTGGAGTAACAAAAATCTCGACAACAAACTACCTTCCATAATGACAAGGCTACCATCCATTGGAATAACAAAAATCTCGAAAACAAACTAAGTTCCATAATGACAACGCTACCATCCATTAGAGTAACAAAAATATCGACAACAGACTACCTTCCATAATGACAAGGCTACCATCCATTGGAGTAACAAAATTATCGACAACACACTACCATCCATAATGATAATGATACAGTCCATTGGAGTAACAAAAATCTCGACAACAAACTACCATCTATAACGACAAGGCTACCATCCATTGGAGTAACAAAAATCACGACAACAAACAACCTTCCATAATGACTAGGCTCCCATCCATTGGAGTAACAAAGATATCGAGAACGAACTACCTTCCACGATGATAATGCTACCATCCATTGGAGTAACAAAAATCTCGACAACCGACTACCTTCCATAATGACAAGGCTACCATCCATTGTAGTAAAAAAAATCTCGACAACAAACTACTTTCCATAATGACAAGGCTACCATCCATTGGAGTAACAAAAATCTCAAAAACGGACTACCTCCCAAAATGACAAGGCTACCATCCATTAGAGTAACAAAAAACTCTACAACAGACAACCTTCCATAATGAAAAGGCTACCATCCATTGGAGTAACAAAAATATGAACAACAGACTACCTTCTATAGTGACAAGGCTACCATCCATTGGAGCGACATAAATCACAATGACAGACTACCTTCCATAATAACAAGGCTACCATCCATTGGAGTAACAAAAATATGATCAACATACTACCTTCCATAGTGACAAGGCTACCATCCATTGGAGTAACAAAAATATGAACAACAGACTACCTTCCATAATGACAAGGATACCATCCATTGGAGTAACAAAAATCTCAAAAACAGACTAAGTTGCATAATGACAAGGCTACCATCCATTGGAGTAACAAAAATATCGACAACAAACTACCTTCTATAACGACAAGGCTACCATCCATTGGAGTAACAAAAATCTCGACAACTGACTACCTTCCATAATGACAAGGCTACCATCCATTATAGTAACAAAAATCTCGACAACAGAGTACCTTCCATAATGACAAGGCTACCTTCCATTGGAGTAATAAAAATCTCAAAAACAGACTACCTCCCAAAATGACAAGGCTACCATCCATTAGAGTAACAAAAAACTCGACAATAGACTACCTTCCATATTGACAAGGCTACAATCCATTGTAGTAACAAAAATATGAACAACAGACTACCTTCCATAATGACAAGGCTACCATCCGTTAGAGTGACAGAAATCACAACGATAGACTACCTTCCATAATGACAAGGCTAGCATCCATTTGAGTAACAAAAATCTCTACAACAAACTACCTTACATACTGATAAGGCTTCCATCAATTGGAGTAACAAAAATATCGACAATAGACTACCTTCCATAATGACAAGGCTACCATTCATTGGAGTAACAAAATTATCGACAACACACTACCATCCATAATGATAATGATAAAATCCATTGGAGTAACAAAAATCTCGACAACAAACTACCTTCCATAATGACAAGGCTACCATCCATTGGAATAACAAAAATCTCAAAAACAGACTAAGTTGCATAATGACAAGGCTACCATCCATTGGAGTAACAAAAATATCGACAACAGACTACCTTCCATAATGACAAGTCTACCATCAATTGGAGTAACAAAATTATCGACAACACACTACCATCCATAATGATAATGATACAATCCATTGGAGTAACAAACATCTCGACAACAAACTACCTTCTATAACGACAAGGCTACCATCCATTGGAGTAACAAAAAACTCGACAACAAACAACCTTCCATAATGACTAGGCTACCATCCATTCGAGTAACAAAGATATCGAGAACGAACTACCTTCCATGATGATAATGCTACCATCCATTGGAGTAACAAAAATCTCAAAAACAGACTACCTCCCAAAATTACAAGGCTACCATCCATTAGAGTAACAAAAAACTCTGCAATAGACAACCTTCCATAATGAAAAGGCTACCATCCATTGGAGTAACAAAAATATGAACAACAGACTACCTTCTATAGTGACAAGGCTACCATCCATTGGAGCGACATAAATCACAATGACAGACTACCTTCCATAATGACAAGGCTACCATCCATTGGAGTAACAAAAATATGAACAACAGACTACCTTCTATAGTGACAAGTCTACCATCCATTGGAGTAACAAAAATATGAACAACAGACTACCTTCCATAATGACAAGGATACCTTCCATTGGAGTAACAAAAATAATGACAACATACTACCTTCCATAATGACAAGGCTAGCATCCATTTGAGTAACAAAAATCTTGACAACAAACTACCTTCCATAATGACAAGGCTACCATCCATTGGAATAACAAAAATCTCGAAAACAAACTTCATTCCATAATGATAAGGCTACCATCCATTGGAGTAACAAAAATATTGACAACAGACTACCTTCCATAATGACAAGGCTACCATCCATTGGAATAAAAAAATTATCGATAACACACTACCATTTGTAATGATAATGATACAATCCATTGGAGTAACAAAAATCTCGACAACAAACTACCTTCCATAATGACAAGGCTACCATCCATTGGAATAACAAAAATCTCGAAAACAAACTAAGTTCCATAATGACAACGCTACCATCCATTAGAGTAACAAAAATATCGACAACAGACTACCTTCCATAATGACAAGGCTACCATCCATTGGAGTAACAAAATTATCGACAACACACTACCATCCATAATGATAATGATACAGTCCATTGGAGTAACAAAAATCTCGACAACAAACTACCATCTATAACGACAAGGCTACCATCCATTGGAGTAACAAAAATCACGACAACAAACAACCTTCCATAATGACTAGGCTCCCATCCATTGGAGTAACAAAGATATCGAGAACGAACTACCTTCCACGATGATAATGCTACCATCCATTGGAGTAACAAAAATCTCGACAACCGACTACCTTCCATAATGACAAGGCTACCATCCATTGTAGTAAAAAAAATCTCGACAACAAACTACTTTCCATAATGACAAGGCTACCATCCATTGGAGTAACAAAAATCTCAAAAACGGACTACCTCCCAAAATGACAAGGCTACCATCCATTAGAGTAACAAAAAACTCTACAACAGACAACCTTCCATAATGAAAAGGCTACCATCCATTGGAGTAACAAAAATATGAACAACAGACTACCTTCTATAGTGACAAGGCTACCATCCATTGGAGCGACATAAATCACAATGACAGACTACCTTCCATAATAACAAGGCTACCATCCATTGGAGTAACAAAAATATGATCAACATACTACCTTCCATAGTGACAAGGCTACCATCCATTGGAGTAACAAAAATATGAACAACAGACTACCTTCCATAATGACAAGGATACCATCCATTGGAGTAACAAAAATAATGACAACAGACTACCTTCCATAATGACAAGGCTAGCATCCATTTGAGTAACAAAAATCTTGACAACAAACTACCTTCCATAATGACAAGGCTACCATCCATTGGAATAACAAAAATCTTGAAAACAAACTACATTCCATAATGATAAGGCTACCATCCATTGGAGTATAAAAAATATCGACAACAGACTACCTTCCATAATGACAAGGCTACCATCCATTGGAGTAAAAATATTATCGATAACACACTACCATCTGTAATGATAATGATACAATCCATTGGAGTAACAAAAATCTCGACAACAAACTACCTTCCATAATGACAAGGCTACCATCCATTGGAATAACAAAAATCTCGAAAACAAACTAAGTTCCATAATGACAACGCTACCATCCATTGGAGTTACAAAAATATCGACAACAGACTACCTTCCATAATGAGAAGGCTACCATCCATTGGAGTAACAAAATTATCGACAACACACTACCATCCATAATGATAATGATACAGTCCATTGGAGTAACAAAAATCTCGACAACAAACTACCTTCTATAACGACAAGGCTCCCATCCATTGGAGTAACAAAAATCTCGACAACAAACAACCTTCCATAATGACTAGGCTACCATCCATTGGAATAACAAAGATATCGAGAGCGAACTACCTTCCATGATGATAATGCTACCATCCATTGGAGTAATAAAAATCTCGACAACCGACTACCTTCCATAATGACAAGGCTACCATCCTTGTAGTAAAAAAAATCTCGACAACAGACTACCTTCCATAATGACAAGGCTACCATCCATTGGAGTAACAAAAATCTCAAAAACAGACTACCTCCCCAAATGACAAGGCTACCATCCATTAGAGTAACAAAAAACTCTACAACAGACAACCTTCCATAATGACAAGGCTACCATCCAATGGAGTAACAAAAATATGAACAATAGACTACCTTCCATAGTGACAAGGCTACCATCCATTGGAGCGACATAAATTACAACGATAGAATACCTTCCATAATGACAAGGCTAGCATCGATTGGAGTAACAAAAATATTGATGACAAACTACCTTCCATAATGACACCGCTACCATCCATTGAAGTAACAAAAATCTCGACAACAGACTACCTTCCATAATGACAAGGATAACATCCATTGGAGTAACAAAAATAATGACAACAGACTACCTTCCATAATGACAAGGCTAGCATCGATTGGAATAACAAAAAACTCGACAACAAACTACCTTCCAAAATGACAAGGCTAACATCCATTGGAGTAACAAAAACATCGACAAGAGACTACGTTCCATAATGACAAGGCTACCATCCATTGGAGTAACAAAAATATGAACAACATACTACCTTCCATAGTGACAAGGCTACCATCCATTGGAGTCATAAAAATATGAACAACATACTACCATTCGTAATGATAATGATACAATCCATTTGAGTAACAAAAGTCTCGACAATAAACTACTTTCTATAACGACAAGGCTACCATCCATTGGAGTAACAAAAATCTCGACAACAAACTACATTCCATAATGACTAGGCTATCATCCATTGGAGTAACAAAGATATCGAGAACGGACTAACTTCCATAATGATAATGCTACCATCCATTGGAGTAACAAAAATATCGACAACCGACTACCTTCCATAATGACAAGGCTACCATCCATTTGAGTAACAAAAACATCTACAATAAACTATGTTCCATAATTACAAGGCTACCATCCATTGTAGTACCCAAAATCTCGACAACAGATAACCTTCCATAATGACAAGGCTACCATCCATTGGAGTAACAAAAATTTCGACAATAGACTACCTTCCTTAATGACAAGGCTACCATCAATTGGAGTAACAAAAATATGAACAACAGACTACCTTCCATAGTGACAAGGCTACCATCCATTAGAGTAACAAAAATCTCAACAACAGACTACCTTCCATAATGACAAGGCTAGCATCCATTGGAGTAACAAAAATATCGACAACAAACTACCTTCCATAATGACAAGGCTACCATCCATTGAAGTAACAAAAATCTCGACGATAGACTACCTTCCATAATGACAAGGCAACCATCTATTGGAATAACAAAAATCTTGAGAACAAACTACCTTCCATAATGACAAGGCTACCATCCAATGGAATGACAAAAATATCGACAACATTCTACCTTTCATAATGATAAGTCTAACATCCATTGAAGTAACAAAAATCTCGACGATAGACTACCTTCCATAATGACAAGGCTACAATACATTGGTGTAACAAAAATAACGACAACAAACTACCTTCCAAAATGACAAGGCTACCATCCATTGGAATAACAAAAATCTCTACAACAAACTACCTTCCATAATGACAAGGATACCATCCATTGGAGTAACAAAAACATCGGCAACAGACTATGTTCCATAATGACAAGGCTATAATCCATTGGAGTAAGAAAATTCTCAACAACATACTACGTTCCATAATGACAAGGATATCATCCATTATAGTAACAAAAATCTCGGCAACAGACTACCTTCTATAATGACAAGGCAACCATCTATTGGAATAACAAAAATCTTGAGAACAAACTACCTTCCATAATGAAAAGGCTACCATCCAATGGAATGACAAAAATATCGACAACATTCTACCTTTCATAATGATAAGTCTAACATCCATTGGAGTAACAAAAATCTCGACAAAAGACTACCCTCCATAATGACAAGGATACCATCTATTGGAATAACAAAAATCTTGAGAACAGACTACCTTCCATAATGACAAGGCTACCATCCATTGGAGTAACAAAAATCTTGACAACAGACTACCTTCCATAATGACAAGGATACCATCCATTGGAGTAACAAAAATATTGACAACAAACTATTTCCATAATGACAAGGCTAACATCCATTGGAATAACAAAAATATCGACAACAGACTACCTTCCATTATGACAAGGCGACCATCCATTGGAGTAACAAAATTATCGACAACACACTACCATCCATAATGATAATTATACAATCCATTAGAGTAACAAAAATGTCGACAACAAACTACCTTCTATAACGTCTAGGCTACCATCCATTGGAGTAACAAAAATCTCGACAACAAACAACCTTCTATAATGACTAGGCTACCATCCATTGGAGTAACAAAGATATCGAGAACAAACTACCTTCCATGATGATAATGCTACCATCCATTGGAGTAACAAAAATCTCGATAACTGACTACCTTCCATAATGACAAGGGTACCATCCATTGTAGTAACAAAAATCTCGACAATAGACTACCTTCCATAATGACAAGGCTACCATCCATTGGAGTAACAAAAATCTCAAAAACAGACTACCTCCCAAAATGACAAGGCTACCATTCATTAGTGTAACAAAAAACTCTACAATAGACAACCTTCCATAATGACAAGGCTACCATCCATTGGAGTAAGAAAAATATGAAAAACATACTACCTTCCATAGTGACAAGGCTACCATCCATTGGAGTAAAAAAAATATAGACAACAAACTATTTCCATAATGACAAGGCTAACATCCATTGGAATAACAAAAATATCGACAACAGACTACCTTCCATAATGACAAGGCGACCATCCATTGGAGTAACAAAATTATCGACAATACACTACCATCCATAATGATAATCATACAATCCATTAGAGTAACAAAAATATCGACAACAAACTACCTTCTATAACGACAAGGCTACCATCCATTGGAGTAACAAAAATCTCGACAACAAACAACCTTCTATAATGACTAGGCTACCATCCATTGGAGTAACAAAGATATCGAGAACAAACTACCTTCCATGATGATAATGCTACCATCCATTGGAGTAACAAAAATCTCGATAACTGACTACCTTCCATAATGACAAGGGTACCATCCATTGTAGTAACAAAAATATCGACAATAGACTACCTTCCATAATGACAAGGCTACCATCCATTGGAATAACAAAAATCTCAAAAACAGACTACCTCCCAAAATGACAAGGCTACCATTCATTAGAGTAACAAAAAACTCTACAATAGACAACCTTCCATAATGACAAGGCTACGATCCATTGGAGTAAGAAAAATATGAAAAACAGACTACCTTCCATAGTGACAAGGCTACCATCCATTGGAGTAACAAAAATATAGACAACAAACTATTTCCATAATGACAAGGCTAACATCCATTGGAATAACAAAAATATCGACAATAGACTACCTTCCATAATGACAAGGCGACCATCCATTGGAGTAACAAAATTATCGACAACACACTACCATCCATAATGGTAATTATACAATCCATTAGAGTAACAAAAATGTCGACAACAAACTACCTTCTATAACGACAAGGCTACCATCCATTGGAGTAACAAAAATCTCGACAACAAACAACCTTCCATAATGACTAGGCTACCATCCATTGGAGTAACAAAGATATCGAGAACGAACTACCTTCCATGATGATAATGCTACCATCCATTGGAGTAACAAAAATCTCGATAACTGACTACCTTCCATAATGACAAGGGTACCATCCATTGTAGTAACAAAAATCTCGACAATAGACTACCTTCCATAATGACAAGGCTACCATCCATTGGAATAACAAAAATCTCAAAAACAGACTACCTCCCAAAATGACAAGGCTACCATTCATTAGAGTAACAAAAAACTCTACAATAGACAACCTTCCATAATGACAAGGCTACCATCCATTGGAGTAAGAAAAATATGAAAAACAGACTACCTTCCATAGTGACAAGGCTACCATCCATTGGAGTAACAAAAATATAGACAACAAACTATTTCCATAATGACAAGGCTAAAATCCATTGGAATAACAAAAATATCGATAACTGACTACCTTCCATAATGACAAGGCGACCATCCATTGGAGTAACAAAATTATCGACAACACACTACCATCCATAATGATAATTATACAATCCATTATAGTAACAAAAATCTCGACAACAAACTACCTTCTATAACGACAAGGCTACCATCCATTGGAGTAACAAAAATCTCGACAACAAACAACCTTCCATAATGACTAGGCTACCATCCATTGGAGTAACAAAGATATCGAGAACGAACTACCTTCCATGATGATAATGCTACCATCCATTGGAGTAACAAAAATCTCGATAACTGACTACCTTCCATAATGACAAGGGTACCATCCATTGCAGTAACAAAAATCTCGACAACAGACTACCTTCCATAATGACAAGGCTACCATCCATTGGAGTAACAAAAATCTCAAAAACATACTACCTCCCAAAATGACAAGGCTACCATTCATTTGAGTAACAAAAATCTCGACAATAGACTACCTTCCTTAATGACAAGGCTACCATCAATTGGAGTAACAAAAATATGAACAACAGACTTCCTTCCATAGTGACAAGGCTACCATCCATTAGAGTAACAAAAATATCAACAAAAGACTACCTTCCATAATGACAAGGCTAGCATCCATTGGAGTAACAAAAATCTCGACAACAAACTGCCTTCCATAATGACAAGGCTACCATCCATTGAAGTAACAAATATCTCGACGATAGACTACCTTCCATAATGACAAGGCTACAATACATTGGAGTAACAAAAATATCGACAACAGATTACCTTTTAAAATGACAAGGCTACCATCCATTGGAATAACAAAAATCTCGACAACAAACTACCTTCCATAATGACAAGGATACCATCCATTGGAGTAACAAAAACATCGACAACAGACTATGTTCCATAATGACAAGGCTACAATCCATAGGAGTAACAAAATTCTCAACAACAGACTACCTTCCATAATGACAAGGATATCATCCATTGCAGTAACAAAAATCTCGGCAACAGACTACCTTCAATAATGACAAGGCTACCATCTATTGGAATAACAAAAATCTTGAGAACAAACTACCTTCCATAATGACAAGGCTACCATCCAATGGAATGACAAAAATCTCGACAACATTATACCTTTCATAATGATAAGTCTACCATCCACTGGAGTAACAAAAATCTCGACAACAGACTACCTTCCATAATGACAAGGATACCATCTATGGAATAAAAAAAATATCGAGAACAGACTACCTTCCATAATTACAAGGCTACCATCCATTGGAGTAACAAAAATCTCGACAACAGACTACCTTCCATAATGACAAGGCTACCATCCATTGGAATAACAAAAATATTGACAACAGACTACCTTCCATAATGACAAGGCTACCATCTATTGGAATAACAAAAATCTATACAACAGACTACCTTCCATAATGACAAGGTGACCATCCATTGGAGTAACAAAATTATCGACAATACACTACGATCCATAATAATAATTATACAATCCATTGGAGTAACAAAAATCTCGACAAAAAACTAATTCTATAATGACAAGGCTACCATCCATTGGAGTAACAAAAATCTCGATAACAAACTACGTTCCATAATGACTAGGCTACCATCCATTGGAGTAACAAAGATATAGAGAATGAACTACCTTCCATAATGATAATGCTACCATCCATTGGAGTAACAAAAATCTTGACAACCGACTACCTTCCATAATGACAAGGCTACCATGCATTTGAGTAACAAAGATATCTACAATAGACTATGTTCCATAATTACAAGGCTAGCATCCATTGTAGTAACCAAAATCTCGACAATAGACTACCTTCCATAATGACAAGGCTACCATCCATTGTAGTAACAAAAATCTCGACAACAGACTACCTTCCATAATGACAAGGCTACCATCCATTAGAGTAACAAAAATCTCAACAGCAGACAACCTTCCATAATTTCAAGGCTACCATCCATTGGTGTAACAAAAATATGAACAACAAAATAACTTCCATAGTTACAAGGCTACCATCCATTGGAGCGATAGAAATCACAACAACAGACTACCTTCCATAATGACAAGGCTACCATCCATTGAAGTAAATAAAATCTCGACAATAGACTACCTTCCATAATGACAAGGATACCATCCATTAGAGTAACAAAAATCTCGACAATACACTACCTTCCATAATGACAAGGCTACCATCCATTGGAGTGACAGAAATCTCGACAACAGACAAACTTCCATAATGACAAGGCTACGATCCATAACAAAAATCTTGACAATAGACTACCTTCCATAATGACAAGGCTACCATCCATTGGAGTAACAAAAATATGAACAACATACTACCTTCCATAGTGACAAGGCTGCCATCCATTAGAGTGACAGAAATCTCGACAACAGACTAACTTCCATAATGACAAGGCTACCATCCATTGGAATAACAAAAATCTCGACAACAGACTACCTTTCATAATGACAAGGCTACCATCCATTGGAGTAACAAAAACATCGACAAGAGACTATGTTCCATAATGACAAGGCTACCATCCATTGGAGTAACAAAATTATCGACAACAGACTACCATCTATAATGATAATGATACAATCCATTGGAGTAACAAAAATCTCGACAACAAACTACCTTCTATAATGACAAGCCTACCATCCTATGGAGTAACAAAAATCTCGACAACAAACTACCTTCCATAATGACTAGGCTACCACCCATTGGAGTAACAAAGATATCGAGAATAAACTAACTTCCATAATGATAATGCTACCATCCATTGGAGTAATAAAAATATCGACAACCGACTACCTTCCATAATGACAAGGCTACCATCCATTTGAGTAACAAAATATCTACAATAGACTACGTTCCATAATCAGAAGGCTACGATCCATTGTAGTACCCAAAACCTCGACAACAGACTACCTTCCATAATGACAAGACTACCATCCATTGGAGTAACAAAAACATCGACAAGAGACTATGTTCCTTAATGAAAAGGCTACCATCCATTGGAGTAACAAAATTATGGACAATAGACTGCCATCCATAATGATAACGATACAATCCATTGGAGTAACAAAACACTAAACAACAGACAGCCTTCCATAATGACAAGGCTACCATTCATTGGAGTGACAAAAATCACAACGACATACTACCTTCCATAATTATAAGGCTACAATCCATTGGAGTAACAAAAATATCGACAACAGACTACCTTCCAAAATGACAACGCTACCATCCATTGGAATAACAAAAATCTCGACAACAAACTACCATCCATAATGACAAGGCTACCATCCATTGGAGTAACAAAAACAACGACAACAGACTATGTTCCATAATGACAAGGCTACAATCCATTGCAGTAACAAAAATCTCGGCAACAAACTACCTTCTATAATGACAAGGCTACCATCTATTGGAATAACAAAAATATCGACAACAGACTACCTTCCATAATGACAAGGATACCATCCATTGGAGTAACAAAAATATTGACAACAGACTACCTTCCATAATGACAAGGCTACCATCCATTGGAATAATAAAACTCTCGACAACAGACTACCTTCCATAATGACAAGGCGACCATCCATTTGAGTAACAAAATTATCGACAACACACTACCATCCATAATAATAATGATACAATCCATTGGAGTAACAAAAATCTCGATAACAAACTAACTTCTATAATGACAAGGCTCACATCCATTGGAGAAAAAAAAATCTCGACAGTAAACTACCTTCCATAATGACTAGGCTACCATCCATTGGAGTAACAAAGATATCGAGAACGAACTACCTTCCATAATGATAATGCTACCATCCATTGGAGTAACAAAAATCTCGACAATAGACTACCTTCCATAATGACAAGGATACCATCCATTGGAGTAACAAAAATCTCGACAATAGACTACCTTCCATAATGACAAGGCTACCATCTATTTGAGTGACAGAAATCTCGACAACAAAAAACCTTCCATAATGACACGGCTACGATCCATTAGAGTACCAAAAATCTTGACAATAGACTACCTTCCATAATGACAAGGCTACCATCCATTGGAGTAACATAAATATGAACAACATACTACCTTTCATAGTGACAAGGCTGCCATCCATTGGAGTGACAGAAATCTCAACAACAAACTACCTTCCATAATGACAAGGCTACCATCCATTGGAATAACAAAAATCTCGACAACAGACTACCTTTCATAATGACAAGGTTACCATCCATTGGAGTAACAAAAACATCGACAAGAGACTACGTTCCATAATGACAAGGCTACCATCCATTGGAGTAACAAAATTATCGACAACAGACTACCATCCATAATGATAATGATACAATCCATTGGAGTAACAAAAATCTCGACAACAAACTACCTTCTATAACGACAAGCCTACCATCCTTGGAGTAACAAGAATCTCGACAACAAACTACCTTCCATAATGACTAGGCTACCACCCATTGGAGTAACAAAGATATCGAGGATAAACTAACTTCCATAATGATAATGCTACCATCCATTGGAGTAACAAAAATATTGACAACCGACTACCTTCCATAATGACAAGTCTACCATCCATTTGAGTAACAAAATATTTACAATAGACTACGTTCCATAATTACAAGGCTACGATCCATTGTAGTACCCAAAACCTCGACAACAGACTACCTTCCATAATGACAAGGCTACCATCCATTGGAGTAACAAAAACATCGAGAAGAGACTACGTTCCATAATTAAAAGGCTACCATCCATTGGAGTAACAAAATCATCGACAACAGACTGCCATCCATAATGATAATGATACAATCCATTGGAGTAACAAAACACTCAACAACAGACAACCTTCCATAAATACAAGGCTACCATCCATTAGAGTAACAAAAATCTCGACAATAGACTACCTTCCATAATGACAAGGCTACCATCCATAGGAGTAACAAAAATATGAACAACAGACTACCTTCCATAGTGACAAGGCTACCATTCATTGGAGTGACAGAAATCACAACGACAGTCTACCTTCCATAATTACAAGGCTACCATCCCTTGGAATAACAAAAATCTCGACAACAAACTACCATCCATAATGACAAGGCTACCATTCATTGGAGTAACAAAAACATCGACAATAGACTATGTTCCATAATGACAAGGCTACAATCCATTGGAGTAACAAAATTCTCGACAACAAACTACCTTCCATAATGACAAGGCTACAATCCATTGGAGTACAAAAATTCTCGACAACAGACTACCTTCCATAATGACAAGGCTACCATCTATTAGAATAATAAAAATCTCGACAACAGACTACCTTCCATAATGACAAGGATACCATCCATTGGATTAACAAAAATATTGACAATAGACTACCTTCCATAATGACAAGGCTACCATCCATTGGAATAAAAAAAATCTCGACAATGGACTACCTTCCATAATGACAAGGCGACCATCCATTGGAGTAACAAAATTATCGATAACACACTACCATCCATAATAATAATGATACAATCCATTGGAGTAACAAAATTCTCGACAACAAACTACCTTCTATAATGACAAGGCTACCATCCATTGGAGTAACAAAAATATCGACAACAAACTACCTTCCATATCGACTAGGCTACGATCCATTGGAGTAACAAAGATATCGAGAACAAACTACCTTCCATAATGATAATGCTACCATCCATTGGAGTAACAAAAATCTCGACAACCGACTACCCTCCATAATGACAAGGCTACCATCCATTTGAGTAACAAAGATATCTACAATAGACTATGTTCCATTATTACAAGGCTACCATCCATTGTAGTAACCAAAATCTCGACAACAGACTACCTTCCATAATGACAAGGCTACCATCCATTGGAGTAAAAAAAATATGAACAACAGACTACCTTCCATAGTGACAAGGCTACCATCCATTGGAGTGAAAGAAATCTCGACAACAGACTACCTTCCATAATGACAAGGCTACCATCCATTGGAATAACAAAAATCTCGACAACACACTACCTTCCGTAATGAAAAGGCTACCATCCATTGGAGTAACAAAAACATCAACAAGAGACTACGTTCCATAATGACAAGGCTACCATCCATTGGAGTAACAAAAATCTCGACAACAAACTACCTTCTATAACGACAAGGCTACCATCCTATGGAGTAACAAAAATCTTGACAACAAACTACCTTCTATAATGACTAGGCTACCACCCATTGGAGTAACAAAGATATCGACAATGGACTACCTTCCATAAGAACAAGCCTACCATCCATTTGAGTAACAAAAATATCTACATTAGACTACATTCCATAATTACAAGGCTACCATCCATTGTAGTACCAAAAATCTCGACAATAGACTACCTTCCATAATGACACGGCTACCATCCATTGAAGTAAATAAAATCACGATAACAAACTACCTTCCATAATTAGAAGGATACCATCCATTGGAGTAACAAAAATATTGACAACGGACTACCTTCCATAATGACAAGGCTACCATCCATTGGAATAACAAAAATATCGACAATAGACTACCTTCCATAATGACAAGGCTACCATCCATTGGAGTAACAAAAACATCGACAAGAGACTATGTTCCATAATGACAAGGCTACCATCCATTGGAGTAACAAAATTATCGACAACAAACTACCATCTATAACGACAAGGCTACCATCCTATGGAGTAACAAAAATCTCGACAACAAACTACCTTCCATAATGACTAGGCTACCACCCATTGGAGTAACAAAGATATCGAGAATGGACTACCTTCCATAAGAACAAGGCTACCATCCATTTGAGTAACAAAAATATCTACATTAGACTACGTTCCATAATTACAAGGCTACCATCAATTGTAGTACCAAAAATCTCGAAAATAGACTACCTTCCATAATGACACGGCTACCATCCATTGAAGTAAATAAAATCACGATAACAGACTACCTTCCATAATTATAAGGATACCATCCATTGGAGTAACAAAAATATTGACAACGGACTACCTTCCATAATGACAAGGCTACCATCCATTGGAATAACAAAAATCTCGACAACAGACTACCTTCCATAATGACAAGGCTACCATCCATTGGAGTAACAAAAACATCGACAAGAGACTATGTTCCATAATGACAAGGCTAGCATCCATTGGAGTACCAAAATTATCGACAACAAACTACCTTCTATAACGACAAGGATACCATCCTATGGAGTAACAAAAATCTCGACAACAAACTACCTTCAATAATGACTAGGCTACAACATATTAGAGTAACAAATATATCGAGAACAAACTAACTTCCATATTGATAATGCTACCACCCATTGGAGTAACAAAAATATGAACAACCGACTACCTTCCATAAGAACAAGGCTACCATCCATTTGAGCAACAAAAATATCTACAATAGACTACGTTCCATAATTACAAGGCTACCATCCATTATAGTACCCAAAATCTCGACAATAGACTACCTTCCATAATGACAAGGCTACCATCCATTGTAGTAACAAAAATCTCGACAATAGACTACCTTCCATAATGACAAGATTTCCATCCATTAGAGTAACAAAAATCTCAACAACAGACAACCTTCCATAATTACAAGGCTACCATCCATTGGAGTAACAAAAATCTCGACAATAGACTACCTTCCATAATGACAAGGATACGATCCATTGGAGTAACAAAAATATGAACAACAGACTACCTTCCATAGTGACAAGGCTACCATCCATTGGAGTGACAAAAATAAAAACGACAGACTACCTTCCATAATGATAAGGCTACAATCCCTTGGATTAACAAAAATATCGACAACAGACTACCTTCCAAAATGACAAGGATACCATCCATTGGAATAACAAAAATATCGACAACAAACTACCTTCCATAATGACAAGGCTACCATCCATTGGAGTAACAAAAACATCGACAACAGACTATGTTCCATAATGACAAGGCTAGCATCCATTGGAGTACCAAAATTATCGACAACAAACTACCTTCTATAACGACAAGGATACCATCCTATGGAGTAACAAAAATCTCGACAACAAACTACCTTCAATAATGACTAGGCTACAACATATTGGAGTAACAAATATATCGAGAACAAACTAACTTCCATATTGATAATGCTACCACCCATTGGAGTAACAAAAATATGAACAACCGACTACCTTCCATAAGAACAAGGCTACCATCCATTTGAGAAACAAAAATATCTACAATAGACTACGTTCCATAATTACAAGGCTACCATCCATTATAGTACCCAAAATCTCGACAATAGACTACCTTCCATAATGACAAGGCTACCATCCATTGTAGTAACAAAAATCTCGACAATAGACTACCTTCCATAATGACAAGATTTCCATCCATTAGAGTAACAAAAATCTCAACAACAGACAACCTTCCATAATTACAAGGCTACCATCCATTGGAGTAACAAAAATCTCGACAATAGACTACCTTCCATAATGACAAGGATACGATCCATTGGAGTAACAAAAATATGAACAACAGACTACCTTCCATAGTGACAAGGCTACCATCCATTGGAGTGACAAAAATAAAAACGACAGACTACCTTCCATAATGATAAGGCTACAATCCCTTGGATTAACAAAAATATCGACAACAGACTACCTTCCAAAATGACAAGGATACCATCCATTGGAATAACAAAAATATCGACAACAAACTACCTTCCATAATGACAAGGCTACCATCCATTGGAGTAACAAAAACATCGACAACAGACTATGTTCCATAATGACAAGGCTAGCATCCATTGGAGTACCAAAATTATCGACAACAAACTACCTTCTATAACGACAAGGATACCATCCTATGGAGTAACAAAAATCTCGACAACAAACTACCTTCAATAATGACTAGGCTACAACATATTGGAGTAACAAATATATCGAGAACAAACTAACTTCCATATTGATAATGCTACCACCCATTGGAGTAACAAAAATATGAACAACCGACTACCTTCCATAAGAACAAGGCTACCATCCATTTGAGAAACAAAAATATCTACAATAGACTACGTTCCATAATTACAAGGCTACCATCCATTATAGTACCCAAAATCTCGACAATAGACTACCTTCCATAATGACAAGGCTACCATCCATTGTAGTAACAAAAATCTCGACAATAGACTACCTTCCATAATGACAAGATTTCCATCCATTAGAGTAACAAAAATCTCAACAACAGACAACCTTCCATAATTACAAGGCTACCATCCATTGGAGTAACAAAAATCTCGACAATAGACTACCTTCCATAATGACAAGGATACGATCCATTGGAGTAACAAAAATATGAACAACAGACTACCTTCCATAGTGACAAGGCTACCATCCATTGGAGTGACAAAAATAAAAACGACAGACTACCTTCCATAATGATAAGGCTACAATCCCTTGGATTAACAAAAATATCGACAACAGACTACCTTCCAAAATGACAAGGATACCATCCATTGGAATAACAAAAATATCGACAACAAACTACCTTCCATAATGACAAGGCTACCATCCATTGGAGTAACAAAAACATCGACAACAGACTATGTTCCATAATGACAAGGCTACAATCCATTGGAGTAACAAAATTCTCGACAACAGACTACCTTCCATAATGATAAGGATATCATCCATTGCAATAACAAAAATCCCGGCAACAGACTACCTTTTATAATGACAAGGCTACCATCTATTGGAATAAAAAAAATCTCGACAACAGACTACCTTCCATAATGACAAGGCGACCATCCATTGGAGTAAAAAAATTATCGACAACACACTACCATCCATAATAATAATGATACAATCCATTGGAGTAACAAAAATCTCGACAACAAACTACCTTCCATAATGACAAGACTACCATCCATTGGAGTAACAAAGATATCGAGAACGAACTACCTTCCATAATGTTAATGCTACCATCCATTGGAGTAACAAAAATCTCGACAACCGACTACCTTCCATAATGACAACGCTATCATCCATTTGAGTAACAAAAATATCTACAATAGACTATGTTCGATAATTACAAGGCTACCATCCATTGTAGTAACCAAAATCTCGACAACAGACTACCTTCCAAAATGACAAGGCTACCATCCATTAGAATAATAAAAATCTCGACAACAGACAACCTTCCATAATGACAAGGCTACCATCCATTGGAGTAACAAAAATATCAACAACAGACTACCTTCCATAGTGACAAGGCTACCATCCATTGGAGCGACAAAAATCACAACGACAGACTACCTTCCATATTGACAAGGCTAGCATCAATTGGAGTAACAAAAATCTCGACAACAAACTACCTTCGATAATGACACGGCTACCATCCATTGGAGTAACAAAAATATCGACAACAGATTACCTTCCATAATGACAAGGCTACCATCCATTTGAGTAACAAAAATATCTACAATAGACTACGTTCCATAATTACAAGGCTACCATCCATTGTAGTACCCAAAATCTCGACAACAGACTACCTTCCACAATGACAAGGCTCTCATCCATTGGAGTAACAAAAACATCGACAAGAGACTATGTTCCATAATGACAAGGCTACCATCCATTGGAGTAACAAAATTATCGACAACAGACTACCATCCGTAATGATAATGATACAATCCATTGGAGTAACAAAAATCTCGACAACAAACTACCTTCTATAACGACAAGGCTACCATCCTATGGAGTAACAAAAATCTCGACAACAAACTACCTTCCATAATGACTAGGCTACCACCCATTGGAGTAACAAAGATATCGAGAACGAACTAGCTTCCATAAGAACAAGGCTACCATCCATTTGAGTAACAAAAATATCTACATTAGACTATGTTCCATAATTACAAGGCTACCATCCATTGTAGTACCCAAAATCTCGACAATAGACTACCTTCCATAATGACACGACTACCATCCATTGAAGTAAATAAAATCACGATAACAGACTACCTTCCATAATGACAAGGATACCATCCATTGGAGTAACAAAAATATTGAAAACAAACTACATTCCATAATGACAAGGCTACCATCCATTGGAATAACAAAAATCTCGACAACAGACTACCTACCATAATGACAAGGCTACCATCCATTGGAGTAACAAAAACATCAACAAGAGACTATGTTCCATAATGACAAGGCTACCATCTATTGGAGTAACAAAATTATCGACAACAAACTACCTTCTATAGCGACAAGGCTACCATCCTATGGAGTAACAAAAATCTCGACAACAAACTACCTTCAATAATGACTAGGCTACAACACATTGGAGTAACACAGATATCGAGAACGGATTAACTTCCATATTGATAATGCTACCATCCATTGGAGTAACAAAAATATCGACAACCGACTACCTTCCATAAGAACAAGGCTACCATCCATTTGAGCAACAAAAATATCTACAATAGACTACGTTCCATAATTACAAGGCTACCATCCATTGTAGTACCCAAAATCTCGACAATAGACTACCTTCCATAATGATAAGGCTACCATCCATTGTAGTAACAAAAATCTCTACAATAGACTACCTTCCATAATGACAAGGCTACCATCCATTGGAGTAACAAAAATATGAACAACAGACTACCTTCCATAGTGACAAGGCTACCATCCATTGGAGTGACCGAAATCAAAACGACAGACTACCTTCTATAATGATAAGGCTACAATCCCTTGGATTAACCAAAATATCGACAACAGACTACCTTCCAAAATGACAAGGCTACCATCCATTGGAATAACAAAAATATCGACAACAACCTACCTTCCATAATGACAAGGCTACCATCCATTGGAGGAACAAAAACATCGACAACAGACTATGTTCCATAATGACAAGGCTACAATCATTTGGAGTAACAAAATTCTCGACAACAGACTACCTTTTATAATGACAAGGCTACCATCTATTGGAATAACAAAAATCTCGACAACAGACTACCTTCCATAATGACAAGGCGACCATCCATTAGAGTAACAAAATTATCGACAACACACTACCATCCATAATATTAATGATACAATCCATTGGAGTAACAAAAATCTCGAAAACAAACTACCTTCTATAATGACAAGGCTACCATCCATTGAAGTAACAAAAATCTCGACAACAAACTACCTTCCATAATGACTAGACTACCATCCATTGGAGTAACAAAGATATCGAGAACGAACTACCTTCCATAATGATAATGCTACCATCCATTGGAGTAACAAAAATCCCGACAACCGACTACCTTCCATAATGACAAGGCTATCATCCATTGGAGTAACAAAAATCTCGACAACAGACTACCTTCCATAATGACAAGGATACCATCTATTGGAATAACAAAAATCCCGAGAACAAACTACCTTCCATAATGACAAGGCTACCATCCATTGGAGTAACAAAAATCTCGACAACAGACTACGTTCTATAATGACAAGGATACCATCCATTGGAGTAACAAAAATATTGACAATAGACTACCTTCCATAATGACAAGGCTACCATCCATTGTAGTAACAAAAATCTCGACAATAGACTACCTTCCATAATGACAAGGCTACCATCCTTTGGAGTAACAAAAATCTCGAAAACAGAATACCTTCCATATTGACAAGGCTAGCATCCATAGGAGTAACAAAAATCTCGACAACAGACTACCTTCCTTAATGACACGACTACCATCCATTGAAGTAAATAAAATCTCGATAAAAGACTACCTTCCATAATGACAAGGATACCATCCATTGGAGTAACAAAAATATTGACAACAGACTACCTTCCATAATGACAAGGCTACCATCCATTGGAATAACAAAAATCTCGACAACACACTACTTTCCATAATGACAAGGCTACCATCCATTGAAGTAACAAAAACATAGACAAGAGACTATGTTCCATAATGACAAGGCTACCATCCATTGGAGTTACAAAATTATCGACAACAGACTACCATCCATAATGATAATGATACAATCCATTGGAGTGACAAAAATCTCGACAACAAACTACCTTCTATAACGACAAGGCTACCATCCTATGGAGTAATAAATATCTCGACAACAAACTACCTTCCATAATGACTAGGCTACCACCCATTGGAGTAACAAAAATCTCGAGAATGGACTAACTTCCATAATGATAATGCTACCATCCATTGGAGTAACAAAAATATCGACAACCGACTACCTTCCATAATGACAAGGCTACCATCCATTTGAGTAAGAAAAATATCTACAATAGACTACGTTCCACAATTACAAGGCTACCATCCATTGTAGTACCCAAAATCTCGACAAC
The DNA here is from genome assembly GCA_948472305.1 of Vicia faba. Classification (NCBI taxonomy): domain Eukaryota; kingdom Viridiplantae; phylum Streptophyta; class Magnoliopsida; order Fabales; family Fabaceae; genus Vicia; species Vicia faba. The sequence goes on along the minus strand of OX451739.1, from coordinate 555,401,399 downwards.
AGACTACCTTCCATAATGACAAAGCTACCATCCATTGGAGTAACAAAAACATCAATAAGAGACTACGTTCCATAATGACAAGGCTACCATCCATTGGAGTAACAAAATTATCGATAACAGACTACCATCCGTAATGATAATGATACAATCCATTGGAGTAACAAAAATCTCGACAACAAACTACCTTCTATAACGACAAGGCTACCATCCAATGGAGTAACAAAAATCTCGAAAACAAACTACCTTCCATAATGACTAGGCTACCACCCATTGGAGTAACAAAGATATCGAGAACGGACTACCTTACATAAGAACAAGGCTACCATCCATTTGAGTAACAAAAATATCTACATTAGACTGCATTCTGTAATTACAAGGCTACCATCCATTGTAGTACCCAAAATCTCGACAATAGACTACCTTCCATAATGACAAGGCTACCATCCATTATAGTAACAAAAATCTCGACAATAGACTACCTTCCATAATGACAAGACTACCATCCATTGGAGTAACAAAAATTTCGAAAACAGACTATCTTCCAAAATGACAAGGCTACCATCAATTAGAGTAACAAAAATCTGAACAACAGACAACCTTCCATAATTACAAGGCTATCATCCATTGGAGTAACAAAAATCTCGACAATAGACTACCTTCCATAATGAGAAGGCTACCATCCATTGGAGTAACAAAAATATGAACAACAGACTCCCTTCAATAGTGACTAGGCTACCATCCATTGGAGTGACAGAAATCACAACGACAGACTACCTTCCATAATGATAAGTCTATAATCCATTGGAGTAACAAAAATATCGACAACAGACTACCTTCCAAAATGACAAGGCTACCCTCCATTGGAATAACAAAAATATCGACAACAAACTACCTTCCATAATGACAAGGCTACCATCCATTGGAGTAACAAAAACATTGACAACAGACTATGTTCCATAATGACAAGGCTACAATCCATTGGAGTAACAAAATTCTCGACAACAGACTACCTTCCATAATGACAAGGATATAATCCATTGGAGTAACAAAAATCTCAGCAACAGACTACCTTCTATAATGACAAGGCTACCATCTATTGGAATAAAAAAAATCTCGAGTATAGACTACCTTCCATAATGACAAGGCTACCATCCATTGGAGTAATAAAAACATCGACAAGGGACTACGTTCCATAATTACAAGGCTACCATCCATTGTAGTACCCAAAATCTCAACAATAGACTACCTTCCATAACGACAAGGCTACCATCCATTATAGTAACAAAATCTCGACAATAGACTACCTTCCATAATGACAAACTACCTTCCATTGGAGTAACAAAAATTTCGAAAACAAACTAACTTCAAAAATGACAAGGCTAACATCCATTAGAGTAACAAAGATGTCGAGAACAGACAACCTTCCATTATGACAAGGCTACCATCCATCGGAGTAACAAAAATATGAACAATAGACTACCTTCCATAGTGACTAGGCTACCATCCGTTGGAGTGACAGAAATCACAACGACAGACTACCTTCCATAATGATAAGGCTACAATCCATTGGAGTAACAAAAATATCGACAACAGACTACCTTCCAAAATGACAAGGCTACCATCCATTGGAGTAACAAAAATCTCAGCAACAGACTACCTTCAATAATGACAAGGCTACCATCTATTGGAATAAAAAAAATCTCGAGAACAGACTACCTTCTATAATGACAAGGCTACAATCCATTGGAATAACAAAAATCTCGACAACAGACTACCTTCCATAATGACTAGACTACCATCCATTGGAGTAACAAAGATATCGAGAACGAACTACCTTCCATAATGTTAATGCTACCATCCATTGGAGTAACAAAAATCTCGACAACCGACTACCTTCCATAATGACAATGCTATCATCCATTTGAGTAACAAAAATATCTACAATAGACTATGTTCGATAATTACAAGGCTACCATCCATTGTAGTAACCAAAATCTGGACAACAGACTACCTTCCAAAATGACAAGGCTACCATCCATTAGAATAATAAAAATCTCGACAACAGACAACCTTCCATAATGACAAGGCTACCATCCATTGGAGTAACGAAAATATCAACAACAGACTACCTTCCATAGTGACAAGGCTACCATCCATTGGAGCGACAAAAATCACAACGACAGACTACCTTCCATATTGACAAGGCTAGCATCAATTGGAGTAACAAAAATCTCGACAACAAACTACCTTCGATAATGACACGACTACCAATCATTGGAGCAACAAAAATATCGACAACAGATTACCTTCCATAATGACAAGGCTACCATCCATTTGAGTAACAAAAATATCTACAATAGACTACGTTCCATAATTACAAGGCTACCATCCATTGTAGTACCCAAAATCTCGACAACAGACTACCTTCCATAATGACAAGGCTACCATCCATTGGAGTAACAAAAACATCGACAAGAGACTATGTTCCATAATGACAAGGCTACCATCCATTGGAGTAACAAAATTATCGACAACAGACTACCATCCATAATGATAATGATACAATCCATTGGAGTAACAAAAATCTCGACAACAAACTACCTTCTATAACGACAAGGCTACCATCCTATGGAGTAACAAAAATCTCGACAACAAACTACCTTCCATATTGACTAGGCTACCACCCATTGGAGTAACAAAGATATCGAGAACGGACTACCTTCCATAAGAACAAGGATACCATCCATTTGAGTAACAAAAATATCTACATTAGACTATTTTCCATAATTACAAGGCTACCATCCATTGTAGTACCCAAAATCTCGACAATAGACTACCTTCCATAATGACACGACTAACATCCATTGAAGTAAATAAAATCACGATAACAGACTACCTTCCATAATGACAAGGATACCATCCATTGGAGTAACAAAAATATTGAAAACAAACTACCTTCCATAATGACAAGGCTACCATCCATTGGAATAACAAAAATCTCGACAACAGACTACCTACCATAATGACAAGGCTACCATCCATTGGAGTAACAAAAACATCGACAAGAGACTATGTTCCATAATGACAAGGCTACCATCTATTGGAGTAACAAAATTATCGACAACAAACTACCTTCTATAGCGACAAGGCTACCATCCTATGGAGTAACAAAAATCTCGACAACAAACTACCTTCAATAATGACTAGGCTACAACACATTGGAGTAACAAAGATATCGAGAACGGACTAACTTCCATATTGATAATGCTACCATCCATTGGAGTAACAAAAATATCGACAACCGACTACCTTCCATAAGAACAAGGCTACCATCCATTTGAGCAACAAAAATATCTACAATAGACTACGTTCCATAATTACAAGGCTACCATCCATTGTAGTACCCAAAATCTCGACAATAGACTACCTTCCATAATGATAAGGCTACCATCCATTGGTGTAACAAAAATCTCTACAATAGACTACCTTCCATAATGACAAGACTACCATCCATTGGAGTAACAAAAATGTCGAAAACAAACACCTTCCAAAATGACAAGGCTACCATCCATTAGAATAACAAAAATCTCAACAACAGACAACCTTCCATAATGACAAGGCTACCATCCATTGGAGTAACAAAAATATGAACAACACACTACCTTCCATAGTGACAAGGCTACCATCCATTGGAGTGACCGAAATCAAAACGACAGACTACCTTCCATAATGATAAGGCTACAATCCCTTGGATTAACCAAAATATCGACAACAGACTACCTTCCAAAATGACAAGGCTACCATCCATTGGAATAACAAAAATATCGACAACAACCTACCTTCCATAATGACAAGGCTACCATCCATTGGAGTAACAAAAACATCGATAACAGACTATGTTCCATAATGACAAGGCTACAATCCATTGGAGTAACAAAATTCTCGACAACAGACTACCTTTTATAATGACAAGGCTACCATCTATTGGAATAACAAAAATCTCGACAACAGACTACCTTCCATAATGACAAGGCGACCATCCATTGGAGTAACAAAATTATCGACAACACACTACCATCCATAATATTAATGATACAATCCATTGGAGTAACAAAAATCTCGACAACGAACTACCTTCTATAATGACAAGGCTACCATCCATTGAAGTAACAAAAATCTCGACAACAAACTACCTTCCATAATGACTAGACTACCATCCATTGGAGTAACAAAGATATCGAGAACGAACTACCTTCCATAATGATAATGCTACCATCCATTGGAGTAACAAAAATCCCGACAACCGACTACCTTCCATAATGACAAGGCTATCATCCATTTGAGTAACAAAAATATCTACAATAGACTATGTTCGATAATTACAAGGCTACCATCCATTGTAGTAACAAAAATCTCGAGAACAGACTACCTTCCATAATGACAAGGCTACCATCCAATGGAATGACGAAAATCTCGACAACATTCTACCTTTCATAATGATAAGTCTACCATCCATTGGAGTAACAAAAATCTCGACAACATACTACCTTCCATAATGACAAGGATACCATCTATTGGAATAACAAAAATCCCGAGAACAAACTACCTTCCATAATGACAAGGCTACCATCCATTGGAGTAACAAAAATCTCGACAACAGACTACGTTCTATAATGACAAGGATACCATCCATTGGAGTAACAAAAATATTGACAATAGACTACCTTCCATAATGACAAGGCTACCATCCATTGTAGGAACAAAAATCTCGACAATAGACTACCTTCCATAATGACAAGGCTACCATCCTTTGGAGTAACAAAAATCTCGAAAACAGAATACCTTCCATATTGACAAGGCTAGCATCCATTGGAGTAACAAAAATCTCGACAACAGACTACCTTCCTTAATGACACGGCTACCATCCATTGAAGTAAATAAAATCTCGATAACAGACTACCTTCCATAATGACAAGGATACCATCCATTGGAGTAACAAAAATATTGACAACAGACTACCTTCCATAATGACAAGGCTACCATCCATTGGAATAACAAAAATCTCGACAACAGACTACTTTCCATAATGACAAGGCTACCATCCATTGAAGTAACAAAAACATAGACAAGAGACTATGTTCCATAATGACAAGGCTACCATCCATTGGAGTTACAAAATTATCGACAACAGACTACCATCCATAATGATAATGATACAATCCATTGGAGTGACAAAAATCTCGACAGCAAAGTACCTTCTATAACGACAAGGCTACCATCCTATGGAGTAATAAATATCTCGACAACAAACTACCTTCCATAATGACTAGGCTACCACCCATTGGAGTAACAAAAATCTCGAGAATGGACTAACTTCCATAATGATAATGCTACCATCCATTGGAGTAACAAAAATATCGACAACCGACTACCTTCCATAATGAAAAGGCTACCATCCATTTGAGTAAGAAAAATATCTACAATAGACTACGTTCCACAATTACAAGGCTACCATCCATTGTAGTACCCAAAATCTCGACAACAGACTACCTTCCATAATGACAAAGCTACCATCCATTGGAGTAACAAAAACATCAATAAGAGACTACGTTCCATAATGACAAGGCTACCATCCATTGGAGTAACAAAATTATCGACAACAGACTACCATCCGTAATGATAATGATACAATCCATTGGAGTAACAAAAATCTCGACAACAAACTACCTTCTATAACGACAAGGCTACCATCCAATGGAGTAACAAAAATCTCGAAAACAAACTACCTTCCATAATGACTAGGCTACCACCCATTGGAGTAACAAAGATATCGAGAACGGACTACCTTACATAAGAACAAGGCTACCATCCATTTGAGTAACAAAAATATCTACATTAGACTACGTTCCATAATTACAAGGCTACCATCCATTGTAGTACCCAAAATCTCGACAATAGACTACCTTCCATAATGACAAGGCTACCATCCATTATAGTAACAAAAAACTCGACAATAGACTACCTTCCATAATGACAAGACTACCATCCATTGGAGTAACAAAAATTTCGAAAACAGACTACCTTCCAAAATGACAAGGCTACCATCAATTAGAGTAACAAAAATCTGAACAACAGACAACCTTCCATAATTACAAGGCTATCATCCATTGGAGTAACAAAAATCTCGACAATAGACTACCTTCCATAATGAGAAGGCTACCATCCATTGGAGTAACAAAAATATGAACAACAGACTCCCTTCAATAGTGACTAGGCTACAATCCATTGGAGTGACAGAAATCACAACGACAGACTACCTTCCATAATGATAAGTCTATAATCCATTGGAGTAACAAAAATATCGACAACAGACTACCTTCCAAAATGACAAGGCTACCCTCCATTGGAATAACAAAAATATCGACAACAAACTACCTTCCATAATGACAAGGCTACCATCCATTGGAGTAACAAAAACATCGACAACAGACTATGTTCCATAATGACAAGGCTACAATCCATTGGAGTAACAAAATTCTCGACAATAGACTACCTTTCATAATGACCAGGATATAATCCATTGGAGTAACAAAAATCTCAGCAACAGACTACCTTCTATAATGACAAGGCTACCATCTATTGGAATAAAAAAAATCTCGAGTATAGACTACCTTCCATAATGACAAGGCTACCATCCATTGGAGTAATAAAAACATCGACAAGAGACTACGTTCCATAATTACAAGGCTACCATCCATTGTAGTATCCAAAATCTCGATAACAGACTACCTTCCATAACGACAAGGCTACCATCCATTATAGTAACAAAATCTCGACAATAGACTACCTTCCATAATGACAAACTACCTTCCATTGGAGTAACAAAAATTTCGAAAACAGACTAACTTCCAAAATGACAAGGCTAACATCCATTAGAGTAACAAAGATGTCGAGAACGGACAACCTTCCATTATTACAAGGCTACCATCCATTGGAGTAACAAAAATCTCGACAATAGACTACCTTCCATAATGACAAGGCTACCATCCATTGGAGTAACAAAAATATGAACAACATACTACCTTCCATAGTGACTAGGCTACCATCCATTGGAGTGACAGAAATCACAACGACAGACTACCTTCCATAATGATAAGGCTACAATCCATTGGAGTAACAAAAATATCGACAACAGACTACCTTCCAAAATGACAAGGCTAGCATCCATTGGAATAACAAAAATATCGACAAGAAACTACCTTCGATAATGACAAGGCTACCATCCATTGGAGTAACAAAAACATCGACAACAGACTATGTTCCATAATTACAAGGCTACAATCCATTGGAGTAACAAAATTCTCGACAACAGACTACCTTCCATAATGACAAGGATATCATCCATTGGAGTAACAAAAATCTCAGCAATAGAGTACCTTCTATAATGACAAGGCTACCATCTATGGGAATAAAAAAAATCTCGAGAACAGACTACCTTCCACAATGACAAGGCTACAATCCATTGGAGTAACAAAACTCTTGACAACAGACTACCTTCTATAATGACAAGGCTACCATCCATTAGAGTAACAAAAATATTGACAATAGACTACCGTCCATAATGACAAGGCTACCATCCATTGGAATAACAAAAATCTCAACAACAGACTACCTTCCATAATGACAAGGCTACCATCCATTGGAGTAAAAAAATTATCGACAAGACACTACCATCCATAATAATAATGATACAATCCATTGGAGTAACAAAAATCTCGACAACAAACTACCTTCTATAATGACAAGGCTACTATCCTTTTGACTAACAAAAATCTCGACAACAAACTACCTTCCATAATGACTAGGCTACCATCCATTAGAGTAACAAAGATGTCGAGAACGAACTACCTTCCATAATGATAATGCTACAATCCATTTGAGTAACAAAAATCTCGACAATCGACTACCTTCCATAATGACAAGGCTACCATCCATTGGAGTAACAAAAATCTCGAAAACAGACTACCTTCCAAAATGACAAGCCCACCATCCATTAGAGTAACAGAAATCTCAGCAACAGACTACCTTCAATAATGACAAGGCTACCATCTATTGGAATAAAAAAAATCTCGAGAACAGACTACCTTCTATAATGACAAGGCTACCATCCATTGGAGTAACAAAACTCTCGACAACAAACTACCTTCTATAATGACAAGGATACCATCCATTGGAGTAACAAAAATATTGACAATAGACTACCGTCCATAATGACAAGGCTACCATCCATTGGAATAACAAAAATCTCGACAACATACTACCTTCCATAATGACTAGACTACCATCCATTGGAGTAACAAAGAGATCGAGAACGAACTACCTTCCATAATGTTAATGCTACCATCCATTGGAGTAACAAAAATCTCGACAACCGACTACCTTCCATAATGACAATGCTATCATCCATTTGAGTAACAAAAATATCTACAATAGACTATGTTCGATAATTACAAGGCTACCATCCATTGTAGTAACCAAAATCTCGACAACAGACTGCCTTCCAAAATGACAAGGCTACCATCCATTAGAATAATAAAAATCTCGACAACAGACAACCTTCCATAATGACAAGGCTACCATCCATTGGAGTAACGAAAATATCAACAACAGACTACCTTCCATAGTGACAAGGCTACCATCCATTGGAGCGACAAAAATCACAACGACAGACTACCTTCCATATTGACAAGGCTAGCATCAATTGGAGTAACAAAAATCTCGACAACAAACTACCTTCGATAATGACACGACTACCATCCATTGGAGTAACAAAAATATCGACAACAGATTACCTTCCATAATGACAAGGCTACCATCCATTTGAGTAACAAAAATATCTACAATAGACTACGTTCCATAATTACAAGGCTACCATCCATTGTAGTACCCAAAATCTCGACAATAGACTACCTTCCATAATGACACGACTAACATCCATTGAAGTAAATAAAATCACGATAACAGACTACCTTCCATAATGACAAGGATACCATCCATTGGAGTAACAAAAATATTGAAAACAAACTACCTTCCATAATGACAAGGCTACCATCCATTGGAATAACAAAAATCTCGACAACAGACTACCTACCATAATGAGAAGGCTACCATCCATTGGAGTAACAAAAACATCGACAAGAGACTATGTTCCATAATGACAAGGCTACCATCTATTGGAGTAACAAAATTATCGACAACAAACTACCTTCTATAGCGACAAGGCTACCATCCTATGGAGTAACAAAAATCTCGACAACAGACTACCTTCAATAATGACTAGGCTACAACACATTGGAGTAACAAAGATATCGAGAACGGACTAACTTCCATATTGATAATGCTACCATCCATTGGAGTAACAAAAATATCGACAACCGACTACCTTCCATAAGAACAAGGCTACCATCCATTTGAGCAACAAAAATATCTACAATAGACTATGTTCCATAATTACAAGGCTACCATCCATTGTAGTACCCAAAATCTCGACAATAGACTACCTTCCATAATGATAAGGCTACCATCCATTGTAGTAACAAAAATCTCTACAATAGACTACCTTCCATAATGACAAGACTACCATCCATTGGAGTAACAAAAATGTCGAAAACAAACACCTTCCAAAATGACAAGGCTACCATCCATTAGAATAACAAAAATCTCAACAACAGACAACCTTCCATAATGACAAGGCTACCATCCATTGGAGTAACAAAAATATGAACAACACACTACCTTCCATAGTGACAAGGCTACCATCCATTGGAGTGACCGAAATCAAAACGACAGACTACCTTCCATAATGATAAGGCTACAATCCCTTGGATTAACCAAAATATCGACAACAGACTACCTTCCAAAATGACAAGGCTACCATCCATTGGAATAACAAAAATATCGACAACAACCTACCTTCCATAATGACAAGGCTACCATCCATTGGAGTAACAAAAACATCGACAACAGACTATGTTCCATAATGACAAGGCTACAATCCATTGGAGTAACAAAATTCTCGACAACAGACTACCTTTTATAATGACAAGGCTACCATCTATTGGAATAACAAAAATCTCGACAACAGACTACCTTCCATAATGACAAGGCGACCATCCATTGGAGTAACAAAATTATCGACAACACACTACCATCCATAATATTAATGATACAATCCATTGGAGTAACAAAAATCTCGACAACAAACTACCTTCTATAATGACAAGGCTACCATCCATTGAAGTAACAAAAATATCGACAACAAACTACCTTCCATAATGACTAGACTACCATCCATTGGAGTAACAAAGATATCGAGAACAAACTACCTTCCATAATGATAATGCTGCCATCCATTGGAGTAACAAAAATCCCGACAACCGACTACCTTCCATAATGACAAGGCTATCATCCATTTGAGTAACAAAAATATCTACAATAGACTATGTTCGATAATTACAAGGCTACCATCCATTGTAGTAACAAAAATCTCGAGAACAGACTACCTTCCATAATGACAAGGCTACCATCCAATGGAATGACGAAAATCTCGACAACATTCTACCTTTCATAATGATAAGTCTACCATCCATTGGAGTAACAAAAATCTCGACAACATACTACCTTCCATAATGACAAGGATACCATCTATTGGAATAACAAAAATCCCGTGAACAAACTACCTTCCATAATGACAAGGCTACCATCCATTGGAGTAACAAAAATCTCGACAACAGACTACGTTCTATAATGACAAGGATACCATCCATTGGAGTAACAAAAATATTGACAATAGACTACCTTCCATAATGACAAGGCTACCATCGATTGTAGGAACAAAAATCTCGACAATAGACTACCTTCCATAATGACAAGGCTACCATCCTTTGGAGTAACAAAAATCTCAAAAACAGAATACCTTCCATATTGACAAGGCTAGCATCCATTGGAGTAACAAAAATCTCGACAACAGACTACCTTCCTTAATGACACGGCTACAATCCATTGAAGTAAATAAAATCTCGATAACAGACTACCTTCCATAATGACAAGGATACCATCCATTGGAGTAACAAAAATATTGACAACAGACTACCTTCCATAATGACAAGGCTACCATCCATTGGAATAACAAAAATCTCGACAACAGACTACTTTCCATAATGACAAGGCTACCATCCATTGAAGTAACAAAAACATAGACAAGAGACTATGTTCCATAATGACAAGGCTACCATCCATTGGAGTTACAAAATTATCGACAACAGACTACCATCCATAATGATAATGATACAATCCATTGGAGTGACAAAAATCTCGACAACAAACTACCTTCTATAACGACAAGGCTACCATCCTATGGAGTAATAAATATCTCGACAACAAACTACCTTCCATAATGACTAGGCTACCACCCATTGGAGTAACAAAAATCTCGAGAATGGACTAACTTCCATAATGATAATGCTACCATCCATTGGAGTAACAAAAATATCGACAACCGACTACCTTCCATAATGACAAGGCTACCATCCATTTGAGTAAGAAAAATATCTACAATAGACTACGTTCCACAATTACAAGGCTACCATCCATTGTAGTACCCAAAATCTCGACAACAGACTACCTTCCATAATGACAAAGCTACCATCCATTGGAGTAACAAAAACATCAATAAGAGACTACGTTCCATAATGACAAGGCTACCATCCATTGGAGTAACAAAATTATCGACAACAGACTACCATCCGTAATGATAATGATACAATCCATTGGAGTAACAAAAATCTCGACAACAAACTACCTTCTATAACGACAAGGCTACCATCCAATGGAGTAACAAAAATCTCGAAAACAAACTACCTTCCATAATGACTAGGCTACCACCCATTGGAGTAACAAAGATATCGAGAACGGACTACCTTACATAAGAACAAGGCTACCATCCATTTGAGTAACAAAAATATCTACATTAGACTACGTTCCATAATTACAAGGCTACCATCCATTGTAGTACCCAAAATCTCGACAATAGACTACCTTCCATAATGACAAGGCTACCATCCATTATAGTAACAAAAATCTCGACAATAGACTACCTTCCATAATGACAAGACTACCATCCATTGGAGTAACAAAAATTTCGAAAATAGACTACCTTCCAAAATGACAAGGCTACCATCAATTAGAGTAACAAAAATCTGAACAACAGACAACCTTCCATAATTACAAGGCTATCATCCATTGGAGTAACAAAAATCTCGACAATAGACTACCTTCCATAATGAGAAGGCTACCATCCATTGGAGTAACAAAAATATGAACAACAGACTCCCTTCAATAGTGACTAGGCTACCATCCATTGGAGTGACAGAAATCACAACGACAGACTACCTTCCATAATGATAAGTCTATAATCCATTGGAGTAACAAAAATATCGACAACAGACTACCTTCCAAAATGACAAGGCTACCCTCCATTGGAATAACAAAAATATCGACAACAAACTACCTTCCATAATGACAAGGCTACCATCCATTGGAGTAACAAAAACATCGACAACAGACTATGTTCCATAATGACAAGGCTACAATCCATTGGAGTAACAAAATTCTCGACAACAGACTACCTTCCATAATGACCAGGATATAATCCATTGGAGTAACAAAAATCTCAGCAACAGACTACCTTCTATAATGACAAGGCTACCATCTATTGGAATAAAAAAAATCTCGAGTATAGACTACCTTCCATAATGAGAAGGCTACCATCCATTGGAGTAATAAAAACATCGACAAGAGACTACGTTCCATAATTACAAGGCTACCATCCATTGTAGTACCCAAAATCTCGACAACAGACTACCTTCCATAACGACAAGGCTACCATCCATTATAGTAACAAAATCTCGACAATAGACTACCTTCCATAATGACAAACTACCTTCCATTGGAGTAACAAAAATTTCGAAAACATACTAACTTCCAAAATGACAAGGCTAACATCCATTAGAGTAACAAAGATGTCGAGAACAGACAACCTTCCATTATTACAAGGCTACCATCCATTGGAGTAACAAAAATCTCGACAATAGACTACCTTCCATAATGACAAGGCTACCATCCATTGGAGTAACAAAAATATGAACAACATACTACCTTCCATAGTGACTAGGCTACCATCCATTGGAGTGACAGAAATCACAACGACAGACTACCTTCCATAATGATAAGGCTACAATCCATTGGAGTAACAAAAATATCGACAACAGACTACCTTCCAAAATGACAAGGCTAGCATCCATTGGAATAACAAAAATATCGACAAGAAACTACCTTCGATAATGACAAGGCTACCATCCATTGGAGTAACAAAAACATCGACAACAGACTATGTTCCTTAATTACAAGGCTACAATCCATTGGAGTAACAAAATTCTCGACAACAGACTACCTTCCATAATGACAAGGATATCATCCATTGGAGTAACAAAAATCTCAGCAATAGAGTACCTTCTATAATGACAAGGCTACCATCTATGGGAATAAAAAAAATCTCGAGAACAGACTACCTTCCACAATGACAAGGCTACCATCCATTGGAGTAACAAAACTCTTGACAACAGACTACCTTCTATAATGACAAGGCTACCATCCATTAGAGTAACAAAAATATTGACAATAGACTACCGTCCATAATGACAAGGCTACCATCCATTGGAATAACAAAAATCTCAACAACAGACTACCTTCCATAATGACAAGGCTACCATCCATTGGAGTAACAAAAATCTCGACAACAAACTACCTTCTATAATGACAAGGCTACTATCCTTTTGACTAACAAAAATCTCGACAACAAACTACCTTCCATAATGACTAGGCTACCATCCATTAGAGTAACAAACATGTCGAGAACGAACTACCTTCCATAATGATAATGCTACAATCCATTTGAGTAACAAAAATCTCGACAACCGACTACCTTCCATAATGACAAGGCTACCATCCATTTGAGTAACAAAAATATCTACAATAGACTATGTTCCATAATTACAAGGCTACCATCCATTGTAGTAACAGAAATCTCAACAACAGACTACCTTCAGTGATGACAAGGCTACCATCCATTGTAGTAACAAAAATCTCGACAACAGACTACCTTCCATAATGACAAGGCTACCATCCATTGGAGTAACAAAAATCTCGAAAACAGACTACCTTTCAAAATGACAAGCCCACCATCCATTAGAGTAACAGAAATCTCAACAACAGACAACCTTCCCTAATGACAAGGCTACCATCCATTGGAGTAACAAAAATCTCGACAACAGACTATATTCCATAATGACAAGGCTACCATCCATTGGAGTAATAAAAACATCGACAAGAGATTACGTTCCATAATTACAAAGCTACCATCCATTGTATTACCCAAAATATCGACAACAGACTACCTTCCATAACGACAAGGCTACCATCCATTATAGTAACAAAAATCTCGACAATAGACTACGTTCCATAATGACAAACTACCATCCATTGGAGTAACAAAAATTTCGAAAACAGACTAACTTCCAAAATGACAAGGCTAACATCCATCAGAGTAACAAAAATCTCAACAACAGACAACCTTCCATTATTACAAGGCTACCATCCATTGGAGTAACAAAAATCTCGAAAATAGACTACCTTCCATAATGACAAGGCTACCATCCATCGGAATAACAAAAATATGAACAACAGACTATCTTCCATAGTGACTAGGCTACCATCCATTGGAGTGACAGAAATCACAACGACAGACTACCTTCCATAATGATAAGGCTACAATCCATTGGAGTAACAAAAATATCGACAACAGACTACCTTCAAAAATGACAAGGCTACCATCCATTGGAGTAACAAAAATCTCAGCAACAGACTACCTTCAATAATGACAAGGCTACCATCTATTGGAATAAAAAAATCTCGAGAACAGACTACCTTCTATAATGACAAGGCTACCATCCATTGGAATAACAAAACTCTCGACAACAGACTACTTTCTATAATGACAAGGATACCATCCATTGGAGTAACAAAAATATTGACAATAGACTACCGTCCATAATGACAAGGCTACCATCCATTGGAATAACAAAAATCTCGACAACAGACTACCTTCCATAATGACAAGGCTACCATCCATTGGAATAAAAAAATTTATTGACAAGACACTACCATCTATAATAATAATGATACAATCCATTGGAGTAACAAAAATCTCGACAACAAACTACCTTCCATAATGACTAGGCTACCATCCATTAGAGTAACAAAGATGTCGAGAACGAACTACCTTCCATAATGATAATGCTACCATCCATTTGAGTAACAAAAATCTCAACAATCGACTACCTTCCATAATGACAAGGCTACCATCCATTTGAGTAACAAAAATATCTACAATAGACTATGTTCCATAATTACAAGGCTACCATCCATTGTAGTAACCAAAATCTCGACAACAGACTACCTTCCATGATGACAAGGCTACCATCCATTGTAGTAACAAAAATCTCGACAACAGACTACCTTTCATAATGACAAGGCTACCATCAATTGGAGTAACAAAAATCTCGAAAACATACTACCTTTTAAAATGACAACGCTACCATCCATTGTAGTAACAAAAATATGAACAACAAACAACCTTCTATAGTGACAAGGCTACCATCCATTGGAGTAACAAAAATCTCGACAATAGACTACCTTCCATAATGACAAGGCTACCATCCATTGTAGTAACAAAAATATGAACAACAAACGACCTTCCATAGTGACAAGGCTAACATCCATTAGAGTAACATAAATCTCGACAACAAACTACCTTCCATAATGACAAGGCTACCATCAAATGGAATAACAATAATCTCGACAATAGACTACGTTCCATAATGACAAGGCTACCATCCATTGGAGTAAAAAAATTATCGACAAGACACTACCATCCATAATAATAATGATACAATCAATTGGAGTAACAAAAATCTCGACAAAAAACTACCTTCTATAACGACAAGGCTACTATCCATTAGAGTAACAGAAATCTCAACAACAGACAACCTTTCATAATGACAAGGCTACCATCCATTGGAGTAACAAAAATCTCGACAATAGACTACCTTCCATAATGACAAGGCTACCATCCATTGTAGTAACAAAAATATGAACAACAAACTACCTTCCATAGTGACAAGGCTACCATCCATTGGAGCGATATAAATCACAATGACAGACGACCTTCCATAATGACAAGGCTAGAATCCATTAGAGTAACAGAATTCTCGACAACAAACTACCTTCCATAATGACAAGGCTACCATCCAATGGAATAACAAAAATCTCGACAATAGACTACCTTCCATAATGACAAGGCTACCATCCATGGAGTAAAAAAAAATCGACAACAGAGTACGTTCCATAATGACAAGGCTACCATCCATTTGAGTAAAAAAAATATCTACAATAGACTATGTTCCATAATTACAAGGATACCATCCATTGTAGTAACCAAAATCTCGACAACAGACTACCTTCCATGATGACAAGGCTACCATCCATTGTAGTAACAAAAATCTCGACAACAGACTACCTTCCATAATGACAAAGCTACCATCCATTGGAGTAACAAAAATCTCGAAAACAGACTACCTATCAAAATGAGAAGGCCACCATCCATTAGAGTAACAGAAATCTCAACAACAGACAACCTTCATTAATGACAAGGCTACCATCCATTGTAGTAACAAAAATATGAACAACAAACTACCTTCCATAGTTACAAGGCTACCATCCATTAGAGTAACAGAAATCTCGACAACAAACTACCTTCCATAATGACAAGGCTACCATCCAATGGAATACCAAAAATCTCGTCAATAGACTACCTTCCATAATGACATGGCTACCATCCATGGAGTAAAAAAAAATCGACAACAGACTACGTTCCATAATGACAAGGCTACCATCCATTGGAGTAATAAAAACATCGACAAGAGACCACGTTCCATAACTACAAGGCTACCATCCATTGTAGAACCCAAAATCTCGGCAACAGACTACCTTCCATAACGACAAGGCTACCATCCATTATAGTAACAAAAATCTCAACAATAGACTACCTTTCATAAAGACAAACTACCATCCAATGGAGTAACAAAAATTTCGAAAACAGACTAACTTCCAAAATGACAAGGCTCACATCCATTAGAGTAACAAAAATCTCAACAATAGACAACCTTCCATTATTACAAGGCTACCATCCATTGGAGTAACAAAAATCTCGATAATAGACAACCTTCCATAATGACAAGGCTACAATCCATTGGAGTAACAAAAATATGAACAACAGACTACCTTCCATAGTGACTAGGCTACCATCCATTGGAGTGACAAAAATCACAATGACAGACTACCTTTTATAATGATAAGGCTACAATCCATTGGAGTAACAAAAATATCAACAACAGACTACCTTCCAAAATGACAAGGCTACCATCCAATGGAATAACAAAAATATCGACAACAAACTACCTTCCATAATGACAAGGCTACCATCCATTGGAGTAACAAAAACATCGACAACAGACTATGTTCCATAATTACAAGGCTACAATCCATTGGAGTAACAAAATTCTCGACAACAGACTACCTTCCATAATGACAAGGATATCATCCATTAGAGTAACAAAAATCTCAGCAACAGACTACCTTCTATAATGACAAGGCTACCATCTATTGGAATAAAAAAAATCTTGAGAACAGACTACCTTCCATAATGACAAGGCGATCATCCATTGGAGTAACAAAACTCTCGACAACAGACTACCTTCCATAATGACAAGGTACCATCCATTGGAGTAAAAAAATTAATGACAAGACACTACCATCCATAATAATAATGATACAATCCATTGGAGTAACAAAAATCGCGACAACAAACTACCTTCTATAACGACAAGGCTACTATCCTTTGGACTAACAAAAATCTCGACAACAAACTACCTTCCATAATGACTAGGCTACCATCCATTAGAGTAACAAAGATGTCGAGAACGAACTACCTTCCATAATGATAATGCTACCATCCATTTGAGTAACAAAAATCTCGACAACCGACTACCTTCCATAATGACAAGGCTACCATCCATTTGAGTAACAAAAATATCTACAATAGACTATGTTCCGTAATTACAAGGCTACCATCCATTGTAGTAACCAAAATCTCGACAACAGACTACCTTCCATGATGACAAGGCTACCATCCATTGTAGTAACAAAAATCTCGACAACAGACTACCTTCCATAATGACAAGGCTACCATCCATTGGAGTAACAAAAATCTCGAAAACAGACTACCTTTCAAAATGACAAGGCCACCATCCATTAGAGTAACAGAAATCTCAACAACAGACAACCTTCCATAATGACAAGGCTACCATCCATTGGAGTAACAAAAATCTCGACAATAGACTACCTTCCATAATGACAAGGCTACCATCCATTGTAGTAACAAAAATATGAACAACAAACTACCTCCCAGACTGACAAGGCTACCATCCATTAGAGCGATAGAAATCACAATGACAGACGACCTTCCATAATGACAAGGCTAGCATCCATTAGAGTAACATAAATCTCGACAACAAACTACCTTCCATAATGACAAGGCTACCATCCAATGGAATAACAAAAATCTCGACAACAGACTACCTTCCATAATGACAAGGCTACCATCCATTGGAGTAAAAAAATTATCGACAAGACACTACCAACCATAATAATAATGATACAATCCATTTGAGTAAAAAAAATCTCGACAACAAACTACCTTCTATAACGACAAGGCTACTATCCTTTGGACAAACAAAAATCTCGACAACAAACTACCTTCCATAATGACTAGGCTACCATCCATTAGAGAAACAAAGATGTCGAGAACAAACTACCTTCCATAATGATAATGCTACCATCCATTTGAGTAACAAAAATCTCGACAACCGACTACCTTCCATAATGACAAGGCTACCATCCATTTGAGTAACAAAAATATCTACAATAGACTATGTTCCGTAATTACAAGGCTACCATACATTGTAGTAACCAAAATCTTGACAACAGACTACCTTCCATAATGACAAGGCTACCATCAAATGGAATAACAAAAATCTCGACAATAGACTACCTTCCATAATGACAAGGCTACCATCCATTGGAGTAAAAAAATTATCGACAAGACACTAACATCCATAATAATAATGATACAATCCATTGGAGTAACAAAAATCTCGACAACAAACTACCTTCTATAACGACAAGGCTACTATCCATTAGAGTAACAAAAATCTCAACAACAGACAACCTTCCATAATGACAAGGCTACCATCCATTGGAGTAACAAAAATCTCGACAATAGACTACCTTCCATAATGACAAGGCTACCATCCATTGTAGTAACAAAAATATGAACAACAAACTACCTTCCATAGTGACAAGGCTACCATCCATTGTAGTAACAAAAATATGAACAACAAACTACCTTCCATAGTGACAAGGCTACCATCCATTAGAGTAACAGAAATCTCGAGAACAAACTACCTTCCATAATGACAAGGCTACCATCCATGGAGTAAAAAAAATCGACAACAGACTACGTTCTATAATGACAAGGCTACCATCCATTGGAGTAATAAAAACATCGACAAGAGACCACGATCCATAATTACAAGGCTACCATCCATTGTAGTACCCAAAATCTCGACAAAAGACTACCTTCCATAACGACAAGGTTACCATCCATTATAGTAACAAAAATCTCGACAATAGACTACCTTCCATAATGACAAACTACCATCCAATCGAGTAACAAAAATTTCGAAAATAGACTAACTTCGAAAATGACAAGGCTAACATCCATTAGAGTAACAAAAATCTCAAAAAGAGACAACCTTTCATTATTACAAGGCTACCATCCATTGGAGTAACAAAAATCTCGATAATAGACTACCTTCCATAATGACAAGGCTACCATCCATTGGAGTAACAAAAATATGAACAACAGACTTTCTTCCATAGTGACTCGGCTACCATCCATTGGAGTGACAAAAATCACAATGACAGACTACCTTTTATAATGATAAGGCTACAATCCATTGGAGTAACAAAAATATCAACAACAGACTACCTTCCAAAATGACAAGGCTACCATCCAATGGAATAACAAAAATATCGACAACAAACTGCCTTCCATAATGACAAGGCTACCATCCATTGGAGTAACAAAAACATCGACAACAGACTATGTTCCATAATTACAAGGCTACAATCCATCGGAGTAACAAAATTCTCGACAACAGACTACCTTCCATAATGACAAGGATATCATCCATTGGAGTAACAAAAATCTCAGCAACAGACTACCTTCTATAATGACAAGGCTATCATCTATTGGAATAAAAAAAATCTTTAGAACAGACTACCTTCCATAATGACAAGGCTACCATCCATTGGAGTAACAAAACTCTTGACAATAGAGTACCTTCCATAATGACAAGGCTACCATCCATTGTAGTAACAAAAATATGAACAACAAACTACCTCCCATAGTGACAAGGCTACCATCCATTGGAGCGATAGAAATCACAATGACAGACGACCTTCCATAATGACAAGGCTAGCATCCATTAGAGTAACATAAATCTCGACAACAAACTACCTTCCATAATGACAAGGCTACCATCCAATGGAATAACAAAAATCTCGACAACAGACTACCTTCCATAATGACAAGGCTACCATCCATTGGAGTAAAAAAATTATCGACAAGACACTACCATCAATAATAATAATGATACAATCCATTGGAGTAACAAAAATCTCGACAACAAACTACCTTCTATAACGACAAGGCTACTATCCTTTGGACTAACAAAAATCTCGACAACAAACTACCTTCCATAATGACTAGGCTACCATCCATTAGAGTAACAAAGATGTCGAGAACGAGCTACCTTCCATAATGATAATGCTACCATCCATTTGAGTAACAAAAATCTCGACAACCGACTATCTTCCATAATGACAAGGCTACCATCCATTTGAGTAACAAAAATATCTACAATAGACTATGTTCCATAATTACAAGGCTACCATCCATTGTAGTAACCAAAATCTCGACAACAGACTACCTTCCATGATGACAAGGCTACCATCCATTGTAGTAACAAAAATCTCGACAACAGACTACCTTCCATAATGACAAGGCTACCATCCATTGGAGTAACAAAAATCTCAAAAACAGACTACCTTTCAAAATGACAAGGCCACCATCCATTAGAGTAACAGAAATCTCAACAACAGACAACCTTCCATAATGACAAGGCTACCATCCATTGGAGTAACAAAAATCTCGACAATAGACTACCTTCCATAATGACAAGGCTACCATCCATTGTAGTAACAAAAATATGAACAACAAACTACCTCCCAGACTGACAAGGCTACCATCCATTAGAGCGATAGAAATCACAATGACAGACGACCTTCCATAATGACAAGGCTAGCATCCATTAGAGTAACATAAATCTCGACAACAAACTACCTTCCATAATGACAAGGCTACCATCCAATGGAATAACAAAAATCTCGACAACAGACTACCTTCCATAATGACAAGGCTACCATCCATTGGAGTAAAAAAATTATCGACAAGACACTACCAACCATAATAATAATGATACAATCCATTGGAGTAAAAAAAATCTCGACAACAAACTACCATCTATAACGACAAGGCTACTATCCTTTGGACAAACAAAAATCTCGACAACAAACTACCTTCCATAATGACTAGGCTACCATCCATTAGAGAAACAAAGATGTCGAGAACAAACTACCTTCCATAATGATAATGCTACCATCCATTTGAGTAACAAAAATCTCGACAACCGACTACCTTCCATAATGACAAGGCTACCATCCATTTGAGTAACAAAAATATCTACAATAGACTATGTTCCGTAATTACAAGGCTACCATACATTGTAGTAACCAAAATCTCGACAACAGACTACCTTCCATAATGACAAGGCTACCATCAAATGGAATAACAAAAATCTCGACAATAGACTACCTTCCATAATGACAAGGCTACCATCCATTGGAGTAAAAAAATTATCGACAAGACACTAACATCCATAATAATAATGATACAATCCATTGGAGTAACAAAAATCTCGACAACAAACTACCTTCTATAACGACAAGGCTACTATCCATTAGAGTAACAAAAATCTCAACAACAGACAACCTTCCATAATGACAAGGCTACCATCCATTGGAGTAACAAAAATCTCGACAATAGACTACCTTCCATAATGACAAGGCTACCATCCATTGTAGTAACAAAAATATGAACAACAAACTACCTTCCATAGTGACAAGGCTACCATCCATTGTAGTAACAAAAATATGAACAACAAACTACCTTCCATAGTGACAAGGCTACCATCCATTAGAGTAACAGAAATCTCGAGAACAAACTACCTTCCATAATGACAAGGCTACCATCCATGGAGTAAAAAAAATCCACAACAGACTACGTTCTATAATGACAAGGCTACCATCCATTGGAGTAATAAAAACATCGACAAGAGACCACGATCCATAATTACAAGGCTACCATCCATTGTAGTACCCAAAATCTCGACAAAAGACTACCTTCCATAACGACAAGGTTACCATCCATTATAGTAACAAAAATCTCGACAATAGACTACCTTCCATAATGACAAACTACCATCCAATCGAGTAACAAAAATTTCGAAAATAGACTAACTTCGAAAATGACAAGGCTAACATCCATTAGAGTAACAAAAATCTCAAAAAGAGACAACCTTTCATTATTACAAGGCTACCATCCATTGGAGTAACAAAAATCTCGATAATAGACTACCTTCCATAATGACAAGGCTACCATCCATTGGAGTAACAAAAATATGAACAACAGACTTTCTTCCATAGTGACTCGGCTACCATCCATTGGAGTGACAAAAATCACAATGACAGACTACCTTTTATAATGATAAGGCTACAATCCATTGGAGTAACAAAAATATCAACAACAGACTACCTTCCAAAATGACAAGGCTACCATCCAATGGAATAACAAAAATATCTACAACAAACTGCCTTCCATAATGACAAGGCTACCATCCATTGGAGTAACAAAAACATCGACAACAGACTATGTTCCATAATTACAAGGCTACAATCCATCGGAGTAACAAAATTCTCGACAACAGACTACCTTCCATAATGACAAGGATATCATCCATTGGAGTAACAAAAATCTCAGCAACAGACTACCTTCTATAATGACAAGGCTATCATCTATTGGAATAAAAAAAATCTTTAGAACAGACTACCTTCCATAATGACAAGGCTACCATCCATTGGAGTAACAAAACTCTCGACAATAGAGTACCTTCCATAATGACAAGGCTACCATCCATTGTAGTAACAAAAATATGAACAACAAACTACCTCCCATAGTGACAAGGCTACCATCCATTGGAGCGATAGAAATCACAATGACAGACGACCTTCCATAATGACAAGGCTAGCATCCATTAGAGTAACATAAATCTCGACAACAAACTACCTTCCATAATGACAAGGCTACCATCCAATGGAATAACAAAAATCTCGACAACAGACTACCTTCCATAATGACAAGGCTACCATCCATTGGAGTAAAAAAATTATCGACAAGACACTACCATCAATAATAATAATGATACAATCCATTGGAGTAACAAAAATCTCGACAACAAACTACCTTCTATAACGACAAGGCTACTATCCTTTGGACTAACAAAAATCTCGACAACAAACTACCTTCCATAATGACTAGGCTACCATCCATTAGAGTAACAAAGATGTCGAGAACGAACTACCTTCCATAATGATAATGCTACCATCCATTTGAGTAACAAAAATCTCGACAACCGACTATCTTCCATAATGACAAGGCTACCATCCATTTGAGTAACAAAAATATCTACAATAGACTATGTTCCATAATTACAAGGCTACCATCCATTGTAGTAACCAAAATCTCGACAACAGACTACCTTCCATGATGACAAGGCTACCATCCATTGTAGTAACAAAAATCTCGACAACAGACTACCTTCCATAATGACAAGGCTACCATCCATTGGAGTAACAAAAATCTCAAAAACAGACTACCTTTCAAAATGACAAGGCCACCATCCATTAGAGTAACAGAAATCTCAACAACAGACAACCTTCCATAATGACAAGGCTACCATCCATTGGAGTAACAAAAATCTCGACAATAGACTACCTTCCATAATGACAAGGCTACCATCCATTGTAGTAACAAAAATATGAACAACAAACTACCTCCCAGACTGACAAGGCTACCATCCATTAGAGCGATAGAAATCACAATGACAGACGACCTTCCATAATGACAAGGCTAGCATCCATTAGAGTAACATAAATCTCGACAACAAACTACCTTCCATAATGACAAGGCTACCATCCAATGGAATAACAAAAATCTCGACAACAGACTACCTTCCATAATGACAAGGCTACCATCCATTGGAGTAAAAAAATTATCGACAAGACACTACCAACCATAATAATAATGATACAATCCATTGGAGTAAAAAAAATCTCGACAACAAACTACCATCTATAACGACAAGGCTACTATCCTTTGGACAAACAAAAATCTCGACAACAAACTACCTTCCATAATGACTAGGCTACCATCCATTAGAGAAACAAAGATGTCGAGAACAAACTACCTTCCATAATGATAATGCTACCATCCATTTGAGTAACAAAAATCTCGACAACCGACTACCTTCCATAATGACAAGGCTACCATCCATTTGAGTAACAAAAATATCTACAATAGACTATGTTCCGTAATTACAAGGCTACCATACATTGTAGTAACCAAAATCTCGACAACAGACTACCTTCCATAATGACAAGGCTACCATCAAATGGAATAACAAAAATCTCGACAATAGACTACCTTCCATAATGACAAGGCTACCATCCATTGGAGTAAAAAAATTATCGACAAGACACTAACATCCATAATAATAATGATACAATCCATTGGAGTAACAAAAATCTCGACAACAAACTACCTTCTATAACGACAAGGCTACTATCCATTAGAGTAACAGAAATCTCAACAACAGACAACCTTCCATAATGACAAGGCTACCATCCATTGGAGTAACAAAAATCTCGACAATAGACTACCTTCCATAATGACAAGGCTACCATCCATTGTAGTAACAAAAATATGAACAACAAACTACCTTCCATAGTGACAAGGCTACCATCCATTGTAGTAACAAAAATATGAACAACAAACTACCTTCCATAGTGACAAGGCTACCATCCATTAGAGTAATAGAAATCTCGAGAACAAACTACCTTCCATAATGACAAGGCTACCATCCATGGAGTAAAAAAAATCGACAACAGACTACGTTCTATAATGACAAGGCTACCATCCATTGGAGTAATAAAAACATCGACAAGAGACCACGATCCATAATTACAAGGCTACCATCCATTGTAGTACCCAAAATCTCGACAAAAGACTACCTTCCATAACGACAAGGCTACCATCCATTATAGTAACAAAAATCTCGACAATAGACTACCTTCCATAATGACAAACTACCATCCAATCGAGTAACAAAAATTTCGAAAATAGACTAACTTCGAAAATGACAAGGCTAACATCCATTAGAGTAACAAAAATCTCAAAAAGAGACAACCTTTCATTATTACAAGGCTACCATCCATTGGAGTAACAAAAATCTCGATAATAGACTACCTTCCATAATGACAAGGCTACCATCCATTGGAGTAACAAAAATATGAACAACAGACTTTCTTCCATAGTGACTCGGCTACCATCCATTGGAGTGACAAAAATCACAATGACAGACTACCTTTTATAATGATAAGGCTACAATCCATTGGAGTAACAAAAATATCAACAACAGACTACCTTCCAAAATGACAAGGCTACCATCCAATGGAATAACAAAAATATCGACAACAAACTGCCTTCCATAATGACAAGGCTACCATCCATTGGAGTAACAAAAACATCGACAACAGACTATGTTCCATAATTACAAGGCTACAATCCATCGGAGTAACAAAATTCTCGACAACAGACTACCTTCCATAATGACAAGGATATCATCCATTGGAGTAACAAAAATCTCAGCAACAGACTACCTTCTATAATGACAAGGCTATCATCTATTGGAATAAAAAAAATCTTTAGAACAGACTACCTTCCATAATGACAAGGCTACCATCCATTGGAGTAACAAAACTCTCGACAATAGAGTACCTTCCATAATGACAAGGCTACCATCCATTGTAGTAACAAAAATATGAACAACAAACTACCTCCCATAGTGACAAGGCTACCATCCATTGGAGCGATAGAAATCACAATGACAGACGACCTTCCATAATGACAAGGCTAGCATCCATTAGAGTAACATAAATCTCGACAACAAACTACCTTCCATAATGACAAGGCTACCATCCAATGGAATAACAAAAATCTCGACAACAGACTACCTTCCATAATGACAAGGCTACCATCCATTGGAGTAAAAAAATTATCGACAAGACACTACCATCCATAATAATAATGATACAATCCATTGGAGTAACAAAAATCTCGACAACAAACTACCTTCTATAACGACAAGGCTACTATCCTTTGGACTAACAAAAATCTCGACAACAAACTACCTTCCATAATGACTAGGCTACCATCCATTAGAGTAACAAAGATGTCGAGAACGAACTACCTTCCATAATGATAATGCTACCATCCATTTGAGTAACAAAAATCTCGACAACCGACTATCTTCCATAATGACAAGGCTACCATCCATTTGAGTAACAAAAATATCTACAATAGACTATGTTCCATAATTACAAGGCTACCATCCATTGTAGTAACCAAAATCTCGACAACAAACTACCTTCCATGATGACAAGGCTACCATCCATTGTAGTAACAAAAATCTCGACAACAGACTACCTTCCATAATGACAAGGCTACCATCCATTGGAGTAACAAAAATCTCAAAAACAGACTACCTTTCAAAATGACAAGGCCACCATCCATTAGAGTAACAGAAATCTCAACAACAGACAACCTTCCATAATGACAAGGCTACCATCCATTGGAGTAACAAAAATCTCGACAATAGACTACCTTCCATAATGACAAGGCTACCATCCATTGTAGTAACAAAAATATGAACAACAAACTACCTCCCAGACTGACAAGGCTACCATCCATTAGAGCGATAGAAATCACAATGACAGACGACCTTCCATAATGACAAGGCTAGCATCCATTAGAGTAACATAAATCTCGACAACAAACTACCTTCCATAATGACAAGGCTACCATCCAATGGAATAACAAAAATCTCGACAATAGACTACCTTCCATAATGACAAGGCTACCATCCATTGGAGTAAAAAAATTATCGAGAAGACACTACCAACCATAATAATAATGATACAATCCATTGGAGTAAAAAAATTCTCGACAACAAACTACCATCTATAACGACAAGGCTACTATCCTTTGGACAAACAAAAATCTCGACAACAAACTACCTTCCATAATGACTAGGCTACCATCCATTAGAGAAACAAAGATGTCGAGAACAAACTACCTTCCATAATGATAATGCTACCATCCATTTGAGTAACAAAAATCTCGACAACCGACTACCTTCCATAATGACAAGGCTACCATCCATTTGAGTAACAAAAATATCTACAATAGACTACGTTCCGTAATTACAAGGCTACCATACATTGTAGTAACCAAAATCTCGACAACAGACTACCTTCCATAATGACAAGGCTACCATCAAATGGAATAACAAAAATCTCGACAATAGACTACCTTCCATAATGACAAGGCTACCATCCATTGGAGTAAAAAAATTATCGACAAGACACTAACATCCATAATAATAATGATACAATCCATTGGAGTAACAAAAATCTCGACAACAAACTACCTTCCATAACGACAAGACTACTATCCATTAGAGTAACAGAAATCTCAACAACAGACAACCTTCCATAATGACAAGGCTACCATCCATTGGAGTAACAAAAATCTCGACAATAGACTACCTTCCATAATGACAAGGCTACCATCCATTGTAGTAACAAAAATATGAACAACAAACTACCTTCCATAGTGACAAGGCTACCATCCATTGTAGTAACAAAAATATGAACAACAAACTACCTTCCATAGTGACAAGGCTACCATCCATTAGAGTAACAGAAATCTCGAGAACAAACTACCTTCCATAATGACAAGGCTACCATCCATGGAGTAAAAAAAATCGTCAACAGACTACGTTCTATAATGACAAGGCTACCATCCATTGGAGTATTAAAAACATCGACAAGAGACCACGATCCATAATTACAAGGCTACCATCCATTGTAGTACCCAAAATCTCGACAAAAGACTACCTTCCATAACGACAAGGCTACCATCCATTATAGTAACAAAAATCTCGACAATAGACTACCTTCCATAATGACAAACTACCATCCAATGGAGTAACAAAAATTTCGAAAACAGACTAACTTCGAAAATGACAAGGCTAACATCCATTAGAGTAACAAAAATCTCAAAAAGAGACAACCTTTCATTATTACAAGGCTACCATCCATTGGAGTAACAAAAATCTCGATAATAGACTACCTTCCATAATGACAAGGCTACCATCCATTGGAGTAACAAAAATATGAACAACAGACTTCCTTCCATAGTGACTCGGCTACCATCCATTGGAGTGACAGAAATCACAATGACAGACTACCTTTTATAATGATAAGGCTACAATCCATTGGAGTAACAAAAATATCAACAACAGACTACCTTCCAAAATGACAAGGCTACCATCCAATGGAATAACAAAAATATCGACAACAAACTACCTTCCATAATGACAAGGCTACCATCCATTGGAGTAACAAAAACATCGACAACAGACTATGTTCCATAATTACAAGGCTACAATCCATCGGAGTAACAAAATTCTCGACAACAGACTACCTTCCATAATGACAAGGATATCATCCATTGGAGTAACAAAAATCTCAGCAACAGACTACCTTCTATAATGACAAGGCTAGCATCTATTGGAATAAAAAAAATCTTTAGAACAAACTACCTTCCATAATGACAAGGCTACCATCCATTGGAGTAACAAAACTCTCGACAATAGAGTACCTTCCATAATGACAAGGCTACCATCCATTGTAGTAACAAAAATATGAACAACAAACTACCTCCCATAGTGACAAGGCTACCATCCATTGGAGCGATAGAAATCACAATGACAGACGACATTCCATAATGACAAGGCTAGCATCCATTAGAGTAACATAAATCTCGACAACAAACTACCTTCCATAATGACAAGGCTACCATCCAATGGAATAACAAAAATCTCGACAACAAACTACCTTCCATAATGACAAGGCTACCATCCATTGGAGTAAAAAAATTATCGACAAGACACTACCATCCATAATAATAATGATACAATCCATTGGAGTAACAAAAATCTCGACAACAAACTACCTTCTATAACGACAAGGCTACTATCCTTTGGACAAACAAAAATCTCGACAACAAACTACCTTCCATAATGAATAGGCTACCATCCATTAGAGAAACAAAGATGTCGAGAACGAACTACCTTCCATAATGATAATGCTACCATCCATTTGAGTAACAAAAATCTCGACAACCGACTACCTTCCATAATGACAAGGCTACCATCCATTTGAGTAACAAAAATATCTACAATAGACTATGTTCCATAATTACAAGGCTACCATCCATTGTAGTAACCAAATTCTCGACAACAGACTACCTTCCATAATGACAAGGCTACCATCAAATGGAATAACAAAAATCTCGACAATAGACTACCTTCCATAAAGACAAGGCTACCATCCATTGGAGTAATAAAATTATCGACAAGACACTAACATCCATAATAATAATGATACAATCCATTGGAGTAACAAAAATCTCGACAACAAACTACCTTCTATAACGAAAAGGCTACTATCCATCAGAGTAACAAAAATCTCAACAACAGACAACCTTCCATAATGACAAGGCTACCATCCATTGGAGTAACAAAAATCTCGACAATAGACTACCTTCCATAATGACAAGGCTACCATCCATTGTAGTAACAAAAATATGACTAACGAATTACCTTCCATAGTGACAAGGCTACCATCCATTGTAATAACAAAAATATGAACAACAAACTACCTTCCATAGTGACAAGGCTACCATCCATTAGAGTAACAGAAATCTCGACAACAAACTACCTTCCATAATGACAAGGCTACCATCCAATGGATTAACAAAAATCTCGACAATAGACTACCTTCCATAATGACAAGGCTACCATCCATGGAGTAAAAAAAATCGACAACAGACTACGTTCTATAATGACAAGGCTACCATCCATCTGAGTAATAAAAACATCGACAAGAGACCACGTTCCATAATTACAAGGCTACCATCCATTGTAGTACCCAAAATCTCGACAACAGACTACCTTCCATAACGACAAGGCTACCATCCATTATAGTAACGAAAATCTCGACAATAGACTACCTTCCATAATGACAAACTACCATCCAATGGAGTAACAAAAATTTCGAAAACAGACTAACTTCGAAAATGACAAGGCTAACATCCATTAGAGTAACAAAAATCTCACCAAGAGACAACCTTCCATTATTACAAGGCTACCATCCATTGGAGTAACAAAAATCTCGATAATAGACTACCTTCCATAATGACAAGGCTACCATCCATTGGAGTAACAAAAATATGAACAACAGACTACCTTCCATAGTGCCATCCATTGGAGTGACAGAAATCACAATGACAAACTACCTTTTATAATGATAAGGCTACAATCCATTGGAGTAACAAAAATATCAACAACAGACTACCTTCCAAAATGACAAGGCTACCATCCAATGGAATAACAAAAATATCGACAACAAACTACTTTCCATAATGACAAGGCTACCATCCATTGGAGTAACAAAAACATCGACAACAGACTATGTTCCATAATTACAAGGATACAATCCATTGGAGTAACAAAATTATCGACAACAGACTACCATCCATAATGACAAGGATATCATCCATTGAAGTAACAAAAATCTCAGCAACAGACTACCTTCTATAATGACAAGGCTACCATCTATTGGAATAAAAAAAATCTTGAGAACATACTACCTTCCATAATGACAAGGCTACCATCCATTGGAGTAACAAAACTCTCGACAATAGACTACCTTCCATAATGACAAGGCTACCATCCATTGTAGTAACAAAAATATCAACAACAAACTACCTCCCATAGTGACAAGGCTACCATCCATTGGAGCGATAGAAATCACAATGACAGACGACCTTCCATAATGACAAGGCTAGCATCCATTAGAGTAACATAAATCTCGACAACAAACTACCTTCCATAATGACAAGGCTACCATCCAATGGAATAACAAAAATCTGGACAACAGACTACCTTCCATAATGACAAGGCTACCATCCATTGGAGTAAAAAAATTATCGACAAGACACTACCATCCATAATAATAATGATACAATCCATTGGAGTAACAAAAATCTCGACAACAAACTACCTTCTATAACGACAAGGCTACTATCCTTTGGACAAACAAAAATCTCGACAACAAAGTACCTTCCATAATGACTAGGCTACCATCCATTAGAGAAACAAAGATGTCGAGAACGAACTACCTTCCATAATGATAATGCTACCATCCATTTGAGTAACAAAAATATCGACAACCGACTACCTTCCATAATGACAAGGCTACCATCCATTTGAGTAACAAAAATATCTACAATAGACTATGTTCCATAATTACAAGGCTACCATCCATTGTAGTAACCAAAATCTCGACAACAGACTACCTTCCATAATGACAAGGCTACCATCAAATGGAATAACAAAAATCTCGACAATAGACTACCTTCCATAATGAAAATGCTACCATCCATTGGAGTAAAAAAATTATCGACAAGACACTAACATCCATAATAATAATGATACAATCCATTGGAGTAACAAAAATCTCGACAACAAACTACCTTCTATAACGACAAGGCTACCATCCATTAGAGTAACAGAAATCTCTACAACAGACATCCTTCCATAATGACAAGGCTACCATCCATTGGAGTAACAAAAATCTCGACAATAGACTACCTTCCATAATGACAAGGCTACCATCCATTGTAGTAACAAAAATATGACTAACAAACTACCTTCCATAGTGACAAGGCTACCATCCATTGTAGTAACAAAAATATGAACAACAAACTACCTTCCATAGTGACAAGGCTACCATCCATTAGAGTAACAGAAATCTCGACAACAAACTACCTTCCATAATGACAAGGCTACCATCCAATGGAATAACAAAAATCTCGACAATAGACTACCTTGCATAATGACAAGGCTACCATCCACGGAGTAAAAAAAATCGACAACAGACTACGTTCTATAATGACAAGGCTACCATCAATTGGAGTAATAAAAACATCGACAAGAGACCACGTTCCATAATTACAAGGCTACCATCCATTGTAGTACCCAAAATCTCGACAACAGACTACCTTCCATAACGACAAGGCTACCATCCATTAGAGTAACAAAAATCTCAACAAGAGAAAACCTTCCATTATTACAAGGCTACCATCCATTGGAGTAACAAAAATCTCGATAATAGACTACCTTCCATAATGACAAGGCTACCATCCAGTGGAGTAACAAAAATATGAACAACAGACTACCTTCCATAGTGACTCGGCTACCATCCATTGGAGTGACATAAATCACAATGACAGAGTACCTTTTATAATGATAAGGCTACAATCCTTTGGAGTAACAAAAATATCAACAACAGACTACCTTCCAAAATGATAAGGCTACCATCCAATGGAATAACAAAAATATCGACAACAAACTACCTTCCATAATGACAAGGTTACCATCCATTGGAGTAACAAAAACATCGACAACAGACTATGTTCCATAATTACAAGGCTACAATCCATTGGAGTAAAAAAATTCTCGACAACAGACTACCTTCCATAATGACAAGGATATCATCCATTGGAGTAACAAAAATCTCAGCAACAGACTACCTTCTATAATGACAAGGCTACCATCTATTGGAATAAAAAAAATCTCGAGAACAGACTACCTTCCATAATGACAAGGCTACCATCCATTGGAGTAACAAAACTCTCGACAACAGACTACCTTCTATAATGACAAGGATACCATCCATTGGAGTAACAAAAATATTGACAATAGACTACCGTCCATAATGACAAGGTTACCATCCATTGGAATAACAAAAATCTCAACAACAGACTACCTTCCATAATGACAAGGTACCATCCATTGGAGTAAAAAAATTATCGACAAGACACTACCATCCATAATAATAATGATACAATCCATTGGAGTAACAAAAATCTCGACAACAAACTACCTTCTATAACGACAAGGCTACTATCCTTTGGACTAACAAAAATCTCGACAACAAACTACCTTCCATAATGACTAGGCTACCATCCATTAGAGTAACAAAGATGTCGAGAATGAACTACCTTCCATAATGATAATGCTACCATCCATTTGAGTAACAAAAATCTCGACAACCGACTACCTTCCATAATGACAAGGCTACCATCCATTTGAGTAACAAAAATATCTACAATAGACTATGTTCCATAATTACAAGGCTACCATCCATTGTAGTAACCAAAATCTCGACAACAGACTACCTTCCATGATGACAAGGCTACCATCCATTGCAGTAACAAAAATCTCGACAACAGACTACCTTCCATAATGAAAAGGCTACCATCCATTGGAGTAACAAAAATCTCGAAAATAGACTACCTTTCAAAATGACAAGGCCACCATCCATTAGAGTAACAGAAATCTCGACAACAGACTACCTTCCATAATGACAAGGATATCATCCATTGGAGTAACAAAAATCTGAGCAACAGACTACCTTCTATAATGACAAGGCTACCATCTATTGGAATAAAAAAAATCTCGAGAACAGACTACCTTCCATAATGACAAGGCTACCATCCATTGGAGTAACAAAACTCTCGACAACAGACTACCATCTATAATGACAAGGATACCATCCATTGGAGTAACAAAAATATTGACAATAGACTACCGTCCATAATGACAAGGCTACCATCCATTGGAATAACAAAAATCTCGACAACAAACTACCTTCCATAATGACAAGGCTACCATAAAATGGAATAACAAAAATCTCGACAATAGACTACCTTCCATAATGACAAGGCTACCATCCATTGGAGTAAAAAAATTATCGACAACAAACTACCTTCTATAACGACAAGGCTACTATCCTTTGGACTAACAAAATCTCGACAACAAACTAGCTTCCATAATGACTAGGCTACCATCCATTAGAGTAACAAAGATGTCGAGAACGAACTACCTTCCATAATGATAATGCTACCATCCATTTGAGTAACAAAAATCTTGACAACCAACTACCTTCCATAATGACAAGGCTACCATCCATTTGAGTAACAAAAATATCTACAATAGACTATGTTCCATAATTACAAGGCTACCATCTATTGTAGTAACCAAAATCTCGACAACAGACTACCTTCCATGATGACAAGGCTACCATCCATTGTAGTAACAAAAATCTCGACAACAGACTATCTTCCATAATGACAAGGCTTCCATCCATTGGAGTAACAAAAATCTCGAAAACAGACTACCTTTCAAAATGACAAGGCCACCATCCATTAGAGTAACAGAAATCTCAACAACAGACAACCTTCCATAATGACAAGGCTACCATCCATTGGAGTAACAAAAATCTCGACAATAGACTACCTTCCATAATGACAAGGCTACCATCCATTGTAGTAACAAAAATATGAACAACAAACTACCTCCCATAGTGACAAGGCTACCATCCATTGGAGCGACAGAAATCACAATGACAGACGACCTTCCATAATGACAAGGCTAGCATCCATTAGAGTAACATAAATCTCGGCAACAAACTACCTTCCATAATGACAAGGCTACCATCCAATGGAATAACAAAAATCTCGACAATAGACTACCTTCCATAATGACAAGGCTACCATCCATTGGAGTAAAAAAATTATCGACAAGACACTACCATCCATAATAATAATGATACAATCCATTGGAGTAACAAAAATCTCGACAACAATGACAAGGCTACCATCCATGGAGTAAAAAAAAATCGACAACAGACTATGTTCCATAATGACAAGGCTACCATCCATTGGAGTAATAAAAACATCGACAAGAGACTACGTTCCATAATTACAAGGCTACCATCCATTGTAGTACCCAAAATCTCGACAACAGACTACCTTCCATAACGACAAGTCTACCATCCATTATAGTAACAAAATCTCGACAATAGACTACCTTCCATAATGACAAAGTACCTTCCATTGGAGTAACAAAAATTTCGAAAACAGACTAACTTCCAAAATGACAAGGCTAACATCCATTAGAGTAACAAAAATCTCAACAACAGACAACCTTACATTATTACAAGGCTACCATCCATTGGAGTAACAAAAATCTCGACAATAGACTACCTTCCATAATGACAAGGCTACCATCCATTGGAGTAACAAAAATATGAACAACAGACTACCTTCCATAGTGACTAGGCTACCATCCATTGGAGTGACAGAAATCACAACGACATACTACCTTCCATAATGATAAGGCTACAATCCATTGGAGTAACAAAAATATCGACAACAGATTACCTTCCAAAATGACAAGGCTACCATCCATTGGAATAACAAAAATATCGACAACAAACTACCTTCCATAATGACAAGGCTACCATCCATTGGAGTAACAAAAACATCGACAACAAACTATGTTCCATAATGACAATGCTACAATCCATTGGAGTAAAAAAATTGTCGACAACAGACTACCTTCCATAATGACAAGGATATCATCCATTGCAGTAACAAAAATCTCAGCAACAGACTACCTTCTATAATGACAAGGCTACCATCTATTGGAATAAAAAAAATCTCGAGAATAGACTACCTTCCATAATGACAAGGCTACCATCCATTGGAGTAACAAAACTCTCGACAACATACTACCTTCTATAATGACAAGGATACCATCCATTGGAGTAAAAAAAATATTGAGAATAGACTACCGTCCATAATGACAAGGCTACCATCCATTGGAATAACAAAAATCTCGACAACAGACTACCTTCCATAATGACAAGGCTACCATCCATTGGAGTAAAAAAATTATCGACAAGACACTACCATCCATAATAATAATGATACAATCCATTGGAGTAACAAAAATCTCGACAACAAACTCCCTTCTATAACGACAAGGCTACTATCCTTTGGACTAACAAAAATCTCGACAACAAACTACCTTCCATAATGACTAGGCTACCATCCATTAGAGTAACAAAGATGTCGAGAATGAACTACCTTCCATAATGATAATGCTACCATCCATTTGAGTAACAAAAATCTCGACAACGGACTACCTTCCATAATGACAAGGCTACCATCCATTTGAGTAACAAAAATATCTACAATAGACTATGTTCCATAATTACAAGGCTACCATCCATTGTAGTAACCAAAATTTCGACAACAGACTACCTTCCATGATGACAAGGCTACCATCCATTGTAGTAACAAAAATCTCGACAACAGACTACCTTCCATAATGACAAGGATACCATCCAATGGAGTAACAAAAATCTCGAAAACAGACTACCTTTCAAAATGACAAGGCCACCATCCATTAGAGTAACAAAAATCTCAACAACAGACAGCCTTCCATAATGACAAGGCTACCATCCATTGGAGTAACAAAAATCTCGACAATAGACTACCTTCCATAATGACAAGGCTACCATCCATTGTAGTAACAAAAATATGAAAAACAAACTACCTTCCATCGTGACAAGGCTACCATCCATTGGAGCGATAGAAATCACAATGACAGACGACCTTCCATAATGACAAGGCTAGCATCCATTAGAGTAACATAAATCTCGACAACAAACTACCTTCCATAATAACAAGGCTACCATCCAATGGAATAACAAAAATCTCGACAGTAGACTACCTTCCATAATGAAAAGGATGCCATCCATTGGAGTAAAAAAATTTATCGACAAGACACTACCATCCATAATAATAATGATACAATCCATTGGAGTAACAAAAATCTCGACAACAATGACAAGGCTACCATCCATGGAGTAAAAAAAAATCGACAACAGACTATGTTCCATAATGACAAGGCTACCATCCATTGGAGTAATAAAAACATTGACAAGAGACTACGTTCCATAATTACAAGGCTACCATCCGTTGTAGTACCCAAAATCTCGACAACAGACTACCTTCCATAACGACAAGGCTACCATCCATTATAGTAACAAAATCTCGACAATAGACTACCTTCCATAATGACAAACTACCTTCCATTGGAGTAACAAAAATTTCGAAAACAGACTAACTTACAAAATGACAAGGCTAACATCCATTAGAGTAACAAAAATCTCAACAACAGACAACCTTACATTATTACAAGGCTACCATCCATTGGAGTAACAAAAATCTCGACAATAGACTACCTTCCATAATGACAAGGCTACCATCCATTGGAGTAACAAAAATATGAACAACAGACTACCTTCCATAGTGACTAGGCTACCATCCATTGGAGTGACAGAAATCACAACGACATACTACCTTCCATAATGATAAGGCTACAATCCATTGGAGTAACAAAAATATCGACAACAGATTACCTTCCAAAATGACAAGGCTACCATCCATTGGAATAACAAAAATATCGACAACAAACTACCTTCCATAATGACAAGGCTACCATCCATTGGAGTAACAAAAACATCGACAACAAACTATGTTCCATAATGACAATGCTACAATCCATTGGAGTAAAAAAATTGTAGACAACAGACTACCTTCCATAATGACAAGGATATCATCCATTGCAGTAACAAAAATCTCAGCAACAGACTACCTTCTATAATGACAAGGCTACCATCTATTGGAATAAAAAAAATCTCGAGAACAGACTACCTTCCATAATGACAAGGCTACCATCCATTGGAGTAACAAAACTCTCGACAACATACTACCTTCTATAATGACAAGGATACCATCCATTGGAGTAAAAAAATATTGAGAATAGACTACCGTCCATAATGACAAGGCTACCATCCATTGGAATAACAAAAATCTCGACAACAGACTACCTTCCATAATGACAAGGCTACCATCCATTGGAGTAAAAAAATTATCGACAAGACACTACCATCCATAATAATAATGATACAATCCATTGGAGTAACAAAAATCTCGACAACAAACTCCCTTCTATAACGACAAGGCTACTATCCTTTGGACTAACAAAAATCTCGACAACAAACTACCTTCCATAATGACTAGGCTACCATCCATTAGAGTAACAAAGATGTTGAGAACGAACTACCTTCCATAATGATAATGCTACCATCCATTTGAGTAACAAAAATCTCGACAACGGACTACCTTCCATAATGACAAGGCTACCATCCATTTGAGTAACAAAAATATCTACAATAGACTATGTTCCATAATTACAAGGCTACCATCCATTGTAGTAACCAAAATTTCGACAACAGACTACCTTCCATGATGACAAGGCTACCATCCATTGTAGTAACAAAAATCTCGACAACAGACTACCTTCCATAATGACAAGGCTACCATCCAATGGAGTAACAAAAATCTCGAAAACAGACTACCTTTCAAAATGACAAGGCCACCATCCATTAGAGTAACAAAAATCTCAACAACAGACAGCCTTCCATAATGACAAGGCTACCATCCATTGGAGTAACAAAAATCTCGACAATAGACTACCTTCCATAATGACAAGGCTACGATCCATTGTAGTAACAAAAATATGAAAAACAAACTACCTTCCATAGTGACAAGGCTACCATCCATTGGAGCGATAGAAATCACAATGACAGACGACCTTCCATAATGACAAGGCTAGCATCCATTAGAGTAACATAAATCTTGACAACAAACTACCTTCCATAATGACAAGGCTACCATCCATTGTTGTAACAAAATTATCGACAACAGACTACCATCCATAATGATAATGATACAATCCATTGGACTAACAAAAATCTCGACAACAAACTACCTTCTATAACGACAAGGCTACCATCCATTGGAGTAAAAAAATTATCGACAAGACACTACCATCCATAATAATAATGATACAATCCATTGGAGTAACAAAAATCTCGACAACAAACTCCCTTCTATAACGACAAGGCTAGTATCCTTTGGACTAACAAAAATCTCGACAACAAACTACCTTCCATAATGACTAGGCTACCATCCATTAGAGTAACAAAGATGTTGAGAACGAACTACCTTCCATAATGATAATGCTACCATCCATTTGAGTAACAAAAATCTCGACAACGGACTACCTTCCATAATGACAAGGCTACCATCCATTTGAGTAACAAAAATATCTACAATAGACTATGTTCCATAATTACAAGGCTACCATCCATTGTAGTAACCAAAATTTCGACAACAGACTACCTTCCATGATGACAAGGCTACCATCCATTGTAGTAACAAAAATCTCGACAACAGACTACCTTCCATAATGACAAGGCTACCATCCAATGGAGTAACAAAAATCTCGAAAACAGACTACCTTTCAAAATGACAAGGCCACCATCCATTAGAGTAACAAAAATCTCAACAACAGACAGCCTTCCATAATGACAAGGCTACCATCCATTGGAGTAACAAAAATCTCGACAATAGACTACCTTCCATAATGACAAGGCTACGATCCATTGTAGTAACAAAAATATGAAAAACAAACTACCTTCCATAGTGACAAGGCTACCATCCATTGGAGCGATAGAAATCACAATGACAGACGACCTTCCATAATGACAAG
The DNA here is from genome assembly GCA_948472305.1 of Vicia faba. Classification (NCBI taxonomy): domain Eukaryota; kingdom Viridiplantae; phylum Streptophyta; class Magnoliopsida; order Fabales; family Fabaceae; genus Vicia; species Vicia faba. Next base: position 555,360,987 of record OX451739.1, on the reverse strand, counting down.
GCTAGCATCCATTAGAGTAACATAAATCTTGACAACAAACTACCTTCCATAATGACAAGGCTACCATCCATTGTTGTAACAAAATTATCGACAACAGACTACCATCCATAATGATAATGATACAATCCATTGGACTAACAAAAATCTCGACAACAAACTACCTTCTATAACGACAAGGCTACCATCCATTGGAGTAAAAAAATTATCGACAAGACACTACCATCCATAATAATAATGATACAATCCATTGGAGTAACAAAAATCTCGACAACAAACTACCTTCTATAACGACAAGGCTACTATCCTTTGGACTAAAAAAAATCTCGACAATAAACTACCTTCCATAATGACTAGGCTACCATCCATTAGAGCAACAAAGATGTCGAGAACGAACTAACTTCCATAATGATAATGCTACCATCCATTTGAGTAACAAAAATCTCGACAACGGACTACCTTCCATAATGACAAGGCTACCATCCATTTGAGTAACAAATATATCTACAATAGACTATGTTCCATAATTACAAGGCTACCATCCATTGTAGTAACCAAAATCTCGACAACAGACTACCTTCCATGATGACAAGGCTACCATCCATTGTAGTAAGAAAAATCTCGACAACAGACTACCTTCCATAATGACAAGGCTACCATCCAATGGAGTAACAAAAATCTCGAAAACAGACTACCTTTCAAAATGACAAGGCCACCATCCATTTGAGTAACAGAAATCTCAACAACAGACAACCTTCCATAATGACAAGGCTACCATCCATTGGAGTAACAAAAATCTCGACAATAGACTACCTTCCATAATGACAAGGCTACCATCCATTGTAGTAACAAAAATATCAAAAACAAACTACCTTCCATAGTGACAAGGCAATCATCCATTGGAGCGATAGAAATCACAATGACAGACGACCTTCCATAATGACAAGGCTAGCATCCATTAGAGTAACATAAATCTCGACAACAAACTACCTTCCATAATGACAAGGCTACCATCCAATGGAATAACAAAAATCTCGACAATAGACTACCTTCCATAATGACAAGGCTATCATCCATTGGAGTAACAAAATTATCGACAACAGACTACTATCCATAATGATAATGATACAATCCATTGGACTAACAAAAATCTCGACAACAAACTTCCTTCTATAACGACAAGGCTACTATCCATTGGAGTAACAAAAATATCGACAATAAACTACCTTCCATAATGACTAGGCTACCATCCATTGGAGTGACAAAGATATCGAGAACAGACTACCTTCCATAATGACAAGGCTACCATCCATTGGAGTAACAAAAATATCGACAACAAACTCCCTTCCATAATGACAAGGATACCATCCATTGGAGTAACAAAAATATTGACAACAGACTACCTTCCATAATGATTTAGGCTATTATCCATGGGAGTAAAAAAATTATCAACAACACACTACCATCCATAATAATAATGATACAATCCATTGGAGTAACAAAAATTTCGACAACAAAATACCTTTTATAACGACAAGGCTACCATCCATTGGAGTAACAAAGATGTCGAAAACGGACTACCTTCCATTGGAGTTACAAAGATGTCGAAAACGGACTACCTTCCATAATGACAATGCTACCATCCATTGGAGTAACAAAAATCTCGACAACCGACTACCTTCTATAATGACAAGGCTACTATCCATTTGAGTAACTAAAATATCTACAATAGACTATGTTCCATAATTACCAGGTTGCCATCCATTGTAGTAACCAAAATCTCAACAACAGACTACCTTCTATGATGACAAGGCCACCATCCATTAGAGTAACAGAAATCTCAACAACAGACGACCTTCCATAATGACAAGGCTATCATCCATTGGGGTGACAAAATTATCAACAACAGACTACCATCCATAATGATAATGATACAATCCATTGGACTAACAAAAATATCGACAACAAACTACCTTCTATAACGACAAGTCTACCATCCATTGGAGTAACAAAAATATCGACAACAAACTACCTTCCATAATGACTAGGCTACCATCCATTGGAGTAACAAAGATATCGAGAACAGACTACCTTCCATAATGACAAGGCTACCATCCATTGGAGTAACAAAAATATCGACAACAAACTACCTTCCATAATGACAAGGATACCATCCATTGGAGTAACAAAAATATTAACAACAGACTACCTTTCATAATGACAAGGCTATTATCCATTAGAGTAAAAACATTATCAACAACACACTACCATCCATAATAATAATGATACAATCCATTGGAGTAACAAAAATTTCGACAACAAACTACCTTTTATAACGACAAGGCTACCATCCATTGGAGTAACAAAAATATCGTTAACAAACTACCTTCCATAATGACTAGGCTACCATCCATTGGAGTAAAAAAGATGTCGAGAACGGACTACCTTCCATAATGATAATGCTACCATCCATTGGAGTAACAAAAATCTCGACAACCGACTACCTTCCATAATGACAAGGCTATAATACATTTTAGTAACAAAAATATCTACAATAGACTATGTTCCATAATTACAAGGCTGCCATCCATTGTAGTAACCAAAATCTCGACAACAGACTACCTTCCATGATGACAAGGCTACCATCCATTGTAGTAACAAAAATCTCAACAACAGACTACCTTCCATAATAACAAGGCTACCATCCATTGGAGTAACAAAAATCTTGAAAACAGACTACCTTCCAAAATGACAAGGCTACTATCCATTAGAGTAACAGAAATCTCAACAACAAACAACCTTCCATAATGACAAGGCTACCATCCATTGGAGTAACAAAAATATCGACAATAGACTACCTTCCATAATGACAAGGCTACCATTAATTGTAGTAACAAAAATATGAACAACAGACTACCTTCCATAGTGACAAGGCTAACATCCATTGGAGCGATAACAATCACAACGACAGACTACCTTCCATAAGGACAAGGCTAGCATCCATTGGAGTAACAAAAATCTCGACAACAAACTACCTTCCATAATGACAAGGATACCATCTCTTGGAGTAACAAAAATATTGACAACATACTACCTTCAATAATGACAAGGCTACCATCCATTGGAATAACAAAAATCTAGACAACAAACTACCTTCCATAATGACAAGGCTACCATCCATTGGAGTAAGAAAATTATCGACAACAGACTACCATCCATAATGATAATGATACAATCCATTGGACTAACAAAAATCTCGACAACAAACTACCTTCTATAACGACAAGGCTACCATCCATTGGAGTAACAAAAATATCGACAACAGACTACCTTCCATAATGACTAGGCTACCATCCATTGGAGTAACAAAGATATCGAGAACAGACTACCTTCCATAATGACAAGGCTATCATTCATTGGAGTAACAAAAATCTCGACAACAGACTACCATCCATAATGATAATGATACAATCCATTGGAGTAACAAAAATATGAACAACAAACTACCTTCCATAGTGACAAGACTACAATCCATTGGAGTGACACAAATCACAACAACAGACTACCTTCCATAATGACAAGGCAAGCATCCACTGGAGTAACAAAGATCTCGACCAAAAACTACCTTCTATAATGACAAGGCTACCATCCATTGGAGTAACAAAAATCTCGACAACAGACTACCTTCCATAATGACAAGGATACCATCCATTGGAGTAATAAAAATATTGACAATAGACCACCTTCCATAATGACAAGGATACCATCCATTGCAGTAACAAAAACATCGACAACAAACTACGTTCCATAATGACAAGGATACCATCCATTGGAGTAACAAAATTATCGACAACACACTACCATCCATAATGATAATTATAGAATCCATTGGAGTAACAAAAATCTCAACAACAAACTACCTTCTATAACGACAAAGCTACCATCCATTGGAGTAACAAAAATCTCGACAAACAACTTCCTTCCATAATGACTAGGCTACCATCCATTGGAGTAACAAATATATCGAGAACAAACTACCTTCCATAATGATAATGCTACAATCAATTGGAGTAACAAAAATCTCGACAACCGACTACCTTCCGTAATGACAAGGCTACCATCCATTTGAGTAACAAAAATATCTACAACAGACTATGTTCCATAATTACAAGGCTACCATCCATTGTAGTAACCAAAATATCAACAACTGACTACCTTCCATAATAACAAGGCTACCATCCATTGTAGTAACAAAAATCTTGACCACAGACTACCTTCCATAATGACAAGGCTACCATCCATTGGAGTAACAAAAATCTCCAAAACAGACTACTTTCCAAAATGACAAGGCTACCATCCACTAGAGTAACAAAAATCTCAACAACAGACAACCTTCCATAATGACAAGGCTACAATCCATTGGAGTAACAAAAATATGAACAATAGACTACCTTCCATTGTGCCAAGGCTACCATCCATTGGAGTGAGATAAATCTCGACACCAGAATACCTTCCATAATGACAAGGCTACCATCCATTGGAATAACAAAAATCTCGACCACAGACTACGTTCCATAATGACAAGGCTACCATCCATTGGAGTAACAAAAATATCGACAATAGACTATGTTCCATAATGACAAGGCTACCATCCATTGGAGTAACAAAATTATCGACAACAGACTACCATCCATAATGATAATGATACAATCCATTGGAGTAACAAAAATCTCGACAACAAACTACTTTCTATTACGACAATGCTACCATCCATTGGAGTAACAATAATCTAGACAACAAACTACCATCCATAATAACTAGGCTACCATCCATTGGAGTAACAAAGATATCGAGAATGGACTACCTTCCATAATGATAATACTACCATTCATTGGAGTAACAAAAATCTCGACAACCGACTACCTTCCATAATGACAAGGCTACCATCAATTGGAGTAACAAAAATCTCGACAATAGACTACCTTCCATAATGACAAGGCTACAATCCATTGGAGTAACAAAAATTTGAACAAAAGACTACCTTCTATAGTGACAAGGCTACCATCCATTGGATTGATAGAAATCTCAACGACAGACTACTTACCATAATGACAAGGCAAGCATCCACTAGAGTAACAAAGATCTCGACAACAAACTACCTTCCATAATGACAAGGCAAGCATCCACTAGAGTAACAAAAATCTCGACAAAAAACATCCTTCCATCATGACTAGGCTACCATCCATTGGAGTAACAAAGATATCGAGAATGGATTACCTTCCATAATGATGATGCTACTATCCATTGGAGTAAAAAAAATCTCGACAACAAACTACCTTCCATAATGACAAGGCTACCATCCATTGGAGTAAAAAAAATCTCGACAACAGACTACCTTCCATAATGACAAGGCTACCATCCATTTGAGTAACAAAAATATCTACAATAGACTATGTTCCATAATTACAAGGCTACCATCCATCGTTGTAACCAAAATCTCGACAACAAAATACCTTCCATGATGACACGGCTACCATCCATTGTAGTAACAAAAATCTCGACAACAGACTACCTTCCATAATGACAAGGCTACCATCCATTGGAGTAACAAAAATCTCGAAAACAGATTACCTTTCAAAATGACAAGGCTATTATCCATTAGAGTAACAGAAATCTCAACAACAGACAACCTTCCATAATGACAAGGCTACCATCCATTAGAGTAACAAAAATCTCGACAATCGACTACCTTCCATAATGACAAGGCTACCATCCATGGAGTAACAAAAAAATCGACAACATACTATATTCCATAATGACAAAGCTATCATCCATTGGAGTAACAAAATTATCGACAACAGACTACCATCCATAATGATAATGATACAATCCATTGGAGTAACATAAATCTCGACAACAAACTACCTTCTATAACGACAAGGCTACCATCCATTGGAGTAACAAAAATATCGACAACAAACTACCTTCAATAATGACAAGGCTACCATCCATTGGAGTAACAAAAATATTGACAACAGACCACCTTCCATAATGACAAGGCTACCATCCATTGGAATAACAAAAATCTCGACAACAGTCTATGTTCCATAATGACAAGGCTACCATCCATTGAAGTAACAAAAATCTCGACAACAGACTACCTTCCATAATGACAAGGCTACCATCCATTGGAGTAACAAAAATATTTACAACATACTACCTTCCATAATGACAAGTCTACCATCCATTGGAATAACAAAAAAATCGACAACAGACTACATTCCATGATGACAAGGTTATCATCCATTGGAGTAACAAAATTATCGACAATAGACTACCATCCATAATGATAATTATACAATCCATTGGAGTAACATAAATCTTGACAACAAACTACCTTCTATAACGACAAGGCTACCATCCATTGGAGTAAGAAAAATATCGACAACAAACTACCTTTAATAATGACTAGGCTACAATCCATTGGAGTAACAAAGATATCGAGAATGGATTACCTTCCATAATGATAATGCAACCATCCATTGGAGTAACAAAAATCTCGACAACCGACTCCCTTCCATAATGACAAGGTTACCACCCATTAGAGTAACAAAAATATCGACAATAGACTACCTTCCATAATGACAAGGCTACCATCCATTGGAGTAACAAAAATATGAACAACAGACTACCTTCCATAGTGACAAGGCTACCATCCATTGGAGTGACAGAAATCACAACGACAGACTACCTTCCATAATGACAAGGAAAGCTTCCACTGGAGTAACAAAGATCTCGACAAAAAACTACTTTCCATAATGACAAGGCTACTATCCATTGGAGTAACAAAAATCTCGACAACAGACTACCGTCCATAATGACAAGGATACCATCCATTGGAGTAACAATAATTTTGACAACATACCACCTTCCATAATGACAAGGCTACCATCCATTGGAATAACAAAAATCTTGACAACAGACTACGTTCCATAATGAAAAGGCTACCATCCATTGGAGTAACAAAAACATCGACAACAAACTACGTTCGATAATGACCAGGATACCATCCATTGGAGTAACAAAATTATCGACATAACACTACCATTCATAATGATAATTATACAATCCATTGGAGTAACAAAAATCTGGACAACAAACTAACTTCTATAACGACAAGGCTACCATCCATTGGAGTAACAAAAATCTCGACAAAAAACTTCCTTCCATAATGACTAGGCTACCATCTATTGGAGTAACAAATATATCAAGAACGGACTACCTTCCATAATGATAATGCTACCATCAATTGGAGTAACAAAAATCTCGACAACCGACTACCTTCCATAATGACGAGGCTACCATCCATTTGAGTAACAAAAATATCTACAATAGACTATGTTCCATAATTACAAGGCTACCATCCATTTTATTAACCAAAATACCGACAACAGACTACCTTCCATAATGACAAGGCTACCATCCATTGTAGTAACAAAAATCTCGACCACAGACAACCTTCCATAATGACAAGGCTACCATCCATTGGAGTAACAAAAATCTCCAAAACAGACTACTTTCCAAAATGACAAGGCTACCATCCACTAGAGTAACAAAAATCTTAACAACAGACAACCTTCCATAATGACAAGGCTACAATCCATTGGAGTAACAAAAATATGAACAATAGACTACCTTCCATTGTGCCAAGGCTACCATCCATTGGAGTGAGATAAATATCGACACCAGAATACCTTCCATAATGACAAGGCTACCATCCATTGGAATAACAAAAATCTCGACCACAGACTACGTTCCATAATGACAAGGCTACCATCCATTGGAGTAACAAAAATATCGACAATAGACTATGTTCCATAATGACAAGGCTACCATCCATTGGAGTAACAAAATTATCGACAACAGACTACCATCCATAATGATAATGATACAATCAATTGGAGTAACAAAAATCTCGACAACAAACTACTTTCTATTACGACAATGCTACCATCCATTGGAGTAACAATAATCTAGACAACAAACTACCATCCATAATAACTAGGCTACCATCCATTGGAGTAACAAAGATATCGAGAATGGACTACCTTCCATAATGATAATACTACCATTCATTGGAGTAACAAAAATCTCGACAACCGACTACCTTCCATAATGACAAGGCTACCATCAATTGGAGTAACAAAAATCTCGACAATAGACTACCTTCCATAATGACAAGGCTACAATCCATTGGAGTAACAAAAATTTGAACAAAAGACTACCTTCTATAGTGACAAGGCTACCATCCATTGGATTGATAGAAATCACAACGACAGACTACTTTCCATAATGACAAGGCAAGCATCCACTAGAGTAACAAAGATCTCGACAACAAACTACCTTCCATAATGACAAGGCAAGCATCCACTAGAGTAACAAAAATCTCGACAAAAAACATCCTTCCATCATGACTAGGCTACCATCCATTGGAGTAACAAAGATATCGAGAATGGATTACCTTCCATAATGATGATGCTACTATCCATTGGAGTAAAAAAAATCTCGACAACAAACTACCTTCCATAATGACAAGGCTACCATCCATTGGAGTAAAAAAAATCTCGACAACAGACTACCTTCCATAATGACAAGGCTACCATCCATTTGAGTAACAAAAATATCTACAATAGACTATGTTCCATAATTACAAGGCTACCATCCATCGTTGTAACCAAAATCTCGACAACAGAATACCTTCCATGATGACAAGGCTACCATCCATTGTAGTAACAAAAATCTCGACAACAGACTACCTTCCATAATGACAAGGCTACCATCCATTGGAGTAACAAAAATCTCGAAAACAGATTACCTTTCAAAATGACAAGGCTATTATCCATTAGAGTAACAGAAATCTCAACAACAGACAACCTTCCATAATGACAAGGCTACCATCCATTAGAGTAACAAAAATCTCGACAATCGACTACCTTCCATAATGACAAGGCTACCATCCATGGAGTAACAAAAAAATCGACAACATACTATATTCCATAATGACAAAGCTATCATCCATTGGAGTAACAAAATTATCGACAACAGACTACCATCCATAATGATAATGATACAATCCATTGGAGTAACATAAATCTCGACAACAAACTACCTTCTATAACGACAAGGCTACCATCCATTGGAGTAACAAAAATATCGACAACAAACTACCTTCAATAATGACAAGGCTACCATCCATTGGAGTAACAAAAATATTGACAACAGACCACCTTCCATAATGACAAGGCTACCATCCATTGGAATAACAAAAATCTCGACAACAGTCTATGTTCCATAATGACAAGGCTACCATCCATTGAAGTAACAAAAATCTCGACAACAGACTACCTTCCATAATGACAAGGCTACCATCCATTGGAGTAACAAAAATATTTACAACATACTACCTTCCATAATGACAAGTCTACCATCCATTGGAATAACAAAAAAATCGACAACAGACTACATTCCATGATGACAAGGTTATCATTCATTGGAGTAACAAAATTATCGACAATAGACTACCATCCATAATGATAATGATACAATCCATTGGAGTAACATAAATCTTGACAACAAACTACCTTCTATAACGACAAGTCTACCATCCATTGGAGTAAGAAAAATATCGACAACAAACTACCTTTAATAATGACTAGGCTACAATCCATTGGAGTAACAAAGATATCGAGAATGGATTACCTTCCATAATGATAATGCAACCATCCATTGGACTAACAAAAATCTCGACAACCGACTCCCTTCCATAATGACAAGGTTACCACCCATTAGAGTAACAAAAATATCGACAATAGACTACCTTCCATAATGACAAGGCTACCATCCATTGGAGTAACAAAAATATGAACAACAGACTACCTTCCATAGTGACAAGGCTACCATCCATTGGAGTGACAGAAATCACAACGACAGACTACCTTCCATAATGACAAGGAAAGCTTCCACTGGAGTAACAAAGATCTCGACAAAAAACTACCTTCCATAATGACAAGGCTACTATCCATTGGAGTAACAAAAATCTCGACAACAGACTACCGTCCATAATGACAAGGATACCATCCATTGGAGTAACAATAATTTTGACAACATACCACCTTCCATAATGACAAGGCTACCATCCATTGGAATAACAAAAATCTCGACAACAGACTACGTTCCATAATGACAAGGCTACCATCCATTGGAGTAACAAAAACATCGACAACAAACTACGTTCGATAATGACCAGGATACCATCCATTGGAGTAACAAAATTATCGACATAACACTACCATTCATAATGATAATTATACAATCCATTGGAGTAACAAAAATCTCGAAAACAAACTAACTTCTATAAGGACAAGGCTACCATCCATTGGAGTAACAAAAATCTCGACAAAAAACTTCCTTCCATAATGACTAGGCTACCATCTATTGGAGTAACAAATATATCAAGAACGGACTACCTTCCATAATGATAATGCTACCATCAATTGGAGTAACAAAAATCTCGACAACCGACTACCTTCCATAATGACGAGGCTACCATCCATTTGAGTAACAAAAATATCTACAATAGACTATGTTCCATAATTACAAGGCTACCATCCATTTTATTAACCAAAATATCGACAACAGACTACCTTCCATAATGACAAGGCTACCATCCATTGTAGTAACAAAAATCTCGACCACAGACAACCTTCCATAATGACAAGGCTACCATCCATTGGAGTAACAAAAATCTCGAAAACAGACTACTTTCCAAAATGACAAGGCTACCATCCATTAGAGTAACAAAAATCTCAACAACAGACAACCTTCAATAATGACAAGGCTACCATCCATTGGAGTAACAAAATTATCGACAACAGACTACCATCCATAATGATAATGATACAATCCATTGGAGTAACAAAAATCTCGACAACAAACTACTTTCTATATCGACAAGGCTACCATCCATTGGAATAACTAAAATCTCGACAACAGACTACCTTCCATAATGAGTAGGCTACCATCCATTGGAGTTACAAAGATATCAAGAATGGACTACCTTCCATAATGATAATGCTATCATTCATTGGAGTAACAAAAATCTCGACAACCGACTACCTTCCATAATGACAAGGCGACCATCCATTAGAGTAACAAAAATATGAACAACAAACTACCTTCCATAGTGACAAGGCTACAATCTATTGGAGTGACACAAATCACAACAACAGACTACCTTCCATAATGACAAGGAAAGCATCCACTGGAGTAACAAAGATCTCGACAAAAAACAACCTTCCATAATGACAAGGCTACCATCCATTGGAGTAACAAAAATCTCGACAACAGACTACCTTCCATAATGACAAGGATACCATCCATTGGAGTAACAAAAATATTGACAATAGACCACCTTCCATAATGACAAGGCTACCATCCATTGGAATAACAAAAATCTCGACAACAGACTACGTTCCATAATGACAAGGCTACCATCCATTGGAGTAACAAAAACATCGACAACAAACTACATTCCATAATGACAAGGATACCATCCATTGGAGTAACAAAATTATCGACAACACACTACCATCCATAATGATAATTATAGAATTCATTGGAGTAACAAAAATCTCAACAACAAACTACCTTCTATAATGACAAAGCTACCATCCATTGGAGTAACAAAAATCTCGACAAACAACTTCCTTCCATAATGACTAGGCTACCATCCATTAGAGTAACAAATATATCGAGAACGAACTACCTTCCATAATGATAATGCTACCATCAATTGGAGTAACAAAAATCTCGACAACCGACTACCTTCCATAATGACAAGGCTACCATCCATTTGAGTAACAAAAACATCGACAACAAACTACGTTCGATAATGACCAGGATACCATCCATTGAAGTAACAAAATTATCGACATAACACTACCATTCATAATGATAATTATACAATCCATTGGAGTAACAAAAATCTCGACAACAAACTAACTTCTATAACGACAAGGCTACCATCCATTGGAGTAACAAAAATCTCGACAAAAAACTTCCTTCCATAATGACTAGGCTACCATCTATTGGAGTAACAAATATATCAAGAACGGACTACCTTCCATAATGATAATGCTACCATCAATTGGAGTAACAAAAATCTCGACAACCGACTACCTTCCATAATGACGAGGCTACCATCCATTTGAGTAACAAATATATCTACAATAGACTATGTTCCATAATTACAAGGCTACCATCCATTTTATTAACCAAAATATCGACAACAGACTACCTTCCATAATGAAAGGCTACCATCCATTGTAGTAACAAAAATCTCGACCACAGACTACCTTCCATAATGACAAGGCTACCATCCATTGGAGTAACAAAAATCTCGAAAACAGACTACTTTCCAAAATTACAAGGCTACCATCCATTAGAGTAACAAAAATCTCAACAACAGACAACCTTCCATAATGAGACGGCTACCATCCATTGGAGTAACAAAATTATCGACAACAGACTACCATCCATAATGATAATGATACAATCCATTGGAGTAACAAAAATCTCGACATCAAACTACTTTCTATATCGACAAGGCTACCATCCATTGGAATAACAAAAATCTCGACAACAGACTACCTTTTATAATGACTAGGCTACCATCCATTGGAGTAACAAAGATATCGAGAATGGACTACCTTCCATAATGATAATGCTACCATTCATTGGAGTAACAAAAATCTCGACAACCGACTACCTTCCATAATGACAAGGCGACCATCCATTAGAGTAACAAAAATATGAACAACAAACTACCTTCCATAGTGACAAGGCTACAATCTATTGGAGTGACACAAATCACAACAACAGACTACCTTCCATAATGACATGGCAAGCATCCACTGGAGTAACAAAGATCTCGACAAAAAACTACCTTCCATAATGACAAGGCTACCATCCATTGGAGTAACAAAAATCTCGACAATAGACTACCTTCCATAATGACAAGGATACCATCCATTGGAGTAACAAAAATATTGACAATAGACCACCTTCCATAATGACAAGGCTACCATCCATTGGAATAACAAAAATCTCGACAACAGACTACGTTCCATAATGACAAGGCTACCATCCGTTGGAGTATCAAAAACATCGACAACAAACTACGTTCCATAATGACAAGGATACCATCCATTGGAGTAACAAAATTATCAACAACACACTACCATCCATAATGATAATTATAGAATCCATTGGAGTAACAAAAATCTCAACAACAAACTACCTTCTATAATGACAAAGCTACCATCCATTGGAGTAACAAAAATCTCGACAAACAACTTCCTTCCATAATGACTAGGCTACCATCCATTAGAGTAACAAATATATCGAGAACGAACTACCTTCCATAATGATAATGCTACCATCAATTGGAGTAACAAAAATCTCGACAACCGACTACCTTCCATAATGACAAGGCTACCATCCATTTGAGTAACAAAAATATCTACAACAGACTATGTTCCATAATTACAAGGCTACCATCCATTGTAGTAACCAAAATTATCGACATAACACTACCATTCATAATGATAATTATACAATCCATTGGAGTAACAAAAATCTCGACAACAAACTAACTTCTATAACGACAAGGCTACCATCCATTGGAGTAACAAAAATCTCGACAAAAAACTTCCTTCCATAATGACTAGGCTACCATCTATTGGAGTAACAAATATATCAAGAACGGACTACCTTCCATAATGATAATGCTACCATCAATTGGAGTAACAAAAATCTCGACAACCGACTACCTTCCATAATGACGAGGCTACCATCCATTTGAGTAACAAAAATATCTACAATAGACTATGTTCCATAATTACAAGGCTACCATCCATTTTATTAACCAAAATATCGACAACAGACTACCTTCCATAATGACAAGGCTACCATCCATTGTAGTAACAAAAATCTCGACCACAGACTACCTTCCATAATGACAAGGCTACCATCCATTGGAGTAACAAAAATCTCGAAAACATACTACTTTCCAAAATGACAAGGCTACCATCCATTAGAGTAACAAAAATCTCAACAACAGACAACCTTCCATAATGAGACGGCTACCATCCATTAGAGTAACAAAATTATCGACAACAGACTACCATCCATAATGATAATGATACAATCCATTGGAGTAACAAAAATCTCGACATCAAACTACTTTCTATATCGACAAGGCTACCATCCATTGGAATAACAAAAATCTCGACAACAGACTACCTTCCATAATGACTAGGCTACCATCCATTGGAGTAACAAAGATATCGAGAATGGACTACCTTCCATAATGATAATGCTACCATTCATTGGAGTAACAAAAATCTCGACAACCGACTACCTTCCATAATGACAAGGCGACCATCCATTGGAGTAACAAAAATATGAACAACAAACTACCTTCCATAGTGACAAGGCTACAATCTATTGGAGTGACACAAATCACAACAACAGACTACGTTCCATAATGACAAGGCAAGCATCCACTGGAGTAACAAAGATCTCGACAAAAAACTACCTTCCATAATGACAAGGCTACCATCCATTGGAGTAACAAAAATCTCGACAACAGACTACCTTCCATAATGACAAGGATACCATCCATTGGAGTAACAAAAATATTAACAATAGACCACCTTCCATAATGACAAGGCTACCATCCATTGGAATAACAAAAATCTCGACAACAGACTACGTTCCATAATGACAAGGCTACCATCCATTGGAGTAACAAAAACATCGACAACAAACTACGTTCCATAATGACAAGGATACCATCCATTGGAGTAACAAAATTATCGACAACACACTACCATCCATAATGATAATTATAGAATCCATTGGAGTAACAAAAATCTCGACAACAAACTACTTTCTATAACGACAACGCTACCATCCATTGGTGTAACAAAAATCTAGACAACAAACTACCATCCATAATAACTAGGCTACCTTCCATTGGAGTAACAAAGATATCGAGAATGGACTACCTTCCATAATGATAATGCTACCATTCATTGGAGTAACAAAAATCTCGACAACCGACTACCTTCCATAATGACAAGGCTACCGTCAATTGAAGTAACAAATATCTCGACAATAGACTACCTTCCATAATAACAAGGCTACCATCCATTGTAGTAACAAAAATCTCGACCACAGACTACCTTCCATAATGACAAGGCTACCATCCATTGGAGTAACAAAAATCTCCAAAACAGACTACTTTCCAAAATGACAAGGCTACCATCCACTAGAGTAACAAAAATCTCAACAACAGACAACCTTCCATAATGACAAGGCTACAATCCATTGGAGTAACAAAAATATGAACAATAGACTACCTTCCATTGTGCCAAGGCTACCATCCATTGGAGTGAGATAAATCTTGACACCAGACTACCTTCCATAATGACAAGGCTACCATCAATTGGAATAACAAAAATATCGATAACAGACTACGTTCCATAATGACAAGGCTACCATCCATTGGAGTAACAAAAACATCGACAATAGACTATGTTCCATAATGACAAGGCTACAATCCATTGGAGTAACAAAATTATCGACAACAGACTACCATCCATAATGATAATGATACAATCCATTGGAGTAACAAAAATCTCGACAACAAACTACTTTCTATAACGACAACGCTACCATCCATTGGAGTAACAAAAATCTAGACAACAAACTACCATCCATAATAACTAGACTACCTTCCATTGGAGTAACAAAGATATCGAGAATGGACTACCTTCCATAATGATAATGCTACCATTCATTGGACTAACAAAAATCTCGACAACCGACTACCTTCCATAATGACAAGGCTACCGTCAATTAGAGTAACAAAAATCTCGACAATAGACTACCTTCCATAATGACAAGGCTACCATCCATTTGAGTAACAAAAATATCTACAACAGACTATGTTCCATAATTACAAGGCTACCATCCATTGTAGTAACCAAAATTATCGACATAACACTACCATTCATAATGATAATTATACAATCCATTGGAGTAACAAAAATCTCGACAACAAACTAACTTCTATAACGACAAGGCTACCATCCATTGGAGTAACAAAAATCTCGACAAAAAACTTCCTTCCATAATGACTAGGCTACCATCTATTGGAGTAACAAATATATCAAGAACGGACTACCTTCCATAATGATAATGCTACCATCAATTGGAGTAACAAAAATCTCGACAACCGACTACCTTCCATAATGACGAGGCTACCATCCATTTGAGTAACAAAAATATCTATAATAGACTATGTTCCATAATTACAAGGCTACCATCCATTTTATTAACCAAAATATCGACAACAGACTACCTTCCATAATGACAAGGCTACCATCCATTGTAGTAACAAAAATCTCGACCACAGACTACCTTCCATAATGACAAGGCTACCATCCATTGGAGTAACAAAAATCTCGAAAACATACTACTTTCCAAAATGACAAGGCTACCATCCATTAGAGTAACAAAAATCTCAACAACAGACAACCTTCCATAATGAGACGGCTACCATCCATTAGAGTAACAAAATTATCGACAACAGACTACCATCCATAAGGATAATGATACAATCCATTGGAGTAACAAAAATCTCGACATCAAACTACTTTCTATATCGACAAGGCTACCATCCATTGGAATAACAAAAATCTCGACAACAGACTACCTTCCATAATGACTAGGCTACCATCCATTGGAGTAACAAAGATATCGAGAATGGACTACCTTCCATAATGATAATGCTACCATTCATTGGAGTAACAAAAATCTCGACAACCGACTACCTTCCATAATGACAAGGCGACCATCCATTGGAGTAACAAAAATATGAACAACAAACTACCTTCCATAGTGACAAGGCTACAATCTATTGGAGTGACACAAATCACAACAACAGACTACGTTCCATAATGACAAGGCAAGCATCCACTGGAGTAACAAAGATCTCGACAAAAAACTACCTTCCATAATGACAAGGCTACCATCCATTGGAGTAACAAAAATCTCGACAACAGACTACCTTCCATAATGACAAGGATACCATCCATTGGAGTAACAAAAATATTAACAATAGACCACCTTCCATAATGACAAGGCTACCATCCATTGGAATAACAAAAATCTCGACAACAGACTACGTTCCATAATGACAAGGCTACCATCCATTGGAGTAACAAAAACATCGACAACAAACTACGTTCCATAATGACAAGGATACCATCCATTGGAGTAACAAAATTATCGACAACACACTACCATCCATAATGATAATTATAGAATCCATTGGAGTAACAAAAATCTCGACAACAAACTACTTTCTATAACGACAACGCTACCATCCATTGGTGTAACAAAAATCTAGACAACAAACTACCATCCATAATAACTAGGCTACCTTCCATTGGAGTAACAAAGATATCGAGAATGGACTACCTTCCATAATGATAATGCTACCATTCATTGGAGTAACAAAAATCTTGACAACCGACTACCTTCCATAATGACAAGGCTACCGTCAATTGAAGTAACAAATATCTCGACAATAGACTACCTTCCATAATAACAAGGCTACCATCCATTGTAGTAACAAAAATCTCGACCACAGACTACCTTCCATAATGACAAGGCTACCATCCATTGGAGTAACAAAAATCTCCAAAACAGACTACTTTCCAAAATGACAAGGCTACCATCCACTAGAGTAACAAAAATCTCAACAACAGACAACCTTCCATAATGACAAGGCTACAATCCATTGGAGTAACAAAAATATGAACAATAGACTACCTTCCATTGTGCCAAGGTTACCATCCATTGGAGTGAGATAAATATTGACACCAGACTACCTTCCATAATGACAAGGCTACCATCCATTGGAATAACAAAAATATCGATAACAGACTACGTTCCATAATGACAAGGCTACCATCCATTGGAGTAACAAAAACATCGACAATAGACTATGTTCCATAATGACAAGGCTACAATCCATTGGAGTAACAAAATTATCGACAACAGACTACCATCCATAATGATAATGATACAATCCATTGGAGTAACAAAAATCTCGACAACAAACTACTTTCTATAACGACAACGCTACCATCCATTGGAGTAACAAAAATCTAGACAACAAACTACCATCCATAATAACTAGACTACCTTCCATTGGAGTAACAGAGATATCGAGAATGGACTACCTTCCATAATGATAATGCTACCATTCATTGGACTAACAAAAATCTCGACAACCGACTACCTTCCATAATGACAAGGCTACCGTCAATTAGAGTAACAAAAATCTCGACAATAGACTACCTTCCATAATGACAAGGCTACAATCCATTGGAGTAACAAAAATTTGAACAAAAGACTACCTTCCATATTGACAAGGCTACCATCCATTGGATTGATATAAATCACAACGACAGACTACCTTCTATAATGACAAGGCAAGCATCCACTAGAGTAACAAAGATCACGACAACAAACTACCTTCCATAATGACAAGGCAAGCATCCACTAGAGTAACAAAAATCTCGACAAAAAACATCCTTCCATCATGACTAGGATACCATCCATTGGAGTAACAAAGATATCGAGAATGGATTACCTTCCATAATGATGATGCTACTATCCATTGGAGTAACAAAAATCTCGACAACCGACTACCTTCCATAATGACAAGGCTACCATCCATTGGAGTAACAAAAATCTCGACAATAGACTACCTTCCATAATGACAAGGCTACCATCCATTGGAGTAACAAAAATATCGATAACAGACTACGTTCCATAATGACAAGGCTACCATCCATTAGAGTAACAAAAGCATCGACAATAGACTATGTTCCATAATGACAATGCTACCATCCATTGGAGTAACAAAATTATCGACAACAGACTACCATCCATAATGATAATGATACAATCCATTGGAGTAACAAAAATCTCGACAACAAACTACTTTCTATAACGACAACGCTACCATCCATTGGAGTAACAAAAATCTAGACAACAAACTACCATCCATAATAACTAGGCTACCTTCCATTGGAGTAACAAAGATATCAAGAATGGACTACCTTCCATAATGATAATGCTACCATTCATTGGAGTAACAAAAATCTCGACAACCGACTACCTTCCATAATGACAAGGCTACCGTCAATTGGAGTAACAAAAATCTCGACAATAGACTACCTTCCATAATGACAAGGCTACAATCCATTGGAGTAACAAAAATTTGAACAAAAGACTACCTTCCATAGTGACAAGGCTACCATCCATTGGATTGATAGAAATCACAACGACAGACTACCTTCTATAATGACAAGGCAAGCATCCACTAGAGTAACAAAGATCTCGACAACAAACTACCTTCCATAATGAAAAGGCAAGCATCCACTAGAGTAACAAAAATCTCGACAAAAAACATCCTTCCATCATGACTAGGCTACCATCCATTGGAGTAACAAAGATATCGAGAATGGATTACCTTCCATAATGATGATGCTACTATCCATTGGAGTAACAAAAATCTCGACAACCGACTACCTTCCATAATGACAAGGCTACCATCCATTGGCGTAACAAAAATCACAACGACAGACTACCTTCCATAATGACAAGGCAAGCATCCAATAGAGTAACAAAGTTCTCGACAACAAACTACTTTCCATAATGACCAGGCTACCATCCATTGGAGTAAAAAAAATTTCGACAACAGACTACCTTCCATAATGACAAGGCTACCATCCATTTGAGTAACAAAAATATCTACAATAGACTATGTTCCATAATTACAAGGCTACCATCCATCGTAGTAACCAAAATCTCGACAACAGACTACCTTCCATAATGACAAGGCTACCATCCATTAGAGTAACAAAAATCTTGAAAACAGATTACCTTCAAAAATGACAAGGCTATTATCCATTAGAGTAACAGAAATCTCAACAACAGACAACCTTCCATAATGACAAGGCTACCATCCATTAGAGTAACAAAAATCTCGACAACCGACTACCTTCCATAATGACTAGGCTACCATCCATGGAGTAACAAAAAAATCGACAACATACTATGTTCCATAATGACAAGGCTATCATCCATTGTAGTAACAAAATTATCGACAACAGACTACCATCCATAATGATAATGATACAATCCATTGGAGTAACAAAAATCTCGACAACAAACTACTTTCTATAACGACAACGCTACCATCCATTGGAGTAACAAAAATCTAGACAACAAACTACCATCCATAATAACTAGGCTACCTTCCATTGGAGTAACAAAGATATCGAGAATGGACTACCTTCCATAATGATAATGCTACCATTCATTGGAGTAACAAAAATCTCGACAACCGACTACCTTCCATAATGACAAGGCTACCGTCAATTGAAGTAACAAAAATCTCGACAATAGACTACCTTCCATAATGACAAGGCTACAATCCATTGGAGTAACAAAAATTTGAACAAAAGACTACCTTCCATAGTGACAAGGCTACCATCCATTGGATTGATAGAAATCACAACGACAGACTACCTTCTATAATGACAAGGCAAGCATCCACTAGAGTAACAAAGATCTCGACAACAAACTACCTTCCATAATGACAAGGCAAGCATCCACTAGAGTAACAAAAATCTCGACAAAAAACATCCTTCCATCATGACTAGGCTACCATCCATTGGAGTAACAAAGATATCGAGAATGGATTACCTTCCATAATGATGATGCTACTATCCATTGGAGTAACAAAAATCTCGACAACCGACTACCTTCCATAATGACAAGGCTACCATCCATTGGCGTAACAAAAATCACAACGACAGACTACCTTCCATAATGACAAGGCAAGCATCCAATAGAGTAACAAAGTTCTCGACAACAAACTACTTTCCATAATGACCAGGCTACCATCCATTGGAGTAAAAAAAATTTCGACAACAGACTACCTTCCATAATTACAAGGCTACCATCCATTTGAGTAACAAAAATATCTACAATAGACTATGTTCCATAATTACAAGGCTACCATCCATCGTAGTAACCAAAATCTCGACAACAGACTACCTTCCATAATGACAAGGCTACCATCCATTGGAGTAACAAAAATCTTGAAAACAGATTACCTTCAAAAATGACAAGGCTATTATCCATTAGAGTAACAGAAATCTCAACAACAGACAACCTTCCATAATGACAAGGCTACCATCCATTAGAGTAACAAAAATCTCGACAACCGACTACCTTCCATAATGACTAGGCTACCATCCATGGAGTAACAAAAAAATCGACAACATACTATGTTCCATAATGACAAGGCTATCATCCATTGTAGTAACAAAATTATCGACAACAGACTACCATCCATAATGATAATGATACAATCCATTGGAGTAACACAAATCTCGACAACAAACTACTTTCTATAACGACAACGCTACCATCCATTGGAGTAACAAAAATCTAGACAACAAACTACCTTCCATAATGACTAGGCTACCTTCCATTGGAGTAACAAAGATATCGAGAATGGACTACCTTCCATAATGATAATGCTACCATTCATTGGAGTAACAAAAATCTCGACAACCGACTACCTTCCATAATGACAAGGCTACCGTCAATTGAAGTAACAAAAATCTCGACAATAGACTACCTTCCATAATGACAAGGCTACAATCCATTGGAGTAACAAAAATTTGAACAAAAGACTACCTTCCATAGTGACAAGGCTACCATCCATTGGATTGATAGAAATCACAACGACAGACTACCTTCTATAATGACAAGGCAAGCATCCACTAGAGTAACAAAGATCTCGACAACAAACTACCTTCCATAATGACAAGGCAAGCATCCACTAGAGTAACAAAAATCTCGACAAAAAACATCCTTCCATCATGACTAGGCTACCATCCATTGGAGTAACAAAGATATCGAGAATGGATTACCTTCCATAATGATGATGCTACTATCCATTGGAGTAACAAAAATCTCGACAACCGACTACCTTCCATAATGACAAGGCTACCATCCATTGGCGTAACAAAAATCACAACGACAGACTACCTTCCATAATGACAAGGCAAGCATCCAATAGAGTAACAAAGTTCTCGACAACAAACTACTTTCCATAATGACCAGGCTACCATCCATTGGAGTAAAAAAAATTTCGACAACAGACTACCTTCCATAATTACAAGGCTACCATCCATTTGAGTAACAAAAATATCTACAATAGACTATGTTCCATAATTACAAGGCTACCATCCATCGTAGTAACCAAAATCTCGACAACAGACTACCTTCCATAATGACAAGGCTACCATCCATTGGAGTAACAAAAATCTTGAAAACAGATTACCTTCAAAAATGACAAGGCTATTATCCATTAGAGTAACAGAAATCTCAACAACAGACAACCTTCCATAATGACAAGGCTACCATCCATTAGAGTAACAAAAATCTCGACAACCGACTACCTTCCATAATGACTAGGCTACCATCCATGGAGTAACAAAAAAATCGACAACATACTATGTTCCATAATGACAAGGCTATCATCCATTGTAGTAACAAAATTATCGACAACAGACTACCATCCATAATGATAATGATACAATCCATTGGAGTAACACAAATCTCGACAACAAACTACTTTCTATAACGACAACGCTACCATCCATTGGAGTAACAAAAATCTAGACAACAAACTACCTTCAATAATGACTAGGCTACCTTCCATTGGAGTAACAAAGATATCGAGAATGGACTACCTTCCATAATGATAATGCTACCATTCATTGGAGTAACAAAAATCTCGACAACCGACTACCTTCCATAATGACAAGGCTACCGTCAATTGGAGTAACAAAAATCTCGACAATAGACTACCTTCCATAATGACAAGGCTACAATCCATTGGAGTAACAAAAATATGAACAAAAGACTACCTTCCATAGTGACAAGGCTACCATCCATTGGAATGACAGAAATCACAATGACAGACTACCTTCTATAATGACAAGGCAAGCATCCATTGGAGTAACAAAGATCTCGACAAAAAACTACCTTCCATAATGACAAGGCTAGCATCCACTAGAGTAACAAAAATCTCGACAACAGACTACCTTCCATAATGACAAGGATACCATCCATTGGAGTAACAAAAATATTGACAACATACCACCTTCCATAATGACAAGGCTACCATCCATTAGAATAACAAAAATCTCGACAACAGACTACGTTCCATAATGACAAGGCTACCACCCATTGGAGTAACAAAAATCTCGACAATAGACTACCTTCCATAATGACAAGGCTAATATCCATTGGAGTAACAAAAATATGAACAATAGACTACCTTCCATAGTGACAAGGCTACCATCCATTGGAGTGACAGAAATCACAACGACATACTACCTTCCATAATGACAAGGCAAGCATCCACTTGAGTAACAAAGATCTCGACAAAAAACTACCTTCCATAATGACAAGGCTATCATCCATTGGAGTAACAAAAATCTTGACAACAGACTACCTTCCATAATGACAAGGATACCATCCAGTGGAGTAACAAAAATCTCGACCACAGACTACCTTCCATAATGACAAGGCTACCATCCATTGGAGTAACAAAAATCTCGAAAACAGACTACTTTCCAAAATGACAAGGCTACCATCCATTAGAGTAACAAAAATCTCAACAACAGACAACCTTCCATAATGAGACGGCTACCATCCATTGGAGTAACAAAATTATCGACAACAGACTACCATCCATAATGATAATGATACAATCCATTGGAGTAACAAAAATCTCGACATCAAACTACTTTCTATATCGACAAGGCTACCATCCATTGGAATAACAAAAATCTCGACAACAGACTACCTTCCATAATGACTAGGCTTCCATCCATTGGAGTAACTAAGATATCGAGAATGGACTACCTTCCATAATGATAATGCTACCATTCATTGGAGTAATAAAAATCTCGACAACCGACTACCTTCCATAATGACAAGGCGACCATCCATTGGAGTAACAAAAATATGAACAACAAACTACCTTCCATAGTGACCAGGCTACAATCTATTGGAGTGACACTAATCACAACAACAGACTACCTTCCATAATGACAAGGCAAGCATTCACTGGAGTAACAAAGATCTCGACAAAAAACTACCTTCCATAATGACAAGGCTACCATCCATTGGAGTAACAAAAATCTCGACAACAGACTACCTTCCATAATGACAAGGATACCATCCATTGGAGTAACAAAAATATTTACAATAGACCACCTTCCATAATGACAAGGCTACCATTCATTGGAATAACAAAAATCTCGACAACAGACTACGTTCCATAATGACAAGGCTACCATCCATTGGAGTAACAAAACCATCGACAACAAACTACGTTCCATAATGACAAGGATACCATCCATTGGAGTAATAAAATTATCGACAACACACTACCATCCATAATGATAATTATAGAATCCATTGGAGTAACAAAAATCTCAACAACAAACTACCTTCTATAATGACAAAGCTACCATCCATTGGAGTAAGAAAAATCTCGACAAACAACTTCCTTTCATAATGACTAGGCTACCATCCATTAGAGTAACAAATATATCGAGAACGAACTACCTTCCATAATGATAATGCTACCATCAATTGGAGTAACAAAAATCTCGACAACCGACTACCTTCCATAATGACAAGGCTACCATCCATTTGAGTAACAAAAATATCTACAATAGACTATGTTCCATAATTACAAGGCTACCATCCATTGTAGTAACCAAAATATCGACAATAGACTACCTTCCATAATAACAAGGCTACCATCCATTGTAGTAACAAAAATCTCGACCAGAAACTACCTTCCATAATGACAAGGCTACCATCCATTGGAGTAACAAAAATCTCCAAAACATACTACTTTCCAAAATGACAAGGCTACCATCCACTAGAGTAACAAAAATCTCAACAACAGACAACCTTCCATAATGACAAGGCTACAATCCATTGGAGTAACAAAAATATGAACAATAGACTACCTTCCATTGTGCCAAGGCTACCATCCATTGGAGTTAGATAAATCTCGACACCAGACTACCTTCCATAATGACAAGTCTACCATCCATTGGAATAACAAAAATATCGATAACAGACTACGTTCCATAATGACAAGGCTACCATCCATTGGAGTAACAAAAACATCGACAATAGACTATGTTCCATAATGACAAGGCTACCATCCATTGGAGTAACAAAATTATCGACAACAGACTACCATCCATAATGATAATGATACAATCCATTGGAGTAACAAAAATCTCGACAACAAACTACTTTCTATAACGACAACGCTACCATCCATTGGAGTAACAAAAATCTAGACAACAAACTACCATCCATAATAACTAGGCTACCTTCCATTGGAGTAACAAAGATATCGATAATGGACTACCTTCCATAATGATAATGCTACCATTCATTGGACTAACAAAAATCTCGACAACCGACTACCTTCCATAATGACAAGGCTACCATCCATTGGAGTAACTAAAATCTCGACAATAGACTACCTTCCATAATGACAAGGCTACCATCCATTGGAGTAACAAAAATATCGATAACAGACTACGTTCCATAATGACAAGGCTACCATCCATTAGAGTAACAAAAGCATCGACAATAGACTATGTTCCATAATGACAACGCTACCATCCATTGGAGTAACAAAATTATCGACAACAGACTACCATCCATAAAGATAATGATACAATCCATTGGAGTAACAAAAATCTCGACAACAAACTACTTTCTATAACGACAACGCTACCATCCATTGGAGTAACAAAAATCTAGACAACAAACTACAATCCATAATAACAAGACTACCTTCCATTGGAGTAACAAAGATATCGAGAATGGACTACCTTCCATAATGATAATGCTACCATTCATTGGAGTAACAAAAATCTCGACAACCGACTACCTTCCATAATGACAAGGCTACCGTCAATTGGAGTAACAAAAATCTCGACAATAGACTACCTTCCATAATGACAAGGCTACAATCCATTGGAGTAACAAAAATTTGAACAAAAGACTACCTTCCATAGTGACAAGGCTACCATCCATTGGATTGATAGAAATCACAACGACAGACTACCTTCTATAATGACAAGGCAAGCATCCACTACAGTAACAAAGATCTCGACAACAAACTACCTTCCAAAATGACAAGGCAAGCATCCACTAGAGTAACAAAAATCTCGACAAAAAACATCCTTCCATCATGACTAGGCTACCATCCATTGGAGTAACAAACATATCGAGAATGGATTACCTTCCATAATGATGATGCTACTATCCATTGGAGTAACAAAAATCTCGACAACCGACTACCTTCCATAATGACAAGGCTACCATCCATTGGCGTAACAAAAATCACAACGACAGACTACCTTCCATAATGACAAGGCAAGCATCCAATAGAGTAAGAAAGTTCTCGACAACAAACTACCTTCCATAATGACCAGGCTACCATCCATTGGAGTAAAAAAAATTTCGAAAACAGACTACCTTCCATAATGACAAGGCTACCATCCATTTGAGTAACAAAAATATCTACAATAGACTATGTTCCATAATTACAAGGCTACCATCCATCGTAGTAACCAAAATCTCGACAACAGACTACCTTCCATAATGACAAGGCTACCATCCATTGGAGTAACAAAAATCTTGAAAACAGATTACCTTCCAAAATGACAAGGCTATTATCCATTAGAGTAACAGAAATCTCAACAACAAACAACCTTCCATAATGACAAGGCTACCATCCATTAGAGTAACAAAAATCTCGACAACCGACTACCTTCCATAATGACTAGGCTACCATCCATGGAGTAACAAAAAAATCGACAACATACTATGTTCCATAATGACAAGGCTATCATCCATTGTAGTAACAAAATTATCGACAACAGACTACCATCCATAATGATAATGATACAATCCATTGGAGTAACATAAATCTCGACAACAAACTACCTTCTATAATGACAAGGCTACCATCCATTGGAGTAACAAAAATATCGACAACAAACTACCTTCAATAATGACTAGGCTACAATCCATTGGAGTAACAAAGATATCGAGAATGGATTACCTTCCATAATGATAATGCAACCATCCATTAGAGTAACAAAAATCTCGACAACCGACTACCTTCCTTAATGGTAAGGCTACCACCCATTGGAGTAACAAAAATCTTGACAATATACTACCTTCCATAATGACAAGGCTACCATCCATTGGAGTAACAAAAATATGAACAACAGACTTCCTTCCATAGTGACAAGGCTACCATCCATTGGAGTGACAGAAATCACAACGACAGACTACCTTCCATAATGACAAGGCAAGCATCCATTGGAGTAACAAAGATCTCGACAAAAAACTACCTTCCATAATGACAAGGCTACCATCCATTGGAGTAACAAAAATCTCGACAACAGACTACCTTCCATAATGACAAGGATACCATCCATTGGAGTAACAAAAATCACAACTACATACTACCTTCCATAATGACAAGGCAAGCATCCACTGGAGTAACAAAGATCTCGACAAAAAACTACCTTCCATAATGACAAGGCTATCATCCATTGGAGTAACAAAAATCTTGACAACAGACTACCTTCCATAATGACAAGGATACCATCCAGTGGATTAACAAAAATATTGATAACATACCACCTTCAATAATGACAAGGCTACCATCCATTGGAATAACCAAAATCTCGACAACAGACTACGTTCCATAATGACAAGGCTACCATCCATTGGAGTAACAAAAACATCGACAACAGACTATGTTCCATAATGATAAGGATACCATCCATTGGAGTAACAAAATTATCGACAACACACTACCATTCATAATGATAATTACACAATCCATTGGAGTAACAAAAATCTCGACAACAAACTACCTTCTATAACGTCAAGGCTACCATCCATTGGAGTAACAAAAATCTCGACAAACAACTTCCTTCCATAATGACTAGGCTACCATCCATTGGAGTATCAAATATATCGAGAACGGACTACCTTCCATAATGATAATGCTACCATCAATTGGTGTAACAAAAATCTCGACAACCGACTACCTTCCATAATGACAAGGCTACCATCCATTTGAGTAACAAAAATATCTACAACAGACTATGTTCGATAATTACAAGGCTACCATCCATTGTAGTAACCAAAATATCGACAATAGACTACCTTCCATAATAACAAGGCTACCATCCATTGTAGTAACAAAAATCTTGACCATAGACTACCTTCCATAATGACAAGGCTACCATCCATTGGAGTAACAAAAATATCAAAAACAGACTACTTTCCAAAATGACAAGGCTACCATCCATTAGAGTAACAAAAATCTCAACAACAGACAACCTTCCATAATGACAAGGCTACAATCCATTGGAGTAACAAAAATATGAACAATAGACTACCTTCCATTGTGACAAGGCTACCATACATTGGAGTGACATAAATCTCGACAACAGACTACCTTCCATAATGACAAGGCTACAATCCATTGGAATAACAAAAATCTCGAGAACAGACTACGTTCCATAATGACAAGGCTACCATCCATTGGAGTAACAAAATTATCGGCAACAGACTACCATCCATAATGATAATGATACAATCCATTGGAGTAACAAAAATCTCGACAACAAACTACTTTCTATAACGACAACGCTACCATCCATTGGAGTAACAAAAATTCGACAACAAACTACCATCCATAATGACTAGGCTACCATCCATTGGAGTAACAAAGAAATCGAGAATGGACTACCTTCCATAATGATAATGCTACCATTCATTGGAGTAACAAAAATCTCGACAACCGACTACCTTCCATAATGACAAGGCTACCATCAATTGGAGTAACAAAAATCTCGATAATAGACTACCTTCCATAATGACAAGGCTACCTTCCATTGGAGTAACAAAAATATGAACAACAAACTACCTTCCATAGTGACAAGGCTACCATCCATTGGAGTGACAACAATCACAACGACAGACTACCTTCCATAATTACAAGGCAAGCATCCAATAGAGTAACAAAGATCTCGACAACAAACTACCTTCCATAATGACAAGGCTACCATCCATTGGAGTAAAAAAAATCTCGACAATAGACTACCTTCCATAATGACAAGGCTACCATCCATCTGAGTAACAAAAATATCTACAATAGACTATGTTCCATAATTACAAAGCTACCATCCATCGTAGTAACCAAAATCTCGACAACAGACTACCTTCCATGATGACAAGGCTACCATCCAATGTAGTAACAAAAATCTCGACAACAGACTACCTTCCATAATGACAAGGCTACCATCCATTGGAGTAACAAAAATCTCGAAAACAGATTACCTTCCAAAATAACAAAGCTATTATCCATTAGAGTAACAAAAATCTCGACAACAGACAACCTTCCATAATGACAAGGCTACAATCCATTAGAGTAACAAAAATCTCGACAACCAACTTCCTTCCATAATGACTAGGCTACCATCCATTGGAGTAACAAATATATCGAGAACGGACTACCTTCCATAATGATAATGCTACCATCAATTGGTGTAACAAAAATCTCGACAACCGACTACCTTCCATAATGACAAGGCTACCATCCATTTGAGTAACAAAAATATCTACAACAGACTATGTTCGATAATTACAAGGCTACCATCCATTGTAGTAACCAAAATATCGACAATAGACTACCTTCCATAATAACAAGGCTACCATCCATTGTAGTAACAAAAATCTTGACCATAGACTACCTTCCATAATGACAAGGCTACCATCCATTGGAGTAACAAAAATATCGAAAACAGACTACTTTCCCAAATGACAAGGCTACCATCCATTAGAGTAACAAAAATCTCAACAACAGACAACCTTCCATAATGACAAGGCTACAATCCATTGGAGTAACAAAAATATGAACAATAGACTACCTTCCATTGTGACAAGGCTACCATACATTGGAGTGACATAAATATCGACAACAGACTACCTTCCATAATGACAAGGCTACCATCCATCTGAGTAACAAAAATATCTACAATAGACTATGTTCCATAATTACAAGGCTACCATCCATCGTAGTAACCAAAATCTCGACAACAGACTACCTTCCATGATGACAAGGCTACCATCCATTGGAGTAACAAAAATCTCGACAACAGACTACCTTCCATAATGACAAGGCTACCATCCATTGGAGTAACAAAAATCTCGAAAACAGATTACCTTCCAAAATAACAAAGCTATTATCCATTAGAGTAACAGAAATCTCAACAACAGACAACCTTCCATAATGACAAGGCTACAATCCATTAGAGTAACAAAAATCTCGACAACCGACTACCTTGAATAATGACAAAGCTACCATCCATGGAGTAACAAAAAAATCGACAACATATTATGTTCCATAATGACAAGGCTATCATCCATTGGAGTAACAAAATTATCGACAATAGACTACCATCCATAATGATAATGATACAATCCATTGGAGTAACATAAATCTCGACAACAAACTACCTTCTAGAACGACAAGGCTACCATCCATTGGAGTAACAAAAATATCGACAACAAACTACCTTCAATAATGACTAGGCTACAATCCATTGGAGTAACAAAGATATCTAGAATGGATTACCTTCCATAATGATAATGCAACCATCCATTGGAGTAACAAAAATCTCGACAACCGACTACCTTCCATAATGGCAAGGCTACCACCCATTGGAGTAACAAAAATCTCAACAATAGACTACCTTCCATAATGACAAGGCTACTATCCGTTGGAGTAACAAAAATATGAACAATAGACTACCTTCCATAGTGACAAGGCTACCATCCATTGGAGTGACAGAAATCACAACGACAGACTACCTTCCATAATGACAAGGCAAGCATCCACTGGAGTAACAAAGATATCGACAAAAAACTACCTTCCATAATGACAAGGCTACCATCCATTGGAATAACCAAAATCTCGACAATAGACTACGTTCCATAATGACAAGGCTACCATCCATTGGAGTAACAAAAACATCGACAACAGACTACATTCCATAATGATAAGGATACCATCCATTGGAGTAACAAAATTATCGACAACACACTACCATTCATAATGATAATTATACAATCCATTGGAGTAACAAAAATCTCGACAACAAATTACCTTCTATAACGTCAAGGCTACCATCCATTGGAGTAACAAAAATCTCGACAAACAACTTCCTTCCATAATGACTAGGCTGCCATCCATTGGAGTAACAAATATATCGAGAACGGACTACCTTCCATAATGATAATGCTACCATCAATTGGTGTAACAAAAATCTCGACAACCGACTACCTTCCATAATGACAAGGCTATCATCCATTTGAGTAACAAAAATATCTACAACAGACTATGTTCCATAATTACAAGGCTACCATCCATTGTAGTAACCCAAATATCGATAATAGACTACCTTCCATAATAACAAGGCTACCATCCATTGTAGTAACAAAAATCTCGACCATAGACTACCTTCCATAATGACAAGGCTACCATCCATTGGAGTAACAAAAATCTCGACAATAGACTACCTTCCATAATGACAAGGCTACCATCCATTGGAGTAACAAAAATATGAACAACAGACTTCCTTCCATAGTGACAAGGCTACCATCCATTGGAGTGACAGAAATCACAACGACAGACTACCTTCCATAATGACAAGGCAAGCATCCATTGGAGTAACAAAGATCTCGACAAAAAACTACCTTCCATAATGACAAGGCTACCATCCATTGGAGTAACAAAAATCTCGACAACAGACTACCTTCCATAATGACAAGGATACCATCCATTGGAAAAACAAAAATATTGACAACAGACCACCTTCCATAATGACAAGGCTACCATCCATTAGAATAACAAAAATCTCGACAACAGACTACGTTCCATAATGACAAGGCTACCACCCATTGGAGTAACAAAAATCTCGACAATAGACTACCTTCCATAATGACAAGGCTAATATCCATTGGAGTAACAAAAATATGAACAATAGACTACCTTCCATAGTGACAAAGCTACCATCCATTGGAGTGACAGAAATCACAACGACATACTACCTTCCATAATGACAAGGCAAGCATCCACTGGAGTAACAAAGATCTCGACAAAAAACTACCTTCCATAATGACAAGGCTACCATCCATTGGAGTAACAAAAATCTTGACAACAGACTACCTTCCATAATGACAAGGATACCATCCAATGGAGTAACAAAAATATTGATAACATACCACCTTCAATAATGACAAGGCTACCATCCATTGGAATAACCAAAATCTCGACAACAGACTACGTTCCATAATGACAACGCTACCATCCATTGGAGTAACAAAAACATCGACAACAGACTACGTTCCATAATGATAAGGATACCATCCATTGGAGTAACAAAATTATCGACAACACACTACCACTCATAATGATAATTATACAATCCATTGGAGTAACAAAAATCTCGACAACAAACTACCTTCTATAACGTCAAGGCTACCATCCATTGGAGTAACAAAAATCTCGACAAACAACTTCCTTCCATAATGACAAGGCTACCATCCATTGGAGTAACAAATATATCGAGAACGGACTACCTTCCATAATGATAATGCTACCATCAATTGGTGTAACAAAAATCTCGACAACCGACTACCTTCCATAATGACAAGGCTACCATCCATTTGAGTAACAAAAATATCTACAACAGACTATGTTCGATAATTACAAGGCTACCATCCATTGTAGTAACCAAAATATCGACAATAGACTACCTTCCATAATAACAAGGCTACCATCCATTGTAGTAACAAAAATCTTGACCATAGACTACCTTCCATAATGACAAGGCTACCATCCATTGGAGTAACAAAAATATCGAAAACAGACTACTTTCCCAAATGACAAGGCTACCATCCATTAGAGTAACAAAAATCTCAACAACAGACAACCTTCCATAATGACAAGGCTACAATCCATTGGAGTAACAAAAATATGAACAATAGACTACCTTCCATTGTGACAAGGCTACCATACATTGGAGTGACATAAATCTCGACAACAGACTACCTTCCATAATGACAAGGCTACCATCCATTGGAATAACAAAAATCTCGAGAACAGACTACGTTCCATAATGACAAGGCTACCATTCATTGGAGTAACAAAAACATCGACAATAGATTATGTTCCATAATGACAAGGCTACCATCCATTGGAGTAACAAAATTATCGACAATAGACTACCATCTATAATGATAATAATACAATCCATTGGAGTAACAAAAATCTCGAAAACAAACTACTTTCTATAACGACAACGCTACCATCCATTGGAGTAACAAAAATATCGACAACAAACTACCATCCATAATGACTAGGCTACCATCCATTGGAGTAACAAAGATATCGAGAATGGACTACCTTCCATAATGATAATGCTACCATTCATTGGAGTAACAAAAATCTCGACAACCGACTACCTTCCATAATGACAAGGCTACCATCAATTGGAGTAACAAAAATCTCGATAATAGACTACCTTCCATAATGACAAGGCTACAATCCATTGGAGTAACAAAAATTTGAACAAAAGACTACCTTCCATAGTGACAAGGCTACCATCCCTTGGATTGATAGAAATCACAACGACAGACTACCTTCCATAATGACAAGGAGAGCATCCACTAGAGTAACAAAGATCTCGACAACAAACTACCTTCCATAATAACAAGGCAAGCATCCACTAGAGTAACAAAAATCTCGACAAAAAACATCCTTCCATCATGACTAGGCTACCATCCATTGGAGTAACAAAGATATCGAGAATGGATTACCTTCCATAATGATAATGCTACTATCCATTGGAGTAACAAAAATCACGACAACCAACTACCTTCCATAATGACAAGGCTACCATCCATTGGAGTAACAAAAATCTCGACAATAGACTACCTTCCATAATGACAAGGATACCATCCATTGGAGTAACAAAAATATGAACAACAAACTACCTTCCATAGTGACAAGGCTACCATCCATTAGAGTGACAGCAATCACAACGACAGACTACCTTGCATAATGACAAGGCAAGCATCCAATAGAGTAACAAAGATCTCGACAACAAACTACCTTCCATAATGACAAGGCTACCATCCATTGGAGTAAAAAATATCTCGACAACAGACTACCTTCCATAATGACAAGGCTACCATCCATCTGAGTAACAAAAATATCTACAATAGACTATGTTCCATAATTACAAGGCTACCATCCATCGTAGTAACCAAAATCTCGACAACAGACTACCTTCCATGATGACAAGGCTACCATCCATTGTAGTAACAAAAATCTCGACAACAGACTACCTTCCATAATGACAAGGCTACCATCCATTGGAGTAACAAAAATCTCGAAAACAGATTACCTTCTAAAATAACAAAGCTATTATCCATTAGAGTAACAGAAATCTCAACAACAGACAACCTTCCATAATGACAAGGCTACCATCCATTAGAGTAACAAAAATCTCGACAACCGACTACCTTGAATAATGACAAGGCTACCATCCATGGAGTAACAAAAAAATCGACAACATACTATGTTCCATAATGACAAGGCTATCATCCATTGGAGTAACAAAATTATCGACAACAGACTACCATCCATAATGATAATGATACAATCCATTGGAGTAACATAAATCTCGACAACAAACTACCTTCTAGAACGACAAGGCTACAATCCATTGGAGTAACAAAAATATCGACAACAAACTACCTTCAATAATGACTAGGCTACAATCCATTGGAGTAATAAAGATATCTAGAATGGATTACCTTCCATAATGATAATGCAACCATACATTGGAGTAACAAAAATCTCGACAACCGACTACCTTCCATAATGGCAAGGCTACCACCCATTGGAGTAACAAAAATCTCGACAATAGACTACCTTCCATAATGACAAGGCTACTATCCATTGGAGTAACAAAAGTATGAACAATAGACTACCTTCCATAGTGACAACGCTACCATCCAATCGAGGGACAGAAATCACAACGACAGACTACCTTCCATAATGACAAGGCTACCATCTATTGGAGTAACAAAAATCTCGACAACAGACTATGTTCCATAATGACAAGGATACCATCCATTGGAGTAACAAAAATATTGACAACATACCACCTTCAATAATGACAAGGCTACCATCCATTGGAATAACCAAAATCTCGACAACAGACTACGTTCCATAATGACAAGGCTACCATCCATTGGAGTAACAAAAACATCGACAACAGACTACGTTCCATAATGATAAGGATACCATCCATTGGAGTAACAAAATTATCGACAACACACTACCATTCATAATGATAATTATACAATCCATTGGAGTAACAAAAATCTCGACAACAAATTACCTTCTATAACGTCAAGGCTACCATCCATTGGAGTAACAAAAATCTCGACAAACAACTTCCTTCCATAATGACTAGGCTGCCATCCATTGGAGTAACAAATATATCGAGAACGGACTACCTTCCATAATGATAATACTACCATCAATTGGTGTAACAAAAATCTCGACAACCGACTACCTTCCATAATGACAAGGCTATCATCCATTTGAGTAACAAAAATATCTACAACAGACTATGTTCCATAATTACAAGTCTACCATCCATTGTAGTAACCAAAATATCGATAATAGACTACCTTCCATAATAACAAGGCTACCATCCATTGTAGTAACAAAAATCTCGACCATAGACTACCTTCCATAATGACAAGGCTACCATCCATTGGAGTAACAAAAATATCGAAAACAGACTACTTTCCAAAATGACAAGGCTACCATCCATTAGAGTAACAAAAATCTCAACAACAGACAACCTTCCATAATGACAAGGCTACAATCCATTGGAGTAACAAAAATATGAACAATAGACTACCTTCCATTGTGACAAGGCTACCATACATTGGAGTCACATAAATCTCGACAACAGACTACCTTCCATAATGACAAGGCTACCATCCATTGGAATAACAAAAATCTCGACAACAGACTACGTTCCATAATGACAAGGCTACCATCCGTTGGAGTAACAAAAACATCGACAATAGACTATGTTCCATAATGACAAGGCTACCATCCATTGGAGTAACAAAATTATCGACAACAGACTACCATCCATAATGATAATGATACAATCCATTGGAGTAACAAAAATCTCGACAACAAACTACTTTCTATAACGACAAGGCTACCATCCATTGGAGTAACAAAAATATCGACAACAAACTACCATCCATAATGACTAGGCTACCATCCATTGGAGTAAGAAAGATGTTAGAACATAGTTTGATTCTACAACCCTCAGTTAGAGTTTTGATGATAACAAAATACAAGATTAAATGAATTATGAGATTTATATAAGACATAAATGCTACTTAAAATTATGTTTTGTACTTACAGGAAACTCTGATGGAATCAGCATCAGAATATCAACATCAGCATCAGAAGATATGTCAGCATCAGAAGATCAGTACATGTGCTACGCTGATGTCTGATGATCAGAATCTGCGCTTAACATACTCTGACTCTGATCAAGATCTTAACTATGTCATCAGCACTCTGAAGCGCCAGAATAAGCTAAATCCAAGAACGCTCTAAGATTCATTAAGCAGAGCATTCTGATGTATCAACGTTACTGCATTCAAGGCAGATTAATTACCAACGGCTTTATTCCAACACAAAGATCTTCTCAAAATGGAAAGAACGTAATGAGCATTGAGATGGAATTATGGACATCAACGTATCTATTCCAAGGATATTTAAACAAATCAGTGAGAAAAGAAATGGCTAATGCTCTACAATACTCTACACGCATATACATGCCTAAAGCCAATAATCATCTTCGTCCTCACTAAATCAGTTTGCTAAAGCTCTCAACCGCTTACTCTATAGTTTTAGCAATCTAGTTTCATATATGCTTCATTTTGTGTATTATCACAGTTGTGATATATAGTTTTTCTAGAAAACATCAAACACACTTAATTGTTCATTTATCTGTAAGAGAATTTCCTTGAGAAATCGGTCTGTGGTTTGACTCAAGAAGGCTTTAGCAGTTGTTAAACCAGTTTTGTATTTAGTTGAATATAGTGGATTAAGACCTCGTTGGAGAGATGCGAAATCACCTTGACGGTTGGACTGGAGTAGTTTGAGATGAAATGAACCAGGATAAAAATAACGTGTTGTCTGCATTTGATTTCAAGTTTCAACAATTCAATCCCCCTTCTTGTGTTTTCCACATCTTCAAACAAATATATCGAGAATGGACTACCTTCCATAATGATAATGCTACCATTCATTGGAGTAACAAAAATCTAGACAACCGACTACCTTCCATAATGATAAGGCTACCATCCATTGGAGTAACAAAAATCTCGACAATAGACTACCTTCCATAATGGTAAGGCTACCATCCTTTGGAGTGATAAAAATCACAACGACAAACTACCTTCCATAATGACAAGGCAAGCATCCACTAGAGTAACAAAGATCTGGACAACAAACTACCTTCCATAATGACAAGGCTACCATCCATTGGAGTAACAAAAATCTCGACAAAAAACTTCCTTCCATAATGACTAGGCTACCATCCATTGGAGTAACAAATATATCGAGAACGGACTACCTTCCATAATGATAATGCTACCATCTATTGGAGTAACAAAAATCTCGACAACCGACTACCTTCCATAATGACAAGGCTACCATCCATTTTAGTAACAAAAATATCTACAATAGACTATGTTCCATAATTACAAGGCTACCATCCATTTTAGTAACCAAAATATCGACAACATACTACCTTCCATAATGACAAGGCTACCATCCATTCGAGTAATAAAAATCTCGAAAACAGACTACTTTCCAAAATGACAAGGCTACCATCCATTAGAGTAGCAAAAATCTCAACAACAGACAACCTTCCATAATTACAAGGCTACCATCCATTGGAGTAACAAAATTATCGACAACAGACTACCATCCATAATGATAATGATACAATCCATTGGAGTAACAAAAATCTCGACAACAAACTACTTTCTATAATGCAAGGCTACCATCCATTTGAATAACAAAAATCTCAACAACAAACTACCTTCCATAATGACAAGGCAAGCATCCACTAGAGTAACAAAGATCTCGACAAAAAACTACCTTCCATAATGACAAAGCTACCATCCATTGGAGTAACAAAAATCTCGACAATAGACTACCTTCCATAATGACAAGGCTACAATCCATTGGAGAAACAATAATATGAACAAAAGACTACCTTCCATAGTGACAAGGCTACCATCCATTGGAGTGATAGAAATCACAACAACAGACTAGCTTCCATAATGACAAGGCAAGCTTCCACTAGACTAACAAAGATCTCGACAACAAACTGCCTTCCATAATGACAAGGCTACCATCCATTGGAGTAACAAAAATCTCGACAACAGACTACCTTCCATAATGACAAGGATACATCCATTGGAGTAACAAAAATATTGAAAACAGACCACCTTCCATAATGACAAGGCTACCATCCATTAGAATAACAAAAATCTCGACAACAGACTACGTTCCATAATGACAAGGCTACCATCCATTGGAGTAACAAAAACATCGACAACAAAATACGTTCCATAATGACAAGGATACCATCCATTGGAGTAACAAAATTATTGACAACAGACTACCATCCATAACGATAATTATACAATCAATTGGAGTAACAAAAATCTCGACAACAAACTACCTTTTATAACGACAAGGTTACCATCCATTGCAGTAACAAAAATCTCGACAAAAAACTTCCTTCCATAATGACTAGGCTACCATCCATTGGAGTAACAAATATATCGAGAGCGGACTACCTTCCATAATGATAATGCTACCTTCCATAATGACTAGGCTACCATTCATTGGAGTAACAAAAATATGAACAATAGACTACCTTCCATTGTGACAAGGCTACCATCCATTGGAGTGACATAAATATCGAAAACAGACTACCTTCCATAATGAGAAGGCTACTTTCCATTGGAGTAAATAAAATCTCGACAATAGACTACCTTCCATAATGACAAGGCCACCATCCATTGAAGTAACAAAAATATGAACAACAGACTATGTTCCATAATGACAAGGCTACCATCCATTGGAGTAACAAATATATTGAGAATGGATTACATTCCATAATGATAATGCTACCATCTATTGGAGTATCAAAAATCTCGACAACCGACTACCTTCCATAATGACAAGTCTACCATCCATTGGAGTAACAAAAATCTCGACAATAGACTACCTTCCATAATGACAAGGCTACCATCCATTGGAGTAACAAAAATATTGACAAAAGACTACCTTCCATAATGATAAGGCTACCATCCATTGGAATAACAAAAATCTCGACAACAGACTACGTTCCATAATGACAAGGATACCATCCATTGGAGTAACAAAATTATCGACAACACACTACCATCCATAATGATAATGATACAATCCATTGGAGTAACAAAAATCTCAACAACAAAATACCTTCTATAACGAAAAGGCTACCATCCATTGGAGTAACAAAAATCTGGACAACAAACATCCTTCCGTAATGACTAGGCTACCATCCATTGGAGTAACAAACATATTGAGAACGAACTACCTTCCATAATGATAATGATACCATCCATTAGAGTAACAAAAATCTCGACAACCGACTACCTTTCATAATTTCAAGGCTACCATCCATTTGAGTAACAAAAATATCTACAATAGACTATGTTCCATAATTACAAGGCTACCATCCATTGTAGTAACCAAAATGTCGACAACAGACTACCTTCCATAATGACAAGGCTACCATCCATTGTAGTAACAAAAATCTGGACAACAAACTACCTTCCATAATGACAAGGCTACCATCCATTGGAGTAACAAATATCTCGAAAACAGACTACCTTCCAAAATGACAAGGCTGCCATCCATTAGAGTAACAAAAATCTCAACAACAGACAACCTTCCATAATGACAAGGCTACCATCCATTGGAGTAACAAAAATATGAACAACAGACTACCTTCCATAGTGACAAGGCTACCATCCATTAGAGTGACTAAAATCACAATGATAGACTACCTTCCATAATGACAAGGCTAGCATCCACTAGACTAACAAAAATCTCGACAACAGACTACCTTCCATAATGACAAGGATACATCCATTGGTG
Source organism: Vicia faba (assembly GCA_948472305.1). Lineage (NCBI taxonomy): Eukaryota > Viridiplantae > Streptophyta > Magnoliopsida > Fabales > Fabaceae > Vicia > Vicia faba. The sequence goes on along the minus strand of OX451739.1, from coordinate 555,320,294 downwards.
TAACAAAAATATTGAAAACAGACCACCTTCCATAATGACAAGGCTACCATCTATTAGAATAACAAAAATCTCGACAACAGACTACGTTCCATAATGACAAGGCTACCATCCATTGGAGTAACAAAAACATCGACAACAAAATACGTTCCATAATGACAAGGATACCATCCATTGGAGTTACAAAATTATCAACAACACACTACCATCCATAATGATAATTATACAATCAATTGGAGTAACAAAAATCTCGACAACAAACTACCTTTTATAACGACAAGGCTACCATCCATTGCAGTAACAAAAATCTCGACAAAAAACTTCCTTCCATAATGACAAGGCTACCATCCATTGGAGTAACAAATATATCGAGAACGGACTACCTTCCATAATGATAATGCTATCATCCATTGGAGTAACAAAAATCTCGACAACCGACTACCTTCCATAATGACAAGGCTACCATCCATTTGAGTAACAAAAATATCTACAATAGACTATGTTCCATAATTACAAGGCTACCATCCGTTGTAGTAACCAAAATATCGACAACAGACTACCTTCCATAATGACAAGGCTACCATCCACTGTAGTAACAAAAATCTCGACAATAGACTACCTTCCATAATGACAAGGCTACCATCCATTGGAGTAATAAAAATCTCGAAAACAGACTACCTTCCAAAATGACAAGGCTACCATCCATTGGAGTAACAGAAATCTCAACAACACACAACCTTCCATAATGACAAGTCTACCATCCATTGGAGTAACAAAAATCTCGACAATAGACTACCTTCCATAATGACAAGGATACCATCCATTGGAGTATCAAAAATCTCGACAACCGACTACCTTCCATAATGACAGGTCTACCATCCATTGGAGTAACAAAAATCTCGACAACAGACTACCTTCCATAATGACAAGGCTACCATCCATGGAGTAACAAAAAAATCGACAACAAACTACGTTCCATAATGACAAGGCTATCATCCATTGTAGTAACAAATTATCGACAACAAACTACCATCCATAATGATAATGATAAAATCCATTGCAGTAACAAAAATCTCGACACCAAACTACCTTCTATAACGACAAGGCTACCATCCATTGGAGTAACAAATATATCGAGAACGGACTACCTTCCATAATTCTAATGCTACCATCCATTGGAGTAACAAAAATATCTACAATAGACTATGTTCCATAATTACAAGGCTACCATCCATTATAGTAACCAAAATATCGACAACAGACTACCTTCCATAATGACAAGGCTACCATCCATTGTAGTAACAAAAATCTCGACCACAGACTACCTTCTATAATGACAAGGCTACCATCCATTGGAGTAACAAAAATATGAACAACAAACTACCTTCCATTGTGACAAGGCTACCATCCATTGGAGTGACAGAAATCTCGACAACAAACTACCTTCCATAATGACAAGGCTACCATCAATTGGAATAACAAAAATCTCGACAATAGACTACGTTCCATAATGACAAGGCTACCATCCATTGGAGTAACAAAAACATCGACAATAGACTATGTTCCATAATGACAAGGCTACCATCCATTGGAGTAACAAAATTATCGAGAACAGACTACCATCCTTAATGATAATGATACAATCCATTGGAGTAACAAAAATCTCGACAACAAACTACTTTCTATAAGGACAAGGCTACCATCCATTGGAGTAACAAAAATCTCGACATCAAACTACCTTCCATAATGACTAGGCTACCATCCATTGGAATAACAAAGATATCGAGAATGGACTACCTTCCATAATGATAATACTACCATTCATTGGAGTAAAAAAAATCTCGACAACCGACAACCTACCATAATGACAAGGCTACAATCCATTGGAGTAACAAAAATATGAACAAAACACTACCTTCCATAGTGACAAGGCTACCATCAATTGGAGTGATAGAAATCACAACGACATACTACGTTTCGTAATGACAAGGGAAGCATCCATTGGAGTAACAAAGATCTCAACAACAAACTACCTTTTATAAAGACAAGGCTACCATCCATTGGAGTAAAAAAAATCCCAACAACAGACTACCTTCCATAATGACAAGGATACCATCCATTGGAGTAACAAAAATATTGACAACAGACTACCTTCCATAATGACAAGGCTACCATCCATGGAGTAACAAAAACATCGACAATAGACTATGTTCCATAATGACAAGGCTACCATCCATTAGAGTAAGAAAATTATCGACAACAGACTACCATCCATAATGATAATGATACAATCCATTGGAGTAACAAAAATCTAGACAACAAACTACCTTCCATAATGACTAGGCTACCATCAATTGGAGTAACAAATATATTGAGAATGGATTACATTCCATAATGATAATGCTACCATCCATTGGAGTATCAAAAATCTCGACAACCGACTACCTTCCATAATGACAAGTCTACCATCCATTGGAGTAACAAAAATCTCGACAATAGACTACCTTCCATAATGACAAGGCTACCATCCATTGGAGTAACAAAAATATTGACAAAAGACTACCTTCCATAATGATAAGGCTACCATCCATTGGAATAACAAAAATCTCGACAACAGACTACGTTCCATAATGACAAGGATACCATCCATTGGAGTAAGAAAAACATCGACAACAGACTACGTTCCATAATGACAAGGATACCATCCATTGGAGTAACAAAAACATCGACAACAGACTACGTTCCATAATGACAAGGATACCATCCATTGGAGTAACAAAATTATTGACAACACACTACCATCCATAATGATAATGATACAATCCATTGGAGTAACAAAAATCTCAACAACAAAATACCTTCTATAACGACAAGGCTACCATCCATTGGAGTAACAAAAATCTGGACAACAAACTTCCTACCATAATTACTAGGCTACCATCCATTGGAGTAACAAACATATTGAGAACGAACTACCTTCCATAATGATAATGATACCATCCATTAGAGTAACAAAAATCTCGACAACCGAATACCTTTCATAATTTCCAGGCTACCATCCATTTGAGTAACAAAAATATCTACAATAGACTATGTTCCATAATTACAAGGCTACCATAGATTGTAGTAACCAAAATGTCGACAACAGACTACCTTCCATAATGACAAGGCTACCATCCATTGTAGTAACAAAAATCTGGACAACAGACTACCTTCCATAATGACAAGGCTACCATCCATTGGAGTAACAAAAATCTCGAAAACAGACTACCTTCCAAAATGACAAGGCTACCATCCATTAGAGTAACAAAAATCTCAACAATAGACAACCTTCCATAATGACAAGGCTACCATCCATTGGAGTAACAAAAATATGAACAACAGACTACCTTCCATAGTGACAAGGCTACCATCCATTAGAGTGACTAAAATCAAAATGATAGACTACCTTCCATAATGACAAGGCTAGCGTCCATTGGAGTAACAAAAATCTCGACAACAAACTACCTTCCATAATGACAAGGCTACCATCCATTGAAGTAACAAAAATCTGGATAACAAACTACCTTCAATAATGACAAGGATACCATCCATTGGAGTAACAAAAATATTGACAACATACAACCTTCCTCAATGACAAGGCTACCATCCATTGGAATAACAAATATCTCGACAACAGACTACCTTCCATAATGACAAGGCTTCCATTCATTGGACTAACAAAAACATCGACAACAGACTACTTTCCATAATGACAAGGCTACCATCCATTTGAGTAACAAAATTATCGACAACAGACTACCATCCATAATGATAATGATACAATCCATTGGAGTAACAAAAATCTCGACAACAAACTAGCTTCTATAATGACAAGGCTACCATCCATTGGAGTAAAAAAAATCTCAATAACAAACTACCTTCCATAATGACTAGGCTACCATCCATTGGAGTAACAAAGATATCAAGAACGGACTAACTTCCATAATGATAATGCTACCATCCATTGCCGTAACAAAAATCTTGACAACTGACAACATTCCATAATGACAAGGTTACCATCCATTTGAGTAACAAAAATATCTACAATAGACCATGTTCAATAATTACACGGCTACCATCCATTGTAGTCACCAAAATCTCGACAACAGACTACCTTCCTTAATGACAAGGCTACCATCCATTGTAGTAACAAAAATCTCGACAATAGACTACCTTCCATAATGAGAAGGCTACCATCCATTGGAGTAACAAAAATCTTGAAAATAGACTACCTTCCATAGTGACAAGGCTACCATCTATTGGAGTGACAAAAATCACAACGACATACTACCTTCCATAATGATAATGATATAATCCATTGGAGTAACAAAATTCTCAACAATAGACAACCTTCCATAATGACAAGGCAACCATCCATTGGAGTAACAAAAATCTCGACAACAAACTACCTTCCATAATGATAAGGCAACCATCCATTGGAGTAACAAAAATCTCGACAACAAACTACCTTCCATAATTACAAGGCTACATTCCATTGGAGTAACAAAAATCTCAAAAATAGACTACCTTCCATAATAACAAGGATACCATCCATTTGAGTAAAAAAAATATTGAGAACAGACTACCTTCCATAATGACAAGGCTACCTTCCATTGGAGTAACAAAAATCTCGACAATAGACTACCTTCCATAATGATAAGGCAACCATCAATTGGAGTAACAAAAATGTGAACAATAGACTACCTTACATAGTGACAAGGCTACCATCCATTTGAGTGACAAAAAAAAATCACAACGACATACTACCTTCCATAATGATAATGATATAATCCATTGGAGTAACAAAATTCTCAACAACAGACAACCTTCCATAATGACAAGGCAACCATCCATTGGAGTAACAAAAATCTCGACAACAGACTACCTTCCATAATGACAAGGCTACCATCCATTAGAGTAACAAAAATCTCAAAAACAGACAACCTTCCATAATGACAAGGCAACCATCCATTGGAGTAACAAAAATCTCGACAATAGACTTCCTTCCATAATGATAAGGCTACCATCCATTGGAGTAACAAAAATATGAACAACATACTACCTTCCATAGTGACAAGGCTACCATCCATTGGAGTGACAGAAATCACAACGACATACTACCTTCCATAAATACAAGTCTAGCATCCATTGGAGTAAAAAAAATCTCGACAACAAACTACCTTCTATAATGACACGGCTACCATCCATTGTAGTAACAAAAATATCGAAAACAGACTACCTTCCAAAATGACAAGGCTACCATCCATTAGAGTAACAAAAATCTCAACAACAGACAACCTTCCATAATGACAAGGCTACCATCCATTGGAGTAACAAAAATATGAACAACAGACTACCTTCCATAGTGACAAGGCTACCATCCATTGGAGTTACAGAAATCACAACGACAAACTACCTTCCATGATGACAAGGCTAGCATCCATTGGAGTAACAAAAATATTGACAATAGACTACCTTCCATATTGACAAGGCTACCATCCATTTAAATAACAAAAATCTCGACATCAAACTACCTTCCATAATGACAAGGCTATCATCCATTGGAGTAACAAAAACATCGACAACAGACTACGTTCCATAATGACAAGGCTACCATCCATTGGAGTAACAAAATTATCGACAATAGACTACCATCCATAATGATAATGATACAATCCATTGGAGTAACAAAAATCTCGACAGCAAACTACCTTCTATAACGACAAGGCTACCATCCACTGGAGTAAAAACAATCTCAACAACAAACTACCTTCCATAATGACTACGCTACCATCCATTGGAGTAATAAAGATATCGAGAACGGACTAACTTCCATAATGATAATGCTACCATCCATTGCAGTTACAAAAATCTTGACAACTTACAACCTTCCATAATGACAAGGCTACCATCCATTTGAGTAATAAAAATATCTACAATAGACCATGTTCCATAATTACAAGGCTACCATCCATTGTAGTCACCAAAATCTCGACAATAGACTACCTTCCATAATGACAAGGCTACCATCCATTGTAGTAACAAAAATCTCGACAATAGACTACCTTCAATAATGAGAAGGCTACCATCCATTGGAGTAACAAAAATCTTGAAAATAGAACACCTTCCAAAATGACAAGGCTACCATCCATTAGATTAACAAAAATCTCAACAATAGACAACCTTCCATAATAACAAAGATATCAAGAACGGACTACCTTCCATAATGACAAAGCTACCATCCATTGGAGTAACAAAAATCTCGACAATAGACTACCTTCCATAATGACAAGGCTACAATCCATTGGAGAAACAATAATATGAACAAAAGACTACCTTCCATAGTGACAAGGCTACCATCCATTGGAGTGATAGAAATCACAACAACAGACTAGCTTCCATAATGACAAGGCAAGCTTCCACTAGACTAACAAAGATCTCGACAACAAACTACCTTCCATAATGACAAGGCTACCATCCATTTGAGTAACAAAAATCTCGACAACAGACTACCTTCCATAATGACAAGGATACATCCATTGGAGTAACAAAAATATTGAAAACAGACCACCTTCCATAATGACAAGGCTCCCATCCATTAGAATAACAAAAATCTCAACAACAGACTACGTTCCATAATGACAAGGCTACCATCCATTGGAGTAACAAAAACATCGACAACAGAATACGTTCCATAATGACAAGGATACCATCCATTGGAGTAACAAAATTATCGACAACACACTACCATCCATAACGATAATTATACAATCAATTGGAGTAACAAAAATCTCGACAACAAACTACCTTTTATAACGACAAGGCTACCATCCATTGCAGTAACAAAAATCTCGACAAAAAACTTCCTTCCATAATGACTAGGCTACCATCCATTGGAGTAACAAATATATCGAGAGCGGACTACCTTCCATAATGATAATGCTACCATCCATTGGAGTAACAAAAATATGAACAATAGACTACCTTCCATTGTGACAAGGCTACCATCCATTGGAGTGACATAAATATCGAAAACAGACTACCTTCCATAATGAGAAGGCTACCTTCCATTGGAGTAAATAAAATCTCGACAATAGACTACCTTCCATAATGACAAGGCCACCATCCATTGAAGTAACAAAAATATGAACAACAGACTATGTTCCATAATGACAAGGCTACCATCCATTGGAGTAACAAATATATTAAGAATGGATTACATTCCATAATGATAATGCTACCATCTATTGGAGTATCAAAAATCTCGACAACCGACTACCTTCCATAATGACAAGTCTACCATCCATTGGAGTAACAAAAATCTCGACAATAGACTACCTTCCATAATGACAAGGCTACCATCCATTGGAGTAACAAAAATATTGACAAAAGACTACCTTCCATAATGATAAGGCTACCATCCATCGGAATAACAAAAATCTCGACAACAGACTACGTTCCATAATGACAAGGATACCATCCATTGGAGTAACAAAATTATCGACAACACACTACCATCCATAATGATAATGATACAATCCATTGGAGTAACAAAAATCTCAACAACAAAATACCTTCTATAACGACAAGGCTACCATCCATTAGAGTAACAAAAATCTGGACAACAAACATCCTTCCGTAATGACTAGGCTACCATCCATTGGAGTAACAAACATATTGAGAACGAACTACCTTCCATAATGATAATGATACCATCCATTAGAGTAACAAAAATCTCGACAACCGACTACCTTTCATAATTTCAAGGCTACCATCCATTTGAGTAACAAAAATATCTACAATAGACTATGTTCCATAATTACAAGGATACCATCCATTGTAGTAACCAAAATGTCGACAACAGACTACCTTCCATAATGACAAGGCTACCATCCATTGTAGTAACAAAAATCTGGACAACAGACTACCTTCCATAATGACAAGGCTACCATCCATTGGAGTAACAAATATCTCGAAAACAGACTACCTTCCAAAATGACAAGGCTGCCATCCATTAGAGTAACAAAAATCTCAACAACAGACAACCTTCCATAATGACAAGGCTACCATCCATTGGAGTAACAAAAATATGAACAACAGACTACCTTCCATAGTGACAAGGCTACCATCCATTAGAGTGACTAAAATCACAATGATAGACTACCTTCCATAATGACAAGGCTAGCATCCACTAGACTAACAAAAATCTCGACAACAGACTACCTTCCATAATGACAAGGATACATCCATTGGTGTAACAAAAATATTGAAAACAGACCACCTTCCATAATGACAAGGCTACCATCTATTAGAATAACAAAAATCTCGACAACAGACTACGTTCCATAATGACAAGGCTACCATCCATTGGAGTAACAAAAACATCGACAACAAAATACGTTCCATAATGACAAGGATACCATCCATTGGAGTTACAAAATTATCGACAACACACTACCATCCATAATGATAATTATACAATCAATTGGAGTAACAAAAATCTCGACAACAAACTACCTTTTATAACGACAAGGCTACCATCCATTGCAGTAACAAAAATCTCGACAAAAAACTTCCTTCCATAATGACAAGGCTACCATCCATTGGAGTAACAAATATATCGAGAACGGACTACCTTCCATAATGATAATGCTATCATCCATTGGAGTAACAAAAATCTCGACAACCGACTACCTTCCATAATGACAAGGCTACCATCCATTTGAGTAACAAAAATATCTACAATAGACTATGTTCCATAATTACAAGGCTACCATCCGTTGTAGTAACCAAAATATCGACAACAGACTACCTTCCATAATGACAAGGCTACCATCCACTGTAGTAACAAAAATCTCGACAATAGACTACCTTCCATAATGACAAGGCTACCATCCATTGGAGTAATAAAAATCTCGAAAACGGACTACCTTCCAAAATGACAAGGCTACCATCCATTGGAGTAACAGAAATCTCAACAACACACAACCTTCCATAATGACAAGTCTACCATCCAATGGAGTAACAAAAATCTCGACAATAGACTACCTTCCATAATGACAAGGATACCATCCATTGGAGTATCAAAAATCTCGACAACCGACTACCTTCCATAATGACAGGTCTACCATCCATTGGAGTAACAAAAATCTCGACAACAGACTACCTTCCATAATGACAAGGCTACCATCCATGGAGTAACAAAAAAATCGACAACAAACTACGTTCCATAATGACAAGGCTATCATCCATTGTAGTAACAAATTATCGACAACAAACTACCATCCATAATGATAATGATAAAATCCATTGCAGTAACAAAAATCTCGACACCAAACTACCTTCTATAACGACAAGGCTACCATCCATTGGAGTAACAAATATATCGAGAACGGACTACCTTCCATAATTCTAATGCTACCATCCATTGGAGTAACAAAAATATCTACAATAGACTATGTTCCATAATTACAAGGCTACCATCCATTATAGTAACCAAAATATCGACAACAGACTACCTTCCATAATGACAAGGCTACCATCCATTGTAGTAACAAAAATCTCGACCACAGACTACCTTCTATAATGACAAGGCTACCATCCATTGGAGTAACAAAAATATGAACAACAAACTACCTTCCATTGTGACAAGGCTACCATCCATTGGAGTGACAGAAATCTCGACAACAAACTACCTTCCATAATGACAAGGCTACCATCAATTGGAATAACAAAAATCTCGACAATAGACTACGTTCCATAATGACAAGGCTACCATCCATTGGAGTAACAAAAACATCGACAATAGACTATGTTCCATAATGACAAGGCTACCATCCATTGGAGTAACAAAATTATCGAGAACAGACTACCATCCATAATGATAATGATAAAATCCATTGGAGTAACAAAAATCTCGACAACAAACTACTTTCTATAAGGACAAGGCTACCATCCATTGGAGTAACAAAAATCTCGACATCAAACTACCTTCCATAATGACTAGGCTACCATCCATTGGAATAACAAAGATATCGAGAATGGACTACCTTCCATAATAATAATGCTACCATTCATTGGAGTAACAAAAATCTCGACAACCGACTACCTTCCATAGTGACAAGGCTACCATCCATTGGAGTAACAAAAATCTCGACAATAGACTACCTTCCATAATGACAAGGCTACAATCCATTGGAGTAACAATAATATGAACAAAAGACTACCTTCCATAGTGACAAGGCTACCATCCATTGGAGTGATAGAAATCACAACGACAGACTAGCTTCCATAATGACAGGGCAAGCATCCACTAGACTAACAAAGATCTCGACAACAAACTACCTTCCATAATGACAAGGCTACCATCCATTGGAGTAACAAAAATCTCGACTACAGACTACCTTCCATAATGACAAGGATACATCCATTGGTGTAACAAAAATATTGAAAACAAACCACCTTCCATAATGACAAGGCTACCATCCATTAGAATAACAAAAATCTCGACAACAGACTACGTTCCATAATGACAAGGCTACCATCCATTGGAGTAACAAAAACATCGACAACAAAATACGTTCCATAATGACAAGGATACCATCCATTGGAGTTACAAAATTATCGACAACACACTACCTTCCATAATGATAATTATACAATCAATTGGAGTAACAAAAATCTCGACAACAAACTACATTTTATAACGACAAGGCTACCTTCCATTGCAGTAACAAAAATCTCGACAAAAAACTTCCTTCCATAATGACAAGGCTACCATCCATTGGAGTAACAAATATATCGAGAACGGACTACCTTCCATAATGATAATGCTACCATCCATTGGAGTAACAAAAATCTCGACAACCGACTACCTTCCATAATGACAAGGCTACCATCCATTGGAGTAAAAAAAATATCTACAATAGACTATGTTCCATAATTACAAGGCTACCATCCGTTGTAGTAACCAAAATATCGACAACAGACTACCTTTCATAATGACAAGGCTACCATCCACTGTAGTAACAAAAATCTCGACAATAGACTACCTTCCATAATGACAAGGCTACCATCCATTGGAGTAATAAAAATCTCGAAAACAGACTACCTTCCAAAATGACAAGGCTACCATCCATTGGAGTAACAGAAATCTCAATAACACACAACCTTCCATAATGACAAGTCTACCATCCATTGGAGTAACAAAAATCTCGACAATAGACTACCTTCCATAATGACAAGGATACCATCCATTGGAGTATCAAAAATCTCGACAACCGACTACCTTCCATAATGACAGGTCTACCATCCATTGGAGTAACAAAAATCTCGACAACAGACTAACTTCCATAATGACAAGGCTACCATCCATGGACTAACAAAAAAATCGACAACAAACTACGTTCCATAATGACAAGGCTATCATCCATTGTAGTAACAAATTATCGACAACAAACTACCATCCATAATGATAATGATAAAATCCATTGCAGTAACAAAAATCTCGACACCAAACTACCTTCTATAACGACAAGGCTACCATCCATTGGAGTAACAAATATATCGAGAACGGACTACCTTCCATAATTCTAATGCTACCATCCATTGGAGTAACAAAAATATCTACAATAGACTATGTTCCATAATTACAAGGCTACCATCCATTATAGTAACCAAAATATCGACAACAGACTACCTTCCATAATGACAAGGCTACCATCCATTGTAGTAACAAAAATCTCGACCACAGACTACCTTCTATAATGACAAGGCTACCATCCATTGGAGTAACAAAAATATGAACAACAAACTACCTTCCATTGTGACAAGGCTACCATCCATTGGAGTGACAGAAATCTCGACAACAAACTACCTTCCATAATGACAAGGCTACCATCAATTGGAATAACAAAAATCTCGACAATAGACTACGTTCCATAATGACAAGGCTACCATCCATTTGAGTAACAAAAACATCGACAATAGACTATGTTCCATAATGACAAGGCTACCATCCATTGGAGTAACAAAATTATCGAGAACAGACTACCATCCATAATGATAATGATAAAATCCATTGGAGTAACAAAAATCTCGACAACAAACTACTTTCTATAAGGACAAGGCTACCATCCATTGGAGTAACAAAAATCTCGACATCAAACTACCTTCCATAATGACTAGGCTACCATCCATTGGAATAACAAAGATATCGAGAATGGACTACCTTCCATAATAATAATGCTACCATTCATTGGAGTAACAAAAATCTCGACAACCGACTACCTTCCATAGTGACAAGGCTACCATCCATTGGAGTAACAAAAATCTCGACAATAGACTACCTTCCATAATGACAAGGCTACAATCCATTGGAGTAACAATAATATGAACAAAAGACTACCTTCCATAGTGACAAGGCTACCATCCATTGGAGTGATAGAAATCACAACGACAGACTAGCTTCCATAATGACAGGGCAAGCATCCACTAGACTAACAAAGATCTCGACAACAAACTACCTTCCATAATGACAAGGCTACCATCCATTGGAGTAACAAAAATCTCGACTACAGACTACCTTCCATAATGACAAGGATACATCCATTGGTGTAACAAAAATATTGAAAACAAACCACCTTCCATAATGACAAGGCTACCATCCATTAGAATAACAATAATCTCGACAACAGACTACGTTCCATAATGACAAGGCTACCATCCATTGGAGTAACAAAAACATCGACAACAAAATACGTTCCATAATGACAAGGATACCATCCATTGGAGTTACAAAATTATCGACAACACACTACCATCCATAATGATAATTATACAATCAATTGGAGTAACAAAAATCTCGACAACAAACTACATTTTATAACGACAAGGCTACCTTCCATTGCAGTAACAAAAATCTCGACAAAAAACTTCCTTCCATAATGACAAGGCTACCATCCATTGGAGTAACAAATATATCGAGAACGGACTACCTTCCATAATGATAATGCTACCATCCATTGGAGTAACAAAAATCTCGACAACCGACTACCTTCCATAATGACAAGGCTACCATCCATTGGAGTAAAAAAAATATCTACAATAGACTATGTTCCATAATTACAAGGCTACCATCCGTTGTAGTAACCAAAATATCGACAACAGACTACCTTTCATAATGACAAGGCTACCATCCACTGTAGTAACAAAAATCTCGACAATAGACTACCTTCCATAATGACAAGGCTACCATCCATTGGAGTAATAAAAATCTCGAAAACAGACTACCTTCCAAAATGACAAGGCTACCATCCATTGGAGTAACAGAAATCTCAATAACACACAACCTTCCATAATGACAAGTCTACCATCCATTGGAGTAACAAAAATCTCGACAATAGACTACCTTCCATAATGACAAGGATACCATCCATTGGAGTATCAAAAATCTCGACAACCGACTACCTTCCATAATGACAGGTCTACCATCCATTGGAGTAACAAAAATCTCGACAACAGACTAACTTCCATAATGACAAGGCTACCATCCATGGACTAACAAAAAAATCGACAACAAACTACGTTCCATAATGACAAGGCTATCATCCATTGTAGTAACAAATTATCGACAACAAACTACCATCCATAATGATAATGATACAATCCATTGCAGTAACAAAAATCTCGACAACAAACTACCTTCTATAACGACAAGGCTACCATCCATTGGAGTAACAAATATATCAAGAACGGACTACCTTCCATAATTCTAATGCTACCATCCATTGGAGTAACAAAAATATCTACAATAGACTATGTTCCATAATTACAAGGCTACCATCCATTATAGTAACCAAAATATCGACAACAGACTACCTTCCATAATGACAAGGCTACCATCCATTGTAGTAACAAAAATCTCGACCACAGACTACCTTCTATAATGACAAGGCTACCATCCATTGGAGTAACAAAAATATGAACAACAAACTTCCTTCCATTGTGACAAGGCTACCATCCATTGGAGTGACAGAAATCTCGATAACAAACTACCTTCCATAATGAGAAGGCTACCATCAATTGGAATAAAATAAATCTCGAAAATAGACTAAGTTCCATAATGACAAGGCTACCATCCATTGGAGTAACAAAAACATCGACAATAGACTATGTTCCATAATGACAAGGCTACCATCCATTGGAGTAACAAAATTATCGAGAACAGACTACCATCCATATTGATAATGATACAATCCATTGGAGTAACAAAAATCTCGACAACAAACTACTTTCTATAAGGACAAGGCTACCATCCATTGGAGTAACAAAAATCTCGACATCAAACTACCTTCCATAATGACTAGGCTACCATCCATTGGAATAACAAAGATATCGAGAATGGACTACCTTCCATAATGATAATACTACCATTCATTGGAGTAAAAAAAATCTCGACAACCGACAACCTACCATAATGACAAGGCTACAATCCATTAGAGTAACAAAAATATGAACAAAACACTACCTTCCATAGTGACAAGGCTACCATCAATTGGAGTGATAAAAATCACAACGACAGACTATGTTTCGTAATGACAAGGGAAGCATCCATTGGAGTAACAAAGATCTCAACAACAAACTACCTTCCATAAAGACAAGGCTACCATCCATTGGAGTAAAAAAAATCCCAACAACAGACTACCTTCCATAATGACAAGGATACCATCCATTGGAGTAACAAAAATATTGACAACAGACTACCTTCCATAATGACAAGGCTACCATCCATGGAGTAACAAAAACATCGACAATAGACTATGTTCCATAATGACAAGGCTACCATCCATTGGAGTAAGAAAATTATCGACAACAGACTACCATCCATAATGATAATGATACAATCCATTGGAGTAACAAAAATCTAGACAACAAACTACCTTCCATAATGACTAGGCTACCATCAATTGGAGTAACAAATATATTGAGAATGGATTACATTCCATAATGATAATGCTACCATCCATTGGGGTATCAAAAATCTCGACAACCGACTACCTTCCATAATGACAAGTCTACCATCCATTGGAGTAACAAAAATCTCGACAATAGACTACCTTCCATAATGACAAGGCTACCATCCATTGGAGTAACAAAAATATTGATAAAAGACTACCTTCCATAATGATAAGGCTACCATCCATTGGAATAACAAAAATCTCGACAACAGACTACGTTCCATAATGACAGGGATACCATCCATTGGAGTAACAAAAACATCGACAACAGACTACGTTCCATAATGACAAGGATACCATCCATTGGAGTAACAAAATTATCGACAACACACTACCATCCATAATGATAATGATACAATCCATTGGAGTAACAAAAATCTCAACAACAAAATACCTTCTATAACGACAAGGCTAGCATCCATTGGAGTAACAAAAATCTGGACAACAAACTTCCTTCCATAATGACTAGGCTACCATCCATTGAAGTAACAAAAATCTGGATAACAAACTACCTTCAATAATGACAAGGATACCATCCATTGGTGTAACAAAAATATTGACAACATACAACCTTCCATAATGACAAGGCTACCATCCATTGGAATAACAAAAGTCTCGACAACAGACTACCTTCCATAATGACAAGGCTTCCATCCATTGGACTAACAAAAACATCGACAACAGACTACTTTCCATAATGACAAGGCTACCATCCATTTGAGTAACAAAATTATCGACAACAGACTACCATCCATAATGATAATGATACAATCCATTGGAGTAACAAAAATCTCGACAACAAACTAGCTTCTATAATGACAAGGCTACCATCCATTGGAGTAAAAAAAATCTCAACAACAAACTACCTTCCATAATGACTAGGCTACCATCCATTGGAGTAACAAAGATATCAAGAACGAACTAACTTCCATAATGATAATGCTAGCATCCATTGCAGTAACAAAAATCTTGACAACTGACAACATTCCATAATGACAAGGTTACCATCCATTTGAGTATCAAAAATATCTACAATAGACCATGTTCAATAATTACACGACTACCATCCATTGTAGTCACCAAAATCTCGACAACAGACTACCTTCCTTAATGACAAGGCTACCATCCATTGTAGTAACAAAAATCTCGACAATAGACTACCTTCCATAATGAGAAGGCTACCATCCATTGGAGTAACAAAAATCTTGAAAATAGACTACCTTCCATAGTGACAAGGCCACCATCTATTGGAGTGACAAAAATCACAACGACATACTACCTTCCATAATGATAATGATATAATCCATTGGAGTAACAAAATTCTCAACAATAGACAACCTTCCATAATGACAAGGCAACCATCCATTGGAGTAACAAAAATCTCGACAACAAACTACCTTCCATAATGATAAGGCAACCATCCATTGGAGTAACAAAAATCTCGACAACAAACTACCTTCCATAATTACAAGGCTACATTCCATTGGAGTAACAAAAATCTCAAAAATAGACTACCTTCCATAATAACAAGGATACCATCCATTTGAGTAAAAAAAATATTGACAACAGACTACCTTCCATAATGACAAGGCTACCTTCCATTGGAGTAACAAAAATCTCGACAATAGACTACCTTCCATAATGATAAGGCAACCATCCATTGGAGTAACAAAAATGTGAACAATAGACTACCTTACATAGTGACAAGGCTACCATCCATTTGAGTGACAAAAATCACAACGACATACTACCTTCCATAATGATAATGATATAATCCATTGGAGTAACAAAATTCTCAACAACAGACAACCTTCCATAATGACAAGGCAACCATCCATTGGAGTAACAAAAATCTCGACAACAGACTACCTTCCATAATGACAAGGCTACCATCCATTAGAGTAACAAAAATCTCAAAAACAGACAACCTTCCATAATGACAAGGCAACCATCCATTGGAGTAACAAAAATCTCGACAATAGACTTCCTTCCATAATGATAAGGCTACCATCCATTGGAGTAACAAAAATATGAACAACATACTACCTTCCATAGTGACAAGGCTACCATCCATTGGAGTGACAGAAATCACAACGACATACTACCTTCCATAAATACAAGTCTAGTATCCATTGGAGTAAAAAAAATCTCGACAACAAACTACCTTCTATAATGACACGGCTACCATCCATTGTAGTAACAAAAATATCGAAAACAGACTACCTTCCAAAATGACAAGGCTACCATCCATTAGAGTAACAAAAATCTCAACAACAGACAACCTTCCATAATGACAAGGCTACCATCCATTGGAGTAACAAAAATATGAACAACAGACTACCTTCCATAGTGACAAGGCTACCATCCATTGGAGTTACAGAAATCACAACGACAGACTACCTTCCATAATGTCAAGGCTAGCATCCATTGGAGTAACAAAAATCTGGACAACCGACTACCTTCCATAATGACAAGGATACCATCCATTGGAGTAACAAAAATATTGACAATAGACTACCTTCCATAATGACAAGGCTACCATCCATTTGAATAACAAAAATCTCGACAGCAAACTACCTTCCATAATGACATAGCTATCATCCATTGGAGTAACAAAAACATCGACAACAGACTACGTTCCATAATGACAAGGCTACCATCCATTGGAGTAACAAAATTATCGACAATAGACTACCATCCATAATGATAATGATACAATCCATTGAAGTAACAAAAATCTCGACAGCAAACTACCTTCTATAACGACAAGGCTACCATCCACTGGAGTAAAAACAATCTCAACAACAAACTACCTTCCATAATGACTACGCTACCATCCATTGGAGTAATAAAGATATCGAGAACGGACTAACTTCCATAATGATAATGCTAACATCCATTGCAGTTACAAAAATCTTGACAAATGACAACCTTCCATAATGACAAGGCTACCATCCATTTGAGTAATAAAAATATCTACAATAGACCATGTTCCATAATTACAAGGCTACCATCCATTGTAGTCACCAAAATCTCGACAACAGACTACCTTCCATAATGACAAGGCTACCATCCATTGTAGTAACAAAAATCTCGACAATAGACTACCTTCAATAATGAGAAGGCTACCATCCATTGGAGTAACAAAAATCTTGAAAACAGAACACCTTCCAAAATCACAAGGCTACCATCCATTAGATTAACAAAAATCTCAACAATAGACAACCTTCTATAATGACAAGGCAACCATCCATTGGAGTAACAAAAATCTCGACAATAGACTTCCTTCCATAATGACAAGGCTACCATCCATGGGAGTAACAAAAATATGAACAACAGACTACCTTCCATAGTGACAAGGATACCATCCATTGGAGTAACAAAAATATTGACAATAGACTACCTTCAATAATGACAAGGCTACCATCCATTGGAATAACAAAAATCTCGACAATAGACTACCTTCCATAAAGACAAGGCTATCATCCATTGGAGTAACATAAACATCGACAACAGACTACGTTCCATAATGATAAGGCTACCCTCCATTGGAGTAACAAAATTATCGACAACAGACTACCATACATAATGATAATGATACAATCCATTGGAGTAACAAAAATCTCGACAGCAAACTACCTTCCATAATGACAAGGCTACCATCCACTGGAGTAAAAAAATTCTCAACAACAAACTACCTTCCATAATGACTACGCTACCATCCATTGGAGTAACAAAGATATTGAGAACGAATTAAATTCCATAATGATAATGCTACCATCCATTGCAGTTACAAAAATCTTGACAACTGACAACCTTCCATAATGACAAGGCTACCATCCATTTGAGTAATAAAAATATCCACAATAGACTATGTTCCATAATTACAAGGCTACCATCCATTGTAGTCACCAAAATCTCGACAACAGACTACCTTCCATAATGACAAGGCTACCATCCATTGTAGTAACAAAAATCTCGACAATAGAATACCTTCCATAATGAGAAGGCTACCATCAATTTGAGTAACAAAAATCTCAAAAACAGACTACCTTCCAAATTGACAAGGCTACCATCCATTAGATTAACAAAAATCTCAACAACAGACAACCTTCCATATTGACAAGGCAACCATCCATTGGAGTAACAAAAATCTTGACAATAGACTACCTTCCATAATGACAAGGCAACCATCCATTGGAGCACCAAAAATATGAACAACAGACTACCTTCAATAGTGACAAGGCTACCATCCATTGGAGAGACAGAAATCACAACAACATACTACCTTCCATAATGGTAATGATATAATCCATTGGAGTAACAAAATTCTCAACAACAGACAACCTTCCATAATGACAAGGCAACCATCCATTGGAGTAACAAAAATCTCGACAATAGAATGCCTTCCATAATGACAAGGCTACCTTCCATTGGAGTAACAAAAATCTCGAAAATAGACTACCTTGCATAATGACAAGGATACCATCCATTGGATTAAAAAAATATTGACAACAGACTACCTTCCATAAAGACAAGGCTACCATCCATTAGAGTAACAAAAATATCAAAAACAGACATCCTTCCATAATGACAAGGCAACCATCCATTGGAGTAACAAAAATCTCGACAATAGACTACCTTCCATAATGATAAGGCAACCATCCATTGGAGTAACAAAAATATGAACAACAAACTACCTTCCATAGTGACAAGGCTACCATCCATTGGAGTGACAGAAATCACAACGACATACTACCTTCCATAATGACAAGGCTAGCATCCATTAGAGTAACAAAAATCTCGACAACAAACTACCTTCTATAATGACACAGCTACCATCCATTGAAGTAACAAAATCTCGACAACAGACTACCTTCCATAATGACAAGGATACCATCCATTGGAATAACAAAATTCTCGACAACAGACTACCTTCCATAATGACAAGGCTACCATCCATTGGAATAAATAAATCTCGATAACAGACTACGTTCCATAATGACAAGGCTACCATCCATTGGAGTAAACAAAATCTCCACAAAAAACTACCTTCCATAATGACAAGGCTACCATCCATAATGATAAAGATACAATCCATTGGAGTAACAAAAATCTCGACAGCAAACTACCTTCCATAACGACAAGGCTACCATCCACTGGAGTAAAAAAAATCTCAACAACAAACTACCTTCCATAATGACTATGCTACCTTCCATTGGAGTAACAAAGATATTGAGAACGGACAAACTTCCATAAAGATAATGCTACCATCCATTGCAGTTACAAAAGTCTTAACAACTGACAACCTTCCATAATGACAAGGCTACCATCCATTTGAGTAATAAAAATATCTATAATAGACTATGTTCCATAATTACAAGGCTACCATCCATTGTAGTCACCAGAATCTCGACAACAGACTACCTTCCATAATGACAAGGATACCATCCATTGTAGTAACAAAAATCTCGACAATAGACTACCTTCCATAATGAGAAGGCTACCATCAATTGGAGTAACAAAAATATGAACAAAGACTACCTTCCATAGTGACAAGGCTACCATCCATTGGAATGACAGAAATCACAATGACATACTACCTTCCATAAATACAAGGCTACCATCCATTGGAGTAACAAAAATCTCGACAACAAACTACCTTCTATAATGACACGACTACCATCAATTGATGTAACAAAAATCTCGAAAACAGACTACCTTCCAAAATGACAAGGCTACCATCCATTAGAGTAACAAAAATCTCAAAAACAGACAACCTTCCATAATGACAAGGCTACCATCCATTAGAGTAACAAAAATATGAATAACAAACTACCTTCCATAGTGACAAGGCTACCATCCATTGGAGTTACAGAAATCACAACGACAGACTACCTTCCATAATGACAAGGCTAGCATCCATTGGAGTAACAAAAATCTGGACAACAGACTACCTTCCATAATGACAAGGCTACCATCCATTTGAATAACAAAAATCTCAACAACAAACTACATTTCATAATGACAAGGCTATCATCCATTGGAGTAACAAAAACATCGACAACAGACTACGTTCCTTAATGATAAGGCAACCATCCATTGGAGTAACAAAAATATGAACAACAAACTACTTTCCATAGTGACAAGGCTACCATCCATTGGAGAGACAGAAGTCACAACAACATACTACCTTCCATAATGGTAATGATATAATCCATTGGAGTAACAAAATTCTCAACAACAGATAACCTTCCATAATGACAAGGCAACCATCCATTGGAGTAACAAAAATCTCGACAACAGACTACCTTCCATAATGATAAGGCAACCATCCATTGGACTAACAAAAATGTCGACAACAAACTACCTTCCATAATGACAAGGCTACCTTCCATTGGAGTAACAAAAATCTCGAAAACAGACTACCTTGCATAATGACAAGGATACTATCCATTGGAGTAAAAAAATATTGACAACAGACTACCTTCCATAAAGACAAGGCTACCATCCATTAGAGTAACAAAAATATCAAAAACAGACAACCTTCCATAATGACAAGGCAACCATCCATTGAAGTAACAAAAATCTCGACAATAGACTACCTTCCATAATGATAAGGCAACCATCCATTGGAGTAACAAAAATATGAACAACAGACTACCTTCCATAGTGACAAAGCTACCATCCATTGGAGTGACAGAAATCACAACGACATACTACCTTCCATAATGACAAGGCTAGCATCCATTGGAGTAACAAAAATCTCGACAACAGACTACCTTCCATAATGACAAGAATACCATCCATTGGAGCAAAAAAATTCTCGACAACAGACTACCTTCCATAATGACAAGGCTACCATCCATTGGAATAACAAAATCTCGACAACAGACTATGTTCCATAATGACAAGGCTATCATCCATTGCAGTAAACAAAACATATGAACAACAAACTACCTTCCATAATGACAAGGCTACCATCCAATGGAGTAACAAAATCTCAACAACAAACTACCTTGCATAATGACAAGGCTACCATCCATTGCAGAAACAAAATCTCAAAAACGAAATACCTTCCATAATGACAAGGCTACCATCCCTGGAGTAACAAAATATTAACAATGAACTACCTTCCATAATGACAGGGCTACCATCCATTGGAGTAGCAAAATCTCAAAAACAAACTACCTTCCATAATAACAACGAATCAATCCATTGGAGTAACAAAATCTCAACAACGAACTACCTTCCATTATGAAAAGGCTACCATCATTTGGAGTAACAAAACATCCCCAACGAACTACCTTGCATAATGACAAGGCTACCATCCAATGGAGTAACAAAATCTCAACAATGAACTACCTTCCATAATGACAAGGATACCATCCCTCGGAGTAAAAAAAATCTCGGGAACATACTACCTTCCATAATGAAAAGGATACCATCTATTGGAATAACAAATATCTCATGAACTTACTACCTTCCATAATGACAAGGCTACCATCCATTGGAGTAACAAAAATCTCGAAAAAAGACTACCTTCAAAAATGACAAGGCTACCATCCATTGGAGTAACAAAAATCTCAACAACAGACAACCTTCCATAATGACAAGGATACCATCCATTGGAGTAAAAAAATCTCGACAATAGACTACCTTCCAAAATGACAAGGCTACCATCCATTGGAGTAACAAAATCTCAACAAAGAACTACCTTCCATAATGACAAGGCTACCATTCATTGGATTAAAAAAATCTCAACAACGAACTACCTTCCATAATGACAAGGCTACGATCCAATTGAGTTACAAAATCTCAACAACAAACTACCTTCCATAATGACAAGGCTACCATTCATTAGATTAACAAAATCTCAACAACGAACTACCTTCCATAATGACAAGGCTACCATCCAATGGAGTAACAAAATCTCAACAACGAACTACCTTCCATAATGACAAGGCTACAATCCCTTGGAGTAACAAAATCTCAACAACGAACTACCTTCCATAATGACAAGGATACCATCCATTGGAGTAACAAAAACATCGACAACATACTAGGTTCCATAATGACAAGGATACCATCCATTGGAGTAACAAAATCTCAACAACGAACTACCTTCCATAATGATAAGGATACAATTCATTGGAGTAACAAAATGACAACAACAAACTACCTTCCATAATGACAAGGCTACCATCCATTGGAATAATAAAAATATCGACAACAGACTACGTTCCATAATGACAAGGATACCATCCATTGGAGTAACAAAAACATCGACAACAGACTACGTTCCATAATGACAAGGATAACATCCATTGCAGTAACAAAATTATCGACAACACACTACCATCTATAATGATAATGATACGATCCATTGGAGTAACAAAAATCTCGACAACAAACTACCTTCTATAACGACAAGGCTACCATCCATTGGAGTAACAAAAATCTCGATAACAAACTTCCTTCCATAATGACTAGGCTACCATCCATTGGAGTAACAAATATATCGAGAACGGACTACCTTCCATAATGACAAGGCTACCATCCATTTGAGTAACAAAAATCTCAACAACAGACAACCTTCCATAATGACTAGGATACCATCTATTGTAATAGACTACCTTCCATAATGACAAGGCTACCATCCATTGTAGTAACAAAAATCTGGACAACAGACGACCTTCCATAATGACAAGGCTACCATCCATTGGAGTAACAAATATCACGAAAACAGACTACCTTCCAAAATGACAAGGCTACCATCCATTAGAGTAACAAAAATCTCAACAACACACAACCTTCCATAATGACAAGGGTACTATCCATTGAAGTAACAAAAATATGAACAACAGACTACCTTCCATAGTGACAAGGCTAGCATCCATTGGAGTGACTGAAATCACAACGACAGACTACCTTCCATAATGACAAGGCTAGCATCCATTGGAGTAGCAAAAATCTCGACAACAAACTACCTTCCATAATGATAAGGCTACCATCCATTGAAGTAACAAAAATCTGGACAACAGACTACCTTCAATAATGACAAGGATACCATCCATTGGAGTAACAAAAATATTGACAACATACTACCTTCCATAATGACAAGGCTACCATCCATTGGAGTAACAAAAATCTCGACAACAGACTACCTTCCATAATGACAAGGCTACCAACCATTGGAGTAACAAAAACATTGACAACAGACTACGTTCCATAATGACAAGGCTACCATCCATTGGAGTAACAAAATTATCGACAACAGACTACCGTCCATAATGATAATGATACAATCCATCGGAGTAACAAAAATCTCGACAGCAAACCACCTTCTATAACGACAAGGCCACCATCCATTGGAGTAAAAAAAGTCTCAACAACAAACTACCTTCCATAATGACTAGGCTACCATCCATTGGAGTAACAAAGATATCGAGAACGGACTAACTTCCATAATGATAATGCTACCATCCATTGCAGTAACAAAAATCTTGACAACTGATAACCTTCCATAATGACAAGGCTACCATCCATTGTAGGAACAAAAATCTCGACAATAGACTACCTTCCATAATGAGAAGGCTACCATCCATTAGAGTAACAAAAATCTCGAAAACAGACAACCTTCCAAAATGACAAGGCTACCATCCATTAGATTAACAAAAATCTCTAAAACAAACAACCTTCCATAATGACAAGGCTACCATCCATTAGAGTTGCAAAAATCACAACAACATACTACCTTCCATAATTAAAATTATATAATCCATTGGAGTAACAAAATTCTCAACAACAGACAACCTTCCATAATGACAAGGCAACCATCCATTGGAGTAACAAAAATCTCGAAAACAGACTACCTTCCATAATGATAAGGCAACCATCCATTGGATTAACAAAAATCTCGACAACAAACTACCTTCCATAATGACAAGGCTACCTTCCATTGGAGTAACAAAAATCTCGAAAACAGACTACCTTTCATAATGACAAGGATACCATCCATTGGAGTAAAAAAAATATTGACAACAGACTACCTTCCATAAAGACAAGGCTACCATCCATTAGAGTAACAAAAATCTAAAAAATAGACAACCTTCATAATGACAAGGCAACCATCCATTGGAGTAACAAAAATCTCGACAATAGACTACCTTCCATAATGATAAGGCAACCATCCATTGGAGTAACAAAAATATGAACAACAGACTACTTTCCATAGTGACAAGGCTACCATCCATTGGAGTGACAAAAATCACAACGACATACTACCTTCCATAATGACAAGGCTAGCATCCATTGAAGTAACAAAAATCTCGACAACAGACTACCTTCTATAATGACACGGCTACCATCCATTGAAGTAACAAAATCTCGACAACAGACTACCTTCCATAATGACAAGGATACCATCCATTGGAGTAACAATATTCCCGATAATAGACTACCTTCCATAATAACAAGGCTACCATCCATTGGAATAACAAAATCTCGACAACAGACTACGTTCCATAATGACAAGGCTACCATCCATTGGAGTAACAAAATCTCAACAAAAAACTACCTTCCATAATGACAAGGCTACCATCCAATGGAGTAACAAAATCTCAACAACAAACTACCTTCCATAATTACAAGGCTACCATCCATTGCAGAAACAAAATCTCAAAAACGAACTACCTTCCATAATGACAAGGCTACCGTCCCTTGGAGTAACAAAATATTAACATTGAACTACCTTCCATAATGACAGGGCTACCATCCATTGGAGTAGCAAAATCTCAAACAAACTACCTTCCATAATAACAACGATACAATCCATTGGAGTAACAAAATCTCAACAACGAACTACCTTCCATAATGAAAAGGCTACCATCATTTGGAGTAACAAAATATCCACAACGAACTACCTTGCATAATGACAAGGCTACCATCCAATGGAGTAACAAAATCTCAACAACGAACTACCTTCCATAATGACAAGGATACCATCCCTTGGAGTAAAAAAAATATCGGCAACATACTACCTTCCATAATGAAAAGGATACCATCTAATGGAATAACAAAAATCTCTTGACCTGACTACCTTCCATAATGACAAGGCTACCATCCATTGGAGTAACAAAAATCTCAAAAAAAGACTACCTTCGAAAATGACAAGGCTACCATCCATTAGAGTAACAAAAATCTCAACAACATACAACCTTCCATAATGACATGGATACCATCCATTGGAGTAAAAAAAATCTCGACAATAGACTACCTTCCAAATGACAAGGCTACCATCCATTGGAGTAACAAAATCTCAACAAGAAACTACCTTTCATAATGACAAGGCTACCATTCATTGGATTAAAAAAATATCAACAACGAACTACCTTCCATAATGACAAGGCTACCATCCAATGGAGTAACAAAATTTAAACAACAAACTACCTTCCATAATGACAAGGCTACCATTCATTGGATTAAAAAAATCTCAACAACGAACTACCTTCCATAAGACAAGGCTACCAACCAATGGAGTAACAAAATCTCAACAACGAACTACCTTCCAAAATGACAAGGCTACCATCCATTGGAGTATCAAAATATCAACAACGAACTACCTTCCATAATGACAAGGCTACCATCAAATGGAGTAACAAAATCTCAACAACGAACTACCTTCCATAATGACAAGGCTACCATCCATTGGAGTAACAAAATCTCAACAACAAACTACCTTCCAAAATGACAAGGCTACCATCCCTTGGAGTAACAAAATCTCAACAACGAACTACCTTCCATAATGACAAGGATACAATTTATTGGAGTAACAAAATAACAACAACTAACTACCTTCCATAATGACAAGGCTACCATCCATTAGAGTAACAACGAACTACATTCCATAATGACAAGGCTACCATCCATTGGAGTATCAAAATCTCAACAAAAAAGCTACCTTCCATAATGACAAGGCTACCATCCAATGGAGTAACAAAATCTCAACAATGAATTACCTTCCATATTGACAAGGCTACCATCCCTGGGAGTAACAAAATATTAACAATGAACTGCCTTCCATAATGACAGTGCTACCATCCATTGGAGTAACAAAATCTCAAAAACAAACTACCTTCCATAATGACAACGATACAATCCATTGGAGTAACAAAATCTCAACAACGAACTACCTTCCATAATGAAAAGGCTACCATCATTTGTAGTAACTAAATATCCACAACGAACTACCTTGCATAATGACAAGGCTACCATCCATTGGAGTAACAAAAACCACGACAACAGACTACCTTCCATAATAAAAAGGATACCATCCCTTGGAGTAATAAAAATCTCGACAACAGACTACCTTCCATAATGACAAAGCTATCATCCATTGGAGTAACAAAAATCTAGACAACAGACTACCTTCTATAATGACAAGGATACCATCCCTTGGAGTAACAAAAATCTCGACAACAGACTACCTTCCATAATGACAAAGCTATCATCCATTGGAGTAACAAAAATCTAGACAACAGACTACATTCTATAATGACAAGGCTACCATCCATTGTAGTAACAAAAATCTCGAAAAAAGACTACCTTCCATAATAACAAGGCTACCATCCATTGGAGTAACAAAAATATCCACAAGAGACAACCTTCCTTAATGACAAGGCTATCATCCATTGGAGTAACAAAAATCCCAATACCAGACTACCTTCCATAATGACAAGGCTACCATCCATTGGAATAACAAAAATATCGACAACACACTACCTTCCATAATGACAAGGCTACCATCCAATGGAGAAACAAAATCTCAACAACCAACTACCTTCCATAATGACAAGGTTACCATTCATTGGATTAACAAAATCTCAACAACGAACTACCTTCCATAATGACAACGCTACCATCCAATGGAGTAACAAAAACTCAACAACGAACTACCTTCCATAATGACAAGGCAACCATCCATTGGAGTAACAAAAACCACGACAACAAACTACCTTCCATAATAACAAGGCTAACATCAATTGGAATAACAAAAATCTAGACAATAGACCACCTTCCATAATGACAAGGCTACCATCCATTGGAGTAACAAAGATATCGACAACGGAATACCTTTCATAATGACAAGGATACCATCCATTGGAATAAAAAAAATATCGACAATAGACTACCTTCCATAATGACAAGGAGACCATCCACTGGAGTAACAAAAATCTCAACAATAGACTACCTTCCATAATGACTAGACTTCCATCCATTGGAGTAACAAAGATATCGACAACAGACTACCTTCCATAATGACCAGGATACCATCGATTGGAGTAACAAATATATCGACAACGGAATACCTTTCAAAATGACAAGGATACCATCCATTGGAATAAAAAAAAATATCGACAATAGACTACCTTCAATAATGACAAGGCTACCATCCAATGGAGTAACAAAAATCTTGATAACAGACTACCTTCCATAATGATAAGTCTACCATCCATTGGAGTAACAAAAATTTGAACAGCAGCCTGCCGTCCATAATTACAAGGCTACCATCCATTAGAATATCAAAAATCTGGACAACAAAGTACCTTCCAGAATGACAAGGCTACCATCCATTGGAGTAACAAAAATATCTACAAGAGACTATCTTCCATAATGACAAAGCTACCATCCATTCTAGTAACAAAAATCTCGACAACAAACTATCTCCCATAATGACAAGGCTACCATCCATTGGAGTAACAAAAATCACGACAACAGACTACCTTCCATAATAACAAGGCTAACATCCATTGGAGTAACAAAAATCTAGACAACATACTACCTTCCATAATGACCAGGATACCATCGATTGGAGTAACAAAGATATCGACAACGGAATACCTTTCATAATGACAAGGATACCATCCATTGGAATAACAAAAATATCGAACATAGAATACCTTCCATGATGACAAGGATACCATCCATTAGAGTAACAAAAATCTCGACAACAGCCTACCTTCCATAAGGACTAGGCTTCCATCCATTGGAGTAACAAAGATATCGCAAATAGACTACCTTCCATGACGATAAGGCTACAATACAATGTAGTAACAAAAATCTCGACAATAGGCTACCTTCCATAATGACAAGGCTACCATCCATTATAGTAACAAAAATCTCAACAATAGACTTCCTTCCATAATTACAATGCTACCATCCATTAGAGTAACAAAAATTTCGACAACAGACTACCTTCCATAATGACAAGGCTACCATCCAATGGAATAACAAAAATATCGACAACACACTACCTTCCATAATGACAAGGCTACCATCCATTGGAGTAACAAATATCTCGACAACAGATAACCATCCATAATGACAAGGCTACCATCCATTGGAGTAACAAAAATCTCGACAACAGACTAGCTTCCATAATGATAAGTCTACCATCCATTGGAGTAACGGAAATTTGAACAACAGACTCTCCTCCTTAATGGAAACGCTACCATCCATTGGAGTAAAATAAATCACAACGACAACCTACCTTCCATAATGACAAGGCTACCATCCATTAGAGTAACAAAAATCTGGACAATAGACTACCTTCCATAATGACAAGGCTACCATCCATTTGAGTAACAAAAATATCAACAAGAGACTAGCTTCCATAATGACAAGGCTACCATCCACTGGAGTAACAAAAATCTCGACAACAGACTACCTTCCATAATGACAAGGCTACCATCGATTGGAGTAAAAAAAATCTCGAAAATAGACTACCTTCCATAATGACAAGGCTATCATCCAATGGAGTAACAAAAATCTCGACAACAGACTACCTTCCATAATGACAATGCTATCATCCATTTTAGTAAACAAAATCTGAACAACAAACTACCTTTAATAATGACAAGACTACCAACCATTGGAGTGACAAAAATCACAACGACAAACTACCTTCCATAATGCAAGGCTACCATCCATTGGAATAACAAAGATATCGACAACGGATTACCTTTCGTAATGACAAGGATACCATCCATTGGAATAACAAAAATCTTGACAACAGACTACCTTCCATAATGACAAGGATATCATCCAATGGAGTAACAAAATCTCAACAACGAACTACCTCCCATAATGACAAGGCTACCATCCATTGGAGTAACAAAAACCACGACAACAGACTACCTTCCTTAATAAAAAGGCTAACATCCATTGGAGTAACAGAAATCTAGACAATAGACTACCTTCCATAATGACCAGGATACCATCGGTTGGAGTAACAAAGATATCAACAACAGAATACCTTTCATAATGACAAGGATACCATCCATTGGAATAAAAAAAAATATTGAAAATATACTACCATCCATAATGACAAGGATACCATCCATTAGAGTAACAAAAATCTCGACAACAAACTACCTTCCATAATAACAAGGCTAACATCCATTGGAGTAAAAAAAATCTAGACAATAGAATACCTTCCATAATGACCAGTATACCATCGATTGGAGTAACAAAGATATCGACACCGGAAAACCTTTCATAATGACAAGGATACCATCCATTGGAATAAAAAAAATATCGACAATAGACTACCTTCCATAATGACAAGGATACCATCCAATGCAGTAACAAAAATCTCGACAACAGACTACCTTCCATAATGACTAGGCTTCCATCCATTGGAGTAACAAAAATATCGACAACACACTACCTTCCATAATCACAAGGCTACCATCCAATGGAGTAACAAAAATCTCGACAACAGACTACCTTCCATAATGATAAGTCTACCATCCATTTGAGTAACAAAAATTTGAACAACAGACTGTCGTCCATAATTACAAGGCTACCATCCATTAGAGTAACAAAAATCTAGACAACAAACTACCTTCCATAATTACAAGGCTACCATCCATTGGAGTAACAAAAATATCAACAAGAGACTAGCTTCCATAATGACAAGGCTACCATCCATTGGAGTAACAAAAATCTCA
Source organism: Vicia faba (assembly GCA_948472305.1). Taxonomy (NCBI): domain Eukaryota; kingdom Viridiplantae; phylum Streptophyta; class Magnoliopsida; order Fabales; family Fabaceae; genus Vicia; species Vicia faba. The sequence continues at coordinate 555,289,225 of OX451739.1, read as the reverse complement.
ACAAAAGACTACCTTCCATAATGACAAAGCTACCATCCATTTTAGTAACAAAAATCTCGACAACAAACTTACTCCCATAATGACAAGGCTACCATCCATTGGAGTAACAAAAATCACGACAACAGACTACCTTGCATAATAACAAGGCTAACATCCATTGGAGGAACAAAAAACTAGACAACAGACTACCTTCCATAATGACCAATATACCATCGATTGGAGTAACAAATATATCAACAACGGAATACCTTTCATAATGACAAGGATACCATCCATTGGAATAACAAAAATATCGACAATAGACTACCTTCCATAATGACAAGGATACCATCCATTAGAGTAACAAAAATCTCGACAACAGACTACCTTCCATAATAACAAGGCTAACATCCATTGGAGTAACAAAAATCTAGACAATAGACTACCTTCCATAATGACCAGGATACCATCGATTGGAGTAACAAAGATATCGATAACGGAATACCGTTCATAATGACAAGGATACCATCCATTGGAATAAAAAATATCGACAATAGACTACCTTCCATAATGACAAGGATACCATCCATTGGAGTAACAAAAATCTCGACAACAGACTACCTTCCATAATGACTAGGCTTCCATCCATTGGAGTAACAAAGATATCGACAACAGACTACCTTCAATGACGACAAGGCTACAATACAGTTTAGTAACAAAAATCTCGACAATAGACTACCTTCCATAATGACAAGGCCACCATCCATTATAGTAACAAAAATCTCAACAATAGACTTCCTTCCATAATTACAAGGCTACCATCCATTGGAGTAATAAAAATCTCGACAACAAACTACCTTCCATAATGACTAGGCTTCCATCCATTGGAATAACAAAAATATCGACAACACACTACCTTCCATAATGACAAGGCTACCATCCAAGGAGTAACAAAAATCTCGACAACAGATTACCTTCCATAATGATAAGTCTACCATCAATTTGAGTAACAAAAATTTGAACAACAGACTGTCGTCCATAATTACAAGGCTACCATCCATTAGAGTAACAAAAATCTAGACAATAAACTACCTTCCATAATTACAAGGCTACCATCCATTGGAGTAACAAAAATATCAACAACAGACTAGCTTCCATAATGACAAGGCTACCATCCATTGGAGTAACAAAAATCTCGAAAAAAGACTCTCTTCCATAATTACAAAGCTACCATCCATTTTAGTAACAAAAATCTCGACAACAAACTTACTCCCATAATGACAAGGCTACCATCCATTGGAGTAACAAAAATCACGACAACAGACTACCTTCCATAATAACAACGCTAACATCCATTGGAGTAGCAAAAATCTAGACAACATACTACCTTCCATAATGACCAAGATACCATCGATTGGAGTAACAAAGATATCTACAACGGAATACCTTTCATAATGACAAGGATACCATCCATTGAATAACAAAAATATCGACAATAGACTACCTTCCATAATGACAAGGATATCATCCATTGGAGTAACAAAAATCTCGACAACAACCTACCTTCCATAATGAATAGGCTTCCATCCATTGGAGTAACAAAGATATCGCAAATAGACTGCCTTCCATGACGACAAGGCTACAATAAAATGTAGTAACAAAAAACTCGACAATAGACTACCATCCATAATGACAAGGTTACCATCCATTATAGTAACAAAAATATCAACAATAGACTTCCTTCCATAATTACAAGGCTACCATCCATTGGAGTAACAAAAATATCGACAACAGACTACCTTCCATAATGACAAGCCTACCATCCATTGGAATAACAAAAATATCGACAACACACTACCTTCCATAATGACAAGGCTATCATCCATTGGAGTAACAAATATCTCGACAATAGACAACCTTCCATAATGACATGGCTACCATCCATTGGAGTATCAAAAATCTCGACAACAGACTAGCTTCCATAATGATAAGTCAACTATCTATTGGAGTAACAAAAATTTGAACAACAGACTCTCGTCCTTAATGGAAACGCTACCATCCATTGGAGTAAAATAAATCACAACGATAGACTACCTTCCATAATGACAAGGCTACCATCCATTTGCAATAACAAAAATCTCGACAACATACTACCTTCCATAATTACAAGGCTACCATCCATTGGAGTAGCAAAAATCTAGACAACAGACTACCTTCCATAATGACCAAGATACCATCGATTGGAGTAACAAAGATATCGACAACGGAATACTTTTCATAATGACAAGGATACCATCCATGGAATAACAAAAATAATGACAATAAACTACCTTCCTTAATGACAAGGATATCATCCATTGGAGTAACAAAAATCTCGACAACAACCTACCTTCCATAATGACTAGGCTTCCATCCATTGGAGTAACAAAGATATCGGAAATAGACTACCTTCCATGACGACAAGGATACAATACAATGTAGTAACAAAAATGTCGACAATAGACTACCATCCATAATGACAAGGTTACCATCCATTATAGTAACAAAAATCTCAACAATAGACTTCCTTCCATAATTACAAGGCTACCATCCATTGGAGTAACAAAAATCTCGACAACAGACTACCTTCCATAATGACAAGGCTACCATCCATTGGAATAACAAAAATATCGACAACACACTACCTTCCATAATGACAAGGCTACCATCCATTGGAGTAACAAATATCTCGACAACAGACAACCTTCCATAATGACAAGGCTACCATCCATTGGAGTAACGAAAATCTTGACAACAGACTTGCTTCCATAATGATAAGTCAACCATCCATTGGAGTAACAAAAATTTGAACAACAAACTCTCGTCCTTAATGGAAACGCTACCATCCATTGGAGTAAAATAAATCACAACGACAGACTACCTTCCATAATGACAAGGCTACCATCCATTTGCAGTAACAAAAATCTCGACAACAGACTACCTTCCATAATTACAAGGCTATCATCCATTAGAGTAACAAAAATCTGGACAATAGACTACGTTCTATACTGACAAGGCTACCATCCATTGGAGTAACAAAAATATCAACAAGAGACTAGCTTCCATAATGACAAGGATACCATCCACTGGAGTAACAAAAAACTCGACAACAGACTACCTTCCATAATGACAAGGCTACCATCTATTGGAGTAACAAAAATCTCGAAAACAGACTACCTTCCATAATGACAAGGCTATCATCTAATGGAGTAACAAAAATCTCGACAATAGACTACCTTCCATAATGACAATGCTATCATACATTGTAGTAAACAAAATCTGAACAACAAACTACCTTCCATAATGACAAGGCTACCATCCATTGGAGTGACAAAAATCTCAACGACAGACTACCTTCCATAATGAAAGGCTACCATCAATTGGAGTGACAAATATCAAGACAACAGACTACCTTCCATAATGACAAGGCTACCATCCATTGGAGTAACAAAAATATCAACAACAGACTACCTTCCATAATGACAAGGCTACCATCCATTGGAATAACAAAAATATCGACAACACACTACCTTCCATAATGACAAGGCTACCATCCATTGGAGTAACAAATATCTCGACAACAGACAACCTTCCATAATGACAAGGCTACCATCCTTTGGAGTATCAAAAATCTCGACAACAGACTAGCTTCCATAATGATAAGTCAACCATCCATTGGAGTAACAAAAATTTGAACAACAGACTCTCGTCCTTAATGGAAACGCTACCATCCATTGGAGTAAAATAAATCACAACGATAGACTACCTTCCATAATGACAAGGCTACCATCCATTTGCAATAACAAAAATCTCGACAACAAACTACCTTCCATAATTACAAGGCTACCATCCATTGGAGTAGCAAAAATCTAGACAACAAACTACCTTCCATAATGACAAGGATAACATCCATTGGAGTAACAAAAATCTCGACAACATACTACCTTCCATAATGTCTAGGCTTCCATCCATTGGAGTAACATAGATATCGACAACAAATTACCTTCCATGACGACAAGGCTACAATAAATTGTAGTAACAAAAATCTCGACAACAGACTACCTTCCATAATGACAAGGCTACCATCCATTGGAGTAACAAAAATCTCGACAATAGACTACCTTCCATAATGACAAGGCTTCCATCCAATGGAGTAATAAAAATATCGAAAATACACTATCTTCCATAATGACAAGGCTACCATCCATTGGAGTAACAAAAATCTCGACAACATACTACCTTCGATAATGACAAGGCTGCAATCCATTGTAGTAACAAAGATATCGACAACATACTACCTTCCATAATGACAACGATACCATCCATTGGAGTGACAAATATCTCGAAAACAAACTAACTTCCATAATGACAAGGCTACCATACATTGGAGTAACAAAAATCACGACAAGAGACTACCTTTCATAATGACAAGGCTAACATCCATTGGAGTAACAAAAATATAGATAATAGACTACCTTCCATAATGACAAGGCTACCATCCGATGTAGTAACAAAGATATCGATAACATACTACCTTCCATAATTACAAGGCTTCCATCCAATGGAGTAATAAAAATATCGAAAATAGACTATTTTCCATAATGACAAGGCTTCCATCCATTGGAGTAACAAAAATCTCGACAACAGACTACCTTCCATAATGACAACGCTAACATTTGTTGTAGTAACAAAGATATCGATAACATACAACCTTCCATAATGACAAGGCTTCCATACAATGGAGTAATAAAAATATCGACAATAGGGTATCTTCCATAATGACAAGGCTACCATCCATGGGAGTAACAAAAATCTCGAAAACAGACTACCTTCCATAATGACAAGGCTACCATCCATTGGAGTAACAAATATCTCGACAATAGACTACCTTCCATAATTACAAGGCATACCATCCATGTGAGTACCAAAAATATCGACAACAGACTACCTTCCATTATGACCAGGATACCATCGATTGGAGTAACAAAGATATCGACAATGGACTACCTTTCATAATGACAAGGATACCATCCATTGGAATAACAAAAATATCGACAACAGACTACCTTCCATAATGACAAGGATACCATCCATTGGAGTAACAAAAATCTCGACAACATACTGCCTTCCATAATGTCTAGGCTTCCATCTATTGGAGTAACATAGATATCGACAACAAACTACCTTCCATGACGACAGGGCTACAATAAATTGTAGTAACAAAAATCTCGACAACAGACTACCTTCCATAATGACAAGGCTACCATCCATTGGAGTAACAAAAATATCGACAACAGACTACCTTCCATAATTACAAGGCTTCCATCCAATGGAGTAATAAAAATATCGACAATAGACTATCTTCCATAATGACAAGGCTACCATTTATTGGAGTAACAAAAATCTCGACAACAGACTACCTTCCATAATGCCAAGGCTACCATACATTGGAGTAACAAAAATCACAACAACAGACTACCTTCCATAATGACAAGGTTAACATCCATTGGAGTAACAAAAATCTAGATAACAAACTACCTTCCATAATGACAAGGCTACCATCCATTGGAGTAACAAAAATCTAGACAACAGACTACCTTCCATTATGACCAGAATACCATGGATTGGAGTAACAAAGATATCGACAATGGATTACCTTTCATAATGACAAGGATACCATCCATTGGAATAACAAAAATATCGACAATAGACTACCTTCCATAATGACAAGGATACCATCCATTGGAGTAATAAAATTCTCGACAACAGACTACTTTCCATAATGTCTAGGCTTCCATCCATTGGAGTAACAAAGATATCGATAACAAACTACCTTCCATGACGACAAGGCTACAATAAATTGTAGTAACAAAAATCTCGACAACAGACTACCTTCCATAATAACAAGGCTACTATCCATTGAAGTAACAAAAATCTCGACAACAGACTACCTTCCATAATGACAAGGCTACCATCCATTGGAGTAACAAAGATCTCGAAAACAGACTACCTTCCATAATGACAAGGCTACCATCCATTGGAGTAACAAATACCTCGACAATAGACTACCTTCCATAATGACAAGGCATACCATCCATTTGAGTACCAAAAATCTCGACAACAGACTACCTTCCATTATGACCAGGATACCATTGATTGGAGTAACAAAGATATCGACAATGGACTACCTTTCATAATGACAAGGATACCATCCATTGGAATAACAAAAATATCGACAACAGACTACCTTCCATAATGACAAGGATAACATCCATTGGAGTAACAAAAATCTCGACAACATACTACCTTCCATAATGTCTAGGCTTCCATCCATTGGAGTAACATAGATATCGACAACAAATTACCTTCCATGACGACAAGGCTACAATAAATTGTAGTAACAAAAATCTCGACAACAGACTACCTTCCATAATGACAAGGCTACCATCCATTGGAGTAACAAAAATCTCGACAACAGACTACCTTCCATAATGACAAGGCTTCCATCCAATGGAGTAATAAAAATATCGAAAATACACTATCTTCCATAATGACAAGGCTACCATCCATTGGAGTAACAAAAATCTCGACAACATACTACCTTCGATAATGACAAGGCTACAATCCATTGTAGTAACAAAGATATCGACAACATACTACCTTCCATAATGACAACGATACCATCCATTGGAATAACAAAAATCTCGACAACAGACTACCTTCCATAATGACAAGGCTACCATCCATTGTAGTAACAAAGATATTGACAACATACAACCTTCAATAATGACAAGGGTTCCATCCAATGGAGTAATAAAAATATGGACAATAGACTATCTTCCATAATGACAAGGCTACCATCCATTGGAGTAACAAAAATCTCGACAACAGACTACCTTCCATAATGACAAGGCTACCATACATTGGAGTAACAAAAATCACAACAACAGACTACCTTCCATAATGACAAGGCTAACATCCATTGGAGTAACAAAAATCTAGATAACAAACTACCTTCCATAATGACAAGGCTACCATCCATTGGAGTAACAAAAATCCCGACAATAGACTACCTTCCACAATAACAAGGCTAACATCCATTAGAGTAACAAAAATCTAGACAACAGACTACCTTCCATTATGACCAGGATACCATGGATTGGAGTAACAAAGATATCGACAATAGACTACCTTCCATAATGACAAGGATACCATCCATTGGAGTAATAAAATTCTCGACAACAGACTACTTTCCATAATGTCTAGGCTTGTATCCATTGGAGTAACAAAGATATCGATAACAAACTACCTTCCATGACGACAAGGCTACAATAAATTGTAGTAACAAAAATCTCGACAACAGACAACCTTCCATAATGACAAGGCTTCCATACAATGGAGTAAAAAAAATATCGACAATAGAGTATCTTCAATAATGACAAGGCTACCATCCATTGGAGTAACAAAAATCTCGACAACATACTACCTTCCATAATGTCTAGGCTTCCATCCATTGGAGTAACATAGATATCGACAACAAATTACCTTCCATGACGACAAGGCTACAATAAATTGTAGTAACAAAAATCTCGACAACAGACTACCTTCCATAATGACAAGGCTACCATCCATTGGAGTAACAAAAATCTCGACAATAGACTACCTTCCATAATGACAAGGCTTCCATCCAATGGAGTAATAAAAATATCGAAAATACACTATCTTCCATAACTACAAGGCTACCATCCATTGGAGTAACAAAAATCTCGACAACATACTACCTTCGATAATGACAAGGCTGCAATCCATTGTAGTAACAAAGATATCGACAACATACTACCTTCCATAATGACAACGATACCATCCATTGGAGTGACAAATATCTCGAAAACAAACTAACTTCCATAATGACAAGGCTACCATACATTGGAGTAACAAAAATCACGACAAGAGACTACCTTTCATAATGACAAGGCTAACATCCATTGGAGTAACAAAAATATAGATAATAGACTACCTTCCATAATGACAAGGCTACCATCCGATGTAGTAACAAAGATATCGATAACATACTACCTTCCATAATTACAAGGCTTCCATCCAATGGAGTAATAAAAATATCGAAAATAGACTATTTTCCATAATGACAAGGCTTCCATCCATTGGAGTAACAAAAATCTCGACAACAGACTACCTTCCATAATGACAACGCTAACATTTGTTGTAGTAACAAAGATATCGATAACATACAACCTTCCATAATGACAAGGCTTCCATACAATGGAGTAATAAAAATATCGACAATAGGGTATCTTCCATAATGACAAGGCTACCATCCATTGGAGTAACAAAAATCTCGAAAACAGACTACCTTCCATAATGACAAGGCTACCATCCATTGGAGTAACAAATATCTCGACAATAGACTACCTTCCATAATTACAAGGCATACCATCCATGTGAGTACCAAAAATATCGACAACAGACTACCTTCCATTATGACCAGGATACCATCGATTGGAGTAACAAAGATATCGACAATGGACTACCTTTCATAATGACAAGGATACCATCCATTGGAATAACAAAAATATCGACAACAGACTACCTTCCATAATGACAAGGATACCATCCATTGGAGTAACAAAAATCTCGACAACATACTGCCTTCCATAATGTCTAGGCTTCCATCTATTGGAGTAACATAGATATCGACAACAAACTACCTTCCATGACGACAGGGCTACAATAAATTGTAGTAACAAAAATCTCGACAACAGACTACCTTCCATAATGACAAGGCTACCATCCATTGGAGTAACAAAAATATCGACAACAGACTACCTTCCATAATTACAAGGCTTCCATCCAATGGAGTAATAAAAATATCGACAATAGACTATCTTCCATAATGACAAGGCTACCATTTATTGGAGTAACAAAAATCTCGACAACAGACTACCTTCCATAATGCCAAGGCTACCATACATTGGAGTAACAAAAATCACAACAACAGACTACCTTCCATAATGACAAGGTTAACATCCATTGGAGTAACAAAAATCTAGATAACAAACTACCTTCCATAATGACAAGGCTACCATCCATTGGAGTAACAAAAATCTAGACAACAGACTACCTTCCATTATGACCAGAATACCATGGATTGGAGTAACAAAGATATCGACAATGGATTACCTTTCATAATGACAAGGATACCATCCATTGGAATAACAAAAATATCGACAATAGACTACCTTCCATAATGACAAGGATACCATCCATTGGAGTAATAAAATTCTCGACAACAGACTACTTTCCAAAATGTCTAGGCTTCCATCCATTGGAGTAACAAAGATATCGATAACAAACTACCTTCCATGACGACAAGGCTACAATAAATTGTAGTAACAAAAATCTCGACAACAGACTACCTTCCATAATAACAAGGCTACTATCCATTGGAGTAACAAAAATCTCGACAACAGACTACCTTCCATAATGACAAGGCTACCATCCATTGGAGTAACAAAGATCTCGAAAACAGACTACCTTCCATAATGACAAGGCTACCATCCATTGGAGTAACAAATACCTCGACAATAGACTACCTTCCATAATGACAAGGCATACCATCCATTTGAGTACCAAAAATCTCGACAACAGACTACCTTCCATTATGACCAGGATACCATTGATTGGAGTAACAAAGATATCGACAATGGACTACCTTTCATAATGACAAGGATACCATCCCTTGGAATAACAAAAATATCGACAACAGACTACCTTCCATAATGACAAGGATAACATCCATTGGAGTAACAAAAATCTCGACAACATACTACCTTCCATAATGTCTAGGCTTCCATCCATTGGAGTAACATAGATATCGACAACAAATTACCTTCCATGACGACAAGGCTACAATAAATTGTAGTAACAAAAATCTCGACAACAGACTACCTTCCATAATGACAAGGCTACCATCCATTGGAGTAACAAAAATCTCGACAACAGACTACCTTCCATAATGACAAGGCTTCCATCCAATGGAGTAATAAAAATATCGAAAATACACTATCTTCCATAATGACAAGGCTACCATCCATTGGAGTAACAAAAATCTCGACAACATACTACCTTCGATAATGACAAGGCTACAATCCATTGTAGTAACAAAGATATCGACAACATACTACCTTCCATAATGACAACGATACCATCCATTGGAATAACAAAAATCTCGACAACAGACTACCTTCCATAATGACAAGGCTACCATCCATTGTAGTAACAAAGATATTGACAACATACAACCTTCAATAATGACAAGGGTTCCATCCAATGGAGTAATAAAAATATGGACAATAGACTATCTTCCATAATGACAAGGCTACCATCCATTGGAGTAACAAAAATCTCGACAACAGACTACCTTCCATAATGACAAGGCTACCATACATTGGAGTAACAAAAATCACAACAACAGACTACCTTCCATAATGACAAGGCTAACATCCATTGGAGTAACAAAAATCTAGATAACAAACTACCTTCCATAATGACAAGGCTACCATCCATTGGAGTAACAAAAATCCCGACAATAGACTACCTTCCACAATAACAAGGCTAACATCCATTAGAGTAACAAAAATCTAGACAACAGACTACCTTCCATTATGACCAGGATACCATGGATTGGAGTAACAAAGATATCGACAATAGACTACCTTCCATAATGACAAGGAAACCATCCATTGGAGTAATAAAATTCTCGACAACAGACTACTTTCCATAATGTCTAGGCTTGTATCCATTGGAGTAACAAAGATATCGATAACAAACTACCTTCCATGACGACAAGGCTACAATAAATTGTAGTAACAAAAATCTCGACAACAGACAACCTTCCATAATGACAAGGCTTCCATACAATGGAGTAAAAAAAATATCGACAATAGAGTATCTTCAATAATGACAAGGCTACCATCCATTGGAGTAACAAAAATCTCGAAAACAGACTACCTTCCATAATGACAAGGCTACCATCCATTGGAGTGACAAATATCTCAACAATAGACTACCTTCCATAATTACAAGGCATACCTTCCATTGGAGTACCAAAAATCTCGACAACAGACTACCTTCCATTATGACCAGGATACCATCGATTGGAGTAACAAAGATATCGACAATGGACTACCTTTCATAATGTCAAGGATACCATCCATTGGAATAACAAAAATAACGACAACAGACTACCTTCCATAATGACAAGGATAACATCCATTGGAGTAACAAAAATCTCGATAACATACTACCTTCCATAATGTCTAGGCTTCCATCCATTGGAGTAACATAGATATCGACAATAAACTACCTTCTATGACGACAAGGCTACAATAAATTGTAGTAACAAAAATCTCGACAACAGACTACCTTCCATAATGACAAGGCTACCATCCATTGGAGTAATAAAAATCTCGACAACAAACTACCTTCCATAATGACAAGGCTTCCATCCAATGGAGTAATAAAAATATCGAAAATACACTATCTTCCATAATGACAAGGTTACCATCCATTGGAGTAACAAATATCTCGACAACATACTACCTTCGATAATGACAAGGCTACAATCCATTGTAGTAACAAAGATATCGACAACATACTACCTTCCATAATGACAACGATAGCATCCATTGGAATAACAAAAATCTCGACAACAAACTACCTTCCATAATGACAAGGCTACCATCCATTGTAGTAACAAAGATATTTACAACATACAACCTTCCATAATGACAAGGGTTCCATCCAATGGAGTAATAAAAATATCGACAATAGACTATCTTCCATAATGACAAGGCTACCATCCATTGGAGTAACAAAAATCTCGACAACAGACTACCTTCCATAATGACAAGGCTACCATACATTGGAGTAACAAAAATCACAACAACAGACTACCTTCCATAATGACAAGGCTAACATCCATTGGAGTAACAAAAATCTAGATAACAAACTACCTTCCATAATGACAAGGCTACCATCCATTGGAGTAACAAAAATCCCGACAACAGACTACCTTCCATAATGACAAGGCTACTATCCATTGGAGTAACAAAAATCTCGACAACAGACTACCTTCCATAATTACAAGGCTACCATCCATTGGAGTAACAAAAATTTCGAAAACAGACTACCATCCATAATGACAAGGCTACCATCCAATTGAGTAACAAATATCTCCACAATAGACTACCTTCCATAATGACAAGGCATACCATCCATTTGAGTACCAAAAATCTCGACAACAGACTACCTTCCATTATGACCAGGATACCATCGATTGGAGTAACAAAGATATCGACAATGGACTACCTTTCATAATGACAAGGATACCATCCATTGGAATAACAAAAATATCGACAACAGACTACCTTCCATAATGACAAGGATACCATCCATTGGAGTAACAAAAATCTCGACAACATACTACCTTCCATAATGTCTAGGCTTCCATCCATTGGAGTAACATAGATATCGACAACAAACTACCTTCCATGACGACAAGGCTATAATAAATTGTAGTAAAAAAAATCTCGACAACAGACTACGTTCCATAATGACAAGGCTACCATCCATTGGAGTAACAAAAATCTCGACAACAGACTACCTTCCATAATGACAAGGCTAACATCCATTGGAGTAACAAAAATCTAGACAACAGACTACCTTCCATTATGACCAGGATACCATGGATTGGAGTAACAAAGATATCGACAATGGATTACCTTTCATAATTACAAGAATACCATCCATTGGAATAACAAAAATATCGACAATAGACTACCTTCCATAATGACAAGGATACCATCCATTGGAGTAATAAAATTCTCGACAACAGACTACTTTCCATAATGTCTAGGGTTCCATCCATTGGAGTAACAAAGATATCGATAACAAACTACCTTCCATGACGACAAGGCTACAATAAAGTGTAGTAACAAAAATCTCGACAACAGACTACCTTCCATAATAACAAGGCTACTATCCATTGGAGTAACAAAAATCTCGACAACAGACTACATTCCATAATGACAAGGCTACCATCCATTGGAGTAACAAAAATCTCGAAAACAGACTACCTTCCATAATGACAAGGCTACCATCCATTGGAGTAACAAATATCTCGACAATAGACTACCTTTCATAATGACAAGGCATACCATCCATTTGAGTACCAAAAATCTCGACAACAGACTACCTTCCATTATGACCAGGATACCATCGATTGGAGTAACAAAGATATCGACAATTGACTACCTTTCATAATGACAAGGATACCATCCATTGGAATAACAAAAATATCGACAACAGACTACCTTCCATAATGACAAGGATACCATCCATTGGAGTAACAAAAATCTCGACAACATACTACCTTCCATAATGTCTAGGCTTCCATCCATTGGAGTAACATAGATATCGACAACAAACTACCTTCCATGATGACAAGGCTACAATAAATTATAGTAACAAAAATCTCGACAACAGACTACCTTCCATAATGACAAGGCTACCATCCATTAGAGTAACAAAAATCTTGACAACAGACTACCTTCCATAATGACAAGGTTTCCATCCAATGGAGTAATAAAAATATCGAAAATACACTATCTTCAATAATGACAAGGCTACCATCCATTGGAGTAACAAATATCTCGACAACATACTACCTTCGATAATGACAAGGCTACAATCCATTGTAGTAACAAAGATATTGACAACATACTACCTTCCATAATGACAATGATACCATCCATTGGAATAACAAAAATCTCGACAACAGACAACCTTCCATAATGACAAGGCTACCATCCATTGTAGTAACAAAGATATTGACAACATACAACCTTCCATAATGACAAGGGTTCCATCCAATGGAGTAATAAAAATATCGACAATAGACTATCTTCCATAATGACAAGGCTACCATCCATTGGAGTAACAAAAATCTCGACAACAGACTACCTTCCATAATGACAAGGCTACCATACATTGGAGTAACAAAAATCACAACAACAGACTACCTTCCATAATGACAAGGCTAACATCCATTGGAGTAACAAAAATCTAGATAACAAACTACCTTCCATAATGACAAGGCTACCATCCATTGGAGTAACAAAAATCCCGACAACAGACTACCTTCCATAATGACAAGGCTACTATCCATTGGAGTAACAAAAATCTCGACAACAGACTACCTTCCATAATGACAAGGCTACCATCCATTGGAGTAACAAAAATCTCGAAAACAGACTACCTTCCATAATGACAAGGCTACCATCCATTGGAGTAACAAATATCTCGACAATAGACTACCTTCCATAATGACAAGGCATACCATCCATTTGAGTACCAAAAATCTCGACAACAGACTACCTTCCATTATGACCAGGATACCATCGATTGGAGTAACAAAGATATCGACAATGGACTACCTTTCATAATGACAAGGATACCATCCATTGGAATAACAAAAATATCGACAACAGACTACCTTCCATAATGACAAGGATACCATCCATTGGAGTAACAAAAATCTCGACAACATACTACCTTCCATAATGTCTAGGCTTCCATCCATTGGAGTAACATAGATATCGACAACAAACTACCTTCCATGACGACAAGGCTATAATAAATTGTAGTAAAAAAAATCTCGACAACAGACTATGTTCCATAATGACAAGGCTACCATCCATTGGAGTAACAAAAATCTCGACAACAGACTACCTTCCATAATGACAAGGCTAACATCCATTGGAGTAACAAAAATCTAGACAACAGACTACCTTCCATTATGACCAGGATACCATGGATTGGAGTAACAAAGATATCGACAATGGATTACCTTTCATAATTACAAGAATACCATCCATTGGAATAACAAAAATATCGACAATAGACTACCTTCCATAATGACAAGGATACCATCCATTGGAGTAATAAAATTCTCGACAACATACTACTTTCCATAATGTATAGGCTTCCATCCATTGGAGTAACAAAGATATCGATAACAAACTACCTTCCATGACGACAAGGCTACAATAAATTGTAGTAACAAAAATCTCGACAACAGACTACCTTCCATAATGACAAGGCTACTATCCATTGGAGTAACAAAAATCTCGACAAAAGACTACCTTCCATAATGACAAGGCTACCATCCATTGGAGTAACAAAAATCTCGAAAACAGACTACCTTCCATAATGACAAGGCTACCATCCATTGGAGTAACAAATATCTCGACAATAGACTACCTTCCATAATGACAAGGCATACCATCCATTTGAGTACCAAAAATCTCGACAACAGACTACCTTTCATTATGACCAGGATACCATCGATTGGAGTAACAAAGATATCGACAATGGACTACCTTTCATAATGACAAGGATACCGTCCATTGGAATAACAAAAATATCGACAACAGACTACCTTCCATAATGACAAGGATACCATCCATTGGAGTAACAAAAATCTCGACAACATACTACCTTCCATAATGTCTAGGCTTCCATCCATTGGAGTAACATAGATATCGACAACAAACTACCTTCCATGACGACAAGGCTACAATAAATTGTAGTAACAAAAATCTCGACAACAGACTACCTTCCATAATGACAAGGCTACCATCCATTGGAGTAACAAAAATCTCGACAACAGACTACCTTCCATAATGACAAGGCTTCCATCCAATGGAGTAATAAAAATATCGAAAATACATTATCTTCCATAATGACAAGGCTACCATACATTGGAGTAACAAAAATCTCGACAATAGACTACCTTCCATAATGACAAGGCTACCATACATTGGAGTAACAAAAATCACGACAACAGACTACCTTCCATAATGACAAGGCTAACATCCATTGGAGTAACAAAAATCTCGACAATAGACTACCTTCCATATTGGTAAGGCTACCATCCATTGGAGTAACAAATATCTCGACAACATACTACCTTCGATAATGACAAGGCTACAATCCATTGTAGTAACAAAGATATCGATAACATACTACCTTCCATAATGACAACGATACCATCCATTGGAATAACAAAAATCTCGACAACAGACTACCTTCCATAATGACAAGGCTACCATCCATTGTAGTAACAAAGATATTGACAACATACAACCTTCCATAATGACACGGGTTCCATCCAATGGAGTAATAAAAATATCGACAATAGACTATCTTCCATAATGACAAGGCTACCATCCATTGGAGTAACAAAAATCTCGACAACAAACTACCTTCAATAATGACAAGGCTACCATACATTGGAGTAACAAAAATCACAACAACAGACTACCTTCCATAATGACAAGGCTAACATCCATTGGAGTAACAAAAATCTAGACAACAGACTACCTTCTATAATGACAAGGCTACAATCCATTAGAGTAACAAAAATCTCGACAACAGACTACCTTCCATAATGACAAAGCTACCATCCATTGTAGTAACAAAAATATCGACAATAGACTACCTTACATAATGACAAGGATACAATCCATTGGAGTAATAAAATTCTCGACAACAAACTATCTTCCATAATGTCTAGGCTTCCATCCGTTGGAGTAACAAAGATATCGATAACAAACTACCTTCCATGACGACAAGGCTACAATAAATTGTAGTAACAAAAATCTCGACAACAGACTACCTTCCATAATGACAAGGCTACCATCCATTGGAGTAACAAAAATCTCGAAAACAGACTACCTTCCATAATGACAAGGCTACCATCCATTGGAGTAACAAATATCTCGACAATAGACTACCTTCCATAATGACAAGGCATACCATCCATTTGAGTACCAAAAATCTCGACAACAGACTACCTTCCATTATGTCCAGGATACCATCGATTGGAGTAACAAAGATATCGACGATGGACTACCTTTCATAATGACAAGGATACCATCCATTGGAATAACAAAAATATCGACAACAGACTACCTTCCATAATGACAAGGATACCATCCATTGGAGTAACAAAAATCTCGACAACATACTACCTTCCATAATGTCTAGGCTTCCATCCATTGGAGTAACATAGATATCGACAACAAACTACCTTCCATGACGACAAGGCTATAATAAATTGTAGTAAAAAAAATCTCGACAACAGACTACGTTCCATAATGACAAGGCTACCATCCATTGGAGTAACAAAAATCTCGACAACAGACTACCTTCCATAATGACAAGGCTAACATCCATTGGAGTAACAAAAATCTAGACAACAGACTACCTTCCATTATGACCAGGATACCATGGATTGGAGTAACAAAGATATCGACAATGGATTACCTTTCATAATTACAAGAATACCATCCATTGGAATAACAAAAATATCGACAATAGACTACCTTCCATAATGACAAGGATACCATCCATTGGAGTAATAAAATTCTCGACAACATACTACTTTCCATAATGTATAGGCTTCCATCCATTGGAGTAACAAAGATATCGATAACAAACTACCTTCCATGACGACAAGGCTACAATAAATTGTAGTAACAAAAATCTCGACAACAGACTACCTTCCATAATGACAAGGCTACTATCCATTGGAGTAACAAAAATCTCGACAAAAGACTACCTTCCATAATGACAAGGCTACCATCCATTGGAGTAACAAAAATCTCGAAAACAGACTACCTTCCATAATGACAAGGCTACCATCCATTGGAGTAACAAATATCTCGACAATAGACTACCTTCCATAATGACAAGGCATACCATCCATTTGAGTACCAAAAATCTCGACAACAGACTACCTTTCATTATGACCAGGATACCATCGATTGGAGTAACAAAGATATCGACAATGGACTACCTTTCATAATGACAAGGATACCGTCCATTGGAATAACAAAAATATCGACAACAGACTACCTTCCATAATGACAAGGATACCATCCATTGGAGTAACAAAAATCTCGACAACATACTACCTTCCATAATGTCTAGGCTTCCATCCATTGGAGTAACATAGATATCGACAACAAACTACCTTCCATGACGACAAGGCTACAATAAATTGTAGTAACAAAAATCTCGACAACAGACTACCTTCCATAATGACAAGGCTACCATCCATTGGAGTAACAAAAATCTCGACAACAGACTACCTTCCATAATGACAAGGCTTCCATCAAATGGAGTAATAAAAATATCGAAAATACATTATCTTCCATAATGACAAGGCTACCATACATTGGAGTAACAAAAATCTCGACAATAGACTACCTTCCATAATGACAAGGCTACCATACATTGGAGTAACAAAAATCACGACAACAGACTACCTTCCATAATGACAAGGCTAACATCCATTGGAGTAACAAAAATCTCGACAATAGACTACCTTCCATATTGGTAAGGCTACCATCCATTGGAGTAACAAATATCTCGACAACATACTACCTTCGATAATGACAAGGCTACAATCCATTGTAGTAACAAAGATATCGATAACATACTACCTTCCATAATGACAACGATACCATCCATTGGAATAACAAAAATCTCGACAACAGACTACCTTCCATAATGACAAGGCTACCATCCATTGTAGTAACAAAGATATTGACAACATACAACCTTCCATAATGACACGGGTTCCATCCAATGGAGTAATAAAAATATCGACAATAGACTATCTTCCATAATGACAAGGCTACCATCCATTGGAGTAACAAAAATCTCGACAACAAACTACCTTCCATAATGACAAGGCTACCATACATTGGAGTAACAAAAATCACAACAACAGACTACCTTCCATAATGACAAGGCTAACATCCATTGGAGTAACAAAAATCTAGACAACAGACTACCTTCTATAATGACAAGGCTACCATCCATTAGAGTAACAAAAATCTCGACAACAGACTACCTTCCATAATGACAAAGCTACCATCCATTGTAGTAACAAAAATATCGACAATAGACTACCTTACATAATGACAAGGATACAATCCATTGGAGTAATAAAATTCTCGACAACAAACTATCTTCCATAATGTCTAGGCTTCCATCCGTTGGAGTAACAAAGATATCGATAACAAACTACCTTCCATGACGACAAGGCTACAATAAATTGTAGTAACAAAAATCTCGACAACAGACTACCTTCCATAATGACAAGGCTACCATCCATTGGAGTAACAAATATGTCGACAATAGACTACCTTCCATAATGACAAGGCATACCATCCATTGGAGTACCAAAAATCTCGACAACAGACTACCTTCCATTATGACCAGGATACCATCGATTGGAGTAACAAAGATATTGACAATGGACTACCTTTCATAATGACAAGGCTACCATACATTGGAGTAACAAAAATCTCGACAATAGACTACCTTCCATAATGACAAGGCTACCATACATTGGAGTAACAAAAATCACGACAACAGACTACCTTCCATAATGACAAGGCTAACATCCATTGGAGTAACAAAAATCTCGACAATAGACTACCTTCCATATTGGTAAGGCTACCATCCATTGGAGTAACAAATATCTCGACAACATACTACCTTCGATAATGACAAGGCTACAATCCATTGTAGTAACAAAGATATCGATAACATACTACCTTCCATAATGACAACGATACCATCCATTGGAATAACAAAAATCTCGACAACAGACTACCTTCCATAATGACAAGGCTACCATCCATTGTAGTAACAAAGGTATTGACAACATACAACCTTCCATAATGACACGGGTTCCATCCAATGGAGTAATAAAAATATCGACAATAGACTATCTTCCATAATGACAAGGCTACCATCCATTGGAGTAACAAAAATCTCGACAACAAACTACCTTCCATAATGACAAGGCTACCATACATTGGAGTAACAAAAATCACAACAACAGACTACCTTCCATAATGACAAGGCTAACATCCATTGGAGTAACAAAAATCTAGACAACAGACTACCTTCTATAATGACAAGGCTACCATCCATTAGAGTAACAAAAATCTCAACAACAGACTACCTTCCATAATGACAAAGCTACCATCCATTGTAGTAACAAAAATATCGACAATAGACTACCTTACATAATGACAAGGATACAATCCATTGGAGTAATAAAATTCTCGACAACAAACTATCTTCCATAATGTCTAGGCTTCCATCCATTGAGGTAACAAAAATCTCGACAACAGACTACCTTCCATAATGACAAGGCTAACATCCATTGGAGTAACAAAAATCTAGACAACAGACTACCTTCCATTATGACCAGGATACCATGGATTGGAGTAACAAAGATATCGACAATGGATTACCTTTCATAATTACAAGAATACCATCCATTGGAATAACAAAAATATCGACAATAGACTACCTTCCATAATGACAAGGATACCATCCATTGGAGTAATAAAATTCTCGACAACATACTACTTTCCATAATGTATAGGCTTCCATCCATTGGAGTAACAAAGATATCGATAACAAACTACCTTCCATGACGACAAGGCTACAATAAATTGTAGTAACAAAAATCTCGACAACAGACTACCTTCCATAATGACAAGGCTACTATCCATTGGAGTAACAAAAATCTCGACAAAAGACTACCTTCCATAATGACAAGGCTACCATCCATTGGAGTAACAAAAATCTCGAAAACACACTACCTTCCATAATGACAACGATACCATCCATTGGAATAACAAAAATCTCGACAACAGACTACCTTCCATAATGACAAGGCTACCATCCATTGTAGTAACAAAGATATTGACAACATACAACCTTCCATAATGACACGGGTTCCATCCAATGGAGTAATAAAAATATCGACAATAGACTATCTTCCATAATGACAAGGCTACCATCCATTGGAGTAACAAAAATCTCGACAACAAACTACCTTCCATAATGACAAGGCTACCATACATTGGAGTAACAAAAATCACAACAACAGACTACCTTCCATAATGACAAGGCTAACATCCATTGGAGTAACAAAAATCTAGACAACAGACTACCTTCTATAATGACAAGGCTACCATCCATTAGAGTAACAAAAATCTCGACAACAGACTACCTTCCATAATGACAAAGCTACCATCCATTGTAGTAACAAAAATATCGACAATAGACTACCTTACATAATGACAAGGATACAATCCATTGGAGTAATAAAATTCTCGACAACAAACTATCTTCCATAATGTCTAGGCTTCCATCCGTTGGAGTAACAAAGATATCGATAACAAACTACCTTCCATGACGACAAGGCTACAATAAATTGTAGTAACAAAAATCTCGACAACAGACTACCTTCCATAATGACAAGGCTACCATCCATTGGAGTAACAAAAATCTCGAAAACAGACTACCTTCTATAATGACAAGGCTACCATCCATTGGAGTAACAAATATCTCGACAATAGACTACCTTCCATAATGACAAGGCATACCATCCATTTGAGTACCAAAAATCTCGACAACAGACTACCTTCCATTATGACCAGGATACCATCGATTGGAGTAACAAAGATATCGACAATGGACTACCTTTCATAATGACAAGGATACCATCCATTGGAATAACAAAAATATCGACAACAGACTACCTTCCATAATGACAAGGATACCATCCATTGGAGTAACAAAAATCTCGACAACATACTACCTTCCATAATGACTAGGCTTCCATCCATTGGAGTAACAAAAATCTCGACAATAGACTACCTTCCATAATGACAAGGCTAACATCCATTGGAGTAACAAAAATCTAGACAACAGACTACCTTCCATTATGACCAGGATACCATGGATTGGAGTAACAAAGATATCGACAATGGATTACCTTTCATAATTACAAGAATACCATCCATTGGAATAACAAAAATATCGACAATAGACTACCTTCCATAATGACAAGGATACCATCCATTGGAGTAATAAAATTCTCGACAACATACTACTTTCCATAATGTATAGGCTTCCATCCATTGGAGTAACAAAGATATCGATAACAAACTACCTTCCATGACGACAAGGCTACAATAAATTGTAGTAACAAAAATCTCGACAACAGACTACCTTCCATAATGACAAGGCTACTATCCATTGGAGTAACAAAAATCTCGACAAAAGACTACCTTCCATAATGACAAGGCTACCATCCATTGGAGTAACAAAAATCTCGAAAACAGACTACCTTCCATAATGACAAGGCTACCATCCATTGGAGTAACAAATATCTCGACAATAGACTACCTTCCATAATGACAAGGCATACCATCCATTTGAGTACCAAAAATCTCGACAACAGACTACCTTTCATTATGACCAGGATACCATCGATTGGAGTAACAAAGATATCGACAATGGACTACCTTTCATAATGACAAGGATACCGTCCATTGGAATAACAAAAATATCGACAACAGACTACCTTCCATAATGACAAGGATACCATCCATTGGAGTAACAAAAATCTCGACAACATACTACCTTCCATAATGTCTAGGCTTCCATCCATTGGAGTAACATAGATATCGACAACAAACTACCTTCCATGACGACAAGGCTACAATAAATTGTAGTAACAAAAATCTCGACAACAGACTACCTTCCATAATGACAAGGCTACCATCCATTGGAGTAACAAAAATCTCGACAACAGACTACCTTCCATAATGACAAGGCTTCCATCCAATGGAGTAATAAAAATATCGAAAATACATTATCTTCCATAATGACAAGGCTACCATACATTGGAGTAACAAAAATCTCGACAATATACTACCTTCCATAATGACAAGGCTACCATACATTGGAGTAACAAAAATCACGACAACAGACTACCTTCCATAATGACAAGGCTAACATCCATTGGAGTAACAAAAATCTCGACAATAGACTACCTTCCATATTGGTAAGGCTACCATCCATTGGAGTAACAAATATCGCGACAACATACTACCTTCGATAATGACAAGGCTACAATCCATTGTAGTAACAAAGATATCGATAACATACTACCTTCCATAATGACAACGATACCATCCATTGGAATAACAAAAATCTCGACAACAGACTACCTTCCATAATGACAAGGCTACCATCCATTGTAGTAACAAAGATATTGACAACATACAACCTTCCATAATGACACGGGTTCCATCCAATGGAGTAATAAAAATATCGACAATAGACTATCTTCCATAATGACAAGGCTACCATCCATTGGAGTAACAAAAATCTCGACAACAAACTACCTTCCATAATGACAAGGCTACCATACATTGGAGTAACAAAAATCACAACAACAGACTACCTTCCATAATGACAAGGCTAACATCCATTGGAGTAACAAAAATCTAGACAACAGACTACCTTCTATAATGACAAGGCTACCATCCATTAGAGTAACAAAAATCTCAACAACAGACTACCTTCCATAATGACAAAGCTACCATCCATTGTAGTAACAAAAATATCGACAATAGACTACCTTACATAATGACAAGGATACAATCCATTGGAGTAATAAAATTCTCGACAACAAACTATCTTCCATAATGTCTAGGCTTCCATTTGTTGGAGTAACAAAGATATCGATAACAAACTACCTTCCATGACGACAAGGCTACAATAAATTGTAGTAACAAAAATCTCGACAACAGACTACCTTCCATAATGACAAGGCTACCATCCATTGGAGTAACAAATATGTCGACAATAGACTACCTTCCATAATGACAAGGCATACCATCCATTGGAGTACCAAAAATCTCGACAACAGACTACCTTCCATTATGACCAGGATACCATCGATTGGAGTAACAAAGATATTGACAATGGACTACCTTTCATAATGACAAGGCTACCATACATTGGAGTAACAAAAATCTCGACAATAGACTACCTTCCATAATGACAAGGCTACCATACATTGGAGTAACAAAAATCACGACAACAGACTACCTTCCATAATGACAAGGCTAACATCCATTGGAGTAACAAAAATCTCGACAATAGACTACCTTCCATATTGGTAAGGCTACCATCCATTGGAGTAACAAATATCTCGACAACATACTACCTTCGATAATGACAAGGCTACAATCCATTGTAGTAACAAAGATATCGATAACATACTACCTTCCATAATGACAACGATACCATCCATTGGAATAACAAAAATCTCGACAACAGACTACCTTCCATAATGACAAGGCTACCATCCATTGTAGTAACAAAGGTATTGACAACATACAACCTTCCATAATGACACGGGTTCCATCCAATGGAGTAATAAAAATATCGACAATAGACTATCTTCCATAATGACAAGGCTACCATCCATTGGAGTAACAAAAATCTCGACAACAAACTACCTTCCATAATGACAAGGCTACCATACATTGGAGTAACAAAAATCACAACAACAGACTACCTTCCATAATGACAAGGCTAACATCCATTGGAGTAACAAAAATCTAGACAACAGACTACCTTCTATAATGACAAGGCTACCATCCATTAGAGTAACAAAAATCTCGACAACAGACTACCTTCCATAATGACAAAGCTACCATCCATTGTAGTAACAAAAATATCGACAATAGACTACCTTACATAATGACAAGGATACAATCCATTGGAGTAATAAAATTCTCGACAACAAA
The DNA here is from genome assembly GCA_948472305.1 of Vicia faba. Classification (NCBI taxonomy): domain Eukaryota; kingdom Viridiplantae; phylum Streptophyta; class Magnoliopsida; order Fabales; family Fabaceae; genus Vicia; species Vicia faba. The sequence goes on along the minus strand of OX451739.1, from coordinate 555,264,425 downwards.
CTACCTTCCATAATGTCTAGGCTTCCATCCATTGGAGTAACAAAGATATCGATAACAAACTACCTTCCATGACGACAAGGCTACAATAAATTGTAGTAACAAAAATCTCGACAACAGACTACCTTCCATAATGATAAGGCTACTATCCATTGGAGTAACAAAAATCTCGACAACAGACTACCTTCCATAATGACAAGGCTACCATCCATGGGAGTAACAAAAATCTCGAAAACAGACTACCTTCCATAATGACAAGGCTACCATCCATTGGAGTAACAAATATGTCCACAATAGACTACCTTCCATAATGACAAGGCATACCATCCATTGGAGTACCAAAAATCTCGACAACAGACTACCTTCCATTATGACCAGGATACCATCGATTGGAGTAACAAAGATATCGACAATGGACTACCTTTCATAATGACAAGGATACCATCCATTGGAATAACAAAAATATCGACAACAGACTACCTTCCATAATGACAAGGATACCATCCATTGGAGTAACAAAAATCTCGACAACATACTACCTTCCATAATGTCTAGGCTTCCATCCATTGGAGTAACATAGATATCGACAACAAACTACCTTCCATGACGACAAGGCTACAATAAATTGTAGTAACAAAAATCTCGACAACAGACTACCTTCCATAATGACAAGGCTACCATCCATTAGAGTAACAAAAATCTCGACAACAGACTACCTTCCATAATGACAAGGCTTCCATCCAATGGAGTAATAAAAATATCGAAAATACATTATCTTCCATAATGACAAGGCTACCATCCATTGGAGTAACAAAAATCTCGACAATAGACTACCTTCCATAATGACAAGGCTACCATACATTGGAGTAACAAAAATCACGACAACAGACTACCTTCCATAATGACAAGGCTAACATCCATTGGAGTAAGAAAAATCTCAACAATAGACTACCTTCCATATTGGTAAGGCTACCATCCATTGGAGTAACAAATATCTCGACAACATACTACCTTCGATAATGACAAGGCTACAATCCATTGTAGTTACAAAGATATCGATAACATACTACCTTCCATAATGACAACGACACCATCCATTGGAATAACAAAAATCTCGACAATAGACTACCTTCCATAATGACAAGGCTACCATCCATTGTAGTAACAATGATATTGACAACATACAACCTTCCATAATGACACGGGTTCCATCCAATGGAGTAATAAAAATATCGACAATAGACTATCTTCCATAATGACAAGGCTACCATCCATTGGAGTAACAAAAATCTCGACAACAAACTACCTTCCATAATGACAAGGCTACCATACATTGGAGTAACAAAAATCACAACAACAGACTACCTTCCATAATGACAAGGCTAACATCCATTGGAGTAACAAAAATCTAGACAACAGACTACCTTCTATAATGACAAGGCTACCATCCATTAGAGTAACAAAAATCTCGACAACAGACTACCTTCCATAATGACAAAGCTACCATCCATTGTAGTAACAAAAATATCGACAATAGACTACCTTACATAATGACAAGGATACAATCCATTAGAGTAATAAAATTCTCGACAACAAACTATCTTCCATAATGTCTAGGCTTCCATCCATTGGAGTAACAAAGATATCGACAACAAACTACCTTCGATGACGACAAGGCTACAATAAATTGTAGTAACAAAAATCTCGACAACAGACTACCTTCCATAATGACAAGGCTACCATCCATTGGAGTAACAAAAATCTCGACAACAGACTACATTCCATAATGACAAGGCTACCATCCATCGGAGTAACAAATATCTCGACAATAGACTACCTTCCATAATGACAAGGCATACCATCCATTTGAGTACCAAAAATCTCGACAACAGACTACCTTCCATTATGACCAGGATACCATCGATTGGAGTAACAAAGATATCGACAATGGACTACCTTTCATAATGACAAGGATACCATCCATTGGAATAACAAAAATATCGACAACAGACTACCTTCCATAATGACAAGGATACCATCCATTGGAGTAACAAAAATCTCGACAACATACTACCTTCCATAATGTCTAGGCTTCCATCCATTGGAGTAACATAGATATCGACAACAGACTACCTTCGATGACGACAAGGCTACCATCCATTGGAGTAACGAAAATCTCGACAACAGACTACCTTCCATAATGACAAGGCTACCATCCATTGGAGTAACAAAAATCTCGACAACAGACTACCTTCCATAATTACAAGGCTTCCATCCAATGGAGTAATAAAAATATCGACAACAGACTACCTTCCATAATGACAAGGCTACCATACATTGGAGTAACAAATATCTCGACGACAAACTACCTTCCATAATGACAAGGCTAACATCCATTGGAGTAACAAAAATCTCAACAATAGACTACCTTCCATATTTGTAAGGCTACCATCCATTGGTGTAACAAACATCTCGACAACATACTACCTTCGATAATGACAAGGCTACCATCCATAATAGTAACAAAGATATCGACAACATACTACCATCCATAATGACAACGATACCATCCATTGGAATAACAAAAATCTCGACAACAGACTACTTTCCATAATGACAAGGCTACCATCCGTTGTAGTAACAAAGATATTGACAACATACAACCTTCCATAATGACAAGGGTTCCATCCAATGGAGTAATAAAAATATCGACAATAGACTATCTTCCATAATGACAAGGCTACCATCCATTGGAGTAACAAAAATCTCGACAACAGACTACCTTCCATAATGACAAGGCTACCATACATTGGAGTAACAAAAATCACAACAACAGACTACCTTCCATAATGACAAGGCTAACATCCATTGGAGTAACAAAAATCTAGATAACAAACTACCTTCCATAATGACAAGGCTACCATCCATTGTAGTAACAAAAATCTCGACAACAGACTACCTTCCATAATGACAAGGCTACCATCCATTGTAGTAACAAAAATATCGACAACAGACTACCTTCTATAATGACAAGGCTACCATCCATTAGAGTAACAAAAATCTCGACAACAGACTACCTTCCATAATGTCTAGGCTTCCATCCATTGAAGTAACAAAGATATCGAGAACAAACTACCTTCCATGACGACAAGGCTACAATAAATTGTAGTAACAAAAATCTCGACAACAGACTACCTTCCATAATGACAAGGCTACCATCCATTGGAGTAACAAAAATCTCGACAACAGACTACCTTCCATAATGACAAGTCTTCCATCCAATGGAGTAATAAAAATATCGAAAATACACTATCTTCCATAATGACAAGGCTACCATCCATTGGAGTAACAAAAATCTCGACAACAGACTACCTACCATAATGACAAGGCTACCATACATTGGAGTAACAAAAATCACGACAATAGACGACCTTCGATAATGACAAGGCTACCATCCATTGTAGTAACAAAGATATCGAAAACATACTACCTTCCATAATGACAATGATACCATCCATTGGAATAACAAAAATCTCGACAACAGACTACCTTCCATAATGACAAGGCTATCATCCATTGTAGTAACATAGATATTGACAACATACAACCTCCCATAATGATAAGGGTTCCATCCAATGGAGTAATAAAAATATCGACAATAGACTATCTTCCATAATGACAAGGCTACCATCCATTGGAGTAACAAAAATCTCGACAACAGACTACCTTCCATAATGACAAGGCTACCATACATTGGAGTAACAAAAATCACGACAACAGACTACCTTCCATAATGACAAGGCTAACATCCATTAGAGTAACAAAAATCTAGATAACAAACTACCTTCCATAATGACAAGGCTACCATCCATTGTAGTAACAAAAATATCGACAATAGACTACCTTCCATAATGACAAAGCTACCATCCATTGTAGTAACAAAAATATCGACAACAGACTACCTTCTATAATGACAAGGCTACCATCCATTAGAGTAATAAAAATCTCGACAACAGACTACCTTCCATAATGACAAAGCTACCATCCATTGTAGTAACAAAAATCTCGACAACAAACAACCTTCCATAACGACAAGGCTACCATCCATTGGAGTAACAAAAATCCCGACAACAGACTACCTTCCATAATAACAAGGCTAACATCCATTGGAGTAAAAAAAATCTAGACAACAGACTACCTTCCATTATGACCAGGATACCATCCATTGGTGTAACAAAGATATCGACAATGGCCTACCTCTCATAATGACAAGGATACCATCCATTGGAATATAAAAAATATCGACAATAGACTACATTCCATAATGACAAGGATACCATCCATTGGAGTAACCAAATTCTCGACAACAGACAACCTTCCATAATGTCTAGGCTTCCATCCATTGGAGTAACAAAGATATCGATAACAAACTACCTTCCATGACGACAAGGCTACAATAAATTGTAGTAACAAAAATCTTGACAACAGACTACCTTCCATAATGACAAGGCTACCATCCATTGGAGTAACAAAAATCTCGACAACAGACTACCTTCCATAATGACAAGGCTACCATCCATTGGAGTAACAAAAATCTAGACAACAGACTACCTTCCATTATGACCAGGATACCATCGATTGGAGTAACAAAGATATTGACAATGGACTACCTTTCATAATGACAATGATACCATCCATTAGAATAACAAAAATATCACCAATAGACTACCTTCCATAATGAAAAGGATACCATCCATTGGAGTAACAAAATTCTCGACAACAGACTAGCTTCCATAATGTATAGGCTTCCATCCATTGGAGTAACAAAGATATCGATAACAAACTACCTTCCATGACGACAAGGCTATAATAAATTGTAGTAACAAAAATCTCGACAACAGACTACCTTCCATAATGACAAGGCTACCATCCATTGGAGTAACAAAAATCCCGACAACAGACTACCTTCCATAATGACAAGGCTAACATCCATTGGAGTAACAAAAATCTAGACAACAGACTACCTTCCATTATAACCAGGATACCATCGATTGGAGTAACAAAGATATCGACAATGGACTACCTTTCATAATGACAAGGATACCATCCATTGGAATATAAAAAATATCGATAATAGACTTCCTTCCATAATGACAAGGATACCATCCATTGGAGTAACAAAATTCACGACAACAGACTACCTTCCATAATGTCTAGGCTTCCATCCATTGGAGTAACAAAGATATCGATAACAAACTACCTTCCATGACGACAAGGCTACAATAAATTGTAGTAACAAAAATCTCGACAACAGACTACCTTCCATAATGACAAGGCTACCATCCATTGGAGTAACAAAAATCCCTACAACAGACTACCTTCCATAATAACAAGGCTAACATCCATTGGAGTAACAAAAATCTAGACAACAGACTACCTTCCATTATAACCAGGATACCATCGATTGGAGTAACAAAGATATCGACAATGGACTACCTTTCATAATAACAAGGATACCATCCATTGGAATATAAAAAATATCGATAATAGACTACCTTCCATAATGACAAGGATACCATCCATTGGAGTACCAAAATTCTCGACAACAGACTACCTTCCATAATGTCTAGGCTTCCATCCATTGGAGTAACAAAGATATCGATAACAAACTACCTTCCATGACGACAAGGCTACAATAAATTGTAGTAACAAAAATCTCGACAACAGACTACCTTCCATAATGACAAGGCTACCATCCATTGGAGTAACAAAATTCTCGACAACAGACTACCTTCCATAATGACAAGGCTACCATCCATTGGAGTAACAAAAATCTCGAAAACAGACTACCTTCCATAATGACAAGGCTACCATCCATTGGAGAAACAAATATCTCGACAATAGACTACCTTCCATAATGACAAGGCATACCATCCATTGGAGTACCAAAAATCTCGACAACAGACTACCTTCCATTATGACCAGGATACCATCGATTGGAGTAACAAAGATATCGATAATGGACTACCTTTCATAATGACAAGGATACCATCCATTGGAATAACAAAAATATCGACAACAGACTACCTTCCATAATGACACGGATACCATCCATTGGAGTAACAAAAATCTCAACAACAGACTACCTTCCATAATGTCTAGGCTTCCATCCATTGGAGTAACAAAGATATCGACAACAAACTACCTTCCATGACGACAAGGCTACAATAAATTGTAGTAACAAAATTCTCGACAACAGACTACCTTCCATATTGACAAGGCTAACATCCATTGGAGTAACAAAAATCTCGACAACAAACTACCTTCCATAATGACAAGGCTTCCATCTAATGGAGTAATAAAAATATCAAAAATACACTATCTTCCATAATGACAAGGCTACCGTCCATTGGAGAAACAAAAATCTCGACAACAGACTATGTTCCATAATGACAAGGCTACCATACATTGGAGTAACAAAAATAACGACAACAGACTACCTTCCATAAGGACAAGGCTAACATCCATTGGAGTAACAAAAATCTCGACAATATACTACCTTCCATAATGATAAGGCTACCATCCATTGGAGTAACAAATATCTCGACAACGGACTACCTTCCATAATGTTTAGGCTTCCATCCTTTGGAGTAACAAAGATATCGATAACAAACTACCTTCCATGATGACAACGCTACAATAAATTGTAGTAACAAAAATCTCGACAACAGACTACCTTCCATAATGACAAGGCTACCATCCATTGGAGTAACAAATATCTCGACAACAAACTACCTTCCATAATGACAAGGCTACCATCCATTGGAGTAACAAAAATCTCGAAAATAGACTACCTTCCATAATGACAAGGCTACCATCCATTGGAGTAACAAATATCTCGACAACAGACTACCTTCCATAATGACAAGGCATACCATCCATTGGAGTACCAAAAATCTCGACAACAGACTACCTTCCATTTTGACCAGGATACCATTGATTGGAGTAACAAAGATATCGACAATGGATTACCTTTCATAATGACAAGGATACCATCCATTGGAATAACAAAAATATCGACAACAGACTACCTTCCATAATGACAAGTATACCATCCATTGGAGTAACAAAAGTCTCGACAACAGACTACCTTCCATAATGTCTAGGCTTCCATCCATTGGAGTAACAAATATATCGACAACAAACTACCTTCCATGACGACAAGGCTACAATAAATTATAGTAACAAAAATCTCAACAACAGACTACCTTCCAAAATGACAAGGCCACCATCCATTGGAGTAACAAAAATCTCGACAACAAATTACCTTCCATAATGACTAGGCTTCCATCCAATGGAGTAATAAAAATATCGAAAATACACTATCTTCCATAATGACAAGGATACCATCCATTGGAATAACAAAAATCTCGACAACAAACTACCTTCCATAATGACAAGGCTACCATCCATTGTAGTAACAAAGATATCGACAACATACAACCTTCCATAATGACAAGGGTTCCATCCAATGGAGTAATAAAAATATCGATAATAGACTATCTTCCATAATGACAAGGCTACCATCCATTGGAGTAACAAAAATCTCGACAACAGACTAGCTTCCATAATGACAAGGATACCATACATTGGAGTAACAAAAATCACGACAATAGACTACCTTCCATAATGACAAGGATAACATCCATTGGAGTAACAAGAATCTAGATAACAAACTACCTTCCATAATGACAAGGCTACCATCCATTGTAGTAACAAAAATCTCGACAACAAACTACCTTCCATAATGACAAGCCTACCATCCATTGTAGTAACAAAAATATCGACAACAGACTACCTTCTATAATGACATGACTACCATCCATTAGAGTAACAAAAATCTCGACAACAAACTACCTTCCATAATGACAAAGCTACCATCCATTGTAGTAACAAAACTCTCGACAACAAACTACTTTCCATAATGACAAGGCTACCATCCATTAGAGTAACAAAAATCCCGACAACAGACTACCTTCCATAATAACAAGGCTAACATCCATTGGAGTAACAAAAATCTAGACAACAGACTACCTTCCATTATGACCAGGATACCATTGATTGGAGTAACAAAGATATCGACAATGGACTACCTTTCATAATGATAAGGATACCATCCATTGGAATAAAAAAAAGTCGACAATAGACTACCTTCCATAATGACAAGGATACAATCCATTGGAGTAACAAAATTCTCGACAACAGACTACCTTCCATAATGTCTAGGCTTCCATCCATTGGAGTAACAAAGATATCGATAACAAACTACTTTCCATGACGACAAGGCTAAAATAAATTGTAGTAACAAAAATCTCGACAACAGACTACCTTCCATAATGACAAGGCTACCATCCATTGGAGTAACAAAAATCTCGACAACAGACTACCTTCCATAATGACAAGGCTTTCATCCATTGGAGTAACAAAAATCTCGAAAACAGACTACCTTCCATAATGACAAGGCTACCATCCATTGGAGTAACAAATATCTCGACGACAGACTACCTTCCATAATGACAAGGCATACCATCGATTGGAGTACCAAAAATCTCGACAACAGACTACCTTCCATTATAACCAGGATACCATCGATTGGAGTAACAAAGATATCGACAATGGACTACCTTTCATAATGACAAGGATACCATCCATTGGAATAACAAAAATATCGTCAACAGACTACCTTCCATAATGACAAGGATACCATCCATTGGAGTAACAAAAAACTCGACAACAGACTACATTCCATAATGTCTAGGCTTCCATCCATTGGAGTAACAAAGATATCGACAACAAACTACCTTCCATGATGACAAGGCTACAATAAGTTGTAGTAACAAAAATCTCGACAACAAACTACCTTCCATAATGACAAGGCTACCAACCATTGGAGTAACAAAAATCTCGACAACAGACTACCTTCCATAATGAAAAGGATTCAATCCAATGGAGTAATAAAAATATCGAAAATACACTATCTTCCATAATGACAAGGCTACCATCCATTGGAGTAACAAAAATCTCGACAACAGACTACCTTCCATAATGACAAGGCTACCATACATTGGAGTAACAAAAATCACGACAACAGACTACCTTCCATACTGACAAGGCTAACATCCACTGGAGTAACAAAAATCTCGACAACAGACTACCTTCGATAATGACAAGGCTACCATCCATTGTAGTAACAAAGATATCGACAACATACTACCTTCCATAACGACAACGATACCATCCATTGGAATAACAAAAATCTCGACAACAGACTACCTTCCATAATGACAAGGCTACCATCCAATGTAGTAACAAAGATATTGATAACATACAACCTTCCATAATGACAAGGGTTCCATCCAATGGAGTAATACAAATATCGACAATAAACTATCTTCCATAATGACAAGGCTACCATCCATTGGAGTAACAAAAATCTCGACAACATACTACCTTCCATAATGACAAGGATACCATCGAATGGAATAACAAAGATATCGACAATGGACTACCTTTCATAATGACAACGATACCATCCATTGGAATAACAAAAATATCGACAACAGACTACCTTCCATAATGACAAGGATACCATCCATTGGAGTAACAAAAATCTCGACAACAGACTACCTTCCGTAATGTCTAGGCTTCCATCCATTGGAGTAACAAAGATATCGACAACAAACTACCTTCTATGACGACAAGGCTACAATAAATTGTAGTAACAAAAATCTCGACAACAGACTACCTTCCATAATGACAAGGCTACCATCAATTGGAGTAACAAAAATCTCGACAACAGACTACCTTCCATAATGACAAGGCTTCCATCCAATGGAGTAATAAAAATATCGAAAATAGAATATCTTCCATAATGACAAGGCTACCATCCATTGGAGTAACAAAAATCTCCACAACAGACTACCTTCCATAATGACAAGGCTACCATACATTAGAGTAACAAAAATCACGAGAACAGACTACCTTCCATAATGACAAGGCTAACATCCATTAGAGTAACAAAAATCTCGATAATAGACTACCTTCCATAATGATAAGGATACCATCCATTGGAGTAAAAAATATCTCGACAATAGACTACCTTCGATAATGACAAGGCTACCATCCATTGTAGTAACAAAGATATCGACAACATACTACCTTCCATAATGACAACGATACCATCCATTGGAATAACAAAAATCTCGACAATAGACTACCTTCCATAATGACAAGGCTACCATCCTTTGTAGTAACAAAGATATCGACAACATACAACCTTCCAAAATTACAAGGGTTCCATCCAATGGAGTAATAAAAATATCGACAATATACTATCTTCCATAATGACAAGGCTACCATCCATTGGAGTAACAAATATCTCGACAACAGACTACCTTCCATAATGACAAGGCATACCATCCATAGGAGTACCAAAAATCTTGACAACAGACTACCTTCCATTATGACCAGGATACCATCGAATGGAATAACAAAGATATCGACAATGGACTACCTTTCATAATGACAAGGATACCATCCATTGGAATAACAAAAATATCGACAACAGACTACCTTCCATAATGACAAGGATACCATCCATTGGAGTAACAAAAATCTCGACAACAGACTACCTTCCGTAATGTCTAGGCTTCCATCCATTGGAGTAACAAAGATATCGATAACAAACTACTTTCCATGACGACAAGGCTACAATAAATTGTAGTAACAAAAATCTCGACAACAGACTACCTTCCATAATGACAAGGCTACCATCCATTGGAATAACAAAAATATCGACAACAGACTACCTTCCATAATGACAAGGCTTTCATCCATTGGAGTAACAAAAATCTCGAAAACAGACTACCTTCCATAATGACAAGGCTACCATCCATTGGAGTAACAAATATCTCGACGACAGATTACCTTCCATAATGACAAGGCATACCATCCATTGGAGTACCAAAAATCTCGACAACAGACTACCTTCCATTATGACCTGGATACCATCGACTGGAGTAACAAAGATATCGACAATGGACTACCTTTCATAATGACAAGGATACCATCCATTGGAATAACAAAAATATCGACAACAGACTACCTTCCATAATGACAAGGATACCATCCATTGGAGTAACAAAAAACTCGACAACAGACTACATTCCATAATGTCTAGGCTTCCATCCATTGGTGTAACAAAGATATCGACAACAAACTACCTTCCATGATGACAAGGCTACAATAAATTGTAGTAACAAAAATCTCGACAAAAAACTACCTTCCATAATGACAAGGCTACCATCCATTGGAGTAACAAAAATCTCGACAACAGACTACCTTCCATAATGACAAGGATTCAATCCAATGGAGTAATAAAAATATCGAAAATACACTATCTTCCATAATGACAAGGCTACCATCCATTGGAGTAACAAAAATCTCGACAAGAGACTACCTTCCATAATGACAAGGCTACCATACATTGGAGTAACAAAAATCATGACAACAAACTACCTTCCATACTGACAAGGCTAACATCCATTGGAGTAACAAAAATCTCGACAATAGACTACCTTCCATAATGATAAGGCTACCCTCCACTGGAGTAACAAATATCTCGACAACAGACTACCTTCGATAATGACAAGGCTACCATCCATTGTAGTAACAAAGATATCGACAACATACTACCTTCCATAACGACAACGATACCATCCATTGGAATAACAAAAATCTCGACAACAGACTACCTTCCATAATGACAAGGCTACCATCCATTGTAGTAACAAAGATATTGATAACATACAACCTTCCATAATGACAAGGGTTCCATCCAATGGAGTAATAAAAATATCGACAATAAACTATCTTCCATAATGACAAGGCTACCATCCATTGGAGTAACAAAAATCTCGACAACATACTACCTTCCATAATGACAAGGATACCATCGAATGGAATAACAAAGATATCGACAATGGACTACCTTTCATAATGACAAGGATACCATCCATTGGAATAACAAAAATATCGACAACAGACTACCTTCAATAATGACAAGGATACCATCCATTGGAGTAACAAAAATCTCGACAACAGACTACCTTCCGTAATGTCTAGGCTACCATCCATTGGAGTAACAAAGATATCGACAACAAACTACCTTCTATGACGACAAGGCTACAATAAATTGTAGTAACAAAAATCTCGACAACAGACTACCTTCCATAATGACAAGGCTACCATCAATTGGAGTAACAAAAATCTCGACAACAGACTACCTTCCATAATGACAAGGCTTCCATCCAATGGAGTAATAAAAATATCGAAAATACAATATCTTCCATAATGACAAGGCTACCATCCATTGGAGTAACAAAAATCTCCACAACAGACTACCTTCCATAATGACAAGGCTACCATACATTGGAGTAACAAATATCACGAGAACAGACTACCTTCCATAATGACAAGGCTAACATCCATTAGAGTAACAAAAATCTCGATAATAGACTACCTTTCATAATGATAAGGATACCATCCATTGGAGTAACAAATATCTCGACAACAGACTACCTTCGATAATGACAAGGCTACCATCCATTGTAGTAACAAAGATATCGACAACATACTACCTTCCATAATGACAACGATACCAACCATTGGAATAACAAAAATCTCGACAATAGACTACCTTCCATAATGACAAGGCTACCATCCTTTGTAGTAACAAAGATATCGACAACATACAACCTTCCATAATGACAAGGGTTCCATCCAATGGAGTAATAAAAATATCGACAATATACTATCTTCCATAATGACAAGGCTACCATCCATTGGAGTAACAAATATCTCGACAACAGACTACCTTCCATAATGACAAGGCATACCATCCATATGAGTACCAAAAATCTTGACAACAGACTACCTTCCATTATGACCAGGATACCATCGAATGGAATAACAAAGATATCGACAATGGACTACCTTTCATAATGACAAGGATACCATCCATTGGAATAACAAAAATATCGACAACAGACTACCTTCCATAATGACAAGGATACCATCCATTGGAGTAACAAAAATCTCGACAACAGACTACCTTCCGTAATGTCTAGGCTTCCATCCATTGGAGTAACAAAGATATCGACAACAAACTACCTTCTATGACGACAAGGCTACAATAAATTGTAGTAACAAAAATCTCGACAACAGACTACCTTCCATAATGACTAGGCTTCCATCCAATGGAGTAATAAAAATATCGAAAATACACTATCTTCCATAATGACAAGGATACCATCCATTGGAATAACAAAAATCTCGACAACAAACTACCTTCCATAATGACAAGGCTACCATCCATTGTAGTAACAAAGATATCGACAACATACAACCTTCCATAATGACAAGGGTTCCATCCAATGGAGTAATAAAAATATCGATAATAGACTATCTTCCATAATGACAAGGCTACCATCCATTGGAGTAACAAAAATCTCGACAACAGACTAGCTTCCATAATGACAAGGATACCATACATTGGAGTAACAAAAATCACGACAATAGACTACCTTCCATAATGACAAGGATAACATCCATTGGAGTAACAAGAATCTAGATAACAAACTACCTTCCATAATGACAAGGCTACCTTCCATTGTAGTAACAAAAATCTCGACAACAAACTACCTTCCATAATGACAAGCCTACCATCCATTGTAGTAACAAAAATATCGACAACAGACTACCTTCTATAATGACATGACTACCATCCATTAGAGTAACAAAAATCTCGACAACAAACTACCTTCCATAATGACAAAGCTACCATCCATTGTAGTAACAAAAATCTCGACAACAAACTACTTTCCATAATGACAAGGCTACCATCCATTAGAGTAACAAAAATCCCGACAACAGACTACCTTCCATAATAACAAGGCTAACATCCATTGGAGTAACAAAACTCTAGACAACAGACTACCTTCCATTATGACCAGGATACCATTGATTGGAGTAACAAAGATATCGACAATGGACTACCTTTCATAATGATAAGGATACCATCCATTGGAATAAAAAAAAGTCGACAATAGACTACCTTCCATAATGACAAGGATACAATCCATTGGAGTAACAAAATTCTCGACAACAGACTACCTTCCATAATGTCTAGGCTTCCATCCATTGGAGTAACAAAGATATCGATAACAAACTACTTTCCATGACGACAAGGCTAAAATAAATTGTAGTAACAAAAATCTCGACAACAGACTACCTTCCATAATGACAAGGCTACCATCCATTGGAGTAACAAAAATCTCGACAACAGACTACCTTCCATAATGACAAGGCTTTCATCCATTGGAGTAACAAAAATCTCGAAAACAGACTACCTTCCATAATGACAAGGCTACCATCCATTGGAGTAACAAATATCTCGACGACAGACTACCTTCCATAATGACAAGGCATACCATCGATTGGAGTACCAAAAATCTCGACAACAGACTACCTTCCATTATAACCAGGATACCATCGATTGTAGTAACAAAGATATCGACAATGGACTACCTTTCATAATGACAAGGATACCATCCATTGGAATAACAAAAATATCGTCAACAGACTACCTTCCATAATGACAAGGATACCATCCATTGGAGTAACAAAAAACTCGACAACAGACTACATTCCATAATGTCTAGGCTTCCATCCATTGGAGTAACAAAGATATCGACAACAAACTACCTTCCATGATGACAAGGCTACAATAAGTTGTAGTAACAAAAAATCTCAACAACAAACTACCTTCCATAATGACAAGGCTACCAACCATTTGAGTAACAAAAATCTCGACAACAGACTACCTTCCATAATGAAAAGGATTCAATCCAATGGAGTAATAAAAATATCGAAAATACACTATCTTCCATAATGACAAGGCTACCATCCATTGGAGTAACAAAAATCTCGACAACAGACTACCTTCCATAATGACAAGGCTACCATACATTGGAGTAACAAAAATCACGACAACAGACTACCTTCCATACTGACAAGGCTAACATCCACTGGAGTAACAAAAATCTCGACAACAGACTACCTTCGATAATGACAAGGCTACCATCCATTGTAGTAACAAAGATATCGACAACATACTACCTTCCATAACGACAACGATACCATCCATTGGAATAACAAAAATCTCGACAACAGACTACCTTCCATAATGACAAGGCTACCATCCAATGTAGTAACAAAGATATTGATAACATACAACCTTCCATAATGACAAGGGTTCCATCCAATGGAGTAATACAAATATCGACAATAAACTATCTTCCATAATGACAAGGCTACCATCCATTGGAGTAACAAAAATCTCGACAACATACTACCTTCCATAATGACAAGGATACCATCGAATGGAATAACAAAGATATCGACAATGGACTACCTTTCATAATGACAAGGATACCATCCATTGGAATAACAAAAATATCGACAACAGACTACCTTCCATAATGACAAGGATACCATCCATTGGAGTAACAAAAATCTCGACAACAGACTACCTTCCGTAATGTCTAGGCTTCCATCCATTGGAGTAACAAAGATATCGACAACAAACTACCTTCTATGACGACAAGGCTACAATAAATTGTAGTAACAAAAATCTCGACAACAGATTACCTTCCATAATGACAAGGCTACCATCAATTGGAGTAACAAAAATCTCGACAACAGACTACCTTCCATAATGACAAGGCTTCCATCCAATGGAGTAATAAAAATATCGAAAATAGAATATCTTCCATAATGACAAGGCTACCATCCATTGGAGTAACAAAAATCTCCACAACAGACTACCTTCCATAATGACAAGGCTACCATACATTAGAGTAACAAAAATCACGAGAACAGACTACCTTCCATAATGACAAGGCTAACATCCATTAGAGTAACAAAAATCTCGATAATAGACTACCTTCCATAATGATAAGGATACCATCCATTGGAGTAACAAATATCTCGACAATAGACTACCTTCGATAATGACAAGGCTACCATCCATTGTAGTAACAAAGATATCGACAACATACTACCTTCCATAATGACAACGATACCATCCATTGGAATAACAAAAATCTCGACAATAGACTACCTTCCATAATGACAAGGCTACCATCCTTTGTAGTAACAAAGATATCGACAACATACAACCTTCCAAAATTACAAGGGTTCCATCCAATGGAGTAATAAAAATATCGACAATATACTATCTTCCATAATGACAAGGCTACCATCCATTGGAGTAACAAATATCTCGACAACAGACTACCTTCCATAATGACAAGGCATACCATCCATAGGAGTACCAAAAATCTTGACAACAGACTACCTTCCATTATGACCAGGATACCATCGAATGGAATAACAAAGATATCGACAATGGACTACCTTTCATAATGACAAGGATACCATCCATTGGAATAACAAAAATATCGACAACAGACTACCTTCCATAATGACAAGGATACCATCCATTGGAGTAACAAAAATCTCGACAACAGACTACCTTCCGTAATGTCTAGGCTTCCATCCATTGGAGTAACAAAGATATCGATAACAAACTACTTTCCATGACGACAAGGCTACAATAAATTGTAGTAACAAAAATCTCGACAACAGACTACCTTCCATAATCACAAGGCTACCATCCATTGGAGTAACAAAAATATCGACAACAGACTACCTTCCATAATGACAAGGCTTTCATCCATTGGAGTAACAAAAATCTCGAAAACAGACTACCTTCCATAATGACAAGGCTACCATCCATTTGAGTAACAAATATCTCGACGACAGATTACCTTCCATAATGACAAGGCATACCATCCATTGGAGTACCAAAAATATCGACAACAGACTACCTTCCATTATGACCTGGATACCATCGACTGGAGTAACAAAGATATCGACAATGGACTACCTTTCATAATGACAAGGATACCATCCATTGGAATAACAAAAATATCGACAACAGACTACCTTCCATAATGACAAGGATACCATCCATTGGAGTAACAAAAAACTCGACAACAGACTACATTCCATAATGTCTAGGCTTCCATCCATTGGAGTAACAAAGATATCGACAACAAACTACCTTCCATGATGACAAGGCTACAATAAATTGTAGTAACAAAAATCTCGACAACAAACTACCTTCCATAATGACAAGGCTACCATCCATTGGAGTAACAAAAATCTCGACAACAGACTACCTTCCATAATGACAAGGATTCAATCCAATGGAGTAATAAAAATATCGAAAATACACTATCTTCCATAATGACATGGCTACCATCCATTGGAGTAACAAAAATCTCGACCAGAGACTACCTTCCATAATGACAAGGCTACCATACATTGGAGTAACAAAAATCATGACAACAGACTACCTTCCATACTGACAAGGCTAACATCCATTGGAGTAACAAAAATCTCGACAATAGACTACCTTCCATAATGATAAGGCTACCCTCCACTGGAGTAACAAATATCTCGACAACAGACTACCTTCGATAATGACAAGGCTACCATCCATTGTAGTAACAAAGATATCGACAACATACTACCTTCCATAACGACAACGATACCATCCATTGGAATAACAAAAATCTCGACAACAGACTACCTTCCATAATGACAAGGCTACCATCCATTGTAGTAACAAAGATATTGATAACATACAACCTTCCATAATGACAAGGGTTCCATCCAATGGAGTAATAAAAATATCGACAATAAACTATCTTCCATAATGACAAGGCTACCATCCATTGGAGTAACAAAAATCTCGACAACATACTACCTTCCATAATGACAAGGATACCATCGAATGGAATAACAAAGATATCGACAATGGACTACCTTTCATAATGACAAGGATACCATCCATTGGAATAACAAAAATATCGACAACAGACTACCTTCCATAATGACAAGGATACCATCCATTGGAGTAACAAAAATCTCGACAACAGACTACCTTCCGTAATGTCTAGGCTTCCATCCATTGGAGTAACAAAGATATCGACCACAAACTACCTTCTATGACGACAAGGCTACAATAAATTGTAGTAACAAAAATCTCGACAACAGACTACCTTCCATAATGACAAGGCTACCATCAATTGGAGTAACAAAAATCTCGACAACAGACTACCTTCCATAATGACAAGGCTTCCATCCAATGGAGTAATAAAAATATCGAAAATACAATATCTTCCATAATGACAAGGCTACCATCCATTGGAGTAACAAAAATCTCCACAACAGACTACCTTCCATAATGACAAGGCTACCATACATTGGAGTAACAAATATCACGAGAATAGACTACCTTCCATAATGACAAGGCTAACATCCATTAGAGTAACAAAAATCTCGATAATAGACTACCTTTCATAATGATAAGGATACCATCCATTGGAGTAACAAATATCTCGACAACAGACTACCTTCGATAATGACAAGGCTACCATCCATTGTAGTAACAAAGATATCGACAACATACTACCTTCCATAATGACAATGATACCAACCATTGGAATAACAAAAATCTCGACAATAGACTACCTTCCATAATGACAAGGCTACCATCCTTTGTAGTAACAAAGATATCGACAACATACAACCTTCCATAATGACAAGGGTTCCATCCAATGGAGTAATAAAAATATCGACAATATACTATCTTCCATAATGACAAGGCTACCATCCATTGGAGTAACAAATATCTCGACAACAGACTACCTTCCATAATGACAAGGCATACCATCCATAGGAGTACCAAAAATCTTGACAACAGACTACCTTCCATTATGACCAGGATACCATCGAATGGAATAACAAAGATATCGACAATGGACTACCTTTCATAATGACAAGGATACCATCCATTGGAATAACAAAAATATCGACAACAGACTACCTTCCATAATGACAAGGATACCATCCATTGGAGTAACAAAAATCTCGACAACAGACTACCTTCCGTAATGTCTAGGCTTCCATCCATTGGAGTAACAAAGATATCGACAACAAACTACCTTCTATGACGACAAGGCTACAATAAATTGTAGTAACAAAAATCTCGACAACAGAATACCTTCCATAATGACAAGGCTACCATCAATTGGAGTAACAAAAATCTCGACAACAGACTACCTTCCATAATGACAAGGCTTCCATCCAATGGAGTAATAAAAATATCAAAAATACAATATCTTCCATAATTACAAGGCTACCATCCATTGGAGTAACAAAAATCTCCACAACATACTACCTTCCATAATGACAAGGCTACCATACATTGGAGTAACAAAAATCACGAGAACAGACTACCTTCCATAATGACAAGGCTAACATCCATTAGAGTAACAAAAATCTCGATAATAGACTACCTTCCATAATGACAAGGCTACCATCCATTAAAGTTACAAATATCTCGACAACAGACTACCTTCGATAATGACAAGGCTACCATCCATTGTAGTAACAAAGATATCGACAACATACTACCTTCCATAATGACAACGATAGCATCCATTGGAATAACAAAAATCTCGACAACAGACTACCTTCCATAATGACAAGGCTACCATCCATTGTAGTAACAAAGATATTGACAACATACAACCTTCCATAATGACAAGGGTTACATCCAATGGAGTAATAAAAATATCGACAATGGACTATCTTCCATAATGAAAAGGCTACCATCCATTGGAGTAACAAAAATCTCGACAACAGACTACCTTCCATAATGACAAGGCTACCATACATTGGAGTAACAAAAATCACGACAACAGACTACCTTCCATAATGACAAGGCTAACATCCATTGGAGTAACAAAAATCTAGATAACAAACTACCTTCCATAATGACAAGGCTACCATTCCATTGTAGTAACAAAAATCTCGACAACAGACTACCTTCCATATTGACAAGGCTACCATCCATTGGAGTAACAAAAATCTCAACAACAGACTACCTTCCATAATGACAAGGCTTCCATCCAATGGAGTAATAAAAATATCGAAAATACACTATCTTCCATAATGACAAGGCTACCATCCATTGGAGAAACAAAAATCTCGACAACAGACTACGTTCCATAAGGACAAGGCTACCATACATTGGAGTAACAAAAATCACGACAACAGACTACCTTCCATAATGACAAGGCTAACATCCATTGGAGTAACAAAAATCTCGACAATAGACTACCTTCCATAATGATAAGGCTACCATCTATTGGAGTGACAAATATCTCGACAACGGACTACCTTCCATAATGTTTAGGCTTCCATCCATTGGAGTAACAAAGATATCGATAACAAACTACCTTCCATGACGACAACGCTACAATAAATTGTAGTAACAAAAATCTCGACAACAGACTACCTTCCATAATGACAAGGCTACCATCCATTGGAGTAACAAAAATCTCGACAACAGACTACCTTCCATAATGACAAGGCTACCATCCATTGGAGTAACAAAAATCTCGAAAACATACTACCTTCCATAATGACAAGGCTACCATCCATTGGAGTAACAAATATCTCGACAACAGACTACCTTCCATAATGACAAGGCATACCATCCATTGGAGTACCAAAAATCTCGACAACAAACTACCTTCCATTTTGACCAGGATACCATTGATTGGAGTAACAAAGATATCGACAATGGATTACCTTTCATAATGACAAGGATACCATCCATTGGAATAACAAAAATATCGACAACAGACTACCTTCCATAATGACAAGTATAACATCCATTGGAGTTACAAAAATCTCGACAACAGACTACCTTCAATAATGTCTAGGCTTCCATCCTTTGGAGTAACAAATATATCGACAACAAACTACCTTCCATGACGACAAGGCTACAATAAATTATAGTAACAAAAATCTCGACAATAGACTATCTTCCATAATGACAAGGCTACCATCCATTGGAGTAACAAAAATCTCGACAACAGACTAGCTTCCATAATGACAAGGCTACCATACATTGGAGTAACAAAAATTATGACAACAGACTACCTTCCATAATGACAAGGCTAACATCCACTGGAGTAACAAGAATCTAGATAATAAACTACCTTCCATATTGACAAAGCTACCATCCATTGTAGTAACAAAAGTCTCGACAATAGACTACCTTCTATAATGACAAGGCTACCATACATTGGAGTAACAAAAATCACGAGAACAGACTACCTTCCATAATTACAAGGCTAACTTCCATTAGAGTAACAAAAATCTCGATAATAGACTACCTTCCATAATGATAAGGCTACCATCCATTGGAGTTACAAATATCTCGACAACAGACTACCTTCGATAATGACTAGGCTACCATCCATTGTAGTAACAAAGATATCGACAGCATACTACCTTCCATAATGACAACGATACCATCCATTGGAATAACAAAAATCTCGACAACAGACTACCTTCCATAATGACAAGGCTACCATCCATTCTAGTAACAAAGATATCGACAACATACAACCTTCCATAATGACAAGGGTTCCATCCAATGGAGTAATAAAAATATCGACAATATACTATCTTCCATAATGACAAGGCTACCATCCATTGGAGTAACAAAAATCTCGACAACAGACTACCTTCCATAATGACAAGGCTACCATACATTGGAGTAACAAAAATCACGACAACAGACTACCTTCCATAATGACAAGGCTAACATCCATTGCAGTAACAAAAATCTAGATAACAAACTACCTTTCATAATGACAAGGATACCATCCATTAGAATAACATAAATATCGACAATAGACTACCTTCCATAATGACAAGGATACCATCCATTGGAGTACCAAAATTCTAGACAACAGACTATCTTCCATAATGTCTAGGCTTCCATCCATTGGAGTAACAAAGATATCGATAACAAACTACCTTCCATGACGACAAGGCTACAATAAATTGTAGTAACAAAAATCTCGACAATCGACTACCTTCCATAATGACAAGGCTACCATCCATTTGAGTAACAAAAATCTCGACAACAGACTACCTTCCATAATGAAAAGACTACCATCCATTGAAGTAACAAAAATCTCAAAAACAGACTACCTTCCATAATGACAAGGCTACCATCCATTGGAGTAACAAATATCTCGACAACAGACTACCTTCCATAATGACAAGGCATACCATCCATTGGAGTACCAAAAATCTCGAGAACAGACTACCTTCCATTATGAACAGGATAACATCGATTGGAGTAACAAAGATATCGACAATGGACTACCTTTCATAATGACAAGGATACCATCCATTGGAATAACAAAAATATCGACAACAGACTACCTTCCATAATGACAAGGATACCATCCATTGGAGTAACAAAAATCTCGACAACAAACTACCTTCCATAATGACTAGGCTTCCATCCATTATAGTAACAAAGATATCGACAACAGACTACCCTCCATTACGACAAGGCAATAATCCATTGTAGTAACAAAAATCTCGACAATAGACTACCTTCCATAATGACAAGGCTACCATCCATTGTAGTAATAAAAATCTCAACAATAGACTACCTTCCATAATGACAAGGCTACCATCCATTATTGTAATAAAAATATCGACAATAAACTTCCTTCCATAATGACAAGGATACTATCCATTGTAGTAACAAAAATGTCGACAACAGACTACCTTCCATAATGACAAGGCTACCATCCCTTAGAGTAACAAAAATCTCGACAACAGACTACCTTCCATAATGACAAGGATACCATCCATTTTAGTAACAAAAATCTCGACAACATACTACCTTCTATAATGACAAGGCTACCATCCATTGGAGTAACAAAAAACTCGACAACATACTACCTTCCATGATGACAAAGCTACCATCCGTTGTAGTAACAAAAATCTCGACAACAAACTACCTTCCATAATGACAAGGCTATCATCCATTGGAGTAACAAAAATCACGACACCAGACTACCTTCCATAAAAACAAGGCTAACATCCATTGGAGTAACAAAAATCTAGACAACAGACTACCTTCCATTATGCCCAGCATACCATGGATTGGAGTAACAAAGATATCGAAAATGGACTACCTTTCATAATGACATGGATAGCATCCATTGGAATAACAAAAATATCGTCAATAGACTACCTTCCATAATGATTAGGCTACCATCCATTGGAGTAACAAAAATATCGACAACAGAATACCTTCCATAATGACAAGGGTACCATCCATTGGAGTAACAAAAATATCCACAAGACACAACCTTCCAAAATGACAAGGCTACCATCCATTAGAGTAACAAAAATCTCGACAACAGACTACCTTCCATAATGACAAGGCTACCATCCATTGTAGTAACAAAAATATCGACAACAGACTATCATCCATTGTAGTAACAAAAATTTCGACAATAGACTACCTTTCATAATGACAAGGCTACCATCCATTGGAGTAACAAAAATTCTCGACAACAGACTACCTTCCATAATGACAAGGCTACCATCCATTGTAGTAACCAAAATCTCGACAACAAACTACCTTCCATAATGACAAGGCTACCACCCATTGGAGTAACAAATATCTCGACAATAGACTACCTTCCATAATGACAAGGATACCATCCATTGGAGTAACAAAATTATCGACAACAGACTACCTTCCATAATGATTAGGCTACCATCCATTGGAGTAACAAAGATATAGACAACAGACTACCTTTCATAATGACAAGGATACCATCCATTGGAATAACAAAAATATCGACAACAGACTACCTTCCATAATGACAAGGCTACCATCCATTGGAGTAACAAAAATCTCGACAACAGACTACCTTCGATAATGACAAGGCTACCATCCATTGTAGTAACAAAGATATATACAACAAACTACCTTCCATAATGACAAGGCTACCATCCATTGGAGTAACAAAAATCTCTAAAACAGACTACCTTCCATAATGACTAGGCTACCATCCATTGGAATAACAAAAATATCGACAACAGACTACCTTCCATAATGACAAGGATAACATCCATTAGAGTAACAAAAATCTCGACAACAAACTAACTTCCATAATGACAAGGTTACCATCCATTGTAGTAACAAAGATATATACAACAGACCACCTTCCATAATGACAAGGCTACCATCCATTGGAGTAACAAAAATCTCAAAAACAAACTACCTTGCATAATGACTAGGCTACCATCCATTGGAGTAACAAAAATCTCAAAAACAAACTACCTTCTATAATGACAAGGCTAGCATCCATTGGAGTAACAAAAAACTCGACAATAGACTACCTTCCATAATGACAAGGCTAACATCCATTGGAGTAACAAAAATATAGATAACAAACTACCTTCCATAATGACAAGGATACCATCCATTGTAGTAACAAAAATATCGACAACAGACTACCTTCCATAATGGCAAGGCTACCATCCATTGTAGTAACAAAAATATCGACAACAGACTACCTTCTATAATGACAAGGCTACCATCCATTAGAGTAACAAAAATATCGACAACAGACTACCTTCTATAATGACAAACCTATCATCCATTGTAGTAACAAAAATCTCGACAAAAAACTACCTTCCATAATGTCAAGGCTACCATCCATTGGAGTAACAAAAATCTCGAAAAAAGACTACCTTCCATAATGACAAGGCTACCATCATTGGAGTAACAAATATCTCGACAACAGACTACCTTCCGTAATGAAAAGGCATACCATCCATTGGAGTACCAAAAATCTCGACAACAGATTACCTTCCATTATGACCAGGATACCATCAATTGGAGTAACAAAGATATCGACAATGGACTACCTTTCATAATGACAAGGATACCATCCATTGGAATAACAAAAATATTGACAACAGACTACCTTCCATAATGACAAGGATACCATCCATTGGAGTAACAAAAATCTCGACAACTCACTACCTTCCATAATGTCTAGGCTTCCATCCATTGGAGTAACAAAGATATCGACAACAAACTACCTTCCATGACGACAAGGCTACAATAAATTGTAGTAACAAAAATCTCGACAATTGAATACCTTCCATAATGACAAGGCTACCATCCATTGGAGTAATAAAAATTTCGACAACAGACTACCTTCCATAATGATAAGGCTTCCATCCAATGGAGTAATAAAAATATCGAAAATACACTATCTTCCATAATGACAAGGCTACCATCCATTGGAGTAACAAAAATCTCGACAACAGACTACGTTCCATAATGACAAGGCTACCATACATTGGAGTAACAAAAATCACGACAATAGACTACCTTCCATAATGACAAGGCTAACATCCATTGGAGTAACAAAAATCTCGACAATATACTACCTTCCATAATGATAAGGCTACCATCCATTGGAGTAACAAATATCTCGAAAACAGACTACCTTCGATAATTACAAGGCTACCATCCATTGTAGTAACAAAGATATCGACAACATACTACCTTCCATAATGATAATGATACCATTCATTGGATTAACAAAAATCTCGACAACAGACTACCTTCCATAAAGACAAGGCTACCATCCATTGTAGTAACAAAGATATTGACAACATACAACCTTCCATAATGACAAGGGTTACATCCAATGGAGTAATAAAAATATCGACAATAGACTATCTTCCATAATGAAAAGGCTACCATCCATTGGAGTAACAAAAATCTCGACAACAGAATACCTTCCATAATGACAAGGCTACCATCCATTGTAGTAACAAAGATATTGACAACATACAACCTTCCATAATGACAAGGGTTACATCCAATGGAGTAATAAAAATATCGACAATAGACTATCTTCCATAATGAAAAGGCTACCATCCATTGGAGTAACAAAAATCTCGACAACAGAATACCTTCCATAATGACAAGGCTACCATACATAGGAGTAACAAAAATCACGACAACAGACTACCTTCCATAATGACAAGGCTTACATCCATTGGAGTAACAAAAATCTAGATAACAAACTACCTTTCATAATGACAAGGATACCATCCATTGGAATAACATAAATATCGACAATAGACTACCTTTCATAATGACAAGGATACCATCCATTGGAGTACCAAAATTCTAGACAACAGACTATCTTCCATAATGTCTAGGCTTCCATCCATTGGAGTAACAAAGATATCGATAACAAACTACCTTCCATGACGACAAGGCTACAATAAATTGTAGTAACAAAAATCTCGACAACCGACTACCTTCCATAATGACAAGGCTACCATCCATTGGAGTAGCAAAAATCTCGACAACAGACTACCTTCCATAATGACAAAGCTAACATCCATTGAAGTAACAAAAATCTCGAAAACAGACTACCTTCCATAATGACAAGGCTACCATCCATTGGACTAACAAATATCTCGATAACTGACTACCTTCCATAATGACAAGGCATACCATCCATTGGAGTACCAAAAATCTCGAGAACAGACTACCTTCCATTATGAACAGGATAACATCGATTGGAGTAACAAAGATATCGACAATGGACTACCTTTCATAATGACAAGGATACCATCCATTGGAATAACAAAAATATCGACAACAAACTACCTTCCATAATGACAAGGATACCATCCATTGGAGTAACAAAAATCTCGACAACAAACTACCTTCCATAATGACTAGGCTTCCATCCATTGTAGTAACAAAGATATCGACAACAGACTACCCTCCATTACGACAAGGCAACAATCCATTGTAGTAACAAAAATCTCGACAATAGACTACCTTCCATAATGACAAGGCTACCATCCAATGTAGTAATAAAAATATCAACAATAGACTACCTTTCATAATGACAAGGCTACCATCCATTATTGTAATAAAAATATCGACAATAAACTTCCTTCCATAATGACAAGGATACCATCCATTGTAGTAACAAAAATGTCGACAACAGACTACCTTCCATAATGACAAGGCTACCATCCCTTAGAGTAACAAAAATCTCGACAACGGACTACCTTCCATAATGACAAGGCTACCATCCATTGTAGTAACAAAAATCTCGACAACATACTACCTTCTATAATGACAAGGCTACCATCCATTGGAGTAACAAAAAACTCGACAACAGACTACCTTCCATGATGACAAAGCTACCATCCATTGTAGTAACAAAAATCTCGACAACAAACTACCTTCCATAATGACAAGGCTACCATCCATTGGAGTAACAAAAATCACAACAATAGACTACCTTCCATAAAAACAAAGCTAACATCCATTGGAGTAACAAAAATCTAGACAATAGACTACCTTCCATTATGCCCAGCATACCATCGATTGGAGTAACAAAGTTATCGAAAATGGACTACCTTTCATAATGACATGGATAGCATCCATTGGAATAACGAAAATATCGTCAACAGACTACCTTCCATAATGATTAGGCTACCATCCATTGGAATAAAAAAAATATCGACAACAGAATACCTTCCATAATGACAAGGGTACCATCCATTGGAGTAACAAAAATATCCACAAGACACAACCTTCCTTAATGACAAGGCTACCATCCATTAGAGTAAAAAAAATCTCGACAACAGACTACCTTCCATAATGACAAGGCTACCATCCATTGTAGTAACAAAAATATCGACAATAGACTACCTTCCATACAGACAAGGCTACCATCCATTGTAGTAAAAAAAATCTCGACAATAGACTACCTTTCATAATGACAAGGCTACCATCCATTGGAGTAACAAAAATCTCGACAACAGACTACCTTCCATAATGACAAGGCTACCATCCATTGTAGTAACCAAAATCTCGACAACAAACTAGCTTCCATAATGACAAGGCTACCATCCATTGGAGTAACAAATATCTCGACAATAGACTACCTTCCATAATGACAAGGATACCATCCATTGGAGTAACAAAATTATCGACAACAGACTACCTTCCATAATGATTAGGCTACCATCCATTGGAGTAACAAAGATATAGACAAGAGACTACCTTTCATAATGACAAGGATACCATCCATTGGAATAACAAAAATCTCGACAACAGACTACCTTCCATAATGACAAGGCTACCATCCATTGGAGTAACAAAAATCTCGACAACAGACTACCTTCGATAATGACAAGGCTACCATCCATTGTAGTAACAAAGATATATACAACAAACTACCTTCCATAATGACAAGGCTACCATCCATTGGAGTAACAAAAATCTCTAAAACAGACTACCTTCCATAATGACAAGGATACCATCCATTAGAGTAACAAAAATCTCGACAACAAACTAACTTCCATAATGACAAGGTTACCATCCATTGTAGTAACAAAGATATATACAACAGACTACCTTCCATAATGACAAGGCTACCATCCATTGGAGTAATAAAAATCTCAAAAACAAACTACCTTCCATAATGACTAGGCTACCATCCATTGGAATAACAAAAATCTCGACAACAGACTACCTTCCATAATGACAAGGCTTTCATCCAATGGAGTAACAAAAATCTCGACAACAGACTACCTTCCATAATGACAAGGTTACCATCCATTGTAGTAACAAAGATATATACAAAAGACTACCTTCCATAATGACAAGGCTACCATCCATTGGTGTAACAAAAATCTCAAAAACAAACTACCTTCCATAATGACAAGCCTACCATCCATTGGAGTGACAAAAATCACAACGACAGACTACCTTCCATAATGCAAGGATACCATCCATTGGAGTAACAAAAGATATCGACACTGGACTACCTTTCATAATGACAAGGATACCATCCATTGGAATAAAAAAAATCTCGACAACAGACTACCTTCCATAATGACAAGGCTACCATCCAATGTAGTAACAAAGATATATACAACATAATACCTTACATAATGACAAGGCTACCATCCATTGGAGTAACAAAAATCTCGACAACAGACTACCTTCCATAATGACAAGGCTACCATCCGTTGTAGTAACAAAGATATCGATAATATACTACCTTCCATAATGACAAGGCTTCCATCCAATGGAGTAATAAAAATATCGATAATAGACTATCTTCCATAATGACAAGGCTACCATCCATTGGAATAACAAAAATCTCGACAACAGACTAACTTCCATAATGACAAGGATACCATCCATTAGAGTAACAAAAATCTCGACAACAAACTAACTTCCATAATGACAAGGTTACCATCCATTGTAGTAACAAAGATATATACAACAGACTACCTTCCATAATGACAAGGCTACCATCCATTGGAGTAACAAAAATCTCAAAAACAAACTACCTTCCATAATGACTAGGCTACCATCCATTGGAATAACAAAAATCTCGACAACAGACTACCTTCCATAATGACAAGGCTATCATCCAATGGAGTAACAAAAATCTCGACAACAGACTACCTTCCATAAAACAAGGCTATCATACATTGTAGTAAAAAAAATCAGGAAAACAGACTACCTTCCATAATGACAAGGCTACCATCCATTAGAGTAACAAAATTATCGACAACATACTACCTTCCATAATGATTAGGCTACCATCCATTGGAGTAACAAAGATATAGACAACAGACTACCTTTCATAATGACAAGGATACCATCCATTGGAATAACAAAAATCTCGACAACAGACTACCTTCCATAATGAGAAGGCTACCATCCATCGGAGTAAAAAAAATCTCGACAACAGACTACCTTCGATAATGACAAGGCTACCATCCATTGTAGTAACAAAGATATATACAACAAACTACCTTCCATAATGACAAGGCTACCATCCATTGGA
Organism: Vicia faba; assembly: GCA_948472305.1. Lineage (NCBI taxonomy): Eukaryota > Viridiplantae > Streptophyta > Magnoliopsida > Fabales > Fabaceae > Vicia > Vicia faba. The sequence continues at coordinate 555,234,423 of OX451739.1, read as the reverse complement.
GTAACAAAAATCTCTAAAACAGACTACCTTCCATAATGACTAGGCTACAATCCATTGGAATAACAAAAATCTCGACAACAAACTACCTTCCATAATGACAAGGATACCATCCATTAGAGTAACAAAAATCTCGACAACAAACTAACTTCCATAATGACAAGGTTACCATCCATTGTAGTAACAAAGATATATACAACAGACTACCTTCCATAATGACAAGGCTACCATCCATTGGAGTAACAAAAATCTCAAAAACAAACGACCTTCCATAATGACAAGGCTACCATCCATTGGAATAACAAAAATCTCGACAACAGACTACCTTCCATAATGACAAGGCTATCATCCAATGGAGTAACAAAAATCTCGACAACTGACTACCTTCCATAATGACAAGGCTATCATACATTGTAGTAAAAAAAATCTGGAAAACAGACTACCTTCCATAATGACAAGGCTACCATCCATTGGAGTGACAAAAATCACAACGACAGACTACCTTCCATAATGCAAGGATACCATCCATTGGAGTAACAAAAGATATCGACAACGGACTACCTTTCGTAATGAGAAGGATACCATCCATTAGAATAACAAAAATCTCGACAACAAACTACCTTCCATAATGACAAGGATATCATCCATTGGAGTAACAAAAATCTTGACAACAGACTACCTTCCATAATGACAAGGCTACCATCCATTATAGTAACAAAGATATATAGGACATACTACCTTCTATAACGACAAGGCTACCATCCATTGGAGTAACAAAAATCTCGACAACAGACTATCTTACGTAATGACAAGGCTACCATCCGTTGTAGTAACAAAGATATCGACAACATACTACCTTCCATAATGACAAGGCTTCCATCTAATGGAGTAATAAAAATATCAGCAATAGACTATCTTCCATAATGACAAGGTTACCATCCATTATAGTAACAAAGATATATACAACAGACTACCTTCCATAATGACAAGGCTACCATCCATTGGAGTAATAAAAATCTCAAAAACAAACTACCTTCCATAATGACTAGGCTACCATCCATTGGAATAATAAAAATCTCGACAAGAGACTACCTTCCATAATGACAAGGCTATCATCCATTGGAGTAACAAAAATCTCGACAACAGACTACCTTCCATAATGACAAGGTTACCATCCATTGTAGTAACAAAGATATATACAACAGACTACCTTCCATAATGACAAGGCTACCATCCATTGGTGTAACAAAAATCTCAAAAACAAACTACCTTCCATAATGACAAGCCTACCATCCATTGGAGTGACAAAAATCACAACGACAGACTACCTTCCATAATGCAAGGATACCATCCATTGGAGTAACAAAAGATATCGACACTGGACTACCTTTCATAATGACAAGGATATCATCCATCGGAATAAAAAAAATCTCGACAACAGACTACCTTCCATAATGACAAGGCTACCATCCAATGTAGTAACAAAGATATATACAATATAATACCTTACATAATGACAAGGCTACCATCCATTGGAGTAACAAAAATCTCGACAACAGACTACCTTCCATAATGACAAGGCTACCATCCATTGTAGTAACAAAGATATCGACAACATACTACCTTCCATAATGACAACGCTTCCATCCAATGGAGTAATAAAAATATCGATAATAGACTATCTTCCATAATGACAAGGCTACCATCCATTGGAATAACAAAAATCTCGACAACAGACTAACTTCCATAATGACAAGGATACCATCCATTAGAGTAACAAAAATCTCGACAACAAACTAACTTCCATAATGACAAGGTTAGCATCCATTGTAGTAACAAAGATATATACAACAGACTACCTTCCATGATGACAAGGCTACCATCCATTGGAGTAACAAAAATCTCAAAAACAAACTACCTTCCATAATGACTAGGCTACCATCCATTGGAATAACAAAAATCTCGACAACAGACTACCTTCCATAATGACAAGGCTATCATCCAATGGAGTAACAAAAATCTCGACAACAGACTACCTTCCATAATGACAAGGCTATCATACATTGTAGTAAAAAAATATGGAAAACAGACTACCTTCCATAATGTCATGGCTACCATCCATTGGAGTAACAAAATTATCGACAACAGACTACCTTCCATAATGATTAGGCTACCATCCATTGGAGTAACAAAGATATAGACAACAGACTACCTTTCATAATGACAAGGATACCATCCATTGGAATAACAAAAATCTCGACAACAGACTACCTTCCATAATGACAAGGCTACCATCCATTGGAGTAACAAAAATCTCGACAACAGACTACCTTCGATAATGACAAGGCTACCATCCATTGTAGTAACAAAGATATATACAACAAACTACCTTCCATAATGACAAGGCTACCATCCATTGGAGTAACAAAAATCTCTAAAACACACTACCTTCCATAATGACAAGGCTACCATCCATTGGAGTAACAAAAATCTCAAAAACAAACGACCTTCCATAATGACTAGGCTACCATCCATTGGAATAACAAAAATCTCGACAACAGACTACCTTCCATAATGACAAGGCTAACATCCAATGGAGTAACAAAAATCTCGACAACTGACTACCTTCCATAATGACAAGGCTATCATACATTGTAGTAAAAAAAATCTCAAAAACAAACTACCTTCCATAATGACTAGGCTACCATCCATTGGAGTGACAAAAATCATAACGACAGACTACCTTCCATAATGAAAGGATACCATCCATTGGAGTAACAAAAGATATCGACAACGGACTACCTTTCCTAATGAGAAGGATACCATCCATTAGAATAACAAAAATCTCGACAACAAACTACCTTCCATAATGACAAGGATATCATCCATTGGAGTAACAAAAATCTCGACAACAGACTACCTTCCATAATGACAAAGCTACCATCCATTATAGTAACAAAGATATATAGGACATACTACCTTCTATAACGACAAGGCTACCATCCATTGGAGTAACAAAAATCTCGACAACAGACTATCTTACGTAATGACAAGGCTACCATCCGTTGTAGTAACAAAGATATCGACAACATACTACCTTCCATAATGACAAGGCTTCCATCTAATGGAGTAATAAAAATATCAGCAATAGACTATCTTCCATAATGACAAGGTTACCATCCATTATAGTAACAAAGATATATACAACAGACTACCTTCCATAATGACAAGGCTACCATCCATTGGAGTAATAAAAATCTCAAAAACAAACTCTCTTCCATAATGACTAGGCTACCATCCATTGGAATAATAAAAATCTCGACAAGAGACTACCTTCCATAATGACAAGGCTATCATCCATTGGAGTAACAAAAATCTCGACAACAGACTACCTTCCATAATGACAAGGTTAACATCCATTGTAGTAACAAAGATATATACAACAGACTACCTTCCATAATGACAAGGCTACCATCCATTGGTGTAACAAAAATCTCAAAAACAAACTACCTTCCATAATGACAAGCCTACCATCCATTGGAGTGACAAAAATCACAACGACAGACTACCTTCCATAATGCAAGGATACCATCCATTGGAGTAACAAAAGATATCGACACTGGACTACCTTTCATAATGACAAGGATATCATCCATCGGAATAAAAAAAATCTCGACAACAGACTACCTTCCATAATGACAAGGCTACCATCCAATGTAGTAACAAAGATATATACAATATAATACCTTACATAATGACAAGGCTACCATCCATTGGAGTAACAAAAATCTCGACAACAGACTACCTTCCATAATGACAAGGCTACCATCCATTGTAGTAACAAAGATATCGACAACATACTACCTTCCATAATGACAAGGCTTCCATCCAATGGAGTAATAAAAATATCGATAATAGACTATCTTCCATAATGACAAGGCTACCATCCATTAGAATAACAAAAATCTCGACAACAGACTAACTTCCATAATGACAAGGATACCATCCATTAGAGTAACAAAAATCTCGACAACAAACTAACTTCCATAATGACAAGGTTAGCATCCATTGTAGTAACAAAGATATATACAACAGACTACCTTCCATGATGACAAGGCTACCATCCATTGGAGTAACAAAAATCTCAAAAACAAACTACCTTCCATAATGACTAGGCTACCATCCATTGGAATAACAAAAATCTCGACAACAGACTACCTTCCATAATGACAAGGCTATCATCCAATGGAGTAACAAAAATCTCGACAACAGACTACCTTCCATAATGACAAGGCTATCATACATTGTAGTAAAAAAATCTGGAAAACAGACTACCTTCCATAATGACAAGGCTACCATCCATTGGAGTAACAAAATTATCGACAACAGACTACCTTCCATAATGATTAGGCTACCATCCATTAGAGTAACAAAGATATAGACAACAGACTACCTTTCATAATGACAAGGATACCATCCATTGGAATAAAAAAAATCTCGACAACAGACTACCTTCCATAATGACAAGGCTACCATCCATTGGAGTAACAAAAATCTCGACAACAGACTACCTTCGATAATGACAAGGCTACCATCCATTGTAGTAACAAAGATATATACAACAAACTACCTTCCATAATGACATGGCTACCATCCATTGGAGTAACAAAAATCTCTAAAACACACTACCTTCCATAATGACTAGGCTACCATCCATTGGAATAACAAAAATCTCGACAACAGACTACCTTCCATAATGACAAGGATACCATCCATTAGAGTAACAAAAATCTCGACAACAAACTAACTTCCATAATGACAAGGTTACCATCCATTGTAGTAACAAAGATATATACAACAGACTACCTTCCATAATGACAAGGCTACCATCCATTGGAGTAACAAAAATCTCAAAAACAAACTACCTTCCATAATGACTAGGCTACCATCCATTGGAATAACAAAAATCTCGACAACAGACTACCTTCCATAATGACAAGGCTATCATCCAATGGAGTAACAAAAATCTCGACAACAGACTACCTTCCATAATGACAAGGCTATCATACATTATAGTAAAAAAATCTGGAAAACAGACTACCTTCCATAATGACAAGGCTACCATCCATTGGAGTAACAAAATTATCGACAACAGACTACCTTCCATAATGATTAGGCTACCATCCATTGGAGTAACAAAGATATAGACAACAGACTACCTTTCATAATGACAAGGATACCATCCATTGGAATAACAAAAATCTCGACAACAGACTACCTTCCATAATGACAAGGCTACCATCCATTGGAGTAACAAAAATCTCGACAACAGACTACCTTCGATAATGACAAGGCTACCATCCATTGTAGTAACAAAGATATATACAACAAACTACCTTCCATAATGACAAGGCTACCATCCATTGGAGTAACAAAAATCTATAAAACACACTACCTTCCATAATGACTAGGCTACCATCCATTGGAATAACAAAAATCTCGACAACAGACTACCTTCCATAATGACAAGGATACCATCCATTAGAGTAACAAAAATCTCGACAACAAACTAACTTCCATAATGACAAGGTTACCATCCATTGTAGTAACAACGATATATACAATAGACTACCTTCCATAATGACAAGGCTACCATCCATTGGAGTAACAAAAATCTCAAAAACAAACTACCTTCCATAATGACTAGGCTACCATCCATTGGAATAACAAAAATCTCGACAACAGACTACCTTCCATAATGACAAGGCTATCATCCAATGGAGTAACAAAAATCTCGACAACTGACTACCTTCCATAATGACAAGGCTATCATACATTGTAGTAAAAAAAATCTGGAAAATAGACTACCTTCCATAATGACAAGGCTACCATCCATTGGAGTGAAAAAAATCACAACGACAGACTACCTTCCATAATGCAAGGATACCATCCATTGGAGTAACAAAAGATATCGACAACGGACTACCTTTCATAATGAGAAGGATACCATCCATTAGAATAACAAAAATCTCGACAACAAACTACCTTCCATAATGACAAGGATATCATCCATTGGAGTAACAAAAATCTCGACAACAGACTACCTTCCATAATGACAAGGCTACCATCCATTATAGTAACAAAGATATATAGGACATACTACCTTCTATAACGACAAGGCTACCATCCATTGGAGTAACAAAAATCTCGAAAACAGACTATCTTACGTAATGACAAGGCTACCATCCATTGTAGTAACAAAGATATCGACAACATACTACCTTCCATAATGACAAGGTTTCCATCTAATGGAGTAATAAAAATATCAGCAATAGACTATCTTCCATAATGACAAGGTTACCATCCATTATAGTAACAAAGATATATACAACAGACTACCTTCCATAATGACAAGGCTACCATCCATTGGAGTAATAAAAATCTCAAAAACAAACTACCTTCCATAATGACTAGGCTACCATCCATTGGAATAACAAAAATCTCGACAAGAGACTACCTTCCATAATGACAAGGCTATCATCCATTGGAGTAACAAAAATCTCGACAACAGACTACCTTCCATAATGACAAGGTTACCATCCATTGTAGTAACAAAGATATATACAACAGACTACCTTCCATAATGACAAGGCTACCATCCATTGGTGTAACAAAAATCTCAAAAACAAACTACCTTCCATAATGACAAGGCTACCATCCATTGGAGTGACAAAAATCACAACGACAGACTACCTTCCATAATGAAAGGATACCATCCATTGGAGTAACAAAAGATATCGACAACGGACTACCTTTCCTAATGAGAAGGATACCATCCATTAGAATAACAAAAATCTCGACAACAAATTACCTTCCATAATGACAAGGATATCATCCATTGGAGTAACAAAAATCTCGACAACAGACTACCTTTCATAATGACAAGGCTACCATCCATTATAGTAACAAAGATATATAGGACATACTACCTTCTATAACGACAAGGCTACCATCCATTGGAGTAACAAAAATCTCGACAACAGACTATCTTACGTAATGACAAGGCTACCATCCGTTGGAGTAACAAAAATCTCTAAAACACACTACCTTCCATAATGACTAGGCTACCATCCATTGGAATAACAAAAATCTCGACAACAGACTACCTTCCATAATGACAAGGATACCATCCATTAGAGTAACAAAAATCTCGACAACAAACTAACTTCCATAATGACAAGGTTACCATCCATTGTAGTAACAAAGATATATACAACAGACTACCTTCCATAATGACAAGGCTACCATCCATTGGAGTAACAAAAATCTCAAAAACAAACTACCTTCCATAATGACTAGGCTACCATCCATTGGAATAACAAAAATCTCGACAACAGACTACCTTCCATAATGAGAAGGCTATCATCCAATGGAGTAACAAAAATCTCGACAACAGACTACCTTCCATAATGACAAGGCTATCATACATTATAGTAAAAAAATCTGGAAAACAGACTACCTTCAATAATGACAAGGCTACCATCCATTGGAGTAACAAAATTATCGACAACAGACTACCTTCCATAATGATTAGGCTACCATCCATTGGAGTAACAAAGATATAGACAACAGACTACCTTTCATAATGACAAGGATACCATCCATTGGAGTAACAAAAATCTCGACAACAGACTACCTTCGATAATGACAAGGCTACCATCCATTGTAGTAACAAAGATATATACAACAAACTACCTTCCATAATGACAAGGCTACCATCCATTGGAGTAACAAAAATCTATAAAACACACTACCTTCCATAATGACTAGGCTACCATCCATTGGAATAACAAAAATCTCGACAACAGACTACCTTCCATAATGACAAGGATACCATCCATTAGAGTAACAAAAATCTCGACAACAAACTAACTTCCATAATGACAAGGTTACCATCCATTGTAGTAACAACGATATATACAATAGACTACCTTCCATAATGACAAGGCTACCATCCATTGGAGTAACAAAAATCTCAAAAACAAACTACCTTCCATAATGACTAGGCTACCATCCATTGGAATAACAAAAATCTCGACAACAGACTACCTTCCATAATGACAAGGCTATCATCCAATGGAGTAACAAAAATCTCGACAACTGACTACCTTCCATAATGACAAGGCTATCATACATTGTAGTAAAAAAAATCTGGAAAACAGACTACCTTCCATAATGACAAGGCTACCATCCATTGGAGTGAAAAAAATCACAACGACAGACTACCTTCCATAATGCAAGGATACCATCCATTGGAGTAACAAAAGATATCGACAACGGACTACCTTTCATAATGAGAAGGATACCATCCATTAGAATAACAAAAATCTCGACAACAAACTACCTTCCATAATGACAAGGATATCATCCATTGGAGTAACAAAAATCTCGACAACAGACTACCTTCCATAATGACAAGGCTACCATCCATTATAGTAACAAAGATATATAGGACATACTACCTTCTATAACGACAAGGCTACCATCCATTGGAGTAACAAAAATCTCGAAAACAGACTATCTTACGTAATGACAAGGCTACCATCCATTGTAGTAACAAAGATATCGACAACATACTACCTTCCATAATGACAAGGCTTCCATCTAATGGAGTAATAAAAATATCAGCAATAGACTATCTTCCACAATGACAAGGTTACCATCCATTATAGTAACAAAGATATATACAACAGACTACCTTCCATTATGACAAGGCTACCATCCATTGGAGTAATAAAAATCTCAAAAACAAACTACCTTCCATAATGACTAGGCTACCATCCATTGGAATAATAAAAATCTCGACAAGAGACTACCTTCCATAATGACAAGGCTATCATCCATTGGAGTAACAAAAATCTCGACAACAGACTACCTTCCATAATGACAAGGTTACCATCCATTGTAGTAACAAAGATATATACAACAGACTACCTTCCATAATGACAAGGCTACCATCCATTGGTGTAACAAAAATTTCAAAAACAAACTACCTTCCATAATGACAAGCCTACCATCCATTGGAGTGACAAAAATCACAACGACAGACTACCTTCCATAATGCAAGGATACCATCCATTGGAGTAACAAAAGATATCGACACTGGACTACCTTTCATAATGACAAGGATACCATCCATCGGAATAAAAAAAATCTCGACAACTGACTACCTTCCATAATGACAAGGCTACCATCCAATGTAGTAACAAAGATATATACAATATAATACCTTACATAATGACAAGGCTACCATCCATTGGAGTAACAAAAATCTCGACAATAGACTACCTTCCATAATGACAAGGCTACCATCCATTGTAGTAACAAAGATATCGACAACATACTACCTTCCATAATGACAAGGCTTCCATCCAATGGAGTAATAAAAATATCGATAATAGACTATCTTCCATAATGACAAGGCTACCACCCATTGGAATAACAAAAATCTCGACAACAGACTAACTTCCATAATGACAAGGATACCATCCATTAGAGTAACAAAAATCTCGACAACAAACTAACTTCCATAATGACAAGGTTAGCATCCATTTTAGTAACAAAGATATATACAACAGACTACCTTCCATGATGACAAGGCTACCATCCATTGGAGTAACAAAAATCTCAAAAACAAACTACCTTCCATAATGACTAGGCTACCATCCATTGGAATAACAAAAATCTCGACAACAGACTACCTTCCATAATGACAAGGCTATCATCCAATGGAGTAACAAAAATCTCGACAACAGACTACCTTCCATAATGACAAGGCTATCATACATTGTAGTAAAAAAATATGGAAAACAGACTACCTTCCATAATGACAAGGCTACCATCCATTGGAGTAACAAAATTATTGACAACAGACTACCTTCCATAATGATTAGGCTACCATCCATTGGAGTAACAAAGATATAGACAACAGACTACCTTTCATAATGACAAGGATACCATCCATTGGAATAACAAAAATCTCGACAACAGACTACCTTCCATAATGACAAGGCTACCATCCATTGGAGTAACAAAAATCTCGACAACAGACTACCTTCGATAATGACAAGGCTACCATCCATTGTAGTAACAAAGATATATACAACAAACTACCTTCCATAATGACAAGGCTACCATCCATTGGAGTAACAAAAATCTCTAAAACACACTACCTTCCATAATGACTAGGCTACCATCCATTGGAATAACAAAAATCTCGACAACAGACTACCTTCCATAATGACAAGGATACCATCCATTAGAGTAACAAAAATCTCGACAACAAACTAACTTCCATAATGACAAGGTTACCATCCATTATAGTAACAAAGATATATACAACAGACTACCTTCCATAATGACAAGGCTACCATCCATTGGAGTAACAAAAATCTCAAAAACAAACTACCTTCCATAATGACTAGGCTACCATCCATTGGAATAACAAAAATCTCGACAACAGACTACCTTCCATAATGACAAGGCTATCATCCAATGGAGTAACAAAAATCTCGACAACTGACTACCTTCCATAATGACAAGGCTATCATACATTGTAGTAAAAAAAATCTGGAAAACAGACTACCTTCCATAATGACAAGGCTACCATCCATTGGAGTGACAAAAATCACAACGACAGACTACCTTCCATAATGCAAGGATACCATCCATTGGAGTAACAAAAGATATCGACAACGGACTACCTTTCATAATGAGAAGGATACCATCCATTAGAATAACAAAAATCTCGACAACAAACTACCTTCCATAACGACAAGGATATCATCCATTGGAGTAACAAAAATCTCGACAACAGACTACCTTCCATAATGACAAGGCTACCATCCATTATAGTAACAAAGATATATAGGGCATACTACCTTCTATAACGACAAGGCTACCATCCATTGGAGTAACAAAAATCTCGACAACAGACTATCTTACGTAATGACAAGGCTACCATCCGTTGTAGTAACAAAGATATGACAACATACTACCTTCCATAATGACAAGGCTTCCATCTAATGGAGTAATAAAAATATCAGCAATAGACTATCTTCCATAATGACAAGGTTACCATCCATTATAGTAACAAAGATATATACAACAGACTACCTTCCATTATGACAAGGCTACCATCCATTGGAGTAATAAAAATCTCAAAAACAAACTACCTTCCATAATGACTAGGCTACCATCCATTGGAATAATAAAAATCTCGACAAGAGACTACCTTCCATAATGACAAGGCTATCATCCATTGGAGTAACAAAAATCTCGACAACAGACTACCTTCCATAATGACAAGGTTACCATCCATTGTAGTAACAAAGATATATACAACAGACTACCTTCCATAATGACAAGGCTACCATCCATTGGTGTAACAAAAATCTCAAAAACAAACTACCTTCCATAATGACAAGCCTACCATCCATTGGAGTGACAAACATCACAACGACAGACTACCTTCCATAATGCAAGGATACCATCCATTGGAGTAACAAAAGATATCGACACTGGACTACCTTTCATAATGACAAGGATACCATCCATCGGAATAAAAAAAATCTCGACAACAGACTACCTTCCATAATGACAAGGCTACCATCCAATGTAGTAACAAAGATATATACAATATAATACCTTGAATAATGACAAGGCTACCATCCATTGGAGTAACAAAAATCTCGACAATAGACTACCTTCCATAATGACAAGGCTACCATCCATTGTAGTAACAAAGATATCGACAACATACTACCTTCCATAATGACAAGGCTTCCATCCAATGGAGTAATAAAAATATCGATAATAGACTATCTTCCATAATGACAAGGCTACCACCCATTGGAATAACAAAAATCTCGACAACAGACTAACTTCCATAATGACAAGGATACCATCCATTAGAGTAACAAAAATCTCGACAACAAACTAACTTCCATAATGACAAGGTTAGCATCCATTGTAGTAACAAAGATATATACAACAGACTACCTTCCATGATGACAAGGCTACCATCCATTGGAGTAACAAAAATCTCAAAAACAAACTACCTTCCATAATGACTAGGCTACCATCCATTGGAATAACAAAAATCTCGACAACAGACTACCTTCCATAATGACAAGGCTATCATCCAATGGAGTAACAAAAATATCGACAACAGACTACCTTCCATAATGACAAGGCTATCATACATTGTAGTAAAAAAATCTGGAAAACAGACTACCTTCCATAATGACAAGGCTACCATCCATTGGAGTAACAAAATTATTGACAACAGACTACCTTCCATAATGATTAGGCTACCATCCATTGGAGTAACAAAGATATAGACAACAGACTACCTTTCATAATGACAAGGATACCATCCATTGGAATAACAAAAATCTCGACAACAGACTACCTTCCATAATGACAAGTCTACCATCCATTGGAGTAACAAAAATCTCGACAACAGACTACCTTCGATAATGACAAGGCTACCATCCATTGTAGTAACAAAGATATATACAACAAACTACCTTCCATAATGACAAGGCTACCATCCATTGGAGTAACAAAAATCTCTAAAACACACTACCTTCCATAATGACTAGGCTACCATCCATTGGAATAACAAAAATCTCGACAACAGACTACCTTCCATAATGACAAGGATACCATCCATTAGAGTAACAAAAATCTCGACAACAAACTAACTTCCATAATGACAAGGTTACCATCCATTATAGTAACAAAGATATATACAACAGACTACCTTCCATAATGACAAGGCTACCATCCATTGGAGTAACAAAAATCTCAAAAACAAACTACCTCCCATAATGACTAGGCTACCATCCATTGGAATAACAAAAATCTCGACAACAGACTACCTTCCATAATGACAAGGCTATCATCCAATGGAGTAACAAAAATTTCGACAACTGACTACCTTCCATAATGACAAGGCTATCATACATTGTAGTAAAAAAAATCTGGAAAACAGACTACCTTCCATAATGACAAGGCTACCATCCATTGGAGTGACAAAAATCACAACGACAGACTACCTTCCATAATGCAAGGATACCATCCATTGGAGTAACAAAAGATATCGACAACGGACTACCTTTCATAATGAGAAGGATACCATCCATTAGAATAACAAAAATCTCGACAACAAACTACCTTCCATAGTGACAAGGATATCATCCATTGGAGTAACAAAAATCTCGACAACAGACTACCTTCCATAATGACAACGCTACCATCCATTATAGTAACAAATATATATAGGACATACTACCTTCCATAACGACAAGGCTACCATCCATTGGAGTAACAAAAATCTTGACAACAGACTATCTTACGTAATGACAAGGCTACCATCCGTTGTAGTAACAAAGATATCGACAACATACTACCTTCCATAATGACAAGGCTTCCATCTAATGGAGTAATAAAAATATCAGCAATAGACTATCTTCCATAATGACAAGGTTACCATCCATTGGAATAACAAAAATCTCGACAAGAGACTACCTTCCATAATGACAAGGCTATCATCCATTGGAGTAACAAAAATCTCGACAACAGACTACCTTCCATAATGACAAGGTTACCATCCATTGTAGTAACAAAGATATATACAACAGACTACCTTCCATAATGACAAGGCTACCATCCATTGGTGTAACAAAAATCTCAAAAACAAACTACCTTCCATAATGACAAGCCTACCATCCATTGGAGTGACAAAAATCACAACGACAGACTACCTTCCATAATGCAAGGATACCATCCATTGGAGTAACAAAAGATATCGACACTGGACTACCTTTCATAATGACAAGGATACCATGCATTGGAATAAAAAAAATCTCGACAACAGACTACCTTCCATAATGACAAGGCTACCATCCAATGTAGTAACAAAGATATATACAACATAATACCTTACATAATGACAAGGCTACCATCCATTGGAGTAACAAAAATCTCGACAACAGACTACCTTCCATAATGAAAAGGCTACCATCCGTTGTAGTAACAAAGATATCGACAACATACTACCTTCCATAATGACAAGGCTTCCATCCAATGGAGTAACAAAAATCTCGACAACAGACTATCTTACGTAATGACAAGGCTACCATCCGTTGTAGTAACAAAGATATATACAACAGACTACCTTCCATAATGACAAGGCTACCATCCACTGGAGTAATAAAAATCTCAAAACAAAACTACCTTCCATAATGACTAGGCTACCATCCATTGGAATAACAAAAATCTCGACAAGAGACTACCTTCCATAATGACAAGGCTATCATCCATTGGAGTAACAAAAATCTCGACAACAGACTACCTTCCATAATGACAAGTTTACCATCCATTGTAGTAACAAAGATATAAACAACAGACTACCTTCCATAATGACAAGGCTACCATCCATTGGTGTAACAAAAATCTCAAAAACAAACTACCTTCCATAATGACAAGCCTACCATCCATTGGAGTGAAAAAAATCACAACGACAGACTACCTTCCATAATGCAAGGATACCATCCATTGGAGTAACAAAAGATATCGACACTGGACTACCTTTCATAATGACAAGGATACCATCCATTGGAATAAAAAAAATCTCGACAACAGACTACCTTCCATAATGACAAGGCTACCATCCAATGTAGTAACAAAGATATATACAACATAATACCTTACATAATGACAAGGCTACCATCCATTGGAGTAACAAAAATCTCGACAACAGACTACCTTCCATAATGACAAGGCTACCATCCGTTGTAGTAACAAAGATATCGACAACATACTATCTTCCATAATGACAAGGCTTCCATCCAATGGAGTAATAAAAATATCGATAATAGACTATCTTCCATAATGACAAGGGTACCATGTATTGGAGGAACAAAATTATCCACAAGACACAACCTTCCATAATGACAAGGCTACCATCCATTGGAGTAACAAAAATCTCAACAACAGACTACCTTCCATAATGACAAGGCTAACCTCCATTATAGTAACAAAAATATTGACAACAAACTACCTTCCATAAAGACAATGCTACCATCCATTGTAGTAACAAAAATCTCGACAACAGACTACCTTTCATAATGACAAGGCTAACATCCATTGGAGTAACAAAAATCTCGACAAAAGACTACCTTCCATAATGAAAAGTCTACCATCCATTGGAATAACAAATATCTCGACAACATACTACCTTCCTTAATGACAAGGCTACCATCCATTGGAGTAACAAAAATATCATCAACAAACTACCTTCCATAATGATTAGGCTACCATCCATTGGCGTAACAAAGATATCGACAACAGACTACCTTTCATAATGACAAGGATACCATCCGTTGCAGTAACAAAAATATCGACAACATACTACCTTCCATAAGGACAAGGCTTCCATCCAATGGAGTAATAAAAATATCGACAATAGACTATCTTCCATAATGACAAGGCTACCATCCATTGGAGTAACAAAAATCTCGACAACAGACTACCTTCCATAATGACAAGGTTACCATCCATTGTAGTAACAAAGATATATACAACAGACTACCTTCCATAATGACAAGGCTACCATCAATTGGAGTAACAAAAATCTCAAAAACAAACTACCTTCCATAATGACAAGCCTACCATCCATTGGAGTGACAAATATCACAACGATAGACTACCTTCCATAATGCAAGGATACCATCCATTGGAGTAACAAAAGATATCGACACTGGACAACCTTTCATAATGACAAGGATACCATCCTTTTGAATAACAAAAATCTAGACAACAGACTACCTTCCATAATGACAAGGCTACCATCCAATGTAGTAACAAAGATATATACAACATACTACCTTACATAATGACAAGGCTACCATCCATTGGAGTAACAAAAATCTCGACAAAAGACTACCTTCCATAATGACAAGGCTACCATCCAATGTAGTAACAAAGATATATACAACATAATACCTTACATAATGACAAGGCTACCATCCATTGGAGTAACAAAAATCTCGACAACAGACTACCTTCCATAATGACAAGGCTACCATCCGTTGTAGTAACAAAGATATCGACAACATACTATCTTCCATAATGACAAGGCTTCCATCCAATGGAGTAATAAAAATATCGATAATAGACTATCTTCCATAATGACAAGGGTACCATATATTGGAGGAACAAAATTATCCACAAGACACAACCTTCCATAATGACAAGGCTACCATCCATTGGAGTAACAAAAATCTCAACAACAGACTACCTTCCATAATGACAAGGCTAACCTCCATTATAGTAACAAAAATATTGACAACAAACTACCTTCCATAAAGACAATGCTACCATCCATTGTAGTAACAAAAATCTCGACAACAGACTACCTTTCATAATGACAAGGCTAACATCCATTGGAGTAACAAAAATCTCGACAAAAGACCACCTTCCATACTGAAAAGTCTACCATCCATTGGAATAACAAATATCTCGACAACATACTACCTTCCTTAATGACAAGGCTACCATCCATTGGAGTAACAAAAATATCATCAACAAACTACCTTCCATAATGATTAGGCTACCATCCATTGGCGTAACAAAGATATCGACAACAGACTACCTTTCATAATGACAAGGATACCATCCGTTGCAGTAACAAAAATATCGACAACATACTACCTTCCATAAGGACAAGGCTTCCATCCAATGGAGTAATAAAAATATCGACAATAGACTATCTTCCATAATGACAAGGCTACCATCCATTGGAGTAACAAAAATCTCGACAACAGACTACCTTCCATAATGACAAGGTTACCATCCATTGTAGTAACAAAGATATATACAACAGACTACCTTCCATAATGACAAGGCTACCATCAATTGGAGTAACAAAAATCTCAAAAACAAACTACCTTCCATAATGACAAGCCTACCATCCATTGGAGTGACAAATATCACAACGATAGACTACCTTCCATAATGCAAGGATACCATCCATTGGAGTAACAAAAGATATCGACACTGGACAACCTTTCATAATGACAAGGATACCATCCTTTTGAATAACAAAAATCTAGACAACAGACTACCTTCCATAATGACAAGGCTACCATCCAATGTAGTAACAAAGATATATACAACATACTACCTTACATAATGACAAGGCTACCATCCATTGGAGTAACAAAAATCTCGACAAAAGACTACCTTCCATAATGACAAGGCTACCATCCGTTGTAGTAACAAAGATATCAACAACATACTACCTTCCATAATGACAAGGCTTCCATCCAATGGAGTAATAAAAATATCAATAATAGACTATCTTCCATAATGACAAGGCTACCATCCATTGGAGTAACAAAAATCTCGACAACAAAATACCTTCCATAATGACAAGGGTACCATGTATTGGAGGAACAAAATTATCCACAAGACACAACCTTCCATAATGACAAGGCTACCATCCATTGGAGTAACAAAAATCTTGACAACAGACTACCTTCCATAATGATAAGGCTAACCTCAATTATAGTAACAAAAATATCGACAACAAACTACCTTCCATAAAGACAATGCTACCATCCATTGTAGTAACAAAAATCTCGACAACAGACTACCTTTCATAATGACAAGGCTAACATCCATTGGAGTAACAAAAATCTCGACAAAAGACTACCTTCCATAATGATTAGGCTACCATCCATTGGCGTAACAAAGATATCGACAACGGACTACCTTTCATAATGACAAGGATACCATCCGTTCCAGTAACAAAGATATCGGCAACATACTACCTTCCATAATGACAAGGCTTCCATCCAATGGAGTAATAAAAATATCGACAATAGACTATCTTCCATAATGACAAGGCTACCATCCATTAGAGTAACAAAAATCTCGACAACAGACTACCTTCCATAATGACAAGGCTACCATCCATTGTAGTAACAAAAATATCGACAACAGACTACCTTCCATAAAGACAAGGCTACCATCCATTGTAGTAACAAAAATCTCGACAACAGACTACCTTTCATAATGACAAGGCTACCATCCATTGGAGTAACAAAAATCTCGCCAACATACTACCTTCCATAATTACAAGGCTACCATCCATTGTAGTAACCAAAATCTCGACAACAGACTACCTTCCATAATGACAAGGCTACCATCCATTGGAGTAACAAAAATATCAACAACAGACTACCTTCCATAATGATTTGGTTACCATCCATTGGAGTAACAATGATATAGACATCAAACTACCTTTCATAATGACAAGGATACCATCCATTGGAATAACAAAAATCTCGACAACATACTACCTTCAATAATGACAAGGATACCATCCATTGGAGTAACAAAAATCTCGACAACAGACTACCTTCCATAGTGACAAGGCTACCATCAATTGTAGTAACAAAGATATATACAACAGACTACCTACCATAATGACAAGGCTACCATCCATTGGAGTAATAAAAATCTCTAAAACAGACTACCTTCCATAATGACTAGGCTACCATCCATTGGAATAAAAAAAATCACGACAATAGACTACCTTCCATAATGACAAGGCTATCATTCAATGGAGTAACAAAAATCTCGACAACAGAAAACCTTCCATAATGACAAGGCTACCATCCATTGGAGTGACAAAAGTCACAATGACAAACTACCTTCCATAATGCAAGGCTACTATCCATTGGAGTAACAAATATCTCAAAAACAAAATACCTTCCATAATGACAAGGCTATCATCCATTGGAGTAACAAAAATCTCGACAACAGACTACCTTTCATAATGATTAGGCTACCATCCATTGGAGTAACAAAGATATCGACAATGGACTACCTTTCATAATGACAAGTATACCATCCATTGGAATAACAAAAATCTCAACAACAAACTACCTTCCTTAATGACAAGGATATCATCCAATGTAGTAACAAAGATATATACAACATACTACCTTACATAATGACAAGGCTTCCATCCATTGGAGTAACAAAAATCTCGACAACAGACTACCTTTCATAATGACAAGGCTACCATCCAATGTAGTAACAAAGATATCGACAACATACTACCTTCCATACTGACAAGGCTACCATCCAATGGAGTAATAAAAATATCGACAATAGACTATCTTCCATAATGACAAGGCTACCATCCATTGGAGTAACAAAAATCTCGACAACAGAATAACTTCCATAATGACAAGGGTACCATCCATTGGAGTAACAAAATTATCCACAAGACACAACCTTCCATAATGACAAGGGTACCATCCATTGGAGTAACACAGATATCGACAACAGACTACCTTCCATAATGACAAGGCAACCATCCATTGTATTAACAAAAATATCGACAGCAGACTACCTTCCATAAAGACATGGCTACCATCCATTGTAGTAACAAAAATCTCGACAACAGAATACCTTCCATAATGACAAGGGTACCATCCATTGGAGTAACAAAGATATCTACAACAGACTACCTTCCATAATGACAAGGCTACCATCCATTGTAGTAACCAAAATCTCGACAACAAAATACCTTCCATAATGACAAGGCTACCATCCATTGGAGTAACAAATATCTCGACAACAGACTACCTTCCATAATGACAAGGCTACCATCCATTGGAGTAACAAAAATATCGACAATAGACTACCTTCCATAATGATTAAGGCTACCGTCCATTGGAGTAACAAAGATATAGACAACAGACTACCTTTCATAATGACAAGGCTACCATCCATTGGAGTAACAAAAATCTCGACAACATACTACCTTCCATAATTACAAGGCTACCATCCATTGTAGTAACCAAAATCTCGACAACAAACTACCTTCCATAATGACAAGGCTACCATCCATTGGAGTAACAAATATCTCGACAACAGACTACCTTCCATAATGACAAGGCTACCATCCATTGGAGTAACAAAAATATCAACAACAGACTACCTTCCATAATGATTAGGCTACCATCCATTGGAGTAACAATGATATAGACAACAAACTACCTTTCATAATGACAAGGATACCATCCATTGGAATAACAAAAATCTCGACAACATACTACCTTCCATAATGACAAGGATACCATCCATTGGAGTAACAAAAATCTCGACAACAGACTACCTTCCATAGTGACAAGGCTACCATCAATTGTAGTAACAAAGATATATACAACAGACTACCTACCATAATGACAAGGCTACCATCCATTGGAGTAACAAAAATCTCTAAAACAGACTACCTTCCATAATGACTAGGCTACCATCCATTGGAATAACAAAAATCACGACAATAGACTACCTTCCATAATGACAAGGCTATCATTCAATGGAGTAACAAAAATCTCGACAACAGAAAACTTTCCATAATGACAAGGCTACCATCCATTGGAGTGACAAAAGTCACAATGACAAACTACATTCCATAATGCAAGGCTACTATCCATTGGAGTA
Source organism: Vicia faba (assembly GCA_948472305.1). NCBI lineage: Eukaryota > Viridiplantae > Streptophyta > Magnoliopsida > Fabales > Fabaceae > Vicia > Vicia faba. The sequence goes on along the minus strand of OX451739.1, from coordinate 555,213,837 downwards.
ACAAATATCTCAAAAACAAACTACCTTCCATAATGACAAGGCTACCATCCATTGGAGTAACAAAAATCTCAACAACAGACTACCTTCCATAATGACAAGGCTAACCTCCATTATAGTAACAAAAATATTGACAACAAACTACCTTCCATAAAGACAATGCTACCTTCCATAAAGACAATGCTACCATCCATTGTAGTAACAAAAATCTCGACAACAGACTACCTTTCATAATGACAAGGCTAACATCCATTGGAGTAACAAAAATCTCGACAAAAGACTACCTTCCATAATGACAAGGCTACCATCCATTGTAGTAACCAAAATCCCGACAACAAACTACCTTCCATAATGACAAGTCTACCATCCATTGGAATAACAAATATCTCGACAACATACTACCTTCCTTAATGACAAGGCTACCATCCATTGGAGTAACAAAAATATCGTTAACAGACTACCTTCCATAATGATTAGGCTACCATCCATTGGCGTAACAAAGATATCGACAACAGACTACCTTTCATAATGACAAGGATACCATCCGTTGCAGTAACAAAAATATCGACAACATACTACCTTCCATAATGACAAGGCTTCCATCCAATGGAGTAATAAAAATATCGACAATAGACTATCTTCCATAATGACAAGGCTACCATCCATTGGAGTAACAAAAATCTCGACAACAGACTACCTTCCATAATGACAAGGTTACCATCTATTGTAGTAACAAAGATATATACAACAGACTACCTTCCATAATGACAAGGCTACCATCCATTGGAGTAACAAAAATCTCAAAAACAAACTACCTTCCATAATGACAAGCCTACCATCCATTGGAGTGACAAATATCACAACGACAGACTACCTTCCATAATGCAAGGATACCATCCATTGGAGTAACAAAAGATATCGACACTGGACAACCTTTCATAATGACAAGGATACCATCCTTTTGAATAACAAATATCTAGACAACAGACTACCTTCCATAATGACAAGGCTACCATCCAATGTAGTAACAAAGATATATACAACATAATACCTTACATAATGACAAGGCTACCATCCATTGGAGTAACAAAAATCTCGACAATTGACTACCTTCCATAATGACAAGGCTACCATCCGTTGTAGTAACAAAGATATCGACAACATACTACCTTCCATAATGACAAGGCTTCCATCCAATGGAGTAATAAAAATATCGATAATAGACTATCTTCCATAATGACAAGGCTACCATCCATTGGAGTAACAAAAATCTCGACAACAAAATACCTTCCATAATGACAAGGGTACCATGTATTGGAGGAACAAAATTATCCACAAGACACAACCTTCCATAATGACAAGGCTACCATCCATTGGAGTAACAAAAATCTCGACAAAAGACTACCTTCCATAATGATAAGGCTATCATCCAATGGAGTAACAAAAATCTCGACAAAAGACTACCTTCCATAATGATTAGGCTACCATCCATTGGCGTAACAAAGATATCGACAACGGACTACCTTTCATAATGACAAGGATACCATCCGTTTCAGTAACAAAGATATCGACAACATACTACCTTCCATAATGACAAGGCTTCCATCCAATGGAGTAATAAAAATATCGACAATAGACTATCTTCCATAATGACAAGGCTACCATCCATTAGAGTAACAAAAATCTCGACAACAGACTACCTTCCATAATGACAAGGCTACCATCCATTGTAGTAACAAAAATATCGACAACAGACTACCTTCCATAAAGACAAGGCTACCATCCATTGTAGTAACAAAAATCTCGACAACAGACTACCTTTCATAATGATAAGGCTACCATCCATTGGAGTAACAAAAATCTCGACAACATACTACCTTCCATAATTACAAGGCTACCATCCATTGTAGTAACCAAAATCTCGACAACAAACTACCTTCCATAATGACAAGGCTACCATCCATTGGAGTAACAAATATCTCGACAACAGACTACCTTCCATAATGACAAGGCTACCATCCATTGGAGTAACAAAAATATCAACAACAGACTACCTTCCATAATGATTTGGCTACCATCCATTGGAGTAACAATGATATAGACATCAAACTACCTTTCATAATGACAAGGATACCATCCATTGGAATAACAAAAATCTCGACAACATACTACCTTCCATAATGACAAGGATACCATCCATTGGAGTAACAAAAATATCGACAACAGACTACCTTCCATAGTGACAAGGCTACCATCAATTGTAGTAACAAAGATATATACAACAGACTACCTACCATAATGACAAGGCTACCATCCATTGGAGTAACAAAAATCTCTAAAACAGACTACCTTCCATAATGACTAGGCTACCATCCATTGGAATAACAAAAATCACGACAATAGACTACCTTCCATAATGACAAGGCTATCATTCAATGGAGTAACAAAAATCTCGACAACAGAAAACCTTCCATAATGACAAGGCTACCATCCATTGGAGTGACAAAAGTCACAATGACAATCTACCTTCCATAATGCAAGGCTACTATCCATTGGAGTAACAAATATCTCAAAAACAAACTACCTTCCATAATGACAAGGCTATCATCCATTGGAGTAACAAAAATCTCGACAACAGACTACCTTTCATAATGATTAGGCTACCATCCATTGGAGTAACAAAGATATCGACAACGGACTACCTTTCATAATTACAAGTATACCATCCATTGGAATAACAAAAATCTCAACAACAAACTACCTTCCTTAATGACAAGGATATCATCCAATGTAGTAACAAAGATATATACAACATACTACCTTACATAATGACAAGGCTTCCATCCATTGGAGTAACAAAAATCTCGACAACAGACTACCTTTCATAATGACAAGGCTAACATCCATTGGAGTAACAAAAATCTCGACAAAAGACTACCTTCCATAATGATTAGGATACCATCCATTGGCGTAACAAAGATATCGACAACGGACTACCTTTCATAATGACAAGGATACCATCCGTTTCAGTAACAAAGATATCGGCAACATACTACCTTCCATAATGACAAGGCTTCCATCCAATGGAGTAATAAAAATATCGACAATAGACTATCTTCCATAATGACAAGGCTACCATCCATTAGAGTAACAAAAATCTCGACAACAGACTACCTTCCATAATGACAAGGCTACCATCCATTGTAGTAACAAAAATATCGACAACAGACTACCTTCCATAAAGACAAGGCTACCATCCATTGTAGTAACAAAAATCTCGACAACAGACTACCTTTCATAATGACAAGGCTACCATCCATTGGAGTAACAAAAATCTCGACAACATACTACCTTCCATAATTACAAGGCTACCATCCATTGTAGTAACCAAAATCTCGACAACAAACTACCTTCCATAATGACAAGGCTACCATCCATTGGAGTAACAAATATCTCGACAACAGACTACCTTCCATAATGACAAGGCTACCATCCATTGGAGTAACAAAAATATCAACAACAGACTACCTTCCATAATGATTTGGCTACCATCCATTGGAGTAACAATGATATAGACATCAAACTACCTTTCATAATGACAAGGATACCATCCATTGGAATAACAAAAATCTTGACAACATACTACCTTCCATAATGACAAGGATACCATCCATTGGAGTAACAAAAATCTCGACAACAGACTACCTTCCATAGTGACAAGGCTACCATCAATTGTAGTAACAAAGATATATACAACAGACTACCTACCATAATGACAAGGCTACCATCCATTGGAGTAACAAAAATCTCTAAAACAGACTACCTTCCATAATGACTAGGCTACCATCCATTGGAATAACAAAAATCACGACAATAGACTACCTTCCATAATGACAAGGCTATCATTCAATGGAGTAACAAAAATCTCGACAACAGAAAACCTTCCATAATGACAAGGCTACCATCCATTGGAGTGACAAAAGTCACAATGACAAACTACCTTCCATAATGCAAGGCTACTATCCATTGGAGTAACAAATATCTCAAAAACAAACTACCTTCCATAATGGCAAGGCAATCATCCATTGGAGTAACAAAAATCTCGACAACAGACTACCTTTCATAATGATTAGGCTACCATCCATTGGAGTAACAAAGATATCGACAACAGACTACCTTTCATAATGACAAGTATACCATCCATTGGAATAACAAAAATCTCAACAACAAACTACCTTCCTTAATGACAAGGATATCATCCAATGTAGTAACATAGATATATACAACATACTACCTTACATAATGACAAGGCTTCCATCCATTGGAGTAACAAAGATATCGACAACATACTACCTTCCATACTGACAAGGCTACCATCCAATGGAGTAATAAAAATATCGACAATAGACTATCTTCCATAATGACAAGGCTACCATCCATTAGAGTAACAAAAATCTCGACAACAGAATAACTTCCATAATGACAAGGGTACCATCCATTGGAGTAACAAAATTATCCACAAGACACAACCTTCCATAATGACAAGGGTACCATCCATTGGAGTAACAAAGATATCGACAACAGACTACCTTACATAATGACAAGGCAACCATCCATTGTAGTAACAAAAATATCGACAGCAGACTACCTTCCATAAAGACATGGCTACCATCCATTGTAGTAACAAAAATCTCGACAACAGAATACCTTCCATAATGACAAGGGTACCATCCATTGGAGTAACAAAGATATCTACAACAGACTACCTTCCATAATGACAAGGCTACCATCCATTGTAGTAACCAAAATCTCGACAACAAAATACCTTCCATAATGACAAGGCTACCATCCATTGGAGTAACAAATATCTCGACAACAGACTACCTTCCATAATGACAAGGCTACCATCCATTGGAGTAACAAAAATATCGACAATAAACTACCTTCCATAATGATTAAGGCTACCGTCCATTGGAGTAACAAAGATATAGACAACAGACTACCTTTCATAATGACAAGGCTACAATCCATTGGAGTAACAAAAATCTCGACAACATACTACCTTCCATAATTTCAAGGCTACCATCCATTGTAGTAACCAAAATCTCGACAACAAACTACCTTCCATAATGACAAGGCTACCATCCATTGGAGTAACAAATATCTCGAAAACAGACTACCTTCCATAATGACAAGGCTACCATCCATTGGAGTAACAAAAATATCGACAACAGACTACCTTCCATAATGATTAAGGCTACCGTCCATTGGAGTAACAAAGATATAGACAACAGACTACCTTTCATAATGACAAGGATACCATCCATTAGAATAACAAAAATCTCGACAACAGACTACCTTCCATAATGACAAGGATACCATCCATTGGAGTAACAAAAATCTCGACAACAGACTACCTTCCATAATGACAAGGCTACCATCCATTTTAGTAACAAAGATATATACAACAAACTACCTTCAATAATAACAAGGCTACCATCCATTGGAATAACAAAAATCTCTAAAATAGACTACCTTCCATAATGACTAGGCTACCATCCATTGGAATAACAAAAGTCATGACAACAGACTACCTTCCATAATGACAAGGTTATCATTCAATGGAGTAACAAAAATCTTGACAACAGACTACCTTCCATAATGACAAGGCTACCATCCATTGTAGTAACAAAAATCTCGACAACAGACTACCTTCCATAAAGACAAGGATACCATCCATTATAGTAACAAATATCTCGACAACAATCTACCTTCCATAAAGACAAGGCTACCATCCATTGGAGTAACAAAAATCTCGACAACAGACTACCTTTCATAATGATTAGGCTACCATCCATTGGAGTAACAAAGATATCGACAACGGACTACGTTTCATAATGACAAGGATAGAATCCATTGGAATAACAAAAATCTCGACAACAAACTACCTTCCATAATGACAAGGTTACCATTCATTGTAGTAACAAAGATATATACAACATACTACCTTCAATAATGACTAGGCTACCATCCATTGGAGTAACGAAACTCTCCACAATAGACTACGTTCCACAATGACAAGGCTACCATCCGTTGTAGTAACAAAGATATCAACAACATACTACCTTCCATAATGACAAGGCTTCCATCCAATGGAGTAATAATAATATAGAAAATAGACTATCTTCCATAATGACAAGGCTACCATCCATTGGAGTAACAAAATTCACGACAACAAAATACCTTCCATAATGACAAGGGTATCATCCATTGGAGTAACAAAAATATCCATAAGACACAACCTTCCATAATGACATGGTTACCATCCATTGGAGTAACAAAAATCTCGACAACAGACTAACTTCCATAATGACAAGGCTAATATCCATTGTAGTAACAAAAATCTCGACAACAGACTTCCTTCCATAAAGACAAGGCTACCATCCATTATAGTAACAAAAATCTCGACAACAATCTACCTTCCATAATGACAAGGATACCATCCGTTGCAGTAACAAAAATATCGACAACATACTACCTTCCATAATGACAAGGCTTCCATCCAATGGAGTAATAAAAATATCGACAATAGACTATCTTCCATAATGATAAGGCTACCATCCATTGGAGTAACAAAAATCTCGACAACAGACTACCTTCCATAATGACAAGGTAACCATCCATGGTAGTAACAAAGATATATACAACAGACTACTTTCCATAATGACAAGGCTACCATCCATTGGAGTAACAAAAATCTCAAAAACAAACTACCTTCCATAATGACAAGCCTACCATCCATTGGAGTGAGAAATATCACAACGACATACTACCTTCCATAATGCAAGGATACCATCCATTGGAGTAACAAAAGATATCGACACTGGACAACCTTTCATAATGACAAGGATACCATCCTTTGGAATAACAAAAATCTGGACAACAGACTACCTTCCATAATGACAAGGCTACCATCCAATGTAGTAACAAAGATATATACAACATACTACCTTACATAATGACAAGGCTACCATCCATTGGAGTAACAAAAATCTCGACAATAGACTACCTTCCATAATGACAAGGCTACCATCCGTTGTAGTAACAAAGATATCGACAACATACTACCTTCCATAATGACAAGGCTTCCATCCAATGGAGTAATAAAAATATCGATAATAGACTAACTTCCATAATGACAAGGCTACCATCCATTGGAGTAACAAATATCTCGACAACAGACTACCTACCATAATGACAAGGCTACCATCCATTGTAGTAACAAAAATCTTGACAACAGACTAGCTTCAAAAATGACTAGGCTACCATCCATTGGAGTAACAAAGATATCGGCAATGGACTGCCTTTCATAATGACAAGGATACCATCCATTGGAATAACAAAAATCTCGACAATAGACTACCTTCCATAATGACAAGGATACCATCCATTGGAGTAACAAAAATCTCGACAACAAACTACCTTCCATAATTACAAGGATATCATCCATTGGAGTAACAAAAATCTCGACAACAGACTACCTTTCATGACTACAAGGCTACAATACATTGTAGTAACAAAAATCTCGACAACAGACTACCTTCCATAATGATAAGGCTACCATCCATTGGAGTAACAAAAATCACGACAACAGACTACCTTCTATAATGATTAGGCTACCATCCATTGGAGTAACAAAGATATCGACAACGGATTACCTTTCATAATGACAAGGATACCATCCATCGGAATAACAAAAATCTCGACAATAGACTACCTTCCATAAGGACAAGGATACCATCCATTGGAGTACCAAAAATCTCGACAATAGACTACCTTCCATAATTACAAGGCTACCATCCATTGTAGTAACAAAAATATTGACAACAGACTACCTTCCATAATGACAAGTCTACCATCCGTCGGGGTAACAAAAATCTCGACAACAGACTACCTTCCATAATGACAAGGCTACCATCCATTGTAGTAATAAAAATCTCGACAACAAACTACCTTCCATAATGACAAGGCTACCATCTATTGGAGTGACAAAAATCTTGACAACAGACTACCTTCCATAATGACTAGGCCACCATCCATTGGAGTAACAAAGATATCGACAACGGACTACCTTTCATAATGACAAGGATACCATCCATCGGAATAACAAAAATCTTGACAATAGACTTCCTTCCATAATGACTAGGCTACCATCCATTGGAGTAACAAAGATATCGACAACAGACTATCTTCCATAATGACAAGGCTACCATCCATTGTAGTAACAAAAATATCGATAACAGAATACCTTCCAGAATGACAAGGCTACCATCCATTGTAGTAACAAAAATCTTGACAACAGACTACCTTCCATAATGACAAGGCTACCATCCATTGGAGTAACAAAAATATCGACAACAGACTACCTTTCATAATGACAAGGCTACCATCCATTGTAGTAAAAAAAATCTCGACAACAAACTACCTTCCATAATGACAAGGCTACCACCATTGGAGTAATAAAAATCATGACAAAAGACTACCTTCCATAATTACAAGGTTAAAATCCATTTGAGTAACAAAAATCATGACAACAGACTACCTTCCATAATGACTAGGCTACCATCCATTGGAGTAACAAAGATATCGACAACGGACTACCTTTCATAATGACAAGGATGCCATCCATTGGAATAACAAAAATCTCGACAACAGACTACCTTCCATAATGACAAGGATACCATCCATTGGAGTAACAAAAATCTCGACAACAGACTACCTTCCATAATGAATAGGCTTCCATCCATTAGAGTAATAAAGATATCGACAACAAACTACCTTCGATGACGACAAGGCTACAATACATTGTAGTAACAAAAATCTCGACAACAGATTACCTTCCATAATGACAAGGCTACCATCCATTGGAGTAACAAAAATCATGACAACATACTACCTTCCATAATAACAAGGCTACCATCTGTTGTAGTAACAAAAATCTCGACAACAAACTACCTTCCATAATGACAAGGCTAACATCTGTTGGAGTAACCAAAATCTCGACAACAGACTACCTAACATAATGACAAGTCTAAAATCCATTGGAGTAACAAAAATCTCAACAACATACTACCTTCCATAATGACTAGGCTTCCATCCATTAGAGTAACAAAGATATCAAAAACAAACTACCTTCCATGAAAACAAGGCTACAATACATTATAGTAACAAAAATCTCGACAACAGACTATCTTCCACAATGACAAGTCTACCATCCATTGGAGTAACTAAAATCACGACAGCAGACTACCTTCCATATTGATTAGCCTACCATCCATTGGAGTAACAAAGATATCGACAACGGACTACCTTTCATAATGACAAGGATACCATCCATCGGAATAACAAAAATCTCGACAACAGACTACGTTCCTTAAGGACAAGGATACCACCCATTGGAGTAACAAAAATCTCGACAACAGACTGCATTGCATAATGACAAGGCTACCATCCATTGTTGTTACAAAAATATCGACAACAGACTACCTTCCATAATGACAAGTCTACCATCTGTTGTAGTAACAAAAATCTCGACAACAAACTACCTTCAAAAATGACAAGGCTACCATCCATTGGAGTAACAAAAATCACGACAACAGACTACCTTATATAATGATTAGGCTACCATCCATTGGAGTAACAAAGATATCGACAACGGATTACCTTTCATAATGACAAGGATACCATCCATCGGAATAACAAAAATCTCGACAACAGACTACCTTCCATAAGGACAAGGATACCATCCATTGGAGTAACAAAAATCTCGACAATAGAGTACCTTCCATAATTACACGGCTACTGTCCATTGTAGTAACAAAAATATCAACAACATACTTCCTTCCATAATGACAAGGCTACCATCCGTTGGGGTAACAAAAATCTCGAAAACAGACTACCTTCCATAATGACAAGGCTACCATCCATTGTAGTAACAAAAATCTCGACAACAAACTACCTTCCATAATGACAAGGCTACCATCCATTGGAGTGACAAAAATAATGACTAAAGACTACCTTCCATAATGACAAGGCTAAAATCCATTGTAGTAACAAAAATCTCGACAACAAACTACCTTCCATAATGACAAGGCTACCATCCATTGGAGTGACAAAAATCATGACAAAAGACTACCTTCCATAATGACAAGGCTAAAATCCATTGGAGTAACAAAAATCTTGACAACAGACTACCTTCCATAATGACTAGGCCACCATCCACTGGAGTAACAAAGATATCGACAACGGACTACCTTTCATAATGACAAGGATACCATCCATCGGAATAACAAAAATCTTGACAATAGACTACCTTCCATAATGACTAGGCTACCATCCATTGGAGTAACAAAGATATCGACAATAGAGTACCTTCCATAATGACAAGGCTACCATCCATTGTAGTAACAAAAATATCGACAACAGAATACCTTCCATAATGACAAGGCTACCATCCATTGTAGTAACAAAAATCTTGACAACAGACTACCTTCCATAATGACAAGGCTACCATCCATTGGAGTAACAAAAATATCGACAACAGACTACCTTCCATAATGACAAGGCTACCATCCATTGTAGTAACAAAAATCTTGACAACAAACTACCTTCCATAATGACAAGGCTAAAATCCATTTGAGTAATAAAAATCTTGACAATAGACTACCTTCCATAATGACTAGGCTACCATCTATCGGAGTAACAAAGATATCGGCAACAGACTACCTTTCATAATGACAAGGATTACATCCATTGGAATAACAAAAATCTCGACAACAGACTACCTTCCATAATGACTAGGCTTCCATCCATTGGAGTAACAAAGATATCGAAAACAAACTACCTTCCATGAAAACAAGGCTACAATACATTATAGTAACAAAAATCTCGACAACAGACTACCTTCCATAATGACAAGGCTACCATCCATTGGAGTAACTAAAATCACGACAACAGAATACCTTCCATAATGATTAGGCTACCATCCATTGGAGTAAAAAATATATCGACAACAGACTACCTTTCATAATGACAAGGATACCATCCATCGGAATAACAAAAATCTCGACAATAGACTACCTTCCTTAAGGACAAGGATACCATCCATTGGAGTAACAAAAATCTCGACAACAGACTGCCTTCCATAATGACAAGGCTACCATCCATTGTTGTAACAAAAATATCGACAACAGACTTCCTTCCATAATGACAAGGCTACCATCCGTTGTAGTAACAAAAATCTCGACAACAAACTACCTTCCATAATGACAAGGCTACCATCCGTTGGAGTAACCAAAATCTCGACAACAGACTACCTAACATAATGACAAGTCTAAAATTCATTGGAGTAACAAAAATCTTGACAACAGACTCCCTTCCTTAATGACTAGGCCACCATCCATTGGAGTAACAAAGATATCGACAACGGACTACCTTTCATAAGGACAAGGCTACCATCCATCATAGTAACAAAAATCTCGAAAATAGACTACCTTCCTTAATGACTAGGCCACCATCCATTGGAGTAACAAAGATATCGACAACGGACTACCTTCCATAATGACAAGGCTACCATCCATCATAGTAAAAAAAATATCGACAACAGACTACCTTCCATAATGACAAGGCTACCATCCCTTGGAGTAACAAAAATCTCGACAACAGACTACCTTCCATAATGACAAGGCTACCACCCATTGTAGTAACAAAAATCTCGACAACAAACTAGCTTCCATAATGACAAGGCTACCATCCATTGGAGTAACAAAAATCATGACAAAAGACTACCTTCCATAATGACAAGGCTAAAATCCATGTGAGTAACAAAAATCTTAACAACAGACTACCTTCCATAATGACAAGGCTACCATCCCTTGGAGTAACAAAAATCTCGACAACAGACTACCTTCCATAATGACAAGGCTACCACCCATTGGAGTAACAAAAATCTCGAGAAAAGACTACCTTCCATAATGAATAGGATTCCATCCATTGGATTAACAAAAATCATGACAAAAGACTACCTTCCATAATGACAAGGCTAAAATCCATGTGAGTAACTAAAATCTTACCAACAGACTACCTTCCATAATGACTAGGATACCATCCATTGGAGTAACAAAGATATCGACAACGGACTACCTTTCATAATGACAAGGATGCCATCCATTGGAGTAACAAAAATCTCGAGAAAAGACAACCTTCCATAATGAATAGGATTCCATCCATTGGATTAACAAAGATATCCAAAACAAATTGCCTTCGATGACTACAAGGCTACAATACATTGTAGTAACAAAAATCTCGACAACAGACTACCTTCTATAATGACAAGGCTACCATCCATTATAGTAACAAAAATCTCAACAATAGACTTCCTTCCATAATGACAAGTCTACCATCCATTGGAGTAACAAAAATCTCGACAACAAACTACCTTCCATAATGACAAGGCTACCATCCGTTGTAGTAATAAAGATATCGACAACATACTACCTTCCATAATGACAAGGCTTCCATCTAATGGAGTAATAATAATATCGACAATAGACTATCTTCCAGAATGACAAGGCTACCATCCATTGGAGTAACAAAAATCTCGACAACAAAATACCTTCCATAATGACAAGGGTACCTTCCATTGCAGTAACAAAAATATCCACAAGACACAACCTTCCATAATGACAAGGCTACCATCCATTGGAGTGACAAAAATCACAACGACGGATTACCTTCCATAAAGTAAGGCTACTATCCATTGGAGTAACAAATATCTCAACAACAAACTACCTTCCATAATGACAAGGCTACCATCCATTGGAGTATCAAAAATCTCGACAACAAACTACCTTTCATAATGATTAGGCTACCATCCATTGGAGTAACAAAAATATCGACAACGGACTACCTTTCATAATGACAAGGATACCATCCATTAGAATAACAAAAATCTCAACAACAAACTACCTTCCATAATTACAAGGATACAATCCATTGGAGTAACGAAACTCTCCACAATAGACTACCTTCCATAATGACAAGGCTACCATCCGTTGTAGAAACAAAGATATCCACAACATACTACCTTCCATAATGACAAGGCTTCCATCCAATGGAGTAATAATAATATCGAAAATAGACTATCTTCCATAATGACAAGGCTACCATCCATTGGAGTAACAAAAATCTCGACAACATAATACCTTCCATAATGACAAGGGTACCATCCATTGGAGTAACAAAAATATCCATAAGACACAACCTTCCATAATGACAAGGTTACCATCCATTGGAGTAACAAAAATCTCGACAATAGACTACCTTCAATAATTACAAGGCTACTGTCCATTGTAGTAACAAAAATATCAACATAAGACTTCCTTCCATAATGACAAGGCTACCATCCGTTGTAGTTACAAAAATCTCGACAACAGACTACCTTCCATAATGACAAGGCTACCATCCGTTGGGGTAACAAAAATCTCGACAACAGACTACCTTCCATAATGACAAGGCTACCATCAATTGTAGTAACAAAAATCTCGACAACAAACTACCTTCCATAATGACAAGGCTACCATCCATTGGAGTGACAAAAATCATGACAAAAGACTACCTTCTATAATGACAAGGCTAAAATCCATTGGAGTAACAAAAATCTTGACAACAGACTACCTTCCATAATGACTAGGCCACCATCCACTGGAGTAACAAAGATATCGACAACGGACTACCTTTCATAATGACAAGGATACCATCCATTGGAATAACAAAAATCTTGACAATAGACTACCTTCCATAATGACTAGGCTACCATCCATTGGAGTAACAAAGATATCGACAATAGACTACCTTCCATAATGACAAGGCTACCATCCATTATAGTAACAAAAATATCGACAACAGAATACCTTCCATAATGACAAGGCTACCATCCATTGTAGTAACAAAAATCTTGACAACAGACTACCTTCCATAAGGACAAGGCTACCATCCATTGGAGTAACAAAAATATCGACAACAGACTACCTTCCATAATGACAAGGCTACCATCCATTGTAGTAACAAAAATCTCGACAACAAACTACCTTCCATAATGACAAGGCTACCATCCATTGGAGTAATAAAAATCATGACAAAAGACTACCTTCCATAATTACAAGGTTAAAATCCATTTGAGTAACAAAAATCTTAACAACAGACTACCTTCCATAATTACTAGGCTACCATCCATTGGAGTAACAAAGATATCGACAACGGACTACCTTTCATAATGACAAGGATGCCATCCATTGGAGTAACAAAAATCTCGACAACAAACTACCTTCCATAATGACAAGGCTACCATCCATTGGAGTAATAAAAATCATGACAAAAGACTACCTTCCATAATTACAAGGTTAAAATCCATTTGAGTAACAAAAATCTTAACAACAGACTACCTTCCATAATTACTAGGCTACCATCCATTGGAGTAACAAAGATATCGACAATAGACTACCTTCCATAATGACAAGGATACCATCCATTGGAGTAACAAAAATCTCGACAACAGACTACATTCCATAATGAATAGGCTTCCATCCATTGGAGTAACAAAGATATCGACAACAAACTACCTTCGATGACAACAAGGCTACAATACATTGTAGTAACAAAAATATCGACAACAGATTACCTTCCATAATGACAAGGCTACCATCCATTGGAGTAACAAAAATCATGACAACATACTACCTTCCATAATTACAAGGCTAAAATCCATTTGAGTAATAAAAATCTTGACAATAGACTACCTTCCATAATGACTAGGCTACCATCTATCGGAGTAATAAAGATATCGGCAACGGACTACCTTTCATAATGACAAGGATTACATCCATTGGAATAACAAAAATCTCGACAACAGACTACCTTCCATAATGACTAGGCTTCCATCCATTGGAGTAACAAAGATATCGAAAACAAACTACCTTCCATGAAAACAAGGCTACAATACATTATAGTAACAAAAATCTCGACAACAGACTACCTTCCATAATGACAAGGCTACCATCCATTGGAGTAACTAAAATCACGACAGCAGAATACCTTCCATAATGATTAGGCTAACATCCATTGGAGTAAAAAAGATATCGACAACAGACTACTATTCATAATGACAAGGATACCATCCATCGGAATAACAAAAATCTCGACAATAGACTACCTTCCTTAAGGACAAGGATACCATCCATTGGAGTAACAAAAATCTCGACAACAGACTGCCTTCCATAATGACAATGCTACCATCCATTGTTGTAACAAAAATATCGACAACAGACTACTTCCATAATGACAAGGCTACCATCCATTGTAGTAACAAAAATCTCGACAACAAACTACCTTCCATAATGACAAGGCTACCATCCGTTGGAGTAACCAAAATCTCGACAACAGACTACCTAACATAATGACAAGTCTAAAATCCATTGGAGTAACAAAAATCTTGACAACAGACTCCCTTCCATAATGACTAGGCCACCATCCATTGGAGTAACAAAGATATCGACAACGGCCTACCTTTCATAAGGACAAGGCTACCATCCATCATAGTAACAAAAATCTCGACAATAGACTACCTTCCTTAATGACTAGGCCACCATACATTGGAGTAACAAAGATATCGACAACGGACTACCTTCCATAATGACAAGGATACCATCCATCATAGTAACAAAAATATCGACAACAGACTACCTTCCATAATGACAAGGCTAACATCCCTTGGAGTAACAAAAATCTCGACAACAGACTGCCTTCCATAATGACAATGCTACCATCCATTGTTGTAACAAAAATATCGACAACAGACTACTTCCATAATGACAAGGCTACCATCCATTGTAGTAACAAAAATCTCGACAACAAACTACCTTCCATAATGACAAGGCTACCATCCGTTGGAGTAACCAAAATCTCGACAACAGACTACCTAACATAATGACAAGTCTAAAATCCATTGGAGTAACAAAAATCTTGACAACAGACTCCCTTCCATAATGACTAGGCCACCATCCATTGGAGTAACAAAGATATCGACAACGGCCTACCTTTCATAAGGACAAGGCTACCATCCATCATAGTAACAAAAATCTCGACAATAGACTACCTTCCTTAATGACTAGGCCACCATACATTGGAGTAACAAAGATATCGACAACGGACTACCTTCCATAATGACAAGGATACCATCCATCATAGTAACAAAAATATCGACAACAAACTACCTTCCATAATGACAAGGCTACCATCCCTTGGAGTAACAAAAATCTCGACAACAGACTACCTTCCATAATGACAAGGCTACCACCCATTGTAGTAACAAAAATCTCGACAACAAACTACCTTCCATAATGACAAGGCTACCATCCATTGGAGTAACAAAAATCATGACAAAAGACTACCTTCCATAATGACAAGGCTAAAATCCATGTGAGTAACAAAAATCTTAACAACAGACTACCTTCCATAATGACTAGGATACCATCCATTGGAGTAACAAAGATATCGACAACGGACTCCCTTTCATAATGACAAGGATGCCATCCATTGGAGTAACAAAAATTCGAGAAAAGACTACCTTCCATAATGAATAGGATTCCATCCATTGGATTAACAAATATATCCAAAACAAATTGCCTTCGATGACTACAAGGCTACAATACATTGTAGTAACAAAAATCTCGACAACAGACTACCTTCTATAATGACAAGGCTACCATCCATTATAGTAACAAAAATCTCAACAATAGACTTCCTTCCATAATGACAAGTCTACCATCCATTGGAGTAACAAAAATCTCGACAACAAACTACCTTCCATAATGACAAGGCTACCATCCGTTGTAGTAATCAAGATATCGACAACATACTACCTTCCATAATGACAAGGCTTCCATCTAATGGAGTAATAATAATATCGACAATAGACTATCTTCCAGAATGACAAGGCTACCATCCATTGGAGTAACAAAAATCTCGACAACAAAATACCTTCCATAATGACAAGGGTACCTTCCATTGCAGTAACAAAAATATCCACAAGACACAACCTTCCATAATGACAAGGCTACCATCCATTGGAGTGACAAAAATCACAACGACGGACTACCTTCCATAAAGCAAGGCTACTATCCATTGGAGTAACAAATATCTCAACAACAAACTACCTTCCATAATGACAAGGCTACCATCCATTGGAGTAACAAAAATCTCGACAACAAACTACCTTTCATAATGATTAGGCTACCATCCATTGGAGTAACAAAGATATCGACAACGGACTACCTTTCATAATGACAAGGATACCATCCATTAGAATAACACAAATCTCAACAACAAACTACCTTCCATAATTACAAGGATACCATCCATTGGAGTAACGAAACTCTCCACAATAGACTACCTTCCATAATGACAAGGATACCATCCGTTGTAGTAACAAAGATATCCATAACATACTACCTTCCATAATGACAAGGCTTCCATCCAATGGAGTAATAATAATATCGAAAATAGACTATCTTCCATAATGACAAGGCTACCATCCATTGGAGTAACAAAAATCTCGACAACATAATACTTTCCATAATGACAAGGGTACCTTCCATTGGAGTACCAAAAATATCCACAAGACACAACCTTCCATAATGACAAGGTTACCATCCATTGGAGTAACAAAAATCTCGACAACAATCTACCTTCCATAAAGACAAGGTTACCATCCATTGGAGTAACAAAAATCTCGAAAACAAACTACCTTCCATAATGACAAGGCTACCACGCATTGGAGTAAAAAAGATATCGACAACAGACTACCTTCCATAATGACAAGGCTACCATCCATTGTAGTAACAAAAATATCGACAACAAACTACCTTCCATAATTATTAGGCTACCATCCATTGGAGTAACAAAGATATCGACAACGGACTACCTTTCATAATGACAAGGATACCATCCATTGGAATAAAAAAAATCTCGACAACATACTAACTTCCTTAATGACAAGGCTACATCCATTGTAGTAACAAAAATCTCGACAACAGACTTCCTTCCATAATGACAAGGCTACCATCCATTGGAGTAACAAAAATCATGACAACAAAATACCTTCCATAATAACAAGGCTAAAATCCATTGGTGTAACAAAATTCTTGACATAAGACTACCTTCCATAATGACTCGGCTACCATCCATTGGAGTAACAAAGATATCGGTAATGGACTGCCTTTCATAATGACAAGGATACCATCCATTGGAATAACAAAACTCTCGACAATAGACTACCTTCCATAATGACAAGGATACCATCCATTGGAGTAACAAAAATCTCGACAACAGACTACCTTCCATAATGACTAGGCTACCATCCATTGGAGTAACAAAAATCTCGAAAACAGACTACCTTTCATGACGACAAGGCTACAATACATTGTAGTAACAAAAATCTTGACAACAGACTACCTTCCATAATGACAAGGCTACCATCCATTGGAGTGACAAAAATCACGACAACAGACTACCTTCTATAATGATTAGGCTACCATCCATTGGAGTAACAAAGATATTGACAACGGACTACCTTTCATAGTGACAAGGATACCATCCATCAGAATAACAAAAATCTCGACAACAGAATACCTTCCATAAGGACAAGGATACCATCCATTGGAGTAACAAAAATCTCGACAATAGACTACCTTCCATAATTACAAGGCTACCATCCATTGTAGTAACAAAAATATCAACAACAGACTTCCTTCCATAATGACAAGGCTACCATCCGTTGTAGTTACAAAAATCTCGACAACAGACTACCTTCCATAATGACAAGGCTACCATCCATCGGAGTAACAAAAATCTCGACAACAGACTACCTTCAATAATGACAAGGCTACCATCCATTGTAGTAACAAAAATCTCGACAACAAACTACCTTCCATAATGACAAGGCTACCATCCATTGGAGTAACAAAAATCATGACAAAAGACTACCTTCCATAATGACAAGGCTAAAATCCATTGGAGTAACAAAAATCTTGACAATAGACTACCTTCCATAATGACTAGGCCACCATCCATTGGAGTAACAAAGATATCGACAATGGACTACCTTTCATAATGACAAGGATACCATCCATCGGAATAACAAAAATCTTGAAAATAGACTATGTTCCATAATGACTAGGCTACCATCCATTGGAGTAACAAAGATATCCACAACAAACTGCCTTCGATGACGACAAGGCTACAATACATTGTAGTAACAAAAATCTCGACAACAGACTACCTTCTATAATGACAAGGCTACCATCCATTATAGTAACAAAAATCTCAACAATAGACTTCCTTCCATAATGACTAGGCTATAATCCGTTGTAGTAACAAAGATATCGATAACATACTACATTCCATAATGACAAGGCTTCCATCCATTGGAGTAACAAAAATCATGACAATAGACTACCTTCCATAATGACAAGGCTAAAATCCATTGGAGTAACAAAAATCTTAACAACAGACTACCTTCCATAATGACTAGGCTACCATCCATTAGAGTAATAAAGATATCGACAACGGACTACCTTTCATAATGACAAGGATGTCATCCATTGGAATAACAAAAATCACGACGATAGACTACCTTCCATAATGACAAGGATAACATCCTTTGGAGTAATAAAGATATCGATAACAAACTACCTTCGATAACGACAAGGCTACAATACATTGTAGTAACAAGAATCTCGACAACAAATTACCTTCCATAATGACAAGGCTACCATTCATTGGAGTAACAAAAATCATGACAACAAACTACCTTCCATAATGACTAGGCTACCATCCATCGGAGTGACAAAGATATCGGCAATGCACTACCTTTCATAATGACAAGAATAACATCCATTGGAATAACAAAAATCTCGAAAATAGACTACCTTCCATAATGACAAGGATACCATCCATTGGAGTAACAAAAATCTCGACAACAGACTACCTTCCATAATGACTAGTCTTCCATCCATTGGAGTAACAAAGATATTGACAACAAACTACCTTCCATGACAACAAGGCTACAATAGATTGTAGAAACAAAAATCTCGACAATAGACTACCTTCCATAATGACAAGGCTACCATCCATTAGAGTAACTAAAATCACGACAACAGACTACCTTCCATAATGATTAGGCTACCATTCATTGGAGTAACAAATATATCGACAACGGACTACCTTTCATAATGACAAGGATACCATCCATCGGAATAACAAAAATCTCGAAAATAGACTACCTTCCACAAGGACAAGGATACCATCCATTGGATTAACAAAAATCTCGACAACAGACTACCTTCCATATTGACAAGGCTACCATCCATGTTAGTAACAAAAATATCGACAACAAACTACATTCCATAATGACAAGGCTACCATCCATTGTAGTAAGAAAAATCTCGACAACAAACTACCTTCCATGATGACAAGGCTACCATCCGTTGGAGTAACAAAAATTTCGACAACAGACTACCTTCCATAATTACCAGGCTACCAACCATTGTAGTAACAAAAATCTCGACAGCCAACTACCTTCCATAATGACGAGGCTATCATCCATTGGAGTAACAAAAATCATGACAAAAGACTACCTAACATAATGACAAGTCTAAAATCCATTGAAGTATCAAAAACCTTGACAACAGACTACCTTCCATAATGACTAGGCCACCATCCATTTGAGTAACAAAGATATCGACAACGGACAACCTTTCATAAGGATAAGGATACCATCCATCGGAATAACAAAAATCTTGACAATAGACTACCTTCCATATTGACCAGGCTACCATCCATTGGAGTAACAAAGATATCGACAATAGACTACCTTCCATAAAGAAAAGGCTACCATCCATTGTAGTAACAAAAATATCGACAATAGACTACCTTCCATAATGACAAGGCTACCATCCATCGTAGTAACAAAA
The DNA here is from genome assembly GCA_948472305.1 of Vicia faba. Lineage (NCBI taxonomy): Eukaryota > Viridiplantae > Streptophyta > Magnoliopsida > Fabales > Fabaceae > Vicia > Vicia faba. Next base: position 555,192,754 of record OX451739.1, on the reverse strand, counting down.
ATCTCGACAAAAGACTACCTTCCATAATGACAAGGCTACCATCCGTTGGAGTAACAAAAATCTTGACAACAGACTACCTTCCATAATGACTAGGCTTCCATCCTTTGGAGTAACAAAGATATCGAAAACAAACTACCTTCCATCACAACAAGGCTACAATACATTGTAGAAACAAAAATCTCGACAACAGACTACCTTCCATAATGACAAGGCTACCATCCATTGGAGTAACTAAAATCCTGGTTCGTTTGATCTCAAACTACTCCAGTCCACCCGTCAAGGTGATTTCGCCTCTCTCCAACGAGGTCTTAATCCACTATATTCAACTGAATATTACAGACTGCTTTAACAACTGCTAAAGCCTTCTTGATCTAAACCACAACCCGGTTTGTCAAGGAAACACTTTCTTACAAAGAAATCAAATCTGAGTGTGTGAATGTTTTCTACAAAACTGTATCACAACTGTGATGTATACACAAATTAAAGCTTAGAAACTAGATTGCTAAACAATGATAGAATATCAGAATATGTAGTGTTTAGCAAAACTGAGAGAAGGAAGATTTTGATCAGCTTTTATGCGTGTAGAGATTTTGAGAGCATTAGCCATTTCAATCTTCAAAGTCTTGTTTATATAGCACTGAGATGATGAACGTTGGATGCAATATTCTTGATTCAATGCTATTAACAAACTTTCCTTATCGAGCAGATCTTGTCTGGAATGAGGCCGTTGGTATTAATTTGCTTTCAATGCACAGTACCGTTGCTTACTTAATGCAAGTTCTGGCTTGGCTCATTCTGACTCTGCTTAGCTGCTGATGAACTGTTGTGTTTCTTTATCAGAGTGTTGAGCGCAGTCTTGTTCATCAGGCTTTAGCATGTACGTGAGTTGATCATCTGATTTTGACGTTCTGATATGGCAACTTCTGATGCTAGTGTCAAGAACCAAATTCTGATGCTGATTAGATGTGATCTTGCTTATATCAATCAGAGTATCTGCAAGTCAGAACATAATAATTTTAGGCAGTAAATAGTTCATACATGAATGTTATAAATAATATATCTTTTCCCTTTGTTATCATCAAAACTTAAATATAGGGTAGTAGATTCAAACTTTGTTCTAACAATCTCCCCCTTTTTGATGATGACAAAAACTAGATATTTTTTAAATGAAAATAACGTGAAAAGGTATCAGAAAGATGCATCAGAGTAAGAGGTAAAAAGATAAGGAGTAAAAAGATATCAGAGTTGAGAGATACTCCCCCTGAGTTTATTACTTCCCTTTGATTACAAGTGTTCTTCAGGATCAGATCTTTTTGCCTTTCTTTGAACATCAGAGTATCAGAGTCTTTGACTATCAGAAGCTTTAGATCAGCATGTCAGAGCAGAGCTTCAGAGCTTTTCTTGTCAGAGCTTTGCTTTAGATCAGAGTATCAGAGCGGATCAGAGCTTCATAGTGATCAGAGCTTCTAGTCTTCAGAGTGTCCAGGAGGTTCCTTGTACCTGTAGACTTTAAGCAAAACAGAAAAACATTTTCAAGTAATAGAGTTAGAATGTTTGAGAATTTCTGTCTAGTTAGCCGTTATTGTTTAAAATATCATTCTTGTTCTCCCCCTTTTTGTCAGCAATCAAAAAGTGTATGTGATGTGCTAAAACAGTTAAGATCAGAAAAACTTATCATATTGAAAGGTTCAGAATCAAAACATGAAAATAGTACAAAACATATTTAAACAGTACATCAGAAAATCAAAGAAAACATGAAAAAGACATGAATGAAAAAAAAGACTAAGGTTGAGGAGGCAAGCGTGTGAACAGGTTCTCCAGCATGGCTTGGATCTTTTCAGCAGTCTCATTTTGCTTGTGCACCATGCTGACAACAGTGTCAATCTTGTTATCCTGCACATCCATTCTTTCTTTCATCTTCTGGTCGTTTTCATCCATCCTCTGCTGCAGACGCATGTCATTCAGCTTTAGTTCTACCAGAGTCTGCCTGTCCAAGGCAGCTTGAGAAGCATCAGAAGCAGGAAGCTTCTGAGAGCTTTCAGCAACATCTTCTGCTTGACTTTCTTCGGCTTGAATGGTCTTGTCTTCTTCTGGTTGCACCTTTGAAGCTAGTTGTTTCTCAGACCAAGGTTCACTATCCAGAGGGAGCACGTCTTCTTTCAGAAGCTGACTTCCAACTTCATTCAGAAGCTTGCTGAAATTCTGTTGTGCCTGCTCATAGTTGATATCCTGCAACTTGAGGGCTTCAGCATGTACCCAAAGTCTGAATTGTGACCAGAGCTGATCAGAAGCAGCTGGGTCAATCATTCCAGGACAGACTTGCTTCAAAGAAGCAATCCATTGCTGCACACCTGTTTCAAAATTCATAATACCAGAGCCAACATCTGGCTGTTTTGGTTTAGGGATGGCTATTTTATGTTTCATATCAGCAAGACGGTCAAGACTGGTTAAGTCTATGAAAGTCCTGCTGGGGTTTTTGGAGGTTTTCTGGGCAGCTGTTTGTTTTGGATAGGGAGTTTCAGAATCAGAAATTATGATTGGACTGGGTGGTGTTTTGGGAGTATTTGGTGGTGTAGATTCTGATGAGGATGGCAATTGTGCTAAGGTGATTGTTGTTCCACCTGGAAGCTGGATTGCCAGAGGTGATGGTTGAGGTGAATGAGGTTCAGATGGTTGATGAGAAGGAGTTTCAGAATGATGAAACTCAGGTTGAGGTGATGGTGGATTAATTTCTGGTTGAGGAGAGGGAGATGGAATTGCTGGTTGAGGAGAAGTTGTTGGAATTTCTGGTTGTTCAGGGATAAGGGGTTCTTCAGGAATTGATGAGAGTGGTTGTTGTTGTTGTTCTGGTTCTTCAGCAGATTGTTGTTGTTCTGGTTGTGGAGGAGGGACAATTTGTGGTTCAGAGTTTGTTTGATCAGAAGTGTGTTGATCAATGTCAGACAGCACTTTGTCAATTGCTGATGTTGTGGAGATTGTTGGTTTGGGATGTTTGGTTCTGGGTCTTCTGAGTTTTAATGCCTCAGAAGGGTCCTCTTCTGGTACAGTTTCATCTATGGTAGGGATGGGAATTGAGATTCTATGAGAGGTTTGAGGAGGAATAGATGCTGGAATAGTAGAAGAATTTAAAACAGAAGCAGCAGATAAATTACCTCTTTTCTTTGCTTTCTACTGGGATGATCCTTCTGAAGGTGCCTTCCTCTTCTTCGTCTTCTTCAGAGTCACTTCTTGCTGAGGTTGATGCAGAGCTTTGATAATCAGATTTGGATCTGTACCATCTGCTTTGCACGCATCCAAGTACCTGAGAACCAACTCTGGTTTGGATTCTATCTCAGAAAATAAAGGAAAGTCACTCAGAGGAACTCTTCTGCTGGTGATATCAGCAATAGGAGTAGCTCTGGGTTCCTTCTGGATATTTTCTATCAGCTTCATTTTCTTCAAGTTCTTTGCGTTCAGAGGTTTCCCAACTGTTGGTTCAATAGTGCTTAGCTCTTGAGCTTCTATCAGATGCTCTATCAGCCTATTCTCTGTCAGAATATCTGATATCAACCTTCCAAAGGGTATCCAATCCCTCTTGGTTCTTTCTTCTTCCCTGGTTTCCTTCACACTTGTTCTGAGGTGGTTGAACAGAAAATGAGCCAGATTGATTTTTACCTTCTGATCAATAAAGTAGATCAGAAACTGCTGATCCACATTTATGTAATCAGGTGAACTGGTTGGTTTCCTATGGTTGAAGCACCCCAGAATTATCTTAGCCCAAACTCTGTAATGATCCTTCAGATCTTTGATCTTGCTGCTGGGCACCCCATGAGTGAAAATCCTTGCAGCTATCACACCTACATCAGTACATCTTTCAGCCATGTCCACACAACGGACGCCACCGCCACTGTAATCGATTAGCCTTGCAATGTAATCCTCAGTGATCACAATCTTCTTCCCCATAACAAAGGAGGTGACTAGATGCGTTGAAGCCTTAGCGGGAATCCAGAATTCCTTGACTAACATTGGGAATGTTGGTCCAACCAACCTGTCAAAATACCTTTCCCACTTCTGTGCCCTAACTTCTTCAGTTAGGTCAAAACCGTTCTCCTTCAAGCTTCCAAAATCAATGATTAATTCAGAGAGCACTTCAAGATTCTTCACAGGAGTGAGGAGTGTTCTGAATGGCACTTGATATTGCTCAGATGATGCTTTCTTCTGAGGACCTGCAGAAGCACTGCTAGAGGTTGCCATGTTCACACTAAAAAGGTTTTGAGAAGAAACTGAGGAAAAAGGGTTTTGCAAGAGATGAACACAGAAATATGCAGAGAATGCTTGAGTATTAGTGAGAAAACGTAAAGAATGAGAATGAGAGATTAATGTGTTTAAATAGAGTTTCAAAATATTTTGAAAAGATAAACGTTTTTAAGAAAGAGAAAAATCATGATTGCATTTTAAAAGCATGATTACTTTTCATTAAATGCTTGCTGATTTTGGGGGATTTGAGAAAGATACTTAAAAAAGGTTACCAGACATGTGTCTCAATGCACCCAATCAGCGCTTTGCCTTCTCAGAAGCGTGCACGCGTTCTGCTTCAGAGATATGCTGATGATTGGATGATACTTGTTTGATGTAGTGATCAGCACGTCTGTCTTTGAGCTTAGACTCTCAGATCTTTAGACTTGCATCTGATACAATCTGCATGTTCTATCTTTCTGAAAGAAGATTGATCAGAAGTTCACAGTAAAACAATTACATTCTGAAGGTAAATATATGGAATTAAAGCATTTTCATTCTGGACAAACTTTCATGCTGAGATGTTTCAGAATGAAATTAAACCTATCTTCTGAAAGGGGTTTAGTAAAGATATCAGCCCATTGATGGTCTGTATCTATAAATTTTAAGTTCAAAATACCTTTCTGAATATAGTACCTAATGAAGTGATGTTTTATTTCTATATGCTTAGCTCTAGAATGTAAAATGGGATTCTTACTTAAGCAAATAGCAGAAGTATTATCACAGAGTATAGGAATGTTACTCTCAAAAATCTGGAAGTCTTCAAGCTGACTTTTCATCCAGAGCATTTGTGTGCTACATCATGCTACTGCTATGTACTCAGCTTCTGTTGTTGATAGTGCAATTGTTGATTGCCTTTTGCTGGACCAAGAGATCAGATTTTCTCCCAGAAACTGGCAGCTTCCAGAAGTACTTTTTCGTTCTACTCTGTCTCCAGCAAAATCAGCATCGAGTAGCCTACTAAGCTGTAATCACTAGATTTTCTATAAAACAAACCCAGATTAGTAGTACCTTTCAGATACTTGAAAATTCGCTTAACAGCTGTTAAGTGAGATTCTCTAGGATCTGATTGGAATCTAGCACAGATACAAACACTGAATAATATGTCAGGTCTTGAAGCAGTCAGATAGAGGAGAGAACCAATCATACCTCTGTAGACTTTCTGTTCTACATTTTTGCTTACCTCTTTTCTTTCCAGAATGCGCGTGGGATGCATTGGAATCTTTAATGGCTTACATTCTGAGAGGTCAAATTTCTTCAGAAGATCTCTGATGTATTTGCTCTGATGAATGTAAGTTCCCTGTGGAGTTTGATTGATCTGAATTCCTAGAAAGAATTTCAGTTCCCCCATGAGGCTCATCTCAAATTCTGCCTGCATACACTTAGCAAATTTTCTTCCAAGAGAAGGATTAGTAAAACCAAAAATAATATCATCAACATAAATTTGACAGACTAAGATGTCATTCTTAACTGATTTACAGAATAGAGTAGTGTCCACTTTCCCTCTGGTGAATTCATTTTCTAACAGAAAGTTACTTAGCCTTTCATACCAAGCTCTGGGAGCTTGTTTCAGACCATACAGTGACTTCTTTAGTTTGAAAACATGTTCTGGATGTTTTGTATTTTCAAAACCAGGGGGTTGGTGTACATAAACTTCTTCTTCTATATAACCATTTAAGAATGCACTTTTGACATCCATCTGATACAGAGTGATGCCTCTATTAACAACAAATGAAATTAAAAGTCTGATAGATTCTAACCTGGCGACTGGGGCAAAGGTTTATGTATAGTCTATCCCCTCTTGCTGACTATTACCTTGTGCAACCAGTCGTGCCTTGTTTCTGATGACTTCACCTTGTTCATTTAGTTTGTTTCTGAACACCCATCTTGTTCCAATGACGTTGAATCCTTTTGGTCTGGGAACGAGATCCCATACGTCGTTTCTGGTGAATTGATTCAGCTCTTCTTGCATTTCCAGAATCCAGTCATTATCCAGAAGTGCTTCATCAATAGAAGAAGGTTCAATTAGAGACACAAGTCCCATAAGAGTTTCTTCAGAGTTTCTGAAGCTTGCTCTTGTTCTGATTGGATCTTCCTTTCTTCCTAAGATAGTCTCTTCTGGGTGATCCAAGCTGCTTCTGGGTAATCTCTTCTGAGGTTGATCAGCAGCTGTTGTGGGATTGCTAGCAGTGCTCCTTTCAGACGTTGAAGGAATGTCTGTGTTGAGAGCTTCTGATGACTTGTCTTCAGAACCTGTAAATTCAATTTCTATACCTGCAAGAACTTCATTCTGCTTTGACTTTTCAGAGTCAAGCTTATCATCAAAACGAACACTGATTGATTCTTCCACAATCTGTGTTTCTGTATTGTATACTCTGTACCCTCTTAAGCGTTCAGAGTATCCTAACATAATACACTTATGTGCTTTAGAGTCAAACTTGTTCAAATAATTCTTTGTATTTAATATAAAGCAAGTACATCCAAATGGATGAAAATATGAAATGTTGGGCTTTCTGTTCTTCCACAATTCATATGGAGTCTTTTCCAGAATAGGTCTTATTGAGATTCTATTCTGAATGTAGCACGCTGTGTTTATTGCTTCTGCCCAGAAGGTCTTAGCAACGTTTGTCTCATTGATCATGGTTCTGGCCATTTCTTGCAATGTTCTGTTCTTTCGTTCTACAACTCCATTTTTTTGGGGAGTTCTAGGACAAGAGAAATCATGCAGAATGCCTCTGTCATTAAAGAATGACTCAAAATCTTTGTTTTCAAATTCTCCACCATGATAACTTCTGACTTTAACGATTCTAAGATCCTTTTCATTCTGAACTTGGTTACAGAAGGTAACAAACACAGAGTATGACTCGTCCTTGTGACTTAAGAACTTTACCCATGTCCATCTGCTATAGTCATCTACGATTACTAACCCATACTTCTTACCACTGACTGAAGCAGTTTTAACTGGTCCAAATAAGTCAATGTGCAGAAGTTCTAATGGCTTAGAGGTAGAAACAACATTTTTGGATTTAAAAGAAGGTTTTGCAAATTTGCCTTTCTGACATGCTTCACACAGAGCATCTGAATTGAACTTCCATAATGACTAGGCTACCATTCATTGGAGTAACAAAGATATTGGCAACGAACTACCTTTCATAATGACAAGGATACCATCCATTGGAATAACAAAAATCTTGACAAAAGACTACCTTCCATAATGACTAGGCTTCCATCCATGGGAGTAACAAAGATATCGACAACAAACTACCTTCCATGACGACAAGGATACAATACATTGAAGTAACAAAAATCTTGACAACAGACTACCTTCCATAATGACAAGGCTACCATCCATTGGAGTAACAAAAATCACGACAATAGACTACCTTCCATAATGATTAGGCTACCATCCATTGGAGTAACAAAGATATCGACAACAGACTACCTTTCATAATGAGTAGGATACCATCCATTAGAATAACAAAAATCTCGACAACAGACTACCTTCAATAAGGACAAGGATACCATCCATTGGAGTAACAAGAATCTCGACAACAGACTACCTTCCATAATGACATGGCTACCATCCGTTGCAGTAACAAAAATCTCGACAACAGACTACCTTCCATAATGACAAGGCTACCATCCATTGTAGTAACAAAAATCTCGACAACAAACTATCTTCCATAATGACAAGGCTACCATCCATTGGAGTAACAAAAATCATGAAAATAGACTACCTTCCATAATGACAAGGCTAAAATCCATTGGAGTAACAAAAATCTTGACAACAGACTACCTTCCATAATGACTAGGCTACCATCCATTGGAGTAACAAAGATATCAGCAACGGACTACCATTCATAATGACAAGGATACCATCCATTGGAATAACAAAAATCTCCACAATAGACTACCTTCCATAATGACAAGGATACCATCCATTGGAGTAACAAAAATCACGACAAAAGACTACCTTCCATAATGACTAGGCTTCCATCCATGGGAGTAACAAAGATATCGACAACAAACTACCTTCCATGACGACAAGGATACAATACATTGAAGTAACAAAAATCTTGACAACAGACTACCTTCCATAATGACAAGGCTACCATCCATTGGAGTAACAAAAATCACGACAATAGACTACCTTCCATAATGATTAGGCTACCATCCATTGGAGTAACAAAGATATCGACAACAGACTACCTTTCATAATGAGTAGGATACCATCCATAAGAATAACAAAAATCTCGACAACAGACTACCTTCAATAAGGACAAGGATACCATCCATTGGAGTAATAAGAATCTCGACAACAGACTACCTTCCATAATGACATGGCTACCATCCGTTGCAGTAACAAAAATCTCGACAACAGACTACCTTCCATAATGACAAGGCTACCATCCATTGTAGTAACAAAAATCTCGACAACAAACTATCTTCCATAATGACAAGGCTACCATCCATTGGAGTAACAAAAATCATGAAAATAGACTACCTTCCATAATGACAAGGCTAAAATCCATTGGAGTAACAAAAATCTTGACAACAGACTACCTTCCATAATGACTAGGCTACCATCCATTGGAGTAACAAAGATATTAGCAACGGACTACCATTCATAATGACAAGGATACCATCCATTAGAATAACAAAAATCTCCACAATAGACTACCTTCCATAATGACAAGGATACCATCCATTGGAGTAACAAAAATCTCGACAAAAGACTACCTTCCTTAATGACTAGGCTTCCATCCATGGGAGTAACAAAGATATCGACAACAAACTACCTTCCATGACGACAAAGCTACAATACATTGAAGTAACAAAAATCTTGACAACAGACTACCTTCCATAATGACAAGGCTACCATCCATTGGAGTAACAAAAATCACGACAATAGACTACCTTCCATAATGATTAGGCTACCATCCATTGGAGTAACAAAGATATCGACAACAGACTACCTTTCATAATGAGTAGGATACCATCCATTAGAATAACAAAAATCTCGACAACAGACTACCTTCAATAAGGACAAGGATACCATCCATTGGAGTAACAAGAATCTCGACAACAGACTACCTTCCATAATGACATTGCTACCATCCGTTGGAGTAACAAAAATCTCGACAACAGACTACCTTCCATAATGACAAGGCTACCATCCATTGTAGTAACAAAAATCTCGACAACAAACTATCTTCCATAATGACAAGGCTACCATCCATTGGAGTAACAAAAATCTCGTCAATAGACTACCTTCAATAATTACATGGCTACCATTCATTAGAGTAACAAAAATTTGGACAACAGACTACCTTCCATAATGACTAGGCTACCATCCATTGGAGTAACAAAGATATTAGCAACGGACTACCATTCATAATGACAAGGATACCATCCATTAGAATAACAAAAATCTCCACAATAGACTACCTTCCATAATGACAAGGATACCATCCATTGGAGTAACAAAAATCTCGACAAAAGACTACCTTCCTTAATGACTAGGCTTCCATCCATGGGAGTAACAAAGATATCGACAACAAACTACCTTCCATGACGACAAAGCTACAATACATTGAAGTAACAAAAATCTTGACAACAGACTACCTTCCATAATGTCAAGGCTACCATCCATTGGAGTAACAAAAATCACGACAATAGACTACCTTCCATAATGATTAGGCTACCATCCATTGGAGTAACAAAGATATCGACAACAGACTACCTTTCATAATGAGTAGGATACCATCCATTAGAATAACAAAAATCTCGACAACAGACTACCTTCAATAAGGACAAGGATACCATCCATTGGAGTAACAAGAATCTCGACAACAGACTACCTTCCATAATGACATGGCTACCATCCGTTGGAGTAACAAAAATCTCGACAACAGACTACCTTCCATAATGACAAGGCTACCATCCATTGTAGTAACAAAAATATCGACAACAAACTATCTTCCATAATGAAAAGGCTACCATCCATTGGAGTAACAAAAATCATGACAAAAGACTACCTTCCATAATGACAAGGCTAAAATCCATTGGAGTAACAAAAATCTCGACAACAGACTACCTTCTATAATGACTAGGATACCATCCATTGGAGTAACAAAGTTATCGACAAAGGGCTACCTTTCATAATGACAAGGATGCCATCCATTGGAAAAACAAAAATCTAGACAATAGACTACCTTCCATAATGACAAGGATACCATCCATTGGAGTAACACAAATCTCGTTAACAGACTAACTTCCATAATGATTAGGCTACCATCCATTGGAGTAACAAAGATATCGACAACGGACTACCTTTCATAATGTGTAGGATACCATCCATTGGAATAACAAAAATCTCGACAACAGACTACCTTCCATAAGGACAAGGATACCATCCATTATAGTAACAAAAATCTCAACAATAGACTTCCTTCCATATTGACAAGGCTACCATCCATTGGAGTAACAAAAATCTCCACAACAGACTGCCTTCCATAATGACAAGGCTACCATCCATTTTAGTAACAATGATATCGACAACATACTAGCTTCCATAATGACAAGGCCTCCATCCAATGGAGTAATAATAATATCGACAATAGACTATCTTCCATAATTACAAGGCTACCATTTGTTGGAGTAACAAAAATCTCGACAATATAATACCTTCCATAATGAGAAGGGTACCATCCATTGGAGTAACAAAAATATCCACAAGACACAACCTTCCATAATGACAAGGCTACCATCCATTGGAGTAACAAAAATATCGACAACAGACTACCTTCCATAATGACAAGGCTACCATCCATAGTAGTAACAAAAATCTTGACAATAGACTACCTTCCATAAAGAAAAGGCTACCATCCATTGTAGTAACAAAAATCTCGACAACAAACTACCTTCCATAATGACAAGGCTGCCATCCATAGTAGTAAAAAAAATCTTGACAATAGAGTACCTTCCATAAAGAAAAGGCTACCATCCATTGTAGTAACAAAAATCTCGACAACAGACTACCTTCCATAATGACAAGGTTACCATCCATTGGAGTAACAAAAATATCGACAACAAACAACCTTCCATAATGACAAGGCTACCATCCATTGGAGTAACAAAAATCTCGACAACAAAATACCTTCCATAATGACAAGCCTACCATCCATTGGAGTAAAAAATATCTCGACAACAAACTACCTTCCATAATGACAAGGCTACCATCCATTGAAGTAACAAAAATGTCGACAATAGACTACCTTCCATAATTATTAGGCTACCATCCATTGGAGTAACAAAGATATCGAAAGCGGACTACCTTGCCTAATTACAAGGCTACCATCCATTGGAGTAACAAAAATCACGACAACAGACTACCTAACATAATGATTAGGCAACCATCCATTAGAGTAAAAAAGATATCGACAACAGACTACCTTTCATAATGACAAGGATACCATTCATTGGAATAACAAAAATCTCGACAACAGACTACCTTCCATAAAGACAAGGATACCATCCATTGGAGTAACAAAAATCTAGACAACAGACTACCTTCCATAATGATAAGGCTACCATCCATTATAGTAAAAAAAATATTGACAACATACTACCTTCAATAATGACAAGGCTACCATCCATTGGAGTAATAAAAATCATGAAAACAGACTACCTTCCATAATGACAAGGCTAAAATCCATTGGAGTAACAAAAATCTTGACAACAGACTACCTTCCATAATGACTACGCTACCATCCATTGGAGAAACAAAGATATCGGCAACAGACTACCTTTCATAATGACAAGGATAACATCCATTGGAATAACAAAAATCTTGACAATAGACGACCTTCCATAATGACAAGGATACCATCCATTGGAGTAACAAAAATCTCGACAAAAGACTACCTTCCATAATGACTAGGCTCCCATCCATGGGAGTAACAAAGATATCGACAACAAACTACCTTCAATGACGACAAGCCTACAATACATTGGAGTAACAAAAATCTCGACAACAGACTACCTTCCATAATGACAAGGCTACCATCCATTGGAGTAAAAAAAATCACGACAACAGACTACCTTCCATAATGATTTGGCTACCATCCATTGGAGTAACAAAGATATCGACAACGGACTACCTTTCGTAATGAGTAGGATACCATCCATTGGAATAACAAAAATCTCGACAACAGACTACCTTCCATAAGGACAAGGATACCATCCATTATAGTAACAAAAATATCAACAATAGACATCCTTCCATATTGACAAGGCTACCATCCATTGGAGTAACAAAAATCTCGACAACATACTGCCTTCCATAATGACAAGGCTACCATCCGTTGTAGTAACAAAGATATCGACAACATAGTAGCTTCCATAATGACAAGGCTTCCATCCAATGGAGTAATAATAATATCGACAATAGACTATCTTCCATAATTACAAGGCTACCATTCATTGGAGTAACAAAAATCTCGACAACATAATACCTTCCATAATGAGAAGGGTACCATCCATTGGAGTAACAAAAATATGCACAAGACATAACCTTCCATAATGACAAGGATACCATCCATTGGAGTAACAAAAATCTCGACAAAAGACTACCTTCCATAATGACTAGGCTTCCATCCATGGGAGTAACAAAGATATCGACAACAAACTACCTTCCACGAGGACAAGGCTACAATACATTGGAGAAACAAAAATCTCGACAACAGACTACCTTCCATAATGACAAGGCTACCATCCATTGGAGTAACAAAAATCACGATACCACTCTACCTTCCATAATTATTAGGCTACCATCCATTGGAGTAACAAAGATATCGACAACGGACTACCATTCATAATGAGTAGGATACCATCCATTGGAATAACAAAAATCTCGACAGCATACTACCTTCCATAAGGACAAGGATACCATCCTTTGTAGTAACAAAAATATCAACAACAAACTTCCTTCCATATTGACAAGGCTACCATCCATTGGAGTAACAAAAATCTCGACAACACACTGCCTTCCATAATGACAAGGCTACCATCCATTGTAGTAACAAAGATATCGACAACATACTAGCTTCCATAATGACAAGGCTTCCATCCAATGGAGTAATAATAATATCGACAATAGACTATCTTCCATGATTACAAGGCTACCATTCATTGGAGTAACAAAAATCCCGACAACATAATACCTTCCTTAAATGAGAAGGGTACCATCCCTTGGAGTAACAAAAATATCCACAAGACATAACCTTCCATAATGACAAGGCTACCATCCATTGGAGTAACAAAAATCTCGACGACAGACTACCTTCCATAATGACTAGGCTTCCATCCATGGGAGTAACAAAGATATCGACAACAAACTACCTTCCATGAGGACAAGGTTACAATACATTGGAGAAACAAAAATCTCGACAACAGACTACCTTCCGTAATGACAAGGCTACCATCCATTGGAGTAACAAAAATCATGACAACAGACTACATTCCATAATGATTAGGCTACCATCCATTGAAGTAACAAAGATATCGACAACTGACTACCATTCATAATGACAAGGATACCATCCATTGGAATAACAAAAATATCGACAACAGACTACCTTCCATAAGGACAAGGATACCATCCATTGGAATAACAAAAATCTCGACAACAGACTACCTTCCATAAGGACAAGGATACCATCCATTGGAGTAACAGAAATCTCGACAACAGATTACCTTCCATAATGACAAGGCTACCATCCAATGGAGTAACAAAAATCGTGACAAAAGACTACCTTCCATAATGACAAGGCTAAAATCCATTGGAGTAACAAAAATTTTGACAACAGACTACCTTCCATAATTACTAGGCTACCATCCATTGTAGTAACAAAGATATCGACAACGGACTACCTTTCAAAATGACAAGGATACCATCTATTCGAATAACAAAAATCTCGACAATAGACTACCTTCCATAATGACAAGGATACCATCCATTGGAGTAACAAAAATCTTGACAACAGACTACCTTCCATAATGAATAGGCTTCCATCCATTGGAGTAACAAAGATATCGATAACAAACTACCTTCCATGACGACAAGGCTACAATACATTGTAGTAACAAAAATCTCGACAACATACTACCTTCCATAATGACAAGGCTACCATCCATTATAGTAACAAAAATCTCAACAATAAACTTCCTTCCATAATGACAAGGCTACCATCCATTGGAGTAACAAAAATCTCGACAAAAAACTACCTTCCATAATGACTAGGCTTACATCCATTGTAGTAACAAAGATATCGACAACAGACTACCTTCCATAACGACAAGGCTACAATACATTGTAGTAACAAAAATCTCGATAACAGACTACCTTCCATAATGACAAGGCTAACATCCATTGGAGTAAAAAAAATCACGACAATAGACTACCTTCCATAATGATTAGGCTACCAACCATTAGAGTAACAAAGATATCGACAACTGACTACCTTTCATAATGACAAGGATACCATCCAATGGAATAACACAAATCTCGTTAACAGACTACCTTCCATAAGGACAAGGATACCATCCATTGGAGTAACAAAAATCTCGACAATAGACTACCTTCCATAATGACAAGGATACCATCCATTGAAGTAACAAAAATATTGACAACAGACTACCTTCCATAATGACAAGGCTACCATCCATTGTAGTAACAAAAATCTCGACAACATACTACCTTCCATAATGACAAGGCTACCATCCATTATAGTAACAAAAATCTCAACAATAAACTACCTTCCATAATGACAAGGCTACCATCCATTGGAGTAACAAAAATCTCGACAAAAAACTACCTTCCATAATGACTAGGCTTACATCCATTGTAGTAACAAAGATATCGACAACAGACTACCTTCCATAACGACAAGGCTACAATACATTGTAGTAACAAAAATCTCGATAACAGACTACCTTCCATAATGACAAGGCTAACATCCATTGGAGTAAAAAAAATCACGACAATAGACTACCTTCCATAATGATTAGGCTAACAACCATTAGAGTAACAAAGATATCGACAACTGACTACCATTCATAATGACAAGGATACCATCCATTGGAATAACAAAAATATCGACAACAGACTACCTTCCATAAGGACAAGAATACCATCCATTGGAATAACAAAAATCTCGACAACAGACTACCTTCCATAAGGACAAGGATACCATCCATTGGAGTAACAGAAATCTCGACAACAGATTACCTTCCATAATGATAAGGCTACCATCCAATGGAGTAACAAAAATCGTGACAAAAGACTACCTTCCATAATGACAAGGCTAAAATCCATTGGAGTAACAAAAATTTTGACAACAGACTACCTTCCATAATTACTAGGCTACCATCCATTGTAGTAACAAAGATATCGACAACGGACTACCTTTCAAAATGACAAGGATACCATCTATTCGAATAACAAAAATCTCGACAATAGACTACCTTCCATAATGACAAGGATACCATCCATTGGAGTAACAAAAATCTTGACAACAGACTACCTTCCATAATGAATAGGCTTCCATCCATTGGAGTAACAAAGATATCGATAACAAACTACCTTCCATGACGACAAGGCTACAATACATTGTAGTAATAAAAATCTCGACAACATACTACCTTCCATAATGACAAGGCTACCATCCATTATAGTAACAAAAATCTCAACAATAAACTTCCTTCCATAATGACAAGGCTACCATCCATTGGAGTAACAAAAATCTCGACAAAAAACTACCTTCCATAATGACTAGGCTTACATCCATTGTAGTAACAAAGATATCGACAACAGACTACCTTCCATAACGACAAGGCCACAATACATTGTAGTAACAAAAATCTCGATAACAGACTACCTTCCATAATGACAAGGCTAACATCCATTGGAGTAAAAAAAATCACGACAATAGACTACCTTCCATAATGATTAGGCTACCAACCATTAGAGTAACAAAGATATCGACAACTGACTACCTTTCATAATGACAAGGATACCATCCAATGGAATAACAAAAATCTCGACAACAGACTACCTTCCATAAGGACAAGGATACCATCCATTGGAGTAACAAAAATCTCGACAATAGACTACCTTCCATAATGACAAGGATACCATCCATTGAAGTAACAAAAATATTGACAACAGACTACCTTCAATAATGACAAGGCTACCATCCATTGTAGTAACAAAAATCTCGACAACTGACTACTTTCCATAATGACAAGGCTACCATCCATTGGAGTAACAAAAATCACGACAACAAACTACCTTCCATAATGATTAGGCTACCATCCATTGGAGTAACAAAGATATCAACAACAAACTACCTTTCATAATGACAAGGATACCATCCATTGGAATAACAAAAATCTCGACAACCGACTACCTTCCATAAGGACAAGGATACCATGCATTGGAGTAACAAAAATCTCGACAACAAACTACATTCCATAATGACAAGGTTACCATCCATTGGAGTAACAAAAATTTCGACAACAGACTACCTTCCATAATGACAAGGTTACCATTCATTGGAGTACTAAAATTCTCGACAACAAACAACCTTCCATAATGACAAGGCTACCATCCATTGGAGTAACAAATATCTCGACAACAAACTACCGTCCATAATGAAAAGCCTACCATCCATTGGAGTAACAAATATCTCGACAACAGACTACCTTCCATAATGACAAGGCTACCATCCATTGTAGTAACAAAAATGTCGACAACAGACTACCTTCCATAATGACAAGGCTACCATCCATTGGAGTAACAAAAATCATGAAAACAGACTACCTTCCATAATGACAAGGCTAAAATCCATTGGAGTAACAAAAATATTGACAACAAACTACCTTCTATAATGACTAGGCTACCATCCATTGGAGTAACAAAGATATCGGCAACAGAATACCTTTCATAATGAAAGGATACCATCCATTGGATTAACAAAAATGTCGACAATAGACTACCTTCCATAATGTCAAGGCTACCATCCATTGTAGTAAAACAAATCTTGACAATAGACTACCTTCCATAAAGAAAAGGCTTACATCCATTGTAGTAACAAAAATCTCGACAACAGACTACCTTCCATAATGACAAGGTTACCATCCATTGGAGTAACAAAGATATCGACAACGGACTACCTTTCAAAATGACAAGGATACCATCTATTCGAATAACAAAAATCTCGACAATAGACTACCTTCCATAATGACAAGGATACCATCCATTGGAGTAACAAAAATCTTGACAACAGACTACCTTCCATAGTGAATAGGCTTCCATCCATTGGAGTAACAAAGATATCGATAACAAACTACCTTCCATGACGACAAGGCTACAATACATTGTAGTAACAAAAATCTCGACAACATACTACCTTCCATAATGACAAGGCTACCATCCATTATAGTAACAAAAATCTCAACAATAAACTTCCTTCCATAATGACAAGGCTACCATCCATTGGAGTAACAAAAATCTCGACAAAAAACTACCTTCCATAATGACTAGGCTTACATCCATTGTAGTAACAAAGATATCGACAACAGACTACCTTCCATAACGACAAGGCTACAATACATTGTAGTAACAAAAATCTCGATAACAGACTACCTTCCATAATGACAAGGCTAACATCCATTGGAGTAAAAAATATCACGACAATAGACTACCTTCCATAATGATTAGGCTACCAACCATTAGAGTAACAAAGATATTGACAACTTACTACCATTCATAATGACAAGGATACCATCCATTGGAATAACAAAAATATCGACAACAGACTACCTTCCATAAGGACAAGGATACCATCCATTGGAGTAACAAAAATCTCGACAATAGACTACCTTCCATAATGACAAGGCTAACATCCGTTGGAGTAACAAAAATCACGACAACAGACTACCTTCCATAATGATTAGGCTACCAACCATTGGAGTAACAAAGATATCGACAACTGACTACCTTTCATAATGACAAGGATACCATCCAATGGAATAACAAAAATCTCGACAACAGACTACCTTCCATAAGGACAAGGATAGCATCCATTGGAGTAACAAAAATCTCGACAATAGACTACATTCCATAATGACAAGGCTACCATCCATTGAAGTAACAAAAATATCGACAACTGACTACTTTCCATAATGACAAGGCTACCATCCATTGGAGTAACAAAAATCACGACAACAGACTACCTTCCATAATGATTAGGCTACCATCCATTGGAGTAACAAAGATATCAACAACAAACTACCTTTCATAATGACAAGGATACCATCCATTGGAATAACAAAAATCTCGACAACAGACTACCTTCCATAAGGACAAGGATACCATCCATTGGAGTAACAAAAATCTCGACAACAAACTACATTCCATAATGACAAGGTTACCATCCATTGGAGTAACAAAAATTTCGACAACAGACTACCTTCCATAATGACAAGGTTACCATTCATTGGAGTACCAAAAATCTCGACAACAAACAACCTTCCATAATGACAAGGCTACCATCCATTGGAGTAACAAATATCTCGACAACAAACTACCGTCCATAATGACAAGCCTACCATCCATTGGAGTAACAAATATCTCGACAACAGACTACCTTCCATAATGACAAGGCTACCATCCATTGTAGTAACAAAAATGTCGACAACAAACTACCTTCCATAATTATTAGGCTACCATCCATTGGAGTAAGAAAGATATTGAGAATGGACTACCTTCCATAATGACAAGGCTACCATCCATTGTAGTAACAAAAATCTCGACAACAGACTACCTTCCATAATGACAAGGCTACCATCCATTGGAGTAACAAAAATCATGAAAACAGACTACCTTCCATAATGACAAGGCTAAAATCCATTGGAGTAACAAAAATATTGACAACAAACTACCTTCTATAATGACTAGGCTACCATCCATTGGAGTAACAAAGATATCGGCAACAGACTACCTTTCATAATGAAAGGATACCATCCATTGGAATAACAAAAATGTCGACAATAGACTACCTTCCATAATGTCAAGGCTAGCATCCATTGTAGTAAAACAAATCTTGACAATAGACTACCTTCCATAAAGAAAAGGCTTACATCCATTGTAGTAACAAAAATCTCGACAACAGACTACCTTCCATAATGACAAGGTTACCATCCATTGGAGTAACAAAAATCTCAACAACAAACAACCTTCCATAATGACAAGGCTACCATCCAATGGAGTAACAAAAATCTCGACAACAGACTACCTTCCATAATGACAAGGCTACCATCCATAGTAGTAATAAAAATATTGACAACAAACTACCTTGCATAAAGAAAAGGCTACCATCCATTGTAGTAACAAAAATCTCGAGAACAGACTACCTTCCATAATGACAAGGTTACCATCCATTGGAGTAACAAAAATTTCGACAACAAACAACCTTCCATATTGACAAGGCTACCATCCGTTGGAGTAACAAAAATCTCGACAACAAACTACCTTCCATAATGACAAGCCTACCATCCATTGGAGGAACAAGTATCTCTACAACAGACTACCTTCCATAATGACAAGGCTACCATCCATTGTAGTAACAAAAATGTCGACAACAGACTACCTTCAGTAATTATTAGGCTACCATCCATTGGAGTAACAAAGATATTGACAGTGGACTACCTTCCATAATGACAAGGCTACCATCCATTGTAGTAACAAAAATATCGACAACAGACTACCTTCCATAATGACAAGGCTACCATCCATTGGAGTAACAAAAATCATGAAAACAGACTACCTTCCATAATGACAAGGCTAAAATCCATTGGAGTAACAAAAATCTTGACAACAAACTACCTTCCATAATGACTAGGCTACCATCCATTGGAGTAACAAAGATATCGGCAACAGACTACCTTTCATAATGACAAGGATACCATCCATTGGAATAACAAAAATGTCGACAATAGACTACCTTCCATAATGTCAAGGCTACCATCCATTGTAGTAAAAAAATTCTTGACAATAGACTACCTTCCATAAAGAAAAGGCTTACATCCATTGTAGTAACAAAAATATCGACAACAGACTACCTTCCATAATGACAAGGTTACCATCCATTGGAGTAACAAAAATCTCGACAACAAACAACCTTCCATAATGACAAGGCTACCATCCATTGGAGTAACAAAAATCTCGACAACAGACTACCTTCCATAATGACAAGGCTTCCATCCATTGGAGTAACAAAAATGTCGACAACAGACTACCTTCCATAATTATTAGGCTACCATCCATTGGAGTAACAAAGATATCAACAACAGACTACCTTCCATAATGACAAGGCTACCATCCATTGGAGTAACAAAAATCACGACAACAGACTACCTTCCATAATGATTAGGCTACAATCAATTGGAGTAACAAAGATATCGACAACAGACTACCTTTCATAATGACAAGGATACCATCCATTGGAATAACAAAAATCTCGACAACAGACTACCTTCCATAAGGACAAGGATACCATCCATTGGAGTAACAGAAATCTCGACAACAGACTACCTTCCATAATGACAAGGCTACCATCCAATGGAGTAACAAAAATCATGACAAAAGACTACCTTCCATAATGACAAGGCTAAAATCCATTGGAGTAACAAAAATTTTGACAACAGACTACCTTCCATAATTACTAGGCTACCATCCATTGTAGTAACAAAGATATCGACAACGGACTACCTTCCATAATGACAAGGTTACCATCCATTGGAGTAATAAAAATCTCGACAACAAACAACCTTCCATAATGACAAGGCTACCATCCAGTGGAGTAACAAAAATCTCGACAACAGACTACCTTCCATAATGACAAGGCTACCATCCATAGTAGTAATAAAAATATTGACAACAAACTACCTTGCATAAAGAAAAGGCTACCATCCATTGTAGTAACAAAAATATCGAGAACAGACTACCTTCCATAATGACAAGGTTACCATCCATTGGAGTAACAAAAATTTCGACAACAAACAACCTTCCATATTGACAAGGCTACCATCCGTTGGAGTAACAAAAATCTCGACAACAAACTACCTTCCATAATGACAAGCCTACCATCCATTGGAGGAACAAGTATCTCTACAACAGACTACCTTCCATAATGACAAGGCTACCATCCATTGTAGTAACAAAAATGTCGACAACAGACTACCTTCCATAATTATTAGGCTACCATCCATTGGAGTAACAAAGATATTGACAGTGGACTACCTTCCATAATGACAAGGCTACCATCCATTGTAGTAACAAAAATATCGACAACAGACTACCTTCCATAATGACAAGGCTACCATCCATTGGAGTAACAAAAATCCTGAAAACAGACTACCTTCCATAATGACAAGGCTAAAATCCATTGGAGTAACAAAAATCTTGACAACAAACTACCTTCCATAATGACTAGGCTACCATCCATTGGAGTAACAAAGATATCGGCAACGGACTACCTTTCAAAATGACAAGGATACCATCCATTGGAATAACAAAAATGTCGACAATAGACTACCTTCCATAATGTCAAGGCTACCATCCATTGTAGTAAAAAAATTCTTGACAATAGACTACCTTCCATAAAGAAAAGGCTTACATCCATTGTAGTAACAAAAATATCGACAACAGACTACCTTCCATAATGACAAGGTTACCATCCATTGGAGTAACAAAAATCTCGACAACAAACAACCTTCCATAATGACAAGGCTACCATCCATTGGAGTAACAAAAATCTCGACAACAGACTACCTTCCATAATGACAAGGCTTCCATCCATTGGAGTAACAAAAATGTCGACAACAGACTACCTTCCATAATTATTAGGCTACCATCCATTGGAGTAACAAAGATATCAACAACGGACTACCTTCCATAATGACAAGGCTACCATCCATTGGAGTAACAAAAATCACGACAACAGACTACCTTCCATAATGATTAGGCTACAATCCATTGGAGTAACAAAGATATCGACAACAGACTACCTTTCATAATGACAAGGATACCATCCATTGGAATAACAAAAATCTCGACAACAGACTACCTTCCATAAGGACAAGGATACCATCCATTGGAGTAACAGAAATCTCGACAACAGACTACCTTCCATAATGACAAGGCTACCATCCAATGGAGTAACAAAAATCATGACAAAAGACTACCTTCCATAATGACAAGGCTAAAATCCATTGGAGTAACAAAAATTTTGACAACAGACTACCTTCCATAATTACTAGGCTACCATCCATTGTAGTAACAAAGATATCGACAACGGACTACCTTCCATAATGACAAGGTTACCATCCATTGGAGTAACAAAAATCTCGACAACAAACAACCTTCCATAATGACAAGGCTACCATCCAGTGGAGTAACAAAAATCTCGACAACAGACTACCTTCCATAATGACAAGGCTACCATCCATAGTAGTAATAAAAATATTGACAACAAACTACCTTGCATAAAGAAGAGGCTACCATCCATTGTAGTAACAAAAATCTCGAGAACAGACTACCTTCCATAATGACAAGGTTACCATCCATTGGAGTAACAAAAATTTCGACAACAAACAACCTTCCATATTGACAAGGCTACCATCCGTTGGAGTAACAAAAATCTCGACAACAAACTACCTTCCATAATGACAAGCCTACCATCCATTGGAGGAACAAGTATCTCTACAACAGACTACCTTCCATAATGACAAGGCTACCATCCATTGTAGTAACAAAAATGTCGACAACAGACTACCTTCCATAATTATTAGGCTACCATCCATTGGAGTAACAAAGATATTGACAGTGGACTACCTTCCATAATGACAAGGCTACCATCCATTGTAGTAACAAAAATATCGACAACAGACTACCTTCCATAATGACAAGGCTACCATCCATTGGAGTAACAAAAATCCTGAAAACAGACTACCTTCCATAATGACAAGGCTAAAATCCATTGGAGTAACAAAAATCTTGACAACAAACTACCTTCCATAATGACTAGGCTACCATCCATTGGAGTAACAAAGATATCGGCAACGGACTACCTTTCATAATGACAAGGATACCATCCATTGGAATAACAAAAATGTCGACAATAGACTACCTTCCATAATGTCAAGGCTACCATCCATTGTAGTAAAAAAATTCTTGACAATAGACTACCTTCCATAAAGAAAAGGCTTACATCCATTGTAGTAACAAAAATATCGACAACAGACTACCTTCCATAATGACAAGGTTACCATCCATTGTAGTAACAAAAATCTCGACAACAAACAACCTTCCATAATGACAAGGCTACCATCCATTGGAGTAACAAAAATCTCGACAACAGACTACCTTCCATAATGACAAGGCTTCCATCCATTGGAGTAACAAAAATGTCGGCAACAGACTATCTTCCATAATTATTAGGCTACCATCCATTGGAGTAACAAAGATATCAACAACGGACTACCTTCCATAATGACAAGGCTACCATCCATTGGAGTAACAAAAATCACGACAACAGACTACCTTCCATAATGATTAGGCTACAATCCATTGGAGTAACAAAGATATCGACAACAGACTACCTTTCATAATGACAAGGATACCATTTATTGGAATAACAAAAATCTCGACAACAGACTACCTTCCATAAGGACAAGGATACCATCCATTGGAGTAACAGAAATCTCGACAACAGACTACCTTCCATAATGACAAGGCTACCATCCAATGGAGTAACAAAAATCATGACAAAAGACTACCTTCCATAATGACAAGGCTAAAATCCATTGGAGTAACAAAAATTTTGACAACAGACTACCTTCCATAATTACTAGGCTACCATCCATTGTAGTAACAAAGATATCGACAATGGACTACCTTTCAAAATGACAAGGATACCATCTATTCGAATAACAAAAATCTCGACAATAGACTACCTTCCATAATGACAAGGATACCATCCATTGGAGTAACAAAAATCTTGACAACAGACTACCTTCCATAATGAATAGGCTTCCATCCATTGGAGTAACAAAGATATCGATAACAAACTACCTTCCATGACGACAAGGCTACAATACATTGTAGTAACAAAAATCTCGACAACATACTACCTTCCATAATGACAAGGCTACCATCCATTATAGTAACAAAAATCTCAACAATAAACTTCCTTCCATAATGACAAGGCTACCATCCATTGGAGTAACAAAAATCTCGACAACAAACTACCTTCCATAATGACTAGGCTTACATCCATTGTAGTAACAAAGATATCGACAACAGACTACCTTCCATAATGACAAGGCTACAATCCATTGTAGTAACAAAAATCTCGACAACACACTACCTTCCATAATGACAAGGCTACCATCCATTGTAGTAACAAAAATCTCACCAATAGACTACCTTCCATAATGACAAGGCTACCATCCATTTTTATAACAAAAATAGCGATAACAAACTACCTTCCATGACGACAAGGCTACAATACATTGTAGTAACAAAAATCTCGATAACAGACTACCTTCCATAATGACAAGGCTAACATCCATTGGAGTAAAAAAAATCACGACAATAGACTACCTTCCATAATGATTAGGCTACCAACCATTAGAGTAACAAAGATATCGACAACTGACTACCATTCATAATGAAAAAGATACCATCAATTGGAATAACAAAAATATCGACAACAGACTACCTTCCATAAGGACAAGGATACCATCCATTGGAGTAACAAAAATCTCGACAACAGACTACCTTCCATAATGACAAGGCTAACATCCATTGGAGTAACAAAAATCACGACAACAGACTACCTTCCATAATGATTAGGCTACCAACCATTGGAGTAACAAAGATATCGACAACTGACTACCTTTCATAATGACAAGGATACCATCCAATGGAATAACAAAAATCTCGACAACAGACTACCTTCCATAAGGACAAGGATACAATCCATTGGACTAACAAAAATCTCGACAATAGACTACCTTCCATAATGACAAGGCTACCATCCATTGTAGTAACAAAAATCTCGACAACTGACTACTTTCCATAATGACAAGGCTACCATCCATTGGAGTAACAAAAATCACGACAACAGACTACCTTCCATAATGATTAGGCTACCATCCATTGGAGTAACAAAGATATCAACAACAAACTACCTTTCATAATGACAAGGATACCATCCATTGGAATAACAAAAATCTCGACAACAAACTACCTTCCACAAGGACAAGGATACCATCCATTGGAGTAACAAAAATCTCGACAACAAACTACATTCCATAATGACAAGGCTACCATCCATTGTAGTAACAAAAATCTTGACAACAGACTACCTTCCATAATGACTAGGCTACCATCCATTGGAGTAACAAAGATATTGACAACAGTCTAGCTTTCATAATGACAAGGATACCATCTATTCGAATAACAAAAATCTCGACAATAGACTACCTTCCATAATGACAAGGATACCATCCATTGGAGTAACAGAAATCTTGACACCAGACTACCTTCCATAATGACAAGGCTATTATCCAATGGAGTAACAAAAATCCTGACAAAAGACTACCTTCCATAATGACAAGGCTAAAATCCGTTGGAGTAACAAAAATCTTGACAACAGACTACCTTCCATAATTACTAGGCTAGCATCCATTGTAGTAACAAAGATATCGACAACGGACTACCTTTCAAAATGACAAGGATACCATCTATTCGAATAATAAAAATTTCGACAATAGACTACCTTCCATAATGACAAGAATACCATCCATTGGAGTAACAAAAATCTCAACACCAGACTACCTTCCATAATGAATAGGCTTCCATCCATTAGAGTAACAAAGATATCGACAACAAACTACCTTCCATGACGACAAGGCTACAATACATTGTAGTAACAAAAATCTCGACAACATACTACCTTCCATAATGACAAGGCTACCATCCATTATAGTAACAAAAATCTCAACAATAGACTTCCTTACATAATGACAAGGCTACCATCCATTGGAGTAACAAAAATCTCGACAACAAACTACCTACCATAATGACTAGGCTTACATCCATTGTAGTAACAGAGATATCGACAACAGATTACCTTCCATAACGACAAGGCTACAATCCATTGTAGTAACAAAAATCTCGACAACAGACTACCTTCCATAATGATAAGGCTACCATCCATTGTAGTAACAAAAATCTCACCAATAGACTACCTTCCATAATGACAAGACTACCATCCATTGTTGTAACAAAAATAGCGATAACAAACTACCTTCCATGACGACAAGGCTACAATACATTGTAGTAACAAAAATCTCGACAACAGACTACATTCTATAATGACAAGGCTACCATCCATTGGAGTAACAAAAATCACGACAACAGACTACCTTCCATAATCATTAGGCTACCATCCATTAGAGTAACAAAGATATCGACAACGGACTACCTTTCATAATGACAAGGATACCATCCATTGGAATAACAAAAATCTCGACAACAGACTACCTTCCAAAAGGACAAGGATACCATCCATTGGAGTAACAAAAATCTCGACAACATACTACCTTCCATAATGTCAAGGCTACCATCCATTGTAGTAAAAAAATTCTTGACAATAGACTACCTTCCATAAAGAAAAGGCTTACATCCATTGTAGTAACAAAAATATCGACAACAGACTACCTTCCATAATGACAAGGTTACCATCCATTGTAGTAACAAAAATCTCGACAACAAACAACCTTCCATAATGACAAGGCTACCATCCATTGGAGTAAAAAAAATCTCGACAACAGACTACCTTCCATAATGACAAGGCTTCCATCCATTGGAGTAACAAAAATGTCGGCAACAGACTATCTTCCATAATTATTAGGCTACCATCCATTGGAGTAACAAAGATATCAACAACGGACTACCTTCCATAATGACAAGGCTACCATCCATTGGAGTAACAAAAATCACGACAACAGACTACCTTCCATAATGATTAGGCTACAATCCATTGGAGTAACAAAGATATCGACAACAGACTACCTTTCATAATGACAAGGATACCATTTATTGGAATAACAAAAATCTCGACAACAGACTACCTTCCATAAGGACAAGGATACCATCCATTGGAGTAACAGAAATCTCGACAACAGACTACCTTCCATAATGACAAGGCTACCATCCAATGGAGTAACAAAAATCATGACAAAAGACTACCTTCCATAATGACAAGGCTAAAATCCATTGGAGTAACAAAAATTTTGACAACAGACTACCTTCCATAATTACTAGGCTACCATCCATTGTAGTAACAAAGATATCGACAATGGACTACCTTTCAAAATGACAAGGATACCATCTATTCGAATAACAAAAATCTCGACAATAGACTACCTTCCATAATGACAAGGATACCATCCATTGGAGTAACAAAAATCTTGACAACAGACTACCTTCCATAATGAATAGGCTTCCATCCATTGGAGTAACAAAGATATCGATAACAAACTACCTTCCATGACGACAAGGCTACAATACATTGTAGTAACAAAAATCTCGACAACATACTACCTTCCATAATGACAAGGCTACCATCCATTATAGTAACAAAAATCTCAACAATAAACTTCCTTCCATAATGACAAGGCTACCATCCATTGGAGTAACAAAAATCTCGACAACAAACTACCTTCCATAATGACTAGGCTTACATCCATTGTAGTAACAAAGATATCGACAACAGACTACCTTCCATAATTACAAGGCTACAATCCATTGTAGTAACAAAAATCTCGACAACACACTACCTTCCATAATGACAAGGCTACCATCCATTGTAGTAACAAAAATCTCACCAATAGACTACCTTCCATAATGACAAGGCTACCATCCATTTTTATAACAAAAATAGCGATAACAAACTACCTTCCATGACGACAAGGCTACAATACATTGTAGTAACAAAAATCTCGATAACAGACTACCTTCCATAATGACAAGGCTAACATCCATTGGAGTAAAAAAAATCACGACAATAGACTACCTTCCATAATGATTAGGCTACAACCCATTAGAGTAACAAAGATATCGACAACTGACTACCATTCATAATGAAAAAGATACCATCAATTGGAATAACAAAAATATCGACAACAGACTACCTTCCATAAGGACAAGGATACCATCCATTGGAGTAACAAAAATCTCGACAACAGACTACCTTCCATAATGACAAGGCTAACATCCATTGGAGTAACAAAAATCACGACAACAGACTACCTTCCATAATGATTAGGCTACCAACCATTGGAGTAACAAAGATATCGACAACTGACTACCTTTCATAATGACAAGGATACCATCCAATGGAATAACAAAAATCTCGACAACAGACTACCTTCCATAAGGACAAGGATACAATCCATTGGACTAACAAAAATCTCGACAATAGACTACCTTCCATAATGACAAGGCTACCATCCATTGTAGTAACAAAAATCTCGACAACTGACTACTTTCCATAATGACAAGGCTACCATCCATTGGAGTAACAAAAATCACGACAACAGACTACCTTCCATAATGATTAGGCTACCATCCATTGGAGTAACAAAGATATCAACAACAAACTACCTTTCATAATGACAAGGATACCATCCATTGGAATAACAAAAATCTCGACAACAAACTACCTTCCATAAGGACAAGGATACCATCCATTGGAGTAACAAAAATCTCGACAACAAACTACATTCCATAATGACAAGGCTACCATCCATTGTAGTAACAAAAATCTTGACAACAGACTACCTTCCATAATGACTAGGCTACCATCCATTGGAGTAACAAAGATATTGACAACAGTCTAGCTTTCATAATGACAAGGATACCATCTATTCGAATAACAAAAATCTCGACAATAGACTACCTTCCATAATGACAAGGATACCATCCATTGGAGTAACAGAAATCTTGACACCAGACTACCTTCCATAATGACAAGGCTACTATCCAATGGAGTAACAAAAATCCTGACAAAAGACTACCTTCCATAATGACAAGGCTAAAATCCGTTGGAGTAACAAAAATCTTGACAACAGACTACCTTCCATAATTACTAGGCTAGCATCCATTGTAGTAACAAAGATATCGACAACGGACTACCTTTCAAAATGACAAGGATACCATCTATTCGAATAATAAAAATTTCGACAATAGACTACCTTCCATAATGACAAGAATACCATCCATTGGAGTAACAAAAATCTCAACACCAGACTACCTTCCATAATGAATAGGCTTCCATCCATTAGAGTAACAAAGATATCGACAACAAACTACCTTCCATGACGACAAGGCTACAATACATTGTAGTAACAAAAATCTCGACAACATACTACCTTCCATAATGACAAGGCTACCATCCATTATAGTAACAAAAATCTCAACAATAGACTTCCTTACATAATGACAAGGCTACCATCCATTGGAGTAACAAAAATCTCGACAACAAACTACCTACCATAATGACTAGGCTTACATCCATTGTAGTAACAGAGATATCGACAACAGATTACCTTCCATAACGACAAGGCTACAATCCATTGTAGTAACAAAAATCTCGACAACAGACTACCTTCCATAATGATAAGGCTACCATCCATTGTAGTAACAAAAATCTCACCAATAGACTACCTTCCATAATGACAAGACTACCATCCATTGTTGTAACAAAAATAGCGATAACAAACTACCTTCCATGACGACAAGGCTACAATACATTGTAGTAACAAAAATCTCGACAACAGACTACCTTCTATAATGACAAGGCTACCATCCATTGGAGTAACAAAAATCACGACAACAGACTACCTTCCATAATCATTAGGCTACCATCCATTAGAGTAACAAAGATATCGACAACGGACTACCTTTCATAATGACAAGGATACCATCCATTGGAATAACAAAAATCTCGACAACAGACTACCTTCCAAAAGGACAAGGATACCATCCATTGGAGTAACAAAAATCTCGACAACATACTACCTTCCATAATGACAAGGCTACCATCCATTGGAGTAACAAAAATCTCGACAACAGACTACCTTCCATAATGACAAGGCTTCCATCCATTGGAGTAACAAAAATGTCGACAACAGACTACCTTCCATAATTATTAGGCTACCATCCATTGGAGTAACAAAGATATCAACAACGGACTACCTTCCATAATGACAAGGCTACCATCCATTGGAGTAACAAAAATCACGACAACAGACTACCTTCCATAATGATTAGGCTACAATCCATTGGAGTAACAAAGATATCGACAACAGACTACCTTTCATAATGACAAGGATACCATCCATTGGAATAACAAAAATCTCGACAACAGACTACCTTCCATAAGGACAAGGATACCATCCATTGGAGTAACAGAAATCTCGACAACAGACTACCTTCCATAATGACAAGGCTACCATCCAATGGAGTAACAAAAATCATGACAAAAGACTACCTTCCATAATGACAAGGCTAAAATCCATTGGAGTAACAAAAATTTTGACAACATACTACCTTCCATAATTACTAGGCTACCATCCATTGTAGTAACAAAGATATCAACAACGGACTACCTTTCAAAATGACAAGGATACCATCTATTCGAATAACAAAAATCTTGACAATAGACTACCTTCCATAATGACAAGGATACCATCCATTGGAGTAAAAAAAATCTTGACAACAGACTACCTTCCATAATGAATAGGCTTCCATCCATTGGAGTAACAAAGATATCGATAACAAACTACCTTCCATGACGACAAGGCTACAATACATTGTAGTAACAAAAATCTCGACAACATACTACCTTCCATAATGACAAGGCTACCATACATTATAGTAACAAAAATCTCAACAATAAACTTCCTTCCATAATGATAAGGCTACCATCCATTGGAGTAACAAAAATCTCGACAACAAACTACCTTCCATAATGACTAGGCTTACATCCATTGTAGTAACAAAGATATCGACAACAGACTACCTTCCATAATGACAAGGCTACAATCCATTGTAGTAACAAAAATCTCGACAACACACTACCTTCCATAATGACAAGGCTACCATCCATTTTTATAACAAAAATAGCGATAACAAACTACCTTCCATGACGACAAGGCTACAATACATTGTAGTAACAAAAATCTCGATAACAGACTACCTTCCATAATGACAAGGCTAACATCCATTGGAGTAAAAAAAATCAAGACAATAGACTACCTTCCATAATGATTAGGCTACCAACCATTAGAGTAACAAAGATATCGACAACGGACTACCTTTCATAATGACAAGGATACCATCCATTGGAATAACAAAAATCTCGACAACAGACTACCTTCCAAAAGGACAAGGATACCATCCATTGGAGTAACAAAAATATCGACAACATACTACCTTCCATAATGACAAGGCTACCATCCATTGTAGTAAAAAAAATCTCGACAACAGACTACCTTCCATAATGACAAGGATACCATCTATTGGAGTAACAAAAATCTCGACAACATAATACCTTCCATAATGACAAGGCTACCATCCGTTGTAGTAACAAAATATTGAGAAACAGACTACCTTCCATAATGACAAGGATACCATCCATTGGAGTAACAAAAATCTCGACAACAAACTACCTTCCATAATGACTAGGCTTACATCCATTGTAGTAACAAAGATATCGACAACAGACTACCTTCCATAATGACAAGGCTACAATCCATTGTAGTAACAAAAATCTCGACAACACACTACCTTCCATAATGACAAGGCTACCATCCATTTTTATAACAAAAATAGCGATAACAAACTACCTTCCATGACGACAAGGCTACAATACATTGTAGTAACAAAAATCTCGATAACAGACTACCTTCCATAATGACAAGGCTAACATCCATTGGAGTAAAAAAAATCAAGACAATAGACTACCTTCCATAATGATTAGGCTACCAACCATTAGAGTAACAAAGATATCGACAACGGACTACCTTTCATAATGACAAGGATACCATCCATTGGAATAACAAAAATCTCGACAACAGACTACCTTCCAAAAGGACAAGGATACCATCCATTGGAGTAACAAAAATATCGACAACATACTACCTTCCATAATGACAAGGCTACCATCCATTGTAGTAAAAAAAATCTCGACAACAGACTACCTTCCATAATGACAAGGATACCATCTATTGGAGTAACAAAAATCTCGACAACATAATACCTTCCATAATGACAAGGCTACCATCCGTTGTAGTAACAAAATATTGAGAAACAGACTACCTTCCATAATGAGAAGGCTACCATCCATTGTAGTAACAAAAATCTCGACAACAGACTACCTTGCATAATGACAAGTCTATTATCCATTGTAGTAACAAAAATCTTGACAACAAACTACCTTCCATAATGACAGGGCTACCATCTAATGGAGTAACAAAAATCATGACAAAAGACTACCTTCCATATTGACAAGGCTAAAATCCATTAGAGTAAAAAAAATCGTGACAACAGACTACCTTCCATAATGACTAGGCTACCATCCATTGGAGTAACAAAGATATCGACAACAGTCTACCTTTCATAATGACAAGGATACCATCTATTCGAATAACAAAAATCTCGACAATAGAATACCTTCCATAATGACAAGGATACCATCCATTGGAGTAACAAAAATCTCGACACCAGACTACCTTCCATAATGAATAGGATTCCATCCATTGGAGTAACAAAGATATCGACAACAAACTAACTTCCATGACGACAAGGCTACAATACATTGTAGTAACAAAAATCTCGACATAATACTACCCTCCATAATGAAAAGGCTACCATCCATTATAGTAACAAAAATCTCAACAATAAACTTCCTTCCATAATGACAAGGCTACCATCCATTGGAGTAACAAAAATCTCAACATCAGACTACCTTCCCTAATGACAAGGCTTATATCCATTGTAGTAACAAAGATATCGACAACAGACTACCTTCCATAACGACAAGGCTACAATCCATTGTAGTAACAAAAATCTCAACAACAGACTACCTTCCATAAAGACAAGGCTACCATCCATTGTAGTAACAAAAATATCACCAATAGACTACTTTCCATAATGACAAGGCTACCATCCATTGTTGTAAAAAAATCTCGACAACAAACTACCTTCCATAATGACAAGGCTACCATCCCTTAGAGTAACAAAAATCTTGATAGTAGACAACCTTCCATAAAGACAAGGCTACCATTCATTGGAGTAACAAAGATATCGATAGCATACTACCTTCCATAATGACAAGTCTACCATCCATTGGAAGAACAAAAATATCGATAACACACTACCTTCCATAATGACAAGGCTACCATCCAATGGAGAAACAAAAACCTCGACAACAGACTACCTTTCATAATGACAAGGCTACCATCCGTTGTAGTAACAAAGATATCGACAACATACTACCTTCCATAATGACAAGGCTTCCATCCAATGGAGTAATAAAAATATCGACAATAGACTATCTTCTATAATGACAAGGCTACCATCCATTGGAGTAACAAAAATCTCGACAATAGACTACCTTCCATAATGAAAAGACTACCATCCATTGGAGTAACAAAAATCATGACAACAGACTACCTTCCATAATGACAAGGCTACCATCCATTGTAGTAACCAAAATATCGACAACAAACTACCTTCCATAATGACAAGGCTACCATCCATTGGAGTAACAAAAATCACGACAACAGTCTACCTTCCATAATGACAAGGCTAAAATCCATTGGAGTAACAAAAATCTTGACAACAGACTACCTTCCATAATTACTAGGCTAGCATCCATTGTAGTAACAAAGATATCGACAACGGACTACCTTTCAAAATGACAAGGATACCATCTATTCGAATAACAAAAATTTCGACAATAGACTACCTTCCATAATGACAAGGATACCATCCATTGGAGTAAACAAAATCTCAACACCAGACTACCTTCCATAATGAATAGGCTTCCATCCATTAGAGTAACAAAGATATCGATAACAAACTACCTTCCATGACGACAAGGCTATAATACATTGTAGTAACAAAAATCTCGACAACATACTACCTTCCTTAATGACAAGGCTACCATCCATTATAGTAACAAAAATCTCAACAATAGACTTCCTTCCATAATGACAAGGCTACCATCCATTGGAGTAACAAAAATCTCGACAACAAACTACCTACCATAATGATTAGGCTTACATCCATTGTAGTAACAGAGATATCGACAACAGACTACCTTCCATAACGACAAGGCTACAATCCATTGTAGTAACAAAAATCTCGACAACAGACTACCTTCCATAATGACAAGGCTACCATCCATTGTAGTAACAAAAATATCACCAATAGACTACCTTCCATAATGACAAGACTACCATCCATTGTTGTAACAAAAATAGCGATAACAAACTACCTTCCATGACGACAAGGCTACAATACATTGTAGTAACAAAAATCACGACAACAGACTACCTTCCATAATCATTAGGCTACCATCCATTAGATTAACAAAGATATCGACAACGGACTACCTTTCATAATGACAAGGATACCATCCATTGGAATAACAAAAATCTCGACAACAGACTACCTTCCAAAAGGACAAGGATACCATCCATTGGAGTAACAAAAATCTCGACAACATACTACCTTCCATAATGAGAAGGCTACCATCCATTGTAGGAACAAAAATATCGACAATAGACTACCTTCCATAATGACAAGGCTACCATCCGTTGGAGTAACAAAAATCTCGACAACAGACTACCTTGCATAATGACAAGTCTATTATCCATTGTAGTAACAAAAATCTTGACAACAAACTACCTTCCATAATGACAGGGCTACCATCTAATGGAGTAACAAAAATCATGACAAAAGACTACCTTCCATATTGACAAGGCTAAAATCCATTAGAGTAAAAAAAATCGTGACAACAGACTACCTTCCATAATGACTAGGCTACCATCCATTGGAGTAACAAAGATATCGACAACAGTCTACCTTTCATAATGACAAGGATACCATCTATGACAATAGACTACCTTCCATAATGACAAGGATACCATCCATTGGAGTAACAAAAATCTCGACACCAGACTACCTTCCATAATGAATAGGATTCCATCCATTGGAGTAATAAAGATATCGACAACAAACTAACTTCCATGACGACAAGGCTACAATACATTGTAGTAACAAAAATCTCGACAACATACTACCCTCCATAATGAAAAGGCTACCATCCATTATAGTAACAAAAATCTCAACAATAAACTTCCTTCCATAATGACAACGCTACCATCCATTGGAGTAACAAAAATCTCAACATCAGACTACCTTCCCTAATGACAAGGCTTATATCCATTGTAGTAACAAAGATATCGACAACAAACTACCTTCCATAACGACAAGGCTACAATCCATTGTAGTAACAAAAATCTCAACAACAGACTACCTTCCATAATGACAAGGCTACCATCCATTGTAGTAACAAAAATATCACCAATAGACTACCTTCCATAATGACAAGGCTACCATCCATTGTTGTAAAAAAATGTCGACAACAAACTACTTTCCATAATGACAAGGCTACCATCCCTTAGAGTAACAAAAATCTTGATAGTAGACAACCTTCCATAAAGACAAGGCTACCATTCATTGGAGTAACAAAGATATCGACAGCATACTACCTTCCATAATGACAAGTCTACCATCCATTGGAAGAACAAAAATATCGACAACACACTACCTTCCATAATGACAAGGCTACCATCCGTTGTAGTAACAAAGATATCGACAACATACTACCTTCCATAATGACAAGGCTTCCATCCAATGGAGTAATAAAAATATCGACAATAGACTATCTTCTATAATGACAAGGCTACCATCCATTGGAGTAACAAAAATCTCGACAATAGACTACCTTCCAAAATGAAAAGACTACCATCCATTGGAGTAACAAAAATCTGGACAACAGACTACCTTCCATAATGACAAGGCTACCATCTGTTGTAGTAACCAAAATATCGACAACAAACTACCTTCCATAATGACAAGGCTACCATCCATTGGAGTAACAAAAATCACGACAACAGGCTACCTTCCATAATGACAAGGCTAACATCCATTATGGTAACAAAGATATCGACAACATACTACCTTCCATAATGACAAGGATACCATCCATTGGAGTAACAAAAATCTCGACAACAGACTACCTTCCATAATGAAAAGGTTACCATCCGTTGTAGTAACAAAGATATATACAACTTACTACCTTCCGTAATGAAAAGGCTACCATCCATTAGAGTAACAAAAATCTCGACAATAGACTATCTTCCATAATGACAAGGCTACCATCCATTGGAGTAACAAAAATCTCGACAAAAAACTACCTTCCATAATGACAAGGGTACCATCCATTGGAGTAACAAAATTATGCACAAGACACAACCTTCAATAATGACAAGGCTACCATCCATTGGAGTAATAAAAATATCGATAATAGACTATCTTCCATAATGACAAGGCTACCATGCATTGGAGTAACAAATATCTCGACAACATACTACCTTCCATAATGACAAGGGTAC
Organism: Vicia faba; assembly: GCA_948472305.1. Lineage (NCBI taxonomy): Eukaryota > Viridiplantae > Streptophyta > Magnoliopsida > Fabales > Fabaceae > Vicia > Vicia faba. The sequence goes on along the minus strand of OX451739.1, from coordinate 555,155,596 downwards.
CATCCATTAGAGTAACAAAAATATCCACAAGACACAACCTTTCATAATGACAAGGCTACCATCCATTGGAGTAACAAAAATCTCGACAACAGACTACCTTCCATAATGACAAGGCTAACATCAATTAGAGTAACAAAAATCTAGACAATAGACTACCTTCCATAATGACAAGGCTACCATCCGTTGGAGTAACCAAAATATCGACAACAAACTACCTTCCATAATGACAAGGCTACCATCCATTGGAGTAACAAAAATCACGACAACAGACTACCTTCCATAATGACAAGGCTAACATCCATTATGGTAACAAAGATATATACAACATACTACCTTCCTTAATGAAAAGGCTAGCATCCATTAGACTAACAAAAATCTTGACAACAGACTACCTTCCATAATGAAAAGGTTACCATCCGTTGTAGTAACAAAGATATATACAACATACTACCTTCCGTAATGAAAAGGCTACCATCCATTGGAGTAACAAAAATCTCGACAATAGACTACCTTCCATAAAGACAAGGCTACCATCCATTGGAGTAACAAAAATCTCGACAACAGACTACCTTCTATAATGACAAGGGTACCATCCATTGGAGTAACAAAAATATCCACAAGACACAACCTTCCATAATGACAAGGATACCATCCATTGGAGTAACAAAAACCTCGACAACAGACTACCTTCCATAATGACAAGGCTACAATCCATTGTAGTAACCAAAATCTCGACAACAGACTACCTTCCATAAAGACAAGGCTACAATCAATTGTAGTAACAAAAATCTCGACAACAGACTACCTTCCATAATGACAAGGCTACCATCCATTGGAGTAACAAAAATCTCGACAACAAACTACCTTCCATAATGACAAGGCTACCATCCATTGGAGTTACAAAAATCACGACAACAGACTACCATCCATAATGATTAGGCTACCATCCATTGGAGTAACAAAGATATCGACAACATACTACCTTCCATAATGACTAGGATACCATCCATTGGAGTAACAAAAATCTCGACAACAGACTACCTTCCATAATGACAAGGCTTCCATCCATTGTAGTAAAAAAGGTATATACCACATACTACTTTCCATAATGACAAGGCTACCATCCATTGAAGTAACAAAAATCTCGACAACAGACTACCTTCCATAATGACAAGGTTACCATCCGTTGTAGTAACAAAGATATCGACAACATACTACCTTCTATAATGACAAGGGTACCATCAATTGGAGTAACAAAAATATCCACAAGACACAACCTTCCATAATGACAAGGCTACCATCCATTGGAGTAACAAAAATCTCGACAACAGACTACCTTCAATAATGACAAGGCTACCATCCATTGGAGTAATAAAAATATCGATAATAGACTATCTTCCATAATGACAAGGCTACCATGCATTGGAGTAACAAATATCTCGACAACATACTACCTTCCATAATGACAAGGGTACCATCCATTAGAGTAACAAAAATATACAGAAGACACAACCTTTCATAATGACAAGGCTACCATCCATTGGAGTAACAAAAATCTCGACTACAGACTACCTTCCATAATGACAAGGCTAACATCAATTAGAGTAGCAAAAATCTAGACAATAGACTACCTTCCATAATGACAAGGCTACCATCCATTGTAGTAACAAAAATATCAACAACAGACTACCTTCCATAATGATAAGGCTCCCATCCATTGGAGTAACAAAAATATAAACAACAGAATACCTTCCATAGTGACAAGGCTACAATCCATCGGAGTGACATAAATCACAACGAAAAACTACCTTCCATAATGACAAGGCTAGCATCCATTGGAATAACAAAAATCTCGACAACAGACTACCTTCCATAATGACAAGACTACCATCTAGTGGAATATCAAAAACATCGACAACAGAATACGTTCCATAATGACAACAATACCATCCATTGGAGTAACAAAAATCTCGACAACAGACTACCTTCCATAATGACAAGGCTACCATCCATTAGAGTAACAAAAATCTAGAAAATAGACAACCTTCCATAATGACAAGGCTAGCTTCCAATGGAGTAACAAAAATCTCCACAACAGACTACCTTCCATAATGTCAAGGCTACAATCCATTGGAGCAACAAAAATATGAACAACAGGCTACATTCCATAGTGACAAGGCTACCATCCATTGGAGTGACAGAAATCACAACGACAGACTACCTTCCATAATGACAAGGCTAGCATCCATTAGAGTAACAAAAATCTCGACAACAGACTACCTTCCATAATGACAAGGCTACCATCCATTGGAATATCAAAAATCTCGACAACAGACTACCTTCCATAATGACAAGGCTACCATCCATTGGAGTAACAAAAATCTCGATCACAAACTACCTTCCATAATGACAAGGCTACCATCCAATGGAGTAACAAAAATATGAACAACAAACTACCTTCCATAGTGACAAGGCTACCATCCATTGGGGTGACAAAATACACAACAACATACTACCTTCAATAATGACAAGGCTAGTATCCATTGGAGTAACAAAAATCTCGACAACAGATTACCTTCCATAATGACAAGGCTACCATCCATTGGAGTAACAAAAATATCGAAAATAGACTACCTTCCATAATGACTAGGCTACCATTCAAAGGAGTAACAAAAATATCGACAACAGACAACCTTCCATAATGACAAAGCTACCATCCATTCGAGTAACAAAAACATCGACAACATAATACGTTCCATAATGACAAGGCTACAATCCCTTGGAATAACAAAAATCTCGACAATAGACTACCATCCATAATGACAACGATACCATCCATTGGAATAACAAAAACATCGACAACAAAATACGTTCCATAATGACAAGGCTACAATCCCTTGGAATAACAAAAATCTCAACAACCGACTACCTTCCATAATGACAAGGCTACCATCCATTGGAGTAACAAAAATATGAACAACATGCTACCTTCCATAGTGACAAGGCTTCCATCCATTGGAGTGACAGAAATCACAACGAAAGACTACCTTCCATAATGACAAGGCTAGCATCCATTGGAGTAACAAAAATCTCGACAACAAACTACCTTCCATAATGACAAGGCTACCATCCATTGGAATATCAAAAATCTCGACAACAGACTACCTTCCATAATGACAAGGCGACCATCCATTGGAGTAAAAAAAACATCGACAACTGAATACGTTCCATAATGACAAGGCTACAATCCATTGGAATAAATAGAATCTCGACAACAGACTACCATCGATAATTATAACGATACCATCCAATGGAGTAACAAAAATCTCGACAACATAATACCTTCCATAATGACAAGGCTACCATCCATTAGTGTAAAAAAAATCTAGACAATAGACAACCTTCCATAATGACAAGGCTAGCTTCCACTGGAGTAACAAAAATCTCGACAATAGACTACCTTCTATAATGACAATGCTACCATCCATTGGAGTAACAAAAATATGAACAACAGACTACCTTCCAAAGTGTACAGGCTACCATCCATTGGAGTGACAGAAATCACAATGACATACTACCTTCCATAATGACAAGGCAATCATCCATTGGAGTAACAAAAATCCCGACAACAGACTACCTTCCATAATGACAAGGCTACAATCCATTGTAATTACAAAAATATCGACAACAGACTTCCTTCCATAATGACAAGGCTACAATCCCTTGGACTAACAAAAATCCCGACAATAGACTACCATCCATAATGACAATGATACCATCCATTGTAGTAACAAAAATCTCGACAATAGACTACCTTCCATAATGACAAGGCTACCCACCATTGGAGTAACAAAAATATGAACAACAGACTCCCTTCCAAAGTGACAAGGCAACCATCCATTGGAGTGACAGAAATCACAACGACAGACTACCTTCCAAATGACAAGGCTAGCATCCATTGGAGTAACAAAAATCTCGAAAACAGACTACGTTCCATAATGACAAGGCTACCATCCATTAGAGTAACAAAAATCTAGACAATAGACAACCTTCTATAATGACAAGGCTAGCTTCCATTGGAGTAACAAAAATCTCGACAAAAGACTACCTTCCCTAATGACAATGCTACCATCCATTGGAGTAACAAAAGTATGAACAACAAACTACCTTTCATAGTTTATAGGCTACCATCCATTGGAGTGACAGAAATCACAACGACAGACTACCTTCCATAATGACAAGGCAAGCATCCATTGGAGTAACAAAAATCTCGACAACAGACTACCTTCTATAATGACAAGGCTACCATCCATTGGAGTAACACAAATCTCGAAAATAGACTACCTTCCATAATGACACGGCTACAATCCATTGTAATAACAAAAATATCAACAACAGACAACCTTCCATAATTACAAGGCTACCCTCCATTGGAGTAACAAAAACATCGACAACATAATACGTTCCATAATGACAAGGCTACAATCCCTTGGAATAACAAAAATCTCGACAATAGACTACCATCCATAATGACAACGATACCATCCATTGGAGTAACAAAAACATCGACAACAGAATATGTTCCATAATGACAAGGCTACAATCCCTTGGAATAACAAAAATCTCAACAACAGACTACCTTCCATAATGACAAGGCTACCATCCATTGGAGTAACAAAAATATGAACAACATACTACCTTTCATAGTGACAAGGCTACCATCCATTGGAGTGACAGAAATTACAACGAAAGACTACCTTCCATAATGACAAGGCTACCATCCATTGGAGTAACAAAAATCTCAAAAATAAACTACCTTCCATAATGACTAGGCTACCATTCAGTGGAGTAACAAAAATATCGACAACAGACTACCTTCCATAATTACAAGGCTACAAACCATTGTAATAACAAAAATATCGACAATAGACAACCTTCCATAATGACAAGGCTACCATCCATTGGAGTAACAAAAACATCGACAACATAATACGTTCCATAATGACAAGGCTACAATCCCTTGGAATAACAAAAATCTCAACAACAGACTACCTTCCATAATGACATGGCTACCATCCATTGGAGTAACAAAAATATGAACAACAGGCTACCTTCCATAGTGACAAGGCTACCATCCATTGGAGGGATAGAAATCACAATGAAAGACTACCTTCCATAATGACAAGGCTAGGATCCATTGAAGTAACAAAAATCTCGACAATAGAATACATTCCAAAATGACAAGGCTATAATCCATTGGAATAAATAGAATCTCGACAACAGACTACCATCGATAATGATAACGATACCATCCAATATAGTAACAAAAATCTCGACAACAGACTACCTTCCATAATGACAAGGCTACCATCCATTAGTGTCACAAAAATCTAGACAATAGACAACCTTCCATAATGACAAGGCTAGCATCCATTGGAATAAGAAAAATCTCGACAACAGACTACCTTCCACAATGACAAGGCTACCATCCATTGGAGTAACAAAAATCTCGAAAATAGACTAACTTCCATAATGACTAGACTACCATTCAATGGAGTAACAAAAATATCGACAACAGACTACCTTCCATAATGACAAGGCTACAATCCATTGTAATAACAAAAATATCGACAACAGACAACCTTCCTTAATGACAAGGCTACCATCCATTGGAGTAACAAAAACATCGACAACATAATACGTTCCATAATGACAAGGCTACAATACCTTGGAATAACAAAAATCTCGACAATAGACTACCATCCATAATGACAACGATACCATACATTGGAGTAACAAAAACATCGACAACAGAATACGTTCCATAATGACAAGGCTACAATCCCTTGGAATAACAAAAATCTCAACAACAGACTACCTTCCATAATGACAAGGCTACCATCCATTGGAGTAACAAAAATATGAACAATAGACTACCTTCCATAGTGACAAGGCTACCATCCATTGGAGTGACAGAAATTACCACGAAAGACTACCTTCCATAATGACAAGGCTACCATCCATTGGAGTAACAAAAATCTCAAAAATAAACTACCTTCCATAATGACTAGGCTACCATTCAGTGGAGTAACAAAAATATCGACAACAGACTACCTTCCATAATTACAAGGCTACAAACCATTGTAATAACAAAAATATCGACAATAGACAACCTTCCATAATGACAAGGCTACCATCCATTGGAGTAACAAAAACATCGACAACATAATACGTTCCATAATGACAAGGCTACAATCCCTTGGAATAACAAAAATCTCAACAACAGACTACCTTCCATAATGACATGGCTACCATCCATTGGAGTAACAAAAATATGAACAACAGGCTACCTTCCATAGTGACAAGGCTACCATCCATTGGAGGGATAGAAATCACAACGAAAGACTACCTTCCATAATGACAAGGCAAGGATCCATTGAAGTAACAAAAATCTCGACAATAGAATACATTCCAAAATGACAAGGCTATAATCCATTGGAATAAATAGAATCTCGACAACAGACTACCATCGATAATGATAACGATACCATCCAATATAGTAACAAAAATCTCGACAACAGACTACCTTCCATAATGACAAGGCTACCATCCATTAGTGTCACAAAAATCTAGACAATAGACAACCTTCCATAATGACAAGGCTAGCATCCATTGGAATAAGAAAAATCTCGACAACAGACTACCTTCCATAATGACAAGGCTACCATCCATTGGAGTAACAAAAATCTCGAAAATAGACTAACTTCCATAATGACTAGACTACCATTCAATGGAGTAACAAAAATATCGACAACAGACTACCTTCCATAATGACAAGGCTACAATCCATTGTAATAACAAAAATATCGACAACAGACAACCTTCCTTAATGACAAGGCTACCATCCATTGGAGTAACAAAAACATCGACAACATAATACGTTCCATAATGACAAGGCTACAATACCTTGGAATAACAAAAATCTCGACAATAGACTACCATCCATAATGACAACGATACCATACATTGGAGTAACAAAAACATCGACAACAGAATACGTTCCATAATGACAAGGCTACAATCCCTTGGAATAACAAAAATCTCAACAACAGACTACCTTCCATAATGACAAGGCTACCATCCATTGGAGTAACAAAAATATGAACAATAGACTACCTTCCATAGTGACAAGGCTACCATCCATTGGAGTGACAGAAATTACCACGAAAGACTACCTTCCATAATGACAAGGCTACCATCCATTGGAGTAACAAAAATCTCAAAAATAAACTACCTTCCATAATGACTAGGCTACCATTCAGTGGAGTAACAAAAATATCGACAACAGACTACCTTCCATAATTACAAGGCTACAAACCATTGTAATAACAAAAATATCGACAATAGACAACCTTCCATAATGACAAGGCTACCATCCATTGGAGTAACAAAAACATCGACAACATAATACGTTCCATAATGACAAGGCTACAATCCCTTGGAATAACAAAAATCTCAACAACAGACTACCTTCCATAATGACATGGCTACCATCCATTGGAGTAACAAAAATATGAACAACAGGCTACCTTCCATAGTGACAAGGCTACCATCCATTGGAGGGATAGAAATCACAATGAAAGACTACCTTCCATAATGACAAGGCTAGGATCCATTGAAGTAACAAAAATCTCGACAATAGAATACATTCCAAAATGACAAGGCTATAATCCATTGGAATAAATAGAATCTCGACAACAGACTACCATCGATAATGATAACGATACCATCCAATATAGTAACAAAAATCTCGACAACAGACTACCTTCCATAATGACAAGGCTACCATCCATTAGTGTCACAAAAATCTAGACAATAGACAACCTTCCATAATGACAAGGCTAGCATCCATTGGAATAAGAAAAATCTCGACAACAGACTACCTTCCACAATGACAAGGCTACCATCCATTGGAGTAACAAAAATCTCGAAAATAGACTAACTTCCATAATGACTAGACTACCATTCAATGGAGTAACAAAAATCTCGAAAACAGACTACGTTCCATAATGACAAGGCTACCATCCATTAGAGTAACAAAAATCTAGACAATAGACAACCTTCTATAATGACAAGGCTAGCTTCCATTGGAGTAACAAAAATCTCGACAAAAGACTACCTTCCCTAATGACAATGCTACCATCCATTGGAGTAACAAAAGTATGAACAACAAACTACCTTTCATAGTTTATAGGCTACCATCCATTGGAGTGACAGAAATCACAACGACAGACTACCTTCCATAATGACAAGGCAAGCATCCATTGGAGTAACAAAAATCTCGACAACAGACTACCTTCTATAATGACAAGGCTACCATCCATTGGAGTAACACAAATCTCGAAAATAGACTACCTTCCATAATGACACGGCTACAATCCATTGTAATAACAAAAATATCAACAACAGACAACCTTCCATAATTACAAGGCTACCCTCCATTGGAGTAACAAAAACATCGACAACATAATACGTTCCATAATGACAAGGCTACAATCCCTTGGAATAACAAAAATCTCGACAATAGACTACCATCCATAATGACAACGATACCATCCATTGGAGTAACAAAAACATCGACAACAGAATATGTTCCATAATGACAAGGCTACAATCCCTTGGAATAACAAAAATCTCAACAACAGACTACCTTCCATAATGACAAGGCTACCATCCATTGGAGTAACAAAAATATGAACAACATACTACCTTTCATAGTGACAAGGCTACCATCCATTGGAGTGACAGAAATTACAACGAAAGACTACCTTCCATAATGACAAGGCTACCATCCATTGGAGTAACAAAAATCTCAAAAATAAACTACCTTCCATAATGACTAGGCTACCATTCAGTGGAGTAACAAAAATATCGACAACAGACTACCTTCCATAATTACAAGGCTACAAACCATTGTAATAACAAAAATATCGACAATAGACAACCTTCCATAATGACAAGGCTACCATCCATTGGAGTAACAAAAACATCGACAACATAATACGTTCCATAATGACAAGGCTACAATCCCTTGGAATAACAAAAATCTCAACAACAGACTACCTTCCATAATGACATGGCTACCATCCATTGGAGTAACAAAAATATGAACAACAGGCTACCTTCCATAGTGACAAGGCTACCATCCATTGGAGGGATAGAAATCACAATGAAAGACTACCTTCCATAATGACAAGGCTAGGATCCATTGAAGTAACAAAAATCTCGACAATAGAATACATTCCAAAATGACAAGGCTATAATCCATTGGAATAAATAGAATCTCGACAACAGACTACCATCGATAATGATAACGATACCATCCAATATAGTAACAAAAATCTCGACAACAGACTACCTTCCATAATGACAAGGCTACCATCCATTAGTGTCACAAAAATCTAGACAATAGACAACCTTCCATAATGACAAGGCTAGCATCCATTGGAATAAGAAAAATCTCGACAACAGACTACCTTCCACAATGACAAGGCTACCATCCATTGGAGTAACAAAAATCTCGAAAATAGACTAACTTCCATAATGACTAGACTACCATTCAATGGAGTAACAAAAATATCGACAACAGACTACCTTCCATAATGACAAGGCTACAATCCATTGTAATAACAAAAATATCGACAACAGACAACCTTCCTTAATGACAAGGCTACCATCCATTGGAGTAACAAAAACATCGACAACATAATACGTTCCATAATGACAAGGCTACAATACCTTGGAATAACAAAAATCTCGACAATAGACTACCATCCATAATGACAACGATACCATACATTGGAGTAACAAAAACATCGACAACAGAATACGTTCCATAATGACAAGGCTACAATCCCTTGGAATAACAAAAATCTCAACAACAGACTACCTTCCATAATGACAAGGCTACCATCCATTGGAGTAACAAAAATATGAACAATAGACTACCTTCCATAGTGACAAGGCTACCATCCATTGGAGTGACAGAAATTACCACGAAAGACTACCTTCCATAATGACAAGGCTACCATCCATTGGAGTAACAAAAATCTCAAAAATAAACTACCTTCCATAATGACTAGGCTACCATTCAGTGGAGTAACAAAAATATCGACAACAGACTACCTTCCATAATTACAAGGCTACAAACCATTGTAATAACAAAAATATCGACAATAGACAACCTTCCATAATGACAAGGCTACCATCCATTGGAGTAACAAAAACATCGACAACATAATACGTTCCATAATGACAAGGCTACAATCCCTTGGAATAACAAAAATCTCAACAACAGACTACCTTCCATAATGACATGGCTACCATCCATTGGAGTAACAAAAATATGAACAACAGGCTACCTTCCATAGTGACAAGGCTACCATCCATTGGAGGGATAGAAATCACAACGAAAGACTACCTTCCATAATGACAAGGCAAGGATCCATTGAAGTAACAAAAATCTCGACAATAGAATACATTCCAAAATGACAAGGCTATAATCCATTGGAATAAATAGAATCTCGACAACAGACTACCATCGATAATGATAACGATACCATCCAATATAGTAACAAAAATCTCGACAACAGACTACCTTCCATAATGACAAGGCTACCATCCATTAGTGTCACAAAAATCTAGACAATAGACAACCTTCCATAATGACAAGGCTAGCATCCATTGGAATAAGAAAAATCTCGACAACAGACTACCTTCCATAATGACAAGGCTACCATCCATTGGAGTAACAAAAATCTCGAAAATAGACTAACTTCCATAATGACTAGACTACCATTCAATGGAGTAACAAAAATATCGACAACAGACTACCTTCCATAATGACAAGGCTACAATCCATTGTAATAACAAAAATATCGACAACAGACAACCTTCCTTAATGACAAGGCTACCATCCATTGGAGTAACAAAAACATCGACAACATAATACGTTCCATAATGACAAGGCTACAATACCTTGGAATAACAAAAATCTCGACAATAGACTACCATCCATAATGACAACGATACCATACATTGGAGTAACAAAAACATCGACAACAGAATACGTTCCATAATGACAAGGCTACAATCCCTTGGAATAACAAAAATCTCAACAACAGACTACCTTCCATAATGACAAGGCTACCATCCATTGGAGTAACAAAAATATGAACAATAGACTACCTTCCATAGTGACAAGGCTACCATCCATTGGAGTGACAGAAATTACCACGAAAGACTACCTTCCATAATGACAAGGCTACCATCCATTGGAGTAACAAAAATCTCAAAAATAAACTACCTTCCATAATGACTAGGCTACCATTCAGTGGAGTAACAAAAATATCGACAACAGACTACCTTCCATAATTACAAGGCTACAAACCATTGTAATAACAAAAATATCGACAATAGACAACCTTCCATAATGACAAGGCTACCATCCATTGGAGTAACAAAAACATCGACAACATAATACGTTCCATAATGACAAGGCTACAATCCCTTGGAATAACAAAAATCTCAACAACAGACTACCTTCCATAATGACATGGCTACCATCCATTGGAGTAACAAAAATATGAACAACAGGCTACCTTCCATAGTGACAAGGCTACCATCCATTGGAGGGATAGAAATCACAATGAAAGACTACCTTCCATAATGACAAGGCTAGGATCCATTGAAGTAACAAAAATCTCGACAATAGAATACATTCCAAAATGACAAGGCTATAATCCATTGGAATAAATAGAATCTCGACAACAGACTACCATCGATAATGATAACGATACCATCCAATATAGTAACAAAAATCTCGACAACAGACTACCTTCCATAATGACAAGGCTACCATCCATTAGTGTCACAAAAATCTAGACAATAGACAACCTTCCATAATGACAAGGCTAGCATCCATTGGAATAAGAAAAATCTCGACAACAGACTACCTTCCACAATGACAAGGCTACCATCCATTGGAGTAACAAAAATCTCGAAAATAGACTAACTTCCATAATGACTAGACTACCATTCAATGGAGTAACAAAAATATCGACAACAGACTACCTTCCATAATGACAAGGCTACAATCCATTGTAATAACAAAAATATCGACAACAGACAACCTTCCTTAATGACAAGGCTACCATCCATTGGAGTAACAAAAACATCGACAACATAATACGTTCCATAATGACAAGGCTACAATACCTTGGAATAACAAAAATCTCGACAATAGACTACCATCCATAATGACAACGATACCATACATTGGAGTAACAAAAACATCGACAACAGAATACGTTCCATAATGACAAGGCTACAATCCCTTGGAATAACAAAAATCTCAACAACAGACTACCTTCCATAATGACAAGGCTACCATCCATTGGAGTAACAAAAATATGAACAATAGACTACCTTCCATAGTGACAAGGCTACCATCCATTGGAGTGACAGAAATTACCACGAAAGACTACCTTCCATAATGACAAGGCTACCATCCATTGGAGTAACAAAAATCTCAAAAATAAACTACCTTCCATAATGACTAGGCTACCATTCAGTGGAGTAACAAAAATATCGACAACAGACTACCTTCCATAATTACAAGGCTACAAACCATTGTAATAACAAAAATATCGACAATAGACAACCTTCCATAATGACAAGGCTACCATCCATTGGAGTAACAAAAACATCGACAACATAATACGTTCCATAATGACAAGGCTACAATCCCTTGGAATAACAAAAATCTCAACAACAGACTACCTTCCATAATGACATGGCTACCATCCATTGGAGTAACAAAAATATGAACAACAGGCTACCTTCCATAGTGACAAGGCTACCATCCATTGGAGGGATAGAAATCACAACGAAAGACTACCTTCCATAATGACAAGGCAAGGATCCATTGAAGTAACAAAAATCTCGACAATAGAATACATTCCAAAATGACAAGGCTATAATCCATTGGAATAAATAGAATCTCGACAACAGACTACCATCGATAATGATAACGATACCATCCAATATAGTAACAAAAATCTCGACAACAGACTACCTTCCATAATGACAAGGCTACCATCCATTAGTGTCACAAAAATCTAGACAATAGACAACCTTCCATAATGACAAGGCTAGCATCCATTGGAATAAGAAAAATCTCGACAACAGACTACCTTCCATAATGACAAGGCTACCATCCATTGGAGTAACAAAAATCTCGAAAATAGACTAACTTCCATAATGACTAGACTACCATTCAATGGAGTAACAAAAATATCGACAACAGACTACCTTCCATAATGACAAGGCTACAATCCATTGTAATAACAAAAATATCGACAACAGACAACCTTCCTTAATGACAAGGCTACCATCCATTGGAGTAACAAAAACATCGACAACATAATACGTTCCATAATGACAAGGCTACAATACCTTGGAATAACAAAAATCTCGACAATAGACTACCATCCATAATGACAACGATACCATACATTGGAGTAACAAAAACATCGACAACAGAATACGTTCCATAATGACAAGGCTACAATCCCTTGGAATAACAAAAATCTCAACAACAGACTACCTTCCATAATGACAAGGCTACCATCCATTGGAGTAACAAAAATATGAACAATAGACTACCTTCCATAGTGACAAGGCTACCATCCATTGGAGTGACAGAAATTACCACGAAAGACTACCTTCCATAATGACAAGGCTACCATCCATTGGAGTAACAAAAATCTCAAAAATAAACTACCTTCCATAATGACTAGGCTACCATTCAGTGGAGTAACAAAAATATCGACAACAGACTACCTTCCATAATTACAAGGCTACAAACCATTGTAATAACAAAAATTTCGACAATAGACAACCTTCCATAATGACAAGGCTACCATCCATTGGAGTAACAAAAACATCGACAACATAATACGTTCCATAATGACAAGGCTACAATCCCTTGGAATAACAAAAATCTCAACAACAGACTACCTTCCATAATGACATGGCTACCATCCATTGGAGTAACAAAAATATGAACAACAGGCTACCTTCCATAGTGACAAGGCTACCATCCATTGGAGGGATAGAAATCACAACGAAAGACTACCTTCCATAATGACAAGGCTAGGATCCATTGAAGTAACAAAAATCTCGACAATAGAATACATTCCAAAATGACAAGGCTATAATCCATTGGAATAAATAGAATCTCGACAACAGACTACCATCGATAATGATAACGATACCATCCAATATAGTAACAAAAATCTCGACAACAGACTACCTTCCATAATGACAAGGCTACCATCCATTAGTGTCACAAAAATCTAGACAATAGACAACCTTCCATAATGACAAGGCTAGCATCCATTGGAATAACAAAAATCTCGACAACAAACTACCTTCCACAATGACAAGGCTACCATCCATTGGAGTAACAAAAATCTCGAAAATAGACTACCTTCCATAATGACTAGACTACCATTCAATGGAGTAACAAAAATATCGACAACAGACTACCTTCCATAATGACAAGGCTACAATCCATTGTAATAACAAAAATATCGACAACAGACAACCTTCCTTAATGACAAGGCTACCATCCATTGGAGTAACAAAAACATCGACAACATAATACGTTCCATAATGACAAGGCTATAATACCTTGGAATAACAAAAATCTCGACAATAGACTACTATCCATAATGACAATGATACCATCCATTGGAGTAACAAAAACATCGACAACAGAATACGTTCCATAATGACAAGGCTACAATCCCTTGGAATAACAAAAATCTCAACAACAGACTACCTTCCATAATGACAAGGCTACCATCCATTGGAGTAACAAAAATATGAACAATAGACTACCTTCCATAGTGACAAGGCTACCATCCATTGGAGTGACAGAAATTACAACGAAACACTACCTTCCATAATGACAAGGCTAGCATCCATTGGAGTAACAAAACTCTCGACAATAGACTACCTTCCATAATGACAAGGCTACCATCCATTGGAGTAACAAAAATCTCGAAAATAGACTACCTTCCATAATGACTAGGCTACCATTCAATGGAGTAACAAAAATATCGACAACAGACTACCTTCCATAATGACAAGGCTACAATCCATTGTAATAACAAAAATATCGACAACAGACAACCTTCCATAATGACAAGGCTACCCTCCATTGGAGTAAAAAAAACATCGACAACATAATACGTTCCATAATGACAAGGCTATAATCCCTTGGAATAACAAAAATCTCGACAATAGACTACCATCCATAATGACAACGATACCATCCATTGGAGTAACAAAAACATCGACAACAGAATATGTTCCATAATGACAAGGCTACAAACCCTTGGAATAACAAAAATCTCAACAACAGACTACCTTCCATAATGACAAGGCTACCATCCATTGGAGTAACAAAAATATGAATAACAGACTACCTTCCATAGTGACAAGGCTACCATCCATTGGAGTGACAGAAATCAAAACGAAAGACTACCTTCCATAATGACAAGGCTACCATCCATTGGAGTAACAAAAATTTCGAAAATAAACTAACTTCCATAATGACTAGGTTACCATTCAATGGAGTAACAAAAATATCGACAACAGACTACCTTCCATAATGACAAGGCTACAATCCATTGTAATAACAAAAATATCGACAACAGACAACCTTCCATAATGACAAGGCTACCATCCATTGGAGTAACAAAAATATGAACAACAGGCTACCTTCCATAGTGACAAGGCTACCATCCATTGGAGTGACAGAAATCACAACGAAAGACTACGTTCCATAATGAAAAGGCTAGCATCCATTGAAGTAACAAAAATCTCGACAACAGACTACCTTCCATAATGACAAGGCTACCATCCATTGGAATATCAAAAATCTTGACAACAGACTACCTTCCATAATGACAAGGCTACCATCCATTGGAGTAACAAAAATCTCGACAATAGACTACCTTCCATAAAGACAAGGCTACCATCCATTGGAGTAACAAAAATCTCGACAACAGACTACCTTCTATAATGACAAGGGTACCATCAATTAGAGTAACAAAAATATCCACAAGACACAACCTTCCATAATGACAAGGCTACCATCCATTGGAGTAACAAAAATCTCGACAACAGACTACCTTCCATAATGACAAGGCTACCATCCATTGTAGTAACAAAAATCTTGACAATAGACTACCTTCCATAAAGACAACGCTACAATCAATTTTAGTAAAAAAAATCTCGACAATAGACTACCTTCCATAATGACAAGGCTACCATCCATTAGAATAACAAAAATCTCGACAACAGACTACCTTCCATAATGACAAGGCTACCATCCATTGTAGTAACCAAAATCTCGACAACAAACTACCTTCCATAATGACAAGGCTACCATCCATTGGAGTAACAAAAATCACGACAACAGACTACCATCCATAATGATTAGGCTACCATCCATTAGAGTAACAAAAATCTCGACAACAGATTACCTTCTATAATGACAAGGGTACCATCCATTGGAGTAACAAAAATATCCACAAGACACAACCTTCCATAATGACAAGGATACCATCCATTGGAGTAACAAAAACCTCGACAACAGACTACCTTCCATAATGACAAGGCTACAATCCATTGTAGTAACAAAAATCTCGACAACAGACTACCTTCCATAAAGACAAGGCTACAATCAATTGTAGTAACAAAAATCTCGACAACAGACTACCTTCCATAATGACAAGGCTACCATCCATTGGAGTAACAAAAATCTCGCCAACAGACTACCTTCTATAAAGACAAGGCTACAATCAATTGTAGTAACAAAAATCTCGACAACAAACTACCTTCCATAGTGACAAGGCTACCATCCATTGGAGTAACAAAAATCTCGACACTAGACTACCTTCTATAATGACAAGGGTACCATCAATTGGAGTAACAAAAATATCCACAAGACACAACCTTCCATAATGACAAGGCTACCATCCATTGGAGTAACAAAAATCTCGACAACAGACTACCTTCTATAATGACAAGGGTACCATCAATTGGAGTAACAAAAATGTCCACAAGACACAACCTTCCATAATGACAAGGCTACCATCCATTGGAGTAACAAAAATCTCGACAACAGACTACCTTCCATAATGACAAAGCTACCATCCATTGTAGTAACAAAAATCTTGACAATAGACTACCTTCCATAAAGACAACGCTACAATCAATTTTAGTAAAAAAAATCTCGACAACAGACTACCTTCCATAATGACAAGGCTACCATCCATTAGAATAACAAAAATCTCGACAACAGACTACCTTCCATAATGACAAGGCTACCATCCATTGTAGTAACCAAAATCTCGACAACAAACTACCTTCCATAATGACAAGGCTACCATCCATTGGAGTAACAAAAATCACGACAACAGACTACCATCCATAATGATTAGGCTACCATCCATTAGAGTAACAAAAATCTCGACAACAGATTCCCTTCTATAATGACAAGGGTACCATCCATTGGAGTAACAAAAATATCCACAAGACACAACCTTCCATAATGACAAGGATACCATCCATTGGAGTAACAAAAACCTCGACAACAGACTACCTTCCATAATGACAAGGCTACAATCCATTGTAGTAACAAAAATCTCGACAACAAACTACCTTCCATAAAGACAAGGCTACAATCAATTGTAGTAACAAAAATCTCGACAACAGACTACCTTCCATAATGACAAGGCTACCATCCATTGGAGTAACAAAAATCTCGCCAACAGACTACCTTCTATAAAGACAAGGCTACAATCAATTGTAGTAACAAAAATCTCGACAACAAACTACCTTCCATAGTGACAAGGCTACCATCCATTGGAGTAACAAAAATCTCGACACTAGACTACCTTCTATAATGACAAGGGTACCATCAATTGGAGTAACAAAAATATCCACAAGACACAACCTTCCATAATGACAAGGCTACCATCCATTGGAGTAACAAAAATCTCGACAACAGACTACCTTCTATAATGACAAGGGTACCATCAATTGGAGTAACAAAAATATCCACAAGACACAACCTTCCATAATGACAAGGCTACCATCCATTGGAGTAACAAAAATCTCGACAACAGACTACCTTCCATAATGACAAAGCTACCATCCATTGTAGTAACAAAAATCTTGACAATAGATACCTTCCATAAAGACAACGCTACAATCAATTTTAGTAAAAAAAATCTCGACAACAGACTACCTTCCATAATGACAAGGATACCATCCATTAGAATAACAAAAATCTCGACAACAGACTACCTTCCATAATGACAAGGCTACCATCCATTGTAGTAACCAAAATCTCGACAACAAACTACCTTCCATAATGACAAGGCTACCATCCACTGGAGTAACAAAAATCACCACAATAGACTACCATCCATAATGATTAGGCTACCATCCATTAGAGTAACAAAAATCTCGACAACAGACTACCTTCTATAATGACAAGGGTACCATCCATTGGAGTAACAAAAATATCCACAAGACACAACCTTCCATAATGACAAGGATACCATCCATTGGAGTAACAAAAACCTCGACAACAGACTACCTTCCATAATGACAAGGCTACAATCCATTGTAGTAACAAAAATCTCGACAACAGACTACCTTCTATAAAGACAAGGCTACAATCAATTGTAGTAACAAAAATCTCGACAACAGACTACCTTCTGTAATGACAAGGCTACCATCCATTGGAGTAACAAAAATCTCGACAACAGACTACCTTCCATAATGACAAGGATACCATCCATTGGAGTAACAAAAATCTCGACAACAGACTACCTTCCATAATGACAAGGCTTCCATCCATTGTAGTAAAAAAGGTATATACCACATACTACTTTCCATAATGACAAGGCTACCATCCATTGAAGTAATAAAAATATCGACAACAGACAACCTTCCATAATGACAAGGCTACCATCCATTATAGTAACAAAAATCTCAACAATAGACTTCCTTCCATAATGACAAGGCTACCATCCATTGGAGTAACAAAAATCTCGACAACAAACTACCTACCATAATGACTAGGCTTACATCCATTGTAGTAACAGAGATATCGACAACAGACTACCTTCCATAACGACAAGGGTACCATCCATTGGAGTAACAAAATTATGCACAAGACACAACCTTCAATAATGACAAGGCTACCATCCATTGGAGTAACAAAAATATCGATAATAGACTATCTTCCATAATGACAAGGCTACCATGCATTGGAGTAACAAATATCTCGACAACATACTACCTTCCATAATGACAAGGGTACCATCCATTAGAGTAACAAAAATATCCACAAGACAAAACCTTTCATAATGACAAGGCTACCATCCATTGGAGTAACAAAAATCTCGACAACAGACTACCTTCCATAATGACAAGGCTAACATCAATTAGAGTAACAAAAATCTAGACAATAGACTACCTTCCATAATGACAAGCCTACCATCCATTGTAGTAACAAAAATATCAACAATAGACTACCTTCTATAATGACAAGGCTACCATCCGTTGGAGTAACCAAAATATCGACAATAAACTACCTTCCCTAATGACAAGGCTACCATCCATTGGAGTAACAAAAATCACGACAATAGACTACCATCCATAATGATTAGGCTACCATCCATTAGAGTAACAAAAATCTCGACAACAGATTCCCTTCTATAATGACAAGGGTACCATCCATTGGAGTAACAAAAATATCCACAAGACACAACCTTCCATAATGACAAGGATACCATCCATTGGAGTAACAAAAACCTCGACAACAGACTACCTTCCATAATGACAAGGCTACAATCCATTGTAGTAACAAAAATCTCGACAACAAACTACCTTCCATAAAGACAAGGCTACAATCAATTGTAGTAACAAAAATCTCGACAACAGACTACCTTCCATAATGACAAGGCTACCATCCATTGGAGTAACAAAAATCTCGCCAACAGACTACCTTCTATAAAGACAAGGCTACAATCAATTGTAGTAACAAAAATCTCGACAACAAACTACCTTCCATAGTGACAAGGCTACCATCCATTGGAGTAACAAAAATCTCGACACTAGACTACCTTCTATAATGACAAGGGTACCATCAATTGGAGTAACAAAAATATCCACAAGACACAACCTTCCATAATGACAAGGCTACCATCCATTGGAGTAACAAAAATCTCGACAACAGACTACCTTCTATAATGACAAGGGTACCATCAATTGGAGTAACAAAAATATCCACAAGACACAACCTTCCATAATGACAAGGCTACCATCCATTGGAGTAACAAAAATCTCGACAACAGACTACCTTCCATAATGACAAAGCTACCATCCATTGTAGTAACAAAAATCTTGACAATAGATACCTTCCATAAAGACAACGCTACAATCAATTTTAGTAAAAAAAATCTCGACAACAGACTACCTTCCATAATGACAAGGATACCATCCATTAGAATAACAAAAATCTCGACAACAGACTACCTTCCATAATGACAAGGCTACCATCCATTGTAGTAACCAAAATCTCGACAACAAACTACCTTCCATAATGACAAGGCTACCATCCACTGGAGTAACAAAAATCACCACAATAGACTACCATCCATAATGATTAGGCTACCATCCATTAGAGTAACAAAAATCTCGACAACAGACTACCTTCTATAATGACAAGGGTACCATCCATTGGAGTAACAAAAATATCCACAAGACACAACCTTCCATAATGACAAGGATACCATCCATTGGAGTAACAAAAACCTCGACAACAGACTACCTTCCATAATGACAAGGCTACAATCCATTGTAGTAACAAAAATCTCGACAACAGACTACCTTCTATAAAGACAAGGCTACAATCAATTGTAGTAACAAAAATCTCGACAACAGACTACCTTCTGTAATGACAAGGCTACCATCCATTGGAGTAACAAAAATCTCGACAACAGACTACCTTCCATAATGACAAGGATACCATCCATTGGAGTAACAAAAATCTCGACAACAGACTACCTTCCATAATGACAAGGCTTCCATCCATTGTAGTAAAAAAGGTATATACCACATACTACTTTCCATAATGACAAGGCTACCATCCATTGAAGTAATAAAAATATCGACAACAGACAACCTTCCATAATGACAAGGCTACCATCCATTATAGTAACAAAAATCTCAACAATAGACTTCCTTCCATAATGACAAGGCTACCATCCATTGGAGTAACAAAAATCTCGACAACAAACTACCTACCATAATGACTAGGCTTACATCCATTGTAGTAACAGAGATATCGACAACAGACTACCTTCCATAACGACAAGGGTACCATCCATTGGAGTAACAAAATTATGCACAAGACACAACCTTCAATAATGACAAGGCTACCATCCATTGGAGTAACAAAAATATCGATAATAGACTATCTTCCATAATGACAAGGCTACCATGCATTGGAGTAACAAATATCTCGACAACATACTACCTTCCATAATGACAAGGGTACCATCCATTAGAGTAACAAAAATATCCACAAGACAAAACCTTTCATAATGACAAGGCTACCATCCATTGGAGTAACAAAAATCTCGACAACAGACTACCTTCCATAATGACAAGGCTAACATCAATTAGAGTAACAAAAATCTAGACAATAGACTACCTTCCATAATGACAAGCCTACCATCCATTGTAGTAACAAAAATATCAACAATAGACTACCTTCTATAATGACAAGGCTACCATCCGTTGGAGTAACCAAAATATCGACAATAAACTACCTTCCCTAATGACAAGGCTACCATCCATTGGAGTAACAAAAATCACGACAATAGACTACCTTCCATATTGACAAGGATAACATCCATTATGGTAAAAAAGTTATATACAACATACTACCTTCCCTAATGAAAAGGATACCACCCATTGGAGTAACTAAAATCTTGACAAAAGACTACCTTGCATAATGAAAAGGTTACCATCCGTTGTAGTAACAAAGATATCGACAACATACTAGCTTCCATAATGACAAGGCTACCATCCATTGGAGTAACAAAAATCTCGACAACAGTCTACCTTCTATAATGACAAGGGTACCATCCATTGGAGTAACAAAAATATCCACAAGACACAACCTTCCATAATGACAAGGATACCATCCATTGGAGTAACAAAAACCTCGACAACAGACTACCTTCCATAATGACAAGGCTACAATCCATTGTAGTAACAAAAATCTCGACAACAGTCTACCTTCCATAAAGACAAGGCTACAATTAATTGTAGTAACAAAAATCTCGACATTAAAGTACCTTCCATAATGACAAGGCTACAATCCATTGGAGTAACAAAAATCTCGACAACAGACTACCTTCCATAATGACAAGGTTACCATCCATTGTAGTAACCAAAATCTCGACAACAAACTACCTTCCATAATGACAAGGCTACCATCCATTGGAGTAACAAAAATCACGACAACAGACTACCATCCATAATGATTAGGCTACCATCCATTGGAGTAACAAAGATATCGACAACATACTACCTTCCATAATGACAAGGATACCATCCATTGGAGTAACAAAAATCTCGACAACAGACTACCTTCCATAATGACAAGGCTTCCATCCATTGTAGTAAAAAAGGTATATACATCATACTACTTTCCATAATGACAAGGCTACCATCCATTGAAGTAACAAAAATCTCGACAACAGACTACCTTCCATAATGACAAGGTTACCATCCGTTGTAGTAACAAAGATATCGACAACATACTACCTTCTATAATGACAAGGCTTCCATCCAATGGAGTAATAAAAATATCGACAATAGACTATCTTCCATAATGACAAGGTTACCATCCATTGGAGTAACAAAAATCTCGACAACAGACTACCTATCATAATGACAAGGGTACCATCCATTGGAGTAACAAAATTATGCACAAGACACAACCTTCAATAATGACAAGGCTACCATCGATTGGAGTAACAAAAATATCGATAATAGACTATCTTCCATAATGACAAGGCTACCATGCATTGGAGTAACAAATATCTCTACAACATACAACCTTCCATAATGACAAGGGTACCATCCGTTGTAGTAACAAAAATATCCACAAGACACAACCTTTCATAATGACAAGGCTACCATCCATTGGAGTAACAAAAATCTCGACAACAGACTACCTTCCATAATTATTAGGCTACCATCCATTGGAGTAACAAAGATATTGACAATGGACTACCTTCCATAATGACAAGGCTACCATCCATTGTAGTAACAAAAATATCAACAACAGACTACCTTCTATAATGATAAGGCTACCATCCGTTGGAGTAACCAAAATATCGACAATAAACTACCTTCCCTAATGACAAGGCTACCATCCATTGGAGTAACAAAAATCACGACAACAGACTACCTTCCATAATGACAAGGCTAACATCCATTATGGTAACAAAGTTATATACAACATACTACCTTCCATAATGAAAAGGCTACCACCCATTGGAGTAACTAAAATCTCGACAAAAGACTACCTTGCATAATGAAAAGGTTACCATTCGTTGTAGTAACAAAGATATCGACAACAAACTACCTTCCATAATGACAAGGCTACCATCCATTGGAGTAATAAAAATCTCGACAATAGACTACCTTCCATAAAGACAAGGCTACCATCCATTGGAGTAACAAAAATCTCGACAACAGACTACCTTCTATAATGACAAGGGTACCATCAATTGGAGTAACAACCTTCCATAATGACAAGGCTACCATCCATTGGAGTAACAAAAATCTCGACAACAAACTACCTTCCATAATGACAAGGCTACCATCCATTGTAGTAACAAAAATCTTGACAATAGACTACCTTCCATAAAGACAACGCTACAATCAATTTTAGTAACAAAAATCTCGACAACAGACTACCTTCCATAATGACAAGGCTAGCATCCATTAGAATAACAAAAATCTCGACAACAGACTACCTTCCATAATGACAAAGCTACCATCCATTGTAGTAACCAAAATCTCGACAACAAACTACCTTCCATAATGACAAGGCTACCATCCATTGGAGTAAAAAAAATCACCACAACAGACTACCAACCATAATGATTAGGCTACCATCCATTAGAGTAACAAAAATCTCGACAACAGACTACCTTCTATAATGACAAGGGTACCATCCATTGGAGTAACAAAAATATCCACAAGACACAACCTTCCATAATGACAAGGATACCATCCATTGGATTAACAAAAACCTCGACAACAGACTACCTTCCATAATGACAAGGCTACAATCCATTGTAGTAACAAAAATCTCGACAACAGACTACCTTCCATAAAGACAAGGCTACAATCAATTGTAGTAACAAAAATCTCGACAACAGACTACCTTCCGTAATGACAAGGCTACCATCCATTGGAGTAACAAAAATCTCGACAACAGACTACCTTCCATAAAGAGAAGGCTACAATCAATTGTAGTAACAAAAATCTCGACAACAAACTACCTTCCATAATGACAAGGCTACCATCCATTGGAGTAACAAAAATCTCGACAACAGACTACCTTCCATAATGACAAGGCTACCATCCATTGTAGTAACCAAAATCTCGACAACAAACTACCTTCCATAATGACAAGGCTACCATCCATTGGAGTAACAAAAATCACGACAACAGACTACCATCCATAATGATTAGGCTACCATCCATTGGATTAACAAACATATCGACAACATACTACCTTCCATAATGACAAGGATACCATCCATTGGAGTAACAAAAATCTCGACAACAGACTACCTTCCATAATGACAAGGCTTCCATCCATTGTAGTAAAAAAGGTATATACCACATACTACTTTCCATAATGACAAGGCTACCATCCATTGAAGTAATAAAAATCTCGACAACAGACTACCTTCCATAATGACAAGGCTACCATCCATTATAGTAAAAAAAATCTCAACAATAGACTTCCTTCCATAATGACAAGGCTACCATCCATTGGAGTAACAAAAATCTCGACAACAAACTACCTACCATAATGATTAGGCTTACATCCATTGTAGTAACAGAGATATCGACAACAGACTACCTTCCATAACGACAAGGGTACCATCCATTGGAGTAACATAATTATGCACAAGACACAACCTTCAATAATGACAAGGCTACCATCCATTGGAGTAACAAAAATATCGATAATAGACTATCTTCCATAATGACAAGGCTACCATGCATTGGAGTAACAAATATCTCGACAACATACTACCTTCCATAATGACAAGGGTACCATCCATTAGAGTAACAAAAATATCCACAAGACACAACCTTTCATAATGACAAGGCTACCATCCATTGGAGTAACAAAAATATCCACAACAGACTACCTTCCATAATGACAAGGCTAACATCAATTAGAGTAAAAAAAATCTAGACAATAAACTACCTTCCATAATGACAAGCCTACCATCCATTGTAGTAACAAAAATATCAACAACAGACTACCTTCTATAATGACAAGGCTACCATCCGTTGGAGTAACCAAAATATCGATAATAAACTACCTTCCCTAATGGCAAGGCTACCATCCATTGGAGTAACAAAAATCATGACAATAGACTACCTTCCATAATGACAAGGATAACATCAATTATGGTCACAAAGTTATATACAACATACTTCCTTCCATAATGAAAAGGATACCACCCATTGGAGTAACTAAAATCTCGACAAAAGACTACCTTGCATAATGAAAAGGTTACCATCCGTTGTAGTAACAAAGATATCGACAACATACTAGCTTCCTTAATGACAAGGCTACCATCCATTGGAGTAACAAAAACCTCGACAACAGACTACCTTCCATAATGACAAGGCTACAATCCATTGTAGTAACAAAAATCTCGACAACAGTCTACCTTCCATAAAGAAAAGGCTACAATCAATTATAGTAACAAAAATCTCGACAACAAAGTACCTTCCATAATGACAAGGCTACCATCCATTGGAGTAACAAAAATCTCGACAACAGACTACCTTCCATAATGACAAGGTTACCATCCATTGTAGTAACCAAAATCTCGACAACAAACTACCTTCCATAATGACAAGGCTACCATCCATTGGAGTAACAAAAATCACGACAACAGACTACCATCCATAATGATTAGACTACCATCCATTGGAGTAACAAAGATATCGACAACATACTACCTTCCATAATGACAAGGATACCATCCATTGGAGTAACAAAAATCTCGACAACAGACTACCTTCCATAATGACAAGGCTTCCATCCATTGTAGTAAAAAAGGTATATACCACATACTACTTTCCATAATGACAAGGCTACCATCCATTGAAGTAACAAAAATCTCGACAACAGACTACCTTCCATAATGACAAGGTTACCATCCATTGTAGTAACAAAGATATCGACAACATACTACCTTCCATAATGAAAAGGCTTCCTTCCAATGGAGTAATAAAAATATCGACAATAGACTATCTTCCATAATGACAAGGCTACCATCCATTGGAGTAACAAAAATCTCGACAACAGACTACCTTCTATAATGACAAGGCTACCATCCGTTGGAGTAACCAAAATATCGACAATAAACTACCTTCCCAAATGACAAGGCTACCATCCATTGGAGTAACAAAAATCATGACAATAGACTATCTTCCATAATGACAAGGCTACCATGCATTGGAGTAACAAATATCTCGACAACATACTACCTTCCATAATGACAAGGGTACCATCCGTTGTAGTAACAAAAATATCCACAAGACACAACCTTTCATAATGACAAGGCTACCATCCATTGGAGTAACAAAAATCTCGACAACAGACTACCTTCCATAATGACAAGGGTACCATCCATTGGAGTAACAAAATTATGCACAAGACACAACCTTCAATAATGACAAGGCTACCATCCATTGGAGTAACAAAAATATCGATAATAGACTATCTTCCATAATGACAAGGCTACCATGCATTGGAGTAACAAATATCTCGACAACATACTACCTTCCATAATGACAAGGGTACCATCCGTTGTAGTAACAAAAATATCCACAAGACACAACCTTTCATAATGACAAGGCTACCATCCATTGTAGTAACAAAAATATCAACAACAGACTACCTTCTATAATGACAAGGCTACCATCCGTTGGAGTAACCAAAGTATCGACAATAAACTACCTTCCCTAATGACAAGGCAACCATCCATTGGAGTAACAAAAATCACGACAACAGACTACCTTCCATAATGACAAGGCTAACATCCATTATGGTAACAAAGTTATATACAACATACTACCTTCAATAATGAAAAGGCTACCACCCATTGGAGTAACTAAAATCTCGACAAAAGACTACCTTGCATAATGAAAAGGTTACCATTCGTTGTAGTAACAAAGATATCGACAACATACTACCTTCCATAATGACAAGGCTACCATCCATTGGAGTGACAAAAATCTCGACAATAGACTACCTTCCATAAAGACAAGGCTACCATCCATTGGACTAACAAAAATCTCGACAACAGACTACCTTCTATAATGACAAGGGTACCATCAATTGGAGTAACAACCTTCCATAATGACAAGGCTACCATCCATTGGAGTAACAAAAATCTCGACAACAGACTACCTTACATAATGACAAGGCTACCATCCATTGTAGTAACAAAAATCTTGACAATAGACTACCTTCCATAAAGACAACGCTACAATCAATTTTAGTAACAAAAATCTCGACAACAGACTACCTTCCATAATGACAAGGCTACCATCCATTAGAATAACAAAAATCTCGACAACAAACTACCTTCCATAATGACAAGGCTAGCATCCATTGTAGTAACCAAAATCTCGACAACAAACTACCTTCCTTAATGACAAGGCTACCATCCATTGGAGTAACAAAAATTACGACAACAGACAACCATCCATAATGATTAGGCTAACATCCATTAGAGTAACAAAAATCTCGACAACAGACTACCTTTTATAATGACAAGGGTACCATCCATTGGAGTAACAAAAATCTCGACAGCACACTACCTTCCATAATGACAAGGCTACAATCCATTGTAGTAACAAAAATCTCGACAACAGACTACCTTCCATAAAGACAAGGCTACAATCAATTGTAGTAACAAAAATCTCGACAACAGACTACCTTCCATAATGACAAGGCTACCATCCATTGGAGTAACAAAAATCTCGACAGCATACTACCTTCCATAATGACAAGGCTACCATCCATTGTGGTAACCAAAATCTCGACAACAAACTACCTTCAATAATGACAAGGCTACCATCCATTGGAGTAACAAAAATCACGACAACAGACTACCATCCATAATGACTAGGCTACCATCCATTGGAGTAACAAAGATATCGACAACATACTACCTTCCATAATGACAAGGATACCATCCATTTGAGTAACAAAAATCTCGACAACAGACTACCTTCCATAATGACAAGGTTACCATCCGTTGTAGTAACAAAGATATCGACGACATACTACCTTCCATAATGACAAGGCTTCCATCCAATGGAGTAATAAAAATATCGACAATAGACTATCTTCCATAATGACAAGGCTACCATCCATTGGAGTAACAAAAATCTCGACAACAGACTACCTTCCATAATGACAAGGGTACCATCCATTGGAGTAACAAAATTATGCACAAGACACAACCTTCAATAATGACATAGCTACCATGCATTGGAGTAACAAATATCTCGACAACATACTACCTTCCATAATGACAAGGGTACCATCCATTAGAGTAACAAAAATATCCACAAGACATAACCTTTCATAATGACAAGGCTACCATCCATTGGAGTAACAAAAATCTCGACAACAGACTACCTTCCATAATGACAAGGCTAACATCAATTAGAGTAACAAAAATCTAGACAATAGACTACCTTCCATAATGACAAGGCTACCATCCATTGTAGTAACAAAAATATCAACAACAGACTACCTTCTATAATGACAAGGCTACCATCCGTTGGAGTAACCAAAATATCGACAACAAACTACCTTCCATAATAAAAAGGCTACCATCCATTGGAGTAACAAAAATCACAACAACAGACTACCTTCCATAATGACAAGGCTAACATCCATTATGGTAACAAAGTTATATACAACATACTACCTTCCATAATGAAAAGGCTACCATCCATTGGAGTAACTAAAATCTCGACAAAAGACTACCTTGCATAATGAAATGGTTACCATCCGTTGTAGTAACAAAGATATCGACAACATACTACCTTCCATAATGACAAAGCTACCATCCATTGGAGTAACAAAAATCTCGACAATAGACTACCTTCCATAATGACAAGGCTACCATCCATTTTAGTAACAAAAATCTGGACAACAGACTACCTTCCATAAAGACAAGGCTACAATCAATTGTAGTAACAAAAATCTCGACAACAGACTACCTTCCATAATGACAAGGCTACCATCAATTTGAGTAACAAAAATCTCGATAACAGACTACCTTCCATAAGGACAAGGCTACCATCCATTGTAGTAACCAAAATCTCGACAACAAACTACCTTCCATAATGACAAGGCTACCATCCATTGGAGTAACAAAAATCACGACAATAGACTACGATCCATAATGATTAGGCTATCATCCATTGGAGTAACAAAGATATCGACAATGGACTACCTTTCATAATGACAAGGATACCATTCATTGGAATAACAAAAATCTTGACAATAGACTACCTTCCATAATGACAAGGCTACCATCCATTGTAGTAACAAAAATATCGTCAACATACTACCTTCCATAAGGACAAGGCTACCATCGATTGTAGTAACAAAAATATCGACAACAGACTACCTTCCATAATGACAAGTCTACCATTCGTTGGAGTAACAAAAATCTCGACAATACACTACCTTCCATAATGACAAGGATACCATCCATTATAGTAAGAAAAATCTCGACAACAAACTACCGTCTATAATGACAAGGCTTTCATCCATTGTAGTAACAAAAATCATGAAAACAGACTACCTTCCATAATGACAAGGCTACCATCCGTTGGAGTAACAAAAATCTCGATAACAGACTACCTTCCATAATGACAAGGCTACCATCCATTGTAGTAACAAAAATCTCGACAACAAACTACCTTCCATAATGACAAGGCTACCATCCATTGGAGTAACAAAAATCATAACAACAGACAACCTTCAATAAAGACAAGGCTAAAATCCATTGGAGTAACAAAAATCTTGACAACAGACTACCTTCCATATTGACTAGGCTACCATCCAATGGAGTAACAAAGATATCGACAACAAACTACCTTCCATGACGACAAGGATACCATCCATTGGAATAACAAAAATCTCGACAACAGACTACCGTCCATAATGACAAGGCTACTATCCATTGTAGTAACAAAGATATATACAACATACTACTTTCCATAATGACAAGTCTTCCATCCATTGAAGTAACAAAAATCTTGACAACAGACTACCTTCCATAATGATAAGGTTACCATCCGTTGTAGTAACAAAGATATCAACAACATACTACCTTCCATAATGACAAGGCTTTCATCGAATGGAGTAATAAAAATATCGACAATAGACTATCTTCCATAATGACAAGGCTACCATCCATTGGAGTAACATAAATTTTGACAACAGACTACCTTCCATAATGACAAGGGTACCATCCTTTGGAGTAACAAATATATCCACAAGACACAACCTTCAATAATGACAAGGCTACCTTGCAATGGAGTAACAAAAATCTCGACAATAGACTATCTTCCATAATGACCAGGCTACCATGCATTGGAGTAACAAATATCTCGACAACATACTACCTTCCATAATGACAAGGGTACCATCAATTGGAGTAACAAAAATCTAGACAATAGACTACCTTCCATAATGACAAGGCTACCATCCATTGTAGTAACAAAAATATCGACAACAGAATACCTTCCATAATGACAAGGCTACCATCCATTGTAGTAACAAAAATATCGACAACAGACTACCTTCCATAATGACAAGGCTACCATCCATTGGAGTAACCAAAATATCGACAACAAACTACCTTCCATAATGATAAGGCTACCATCCATTGGAGTAACAAAAATCACGACAACAGACTACCTTACATAATGACAAGGCTAACATCCATTATAGTAACAAAGATATATACAACATACTACCTTCCATAATGAAAAGGCTACCATCCATTGGAGTAACTAAAATCTCGACAAAAGACTACCTTCCATAATCACAAGGCTACCATCCATTGGAATAACAAAAATCTCGACAACAGACTACCTTCCATAATGACAAGGCTACCATCCATTGTATTAACAAAAATCTCGACAACAGACTACCTTCCATAAAGACAAGGCTCCATATAATTTGCAGTAACAAAAATCTCGACAACAGACTACCTTATATAATGACAAGGCTACCATCCATTAGAGTAACAAAAATCTCGACAACAGACTACCTTCCATAATGACAAGGCTACCATCCATTGTAGTAACCAAAATCTCGACAACAAACTACCTTCCATAATGACAAGGCTACCATCCATTGGAGTAACAAAAATCTCGACAAAAGACTACCTTCCATAATGACGAGGCTACCATCCATTGTAGTAACAAAGATATATACATCATACTACTTTCCATAATGACAAGTCTACCATCCATTGAAGTAACAAAAATCTTGACAGCAGACTACCTTCCATAATGATAAGGTTACCATCCGTTGTAGTAACAAAGATATCAACAACATACTACCTTCCATAATGACAAGGCTTCCATCCAATGGAGTAATAAAAATATCTACAATAGACTATCTTCCATAATGACAAGGCTACCATCCATTGGAGTAACAAAAATTTCGACAACAGACTACCTTCCATAATGACAAGGGTACCATCAATTGGAGTAACAAAAATATCCACAAGACATAAACTTTCATAATGACAAGGCTACCATCCATTGTAGTAACAAAAATATCGACAACAAACTACCTTCCATAATGACAAGGCTACCATCCATTGTAGTTACAAAAATCTCGACAACAGACTACCTTCCATAAAGACAAGGCTACAATCGATTGTAGTAACAAAAATCTCGACAACAGACTACCTTCCATAATGACAAGGCTACCATCCATTGCAGTAACCAAAATCTCGACAACAAACTACCTTCCATAATGACAAGGCTACCATACATTAGAGTAACAAAAATCACGACAACAGACTACCATCCATAATGATTAGGTTATAATCCATTGGAGTAACAAAGATATCGACAACGGACTACCTTTCATAATGACAAGGATACCATTCATTGGAATAACAAAAATCTTGACAATAGACTACCTTCCATAATGACAAGGATACCATCCATTGGAGTAACAAAAATCTCGACAACAGACTATCTTCCATAATGATAAGGCTACCATCCATTGTAGTAACAAAAATATATACAACATACTACTTCCCATAATGACAAGGCTACCATCCATCGAAGTAAAAAAAAATCTCGACAACAGACTACCTTCCATAATGACAAGGTTACCAGCCGTTGTAGTAACAAAGATATCGATAACATACTACCTTCCATAATGACAAGGCTTCCATCCAATGGAGTAATAAAAATATCGACAATAACCTATCTTCCATAATGACAAGGCTACCATCCATTGGAGTAACAAAAATATCGACAACAGACTACCTTCCATAATGACAAGGGTACCATCCATTGGAGTAACAAATATATCCACAAGACACAACCTTCAATAATGACAAGGCTACCATCCATTGGAGTAACAAAAATCTCGACAATAGACTATCTTGCATAATGACAAGGCTACCATGCATTGGAGTAACAAATATCTCGACAACATACTACCTTCCATAATGACAAGGCTACCATCCATTGTAGTAACAAAAATATCGACAACATACTACCTTCCATAATGACAAGGCTACCATCCATTGTAGTAACAAAAATATCGACAACAGAATACCTTTCATAATGACAAGTCTACCATTCGTTGGAGTAACAAAAATCTCGATAATACACTACCTTCCATAATGACAAGGCTACCATCCATTATAGTAAGAAAAATCTCTATAACAAACTACCGTCTATAATGACAAGGCTACCATCCATTGTAGTAACAAAAATCATGACAACAGACTACCTTCCATAATGACAAGGCTACTTTCCGTTAGAGTAACAAAAATCTCGACAACAGACTACCTTCCATAATGACAAGGCTACCATCCATTGTAGTAACAAAAATCTCGACAACAAACTACCTTCCATAATGACAAGGCTACCATCCATTGGAGTAACAAAAATCATGACAACAGACAACCTTCAATAATGACAAGGCTAAAATCCATTGGAGTAACAAAAATCTTGAGAACAGACTACCTTCCATAATGACTAGGCTACCATCCAATAGAGTAACAAAGATATCGACAATGGACTACCTTTCATAATGACAAGGATACCATCCATTGGAATAACAAAAATCTTGACAATAGACTACCTTCCATAATGACAAGGATACCATCCATTGGAGTAACAAAAATCTAGACAACAGACTACCTTCCATGACGACAAGGCTACAATACATTGTAGTAACAAAAATATCGACAACAGACTACCTTCCATAATGAGAAGGCTACCATCCATTATAGTAACAAAAATCTCAACAATAGACTTCCTTCCATAATGACAAGGCTACCATCCATTGGAGTAACAAAAATCTCGACAAAAAACTACCTTCCATAATGAGTAGGCTTACATCCATTGTAGTAACAATGATATCGACAACATACTACCTTCCATAACGACAAGGCTACAATCCATTGTAGTAACAAAAATTTCTACTACAGATATCCTTCCATAATTACAAGGGTACCATCCCTTAGAATTACAAAAATATCGATAATAGATTACCTTCCATAATGACTAGGCAAACATCCATTATTGTAACAAAAATCTCGACAACAAACTACCTTCCACAATGACAAGGCTACCATCCATAGGAGTAACAAAGATATCGACAACATACTACCTTCCATAATGACAAGGCTACCATGCATTAGAGTAACAAAGATCTCGACAACATACTACCTTCCATAATGACAAGGGTACCATCCATTGGAGTAACAAAAATATCAACAAGACACAACCTTCCATAATGACAAGGCTACCATCCATTGGAGTAACAAAAATCTAGACACCAAACTACCTTCCATAATGACAAGGCTACCATCCATTGGAGTAACAAAGATATCGACAACATACTACCTTCCATAATGACAAGGCTACCATGCATTGGAGTAACCAAAATCTCGACAATAGACTACCTTCCATAATGACTAGGCTTCCATCCATTGAAGTAACAAAGATATCAACAACAAACTAGCCTTGTCATGATGGAGTAACAAAAATCACAACGACCGACTACCTTCCATAATGACAAGGCTACCATCCATTGCAGTAACAAAAATCTCGACAATCGACTACCTTCCATAATTACAAGGCTACCATCCATTAGAGTAACAAAAATATGGACAACAGACTACCGTCCGTAATGAAAAGGCTACCATCCATTGGAGTAACAAAAATAGCAACAAGAGACTAGCTTCCATAATGAAAAGGCTACCATCCATTGGAGTAACAAAAATCTCGACAACAGACTACCTTCCAGGATGTCAACGCTACCATCTATTGGAGTAACAAAAATCTCGAAAACAGACTACCTTCCATAATGAGTAGGCTACCATCCATTGGAATAACAAAAATATGAACCACATACTACCTTCCATAATGACAAGGCTATCATCCAATGGAGTAACAAAAATCTCGACAACAGACTACCTTCCATAATGACAAGGCTATCATACATTGTAGTAAAAAAAATCTGAACAACAGAGTACCTTCCGTAAAGACAAGGCTACCATCCATTGGAGTGACAAAAATCACAACGACAGACTACCTTCCATAATGCAATGCTACCATCCATTAGAGTAACAAATATCTCGACAACAGACTACCTTTCATAATGACAAAGCTACCATCCATTGGAGTAACATAAAACTCGACAGCAGACTACCTTACATAATGACTAGGCTGCCATCCAATGGATTAACAAAGATATCGACAACGGATTACTTTTCATAATGACAAGGATACCATCCATTAGAATAAAAAATATATCCATAAAAGTCTACCTTCCATAATGACAAGGATACCATCCATTGGAGTAACAAAAATCTCGACAACAGACTACCTTCCATAATGACAAGGCTACCATCCATTGGAGTAACAAAGATATCGACAACATACAACCTTCCATGACGACAAGGCTACAATACATTGTAGAAACAAAAATCTCGACAACAGACTACCATCCATAATGACAAGGCTACCATCCATTATTGTAACAAGAATCTCAACAATAGACTAACTTCTATAATGACAAGGCTACCATCCATTGGAGAAAAAAAAATTAGACAACAGACTACCTTCTATAATGACAAGGCTACCATCCATTATAGTAACAAAAATATCGACACCAGACTACCTTCCATAATGACAAGGCTACCATCCCTTAGAGTAACAAAAATATCAACAATGGACTACCTTCCATAATGACAAGGCTACCATCCATTGGAGTAACAAAGATATCGACAACATACTACCTTCCATAATGACAAGGCTACCATCCAATGGAGTAACAAATATCTCGACAATAGACTACCTTCCATAATGACAATTCTACCATCCATTGGAGTAAAAAAAATCTTGACAACAGACTACCTTCCATAATGACAAGGCTAACATCCATTATAGTAACAAAAATCTCAACAATAGACTTCCTTCCATAATGACAAGGCTACCATCCATTGGAGTAACAAGAATCTCGACAACAAACTAGCTTCCATAATGACTAGACTTACATCCATTGTAGTAAAAAAGATATTGACAATAGACTACCTACCATAACTACAAGGATACAATCAATTGTAGTAACAAAAATCTCGACAACAGACTACCTTCCGTAATGATAAGGCTACCATCTATTGTTGTAACAAAAATATCGACAACAAACTACCTTCCATAATGACAAGGATACCATCCATTGTAGTAACAAAAATCTCATCAACAGACTACCTTCCATAATGACAAGGCTACCATGCATTAGAGTAACAAAGATCTCGACAACATACTACCTTCCATAATGACAAGGGTACCATCCATTGGAGTAACAAAAATATCAACAAGACACAACCTTCCATAATGACAAGGCTACCATCCATTGGAGTAACAGAAATCTTGACAACATACTACCTTCCATAATGACAAGGCTAACATCCATTGGAGTAACAAAAATCTAGACAACAAACTACCTTCCATAATGACAAGGCTACCATCCATTGGAGTAACATAGATATCGACAACATACTACCTTCCATAATGACAAGGCTACCATGCATTGGAGTAACAAAAATCTCGACAATAGACTACCTTCAATAATGACAAGGCTACCATCCATTGGAGTAACAAAGATATCGACAACATACTACCTTCCATAATGACAAGTCTACCATCCAATGGAGTAACAAATATCTCGACAATAGACTACCTTCCATAATGACAAGTCTACCATCCATTGGAGTAAAAAAAATCTTGACAACAGACTACCTTCCATAATGACAAGGCTAACATCCATTATAGTAACAAAAATCTCAACAATAGACTTCCTTCCATAATGACAAGGCTACCATCCATTGGAGTAACAAGAATCTCGACAACAAACTACCTTTCATAATGACTAGACTTACATCCATTGTAGTAAAAAAGATATTGACAACAGACTACCTTCCATAACAACAAGTATACAATCAATTGTAGTAACAAAAATCTCGACAACTGACTACCTTCCATAATGACAAGGCTACCATCCATTGTAGTAACAAAAATCTCACTAATCGACTACCTTCCATAATGATAAGGCTACCATCTAGTGTTGTAACAAAAATCACGTCAACAGACTACCTTCCATAATGACAAGGCTACCATGCATTAGAGTAACAAAGATCTCGACAACATACTACCTTCCATAATGACAAGGGTACCATCCATTGGAGTAACAAAAATATCAACAAGACACAACCTTCCATAATGACAAGGCTACCATCCATTGGAGTAACAGAAATCTCGACAACATACTACCTTCCATAATGACAAGGCTAACATCCATTGGAGTAACAAAAATCTAGACAACAAACTACCTTCCATAATGACAAGGCTACCATCCATTGGAGTAACAAAGATATCGACAACATACTACCTTCCATAATGACAAGGCTACCATGCATTGGAGTAACAAAAATCTCGACAATAGACTACCTTCCATAATGACAAGGCTACCATCCATTGGAGTAACAAAGATATCGACAACATACTACCTTCCATAATGAGAAGTCTACCATCCAATGGAGTAACAAATATCTCGACAATAGACTACCTTCCAAAATGACAAGTCTACCATCCATTGGAGTAAAAAAAATCTTGACAACAGACTACCTTCCATAATGACAAGGCTAACATCCATTATAGTAACAAAAATCTCAACAATAGACTTCCTTCCATAATGACAAGGCTACCATCCATTGGAGTAACAAGAATCTCGACAACAAACTACCTTTCATAATGACTAGACTTACATCCATTGTAGTAAAAAAGATATTGACAACAGACTACCTTCCATAACAACAAGGATACAATCAATTGTAGTAACAAAAATCTCGACAACTGACTACCTTCCATAATGACAAGGCTACCATCCATTGTAGTAACAAAAATCTCACCAATAGACTACCTTCCATAATGATAAGGCTACCATCTATTGTTGTAACAAAAATATCGACAACAAACTACCTTCCATAATGACAAGGCTACCATCCATTGGAGTAACAAGAATCTCGACAACAGACTACCTTCCATAATGACAAGGCTACCATCCATTGGAGTAACAAAGATATCGACAACATACTACCTTCCATAATGACAAGGCTACCATGCATTGGAGTAACAAAAATCTCGACAATAGACTACCTTCAATAATGACAAGGCTACCATCCATTGGAGTAACAAAGATATCGACAACATACTACCTTCCATAATGACAAGTCTACCATCCAATGGAGTAACAAATATCTCGACAATAGACTACCTTCCATAATGACAAGTCTACCATCCATTGGAGTAAAAAAAATCTTGACAACAGACTACCTTCCATAATGACAAGGCTAACATCCATTATAGTAACAAAAATCTCAACAATAGACTTCCTTCCATAATGACAAGGCTACCATCCATTGGAGTAACAAGAATCTCGACAACAAACTACCTTTCATAATGACTAGACTTACATCCATTGTAGTAAAAAAGATATTGACAACAGACTACCTTCCATAACAACAAGTATACAATCAATTGTAGTAACAAAAATCTCGACAACTGACTACCTTCCATAATGACAAGGCTACCATCCATTGTAGTAACAAAAATCTCACTAATCGACTACCTTCCATAATGATAAGGCTACCATCTAGTGTTGTAACAAAAATCTCGTCAACAGACTACCTTCCATAATGACAAGGCTACCATGCATTAGAGTAACAAAGATCTCGACAACATACTACCTTCCATAATGACAAGGGTCCCATCCATTGGAGTAACAAAAATATCAACAAGACACAACCTTCCATAATGACAAGGCTACCATCCATTGGAGTAACAGAAATCTCGACAACATACTACCTTCCATAATGACAAGGCTAACATCCATTGGAGTAACAAAAATCTAGACAACAAACTACCTTCCATAATGACAAGGCTACCATCCATTGGAGTAACAAAGATATCGACAACATACTACCTTCCATAATGACAAGGCTACCATGCATTGGAGTAACAAAAATCTCGACAATAGACTACCTTCCATAATGATTAGGCTTCCATCCATTGGAGTAACAAAGATATCGACAACAAACTAGCCTTGTCATGATGGAGTAACAAAAATCACAACGACGGACTACCTTTCATAATGACAAGGCTACCATCCATTGCAGTAACAAAAATATCGACAATCGACTACCTTCCATAATTACAAGGCTACCATCCATTAGAGTAACAAAAATATGGACAACAGACTACCGTCCGTAATGAAAAGGCTACCATCCATTGGAGTAACAAAAATATCAACAAGAGACTAGCTACCATAATGACAAGGCTACCATCCATTGAAGTAACAAAAATCTCGACCACAGACTACCTTCTAGGATGTCAACGCTACCATCTATTGGAGTAACAAAAATCTCGAAAACAGACTACCTTCCATAATGAGTAGGCTACCATCCATTGGAATAACAAAAATATGGACCACATACTACCTTCCATAATTACAAGGCTATCATCCAATGGAGTAACAAAAATCTCGACAACAGACTACCTTCCATAATGACAAGGCTATCATACATTGTAGTAAAAAAAATCTGAACGACAGAGTACCTTCCGTAATGACAAGGCTACCATCCATTGGAGTGACAAAAATCACAACGACAGACTACCTTCCATTATGCAAGGCTACCATCCATTAGAGTAACAAATATCTCGACAACAGACTACCTTTCATAATGACAAGGCTACCATCCATTGGAGTAACAAAAAACTCGACAGCAGACTACCTTCCATAATGACTAGGCTACCGTCCAATGGATTAACAAGGATATCGACAACGGACTACTTTTCATAATGACAAGGATACCATCCATTGATATAAAAAAAATATCGATAAAAGTCTACCGTCCATAATGACAAGGATACAATACATTGTAGTAACAAAAATCTCGACAACAGACTACCTTCCATAATGACAAGGCTACCATCCATTATAGTAACAAAAATCTCAACAATAGACTAACTTCCATAATGACAAGGCTACCATCCATTGGAGTAACAAAAATCTAGACAACTGACTACCTTCCATAATGACAAGGCTACCATCCATTATAGTAACAAAAATATCGACACCAGACTACCTTCCATAATGACAAGGCTACCATCCCTTAGAGTAACAAAAATATCAACAATTGACTACCTTCCATAATGACAAGGCTACCATCCATTGGAGTAACAAAGATATCGATAACATACTACCTTCCATAATGACAAGGCTACCATCCAATGGAGTAACAAATATCTCGACAATAGACTACCTTCCATAATGACAAGTCTACCATCCATTGGAGTAACAAAAATCTTGACAACAGACTACCTTCCATAATGACAAGGCTAACATCCATTATAGTAACAAAAATCTCAACAATAGACTTCCTTCCATAATGACAAGGCTACCATCCATTGGAGTAACAAAAATCTCGACAACAAACTACCTTCCATAATGACTAGACTTACATCCATTGTAGTAAAAAAGATATTGACAACAGACTACCTTCCATAACGACAAGGCTACAATCAATTGTAGTAACAAAAATCTCGACAACAGACTACCTTCCATAATGACAAGGCTACCATCCATTGTAGTTACAAAAATCTCACCAATAGACTACCTTCCATAATGATAAGGCTACCATCTATTGTTGTAACAAAAATATAGACAACAAACTACCTTCCATAATGACAAGGATGCCATCCATTGTAGTAACAAAAATCCCGTCAACAGACTACCTTCCATAATGACAAGGCCACCATCGCTTAGAGTAACAAAAATCTTGACGATAGACTACCTTCTATGATAACAAGGCTACCATCCATTGGAGTAACAAAGATATCGACAACATACTACCTTCCATAATGACAAGGCTACCATCCAATGGAGTAACAAAAATCTCGACCACAGACTACCTTCCTTAATGACAACGCTACCATCCATTGGAGTAACAAAAATCTAGACAACATACTACCTTCAATAATTACAAGGCTACCATGCATTGGAGTAACAAAAATCTCGACAATAGACTACCTTCCATAATGACTAGGCTTCCATCCATTGGAGTAACAAAGATATCGACAACAAACTAGTTTTGTCATGATGGAGTAACAAAAATCACAACGACGGAATACCTTCCATAATGACAAGGCTACCATCCATTGCAGTAACAAAAATCTCGACAATCGACTACCTTCCATAATTACAAGGCTACCATCCATTAGAGTAACAAAAATATGGACAATAGACTACCGTCCGTAATGAAAAGGCTACCATCCATTGGAGTAACAAAAATATCAACAAGAGACTAGCTTACATAATGACAAGGCTACCATCCATTGGAGTAACAAAAATCTCGACAACTGACTACCTTCCAGGATGTCAACGCTACCATCTATTGGAGTAACAAAAATCTCGAAAACAGACTACCTTCCATAATGAGTAGGCTACCATCCATTGGAATAACAAAAATATGGACCACATACTACCTTCCATAATGACAAGGCTATCATCCAATGGAGTAACAAAAATCTCGACAACAGACTACCTTCCATAATGACAAGGCTATCATACATTTTAGTAAAAAAAATCTAGACAACAGAGTACCTTCCGTAATGACAAGGCTACCATCCATTATAGTAACAAAAATCTCAACAATAGACTTCCTTCCATAATGACAAGGCTACCATCCATTGGAGTAACAAAAATCTCGACAACAGACTACCTTTCATAATGACAAGGCTACCATCCATTGGAGTCACAAAAAACTCGACAACAGACTACCTTCCATAATGACTAGGCTACCATCCAATGGATTAACAAGGATATCAACAACAGACTACTTTTCATAATGACAAGGATACCATCCATTGGAATAAAAAAAATATCGATAAAAGTCTACCTTCCATAATGACAAGGATACCATCCATTGGAGTAACAAAAATCTCGACAACAGACTACCTTCCATAATGACAAGGCTACCATCCATTGGAGTAACAAAGATATCGACAACATACAACCTTCCATGACGACAAGGCTACAATACATTGTAGTAACAAAAATCTCGACAACAGACTATCTTCCATAATGACAAGGCTACCATCCATTATAGTAACAAAAATCTCAACAATAGACTAACTTCCATAATGACAACGCTACCATCCATTGGAGTAACAAAAATCTAGACAACAGACTACCTTCCATAATGACAAGGCTACCATCCATTATAGTAACAAAAATATCGACACTAGACTACCTTCCATAATGACACGGCTACCATCCCTTAGAGTAACAAAAATATCAACAATTGACTACCTTCCATAATGACAAGGCTACCATCCATTGGAGTAACAAAGATATCGACAACATACTACCTTCCATAATGACAAGGTCACCATCCAATGGAGTAACAAATATCTCGACAATAGACTACCTTCCATAATGGCAAGTCTACCATCCATTGGAGTAACAAAAATCTTGACAACAGACTAACTTCCATAATGACAAGGCTAACATCCATTATAGTAACAAAAATCTCAACAATAGACTTCCTTCCATAATGACAAGGCTACCATCCATTGGAGTAACAAAAATCTCGACAACAAACTACCTTCCATAATGACTAGGCTTACATCCATTGTAGTAATAAAGATATCGATAACAGACTACCTTCCATAACGATAAGGCTACAATCCATTATAGTAACAAAAATCTCGCCAATAGACTACCTTTCATAATGACAAGGCTACCATCCATTGTTGTAACAAAAATCTCGACAACAAACTACCTTCCATAATGACAAGCTACCATCCATTGGAGTAACAAAGATATCAACAACATACTACCTTCCATAATGACAACTCTACCATCCATTGGAGTAACAAAAATTTGAACAACAGACTACCGACCTTAATGACAACGCTACCATCCATTGGAGTAACATAAATCACAAC
Organism: Vicia faba; assembly: GCA_948472305.1. Taxonomy (NCBI): domain Eukaryota; kingdom Viridiplantae; phylum Streptophyta; class Magnoliopsida; order Fabales; family Fabaceae; genus Vicia; species Vicia faba. Next base: position 555,112,297 of record OX451739.1, on the reverse strand, counting down.
GACAAAATACCTTCCATAATGAAAAGGCTACCATCCATTGCAGTAACAAATATTTCAACAACAGACTACCTTCCATAATTACAAGGCTACCATCCATTAAAGTAACAAAAATCTGGACAACAGACTATCGTCCATAATGACAAGGCTACCATCCATTGGAGTAAAAAAAATATAAACAAGAGACTAGCTTCCATAATGACAAGGCTACCATCCATTGGAGTAACAAAAATCTTGACAACAGAATACCTTCCATAATGACAAGGCTAACATCCGTTGTAGTAAAAAAGATATCGACAACATACTACCTTCCATAATGACAAGGCTACCATCCATTGGAGTAACAAAAATCTCGACAACAGACTACCTTCCATAATGACAAGGCTACCATCCATTGAAGTAACAAAAATCTCACCAATAGACTACCTTTAATAATGACAAGGCTACCATCCATTATTGTAACAAAAATATCGACAACAAACTACCTTCCATAACGACAAGGATACCATCCATTGTAGTAACAAAAATCTCGTCAACAGACTACCTTCTATAATGACAAGGCTACCATCCATTTGAGTAACAAAGATATCAACAACATACTACCTTCCATAATGACAAGGCTACCCTCCAATGGAGTAACAAAAATATCGACAACAGACTACCATCCTTAATGACAACGCTACCATCCATTGAAGTAAAATAAATCACAACGAAAAACTACCTTCCATAATGACAAGGCTACCATCCATTGCAGTAACAAAAATAACTACAACAAATTACCTTCCATAATTACAAGGCTACCATCCATAAGAGTAACAAAAATATGGACAACAGACTATCGTCCATAATGACAAGGCTACCATCCATTGGAGTAAAAAAAATTCAACAAGAGACTAGCTTCCATAATGACAAGGCTACAATCCATTGTAGTAACAAAAATCTCACCAATAGACTACCTTCCATAATGACAAGGCTACCATCCATTGTTGTAACAAAAATCTCGAGAACAGACTACCTTCCATAATAACAAGGATACCATCCATTGTAGTAACAAAAATCTTGTCAGCATACTACCTTCCATAATGACAAGGCTACCATCCATTGGAGTAACAAAGATATCGACAACATACTACCTTCCATAATGATAAGGCTACCATCTAATGGAGTAACAAAAATCTCGACAACAGACTACCTTCCTTAATGACAACGCTACCATCCATTGGAGTAAAAGAAATCACAACGAAAAACGACCTTCCATAATGACAAGGCTACCATCCATTGTCGTAACAAAAATATCAACAACAGACTAACTTCCATAATTACAAGGCTACCATCCATAAGAGTAACAAAAATATGGACAATAGACTATCGTCCATAATGACAAGTCTAACATCCATTATAGTAACAAAAATCTCAACACTAGACTTCCTTCCATAATGACAAGGCTACCATCCATTGGAGTAACAAAAATCTCGACAACAAACTACCTTCCATAATGACTAGGCTTACATCCATTGTAGTAACAAACATATCGACAACAGACTACCTTCCACAACGACAAGGCTACAATCCATTGTACTAACAAAAATCTCGACAACAGACTACCTTCCATAATGACAAGGCTACCATCCATTGTAGTAACAAAAATCTCAACAATAGACTACCTTCATTAATGTGAAGGCTACCATCCATTGTTGTAACAAAAATCTCGACAACAAACTACCTTCCATAATGACAAGGATACCATCCATTGTAGTAACAAAAATATCGTCAACAGACTACCTTCCATAATGACAAGGCTACCATCCCTTAGAGTAACAAAAATCTCGACAATAGACTACCTTCCATAATAACAAGGCTACAATCCATTGGAGTAACAAAGATATCGACAACATACTACCTTCCATAATGACAAGGCTAACATCCAATGGAGTAACAAATATCTCGACAATAGACTACCTTCCATAATGACAAGTCTACCATCCATTGGAGTAACAAAAATCTTGACAACAGACTACCTTCCATAATGACAAGGCTAACATCCATTATAGTATCAAAAATCTCAACAATAGACTTCCTTCCATAATGACAAGGCTACCATCCATTAGAGTAACAAAAATCTCGATAACAAACTACCTTCCATAATGACTAGGCTTACATCCATTGTAGTAAAAAAGATATTGACAACAAACTACCTTCCATAACGACAAGGCTATAATCAATTGTAGTAACAAAAATCTCGACAACAGACTACCTTCCATAATGACAAGGCTACCATCCATTGTAGTAACAAAAATCTCACCAATAGACTACCTTCCATAATGATAAGACTACCATCTATTGTTGTAACAAAAATATCAACAACAAACTACCGTCCATAATGACAAGGATACCATCCATTGTAGTAACAAAAATCTCGTGAACAGACTACCTTCCATAATGAAAAGGCTACCATCCCTTAGAGTAACAAAAATCTTGACGATAGACTACCTTCCATAATGACAAGGCTACCAACCATTGGAGTAACAAAGATATTGACAACATACTACCTTCCATAATGACAAGGCTACCATCCAATGGAGTAACAAATATCTCGACAATAGACTACCTTCCATAATGACAAGTCTACCATCCATTGGAGTAACAAAAATCTTGACAACAGACTACCTTCCATAATGACAAGGCTAACATCCATTATAGTATCAAAAATCTCAACAATAGACTTCCTTCCATAATGACAAGGCTACCATCCATTAGAGTAACAAAAATCTCGATAACAAACTACCTTCCATAATGACTAGGCTTACATCCATTGTAGTAAAAAAGATATTGACAACAAACTACCTTCCATAACGACAAGGCTATAATCAATTGTAGTAACAAAAATCTCGACAACAGACTACCTTCCATAATGACAAGGCTACCATCCATTGTAGTAACAAAAATCTCACCAATAGACTACCTTCCATAATGATAAGACTACCATCTATTGTTGTAACAAAAATATCAACAACAAACTACCGTCCATAATGACAAGGATACCATCCATTGTAGTAACAAAAATCTCGTGAACAGACTACCTTCCATAATGAAAAGGCTACCATCCCTTAGAGTAACAAAAATCTTGACTATAGACTACCTTCCATAATGACAAGGCTACCAACCATTGGAGTAACAAAGATATTGACAACATACTACCTTCCATAATGACAAGGCTACCATCCAATGGAGTAACAAATATCTCGACAATAGACTACCTTCCATAATGACAAGTTTACCATCCATTGGAGTAACAAAAATCTTGACAACAGACTACCTTCCATAATGACAAGGCTAACATCCATTATAGTATCAAAAATCTCAACAATAGACTTCCTTCCATAATGACAAGGCTACCATCCATTAGAGTAACAAAAATCTCGATAACAAACTACCTTCCATAATGACTACGCTTACATCCATTGTAGTAAAAAAGATATTGACAACAAACTACCTTCCATAACGACAAGGCTATAATCAATTGTAGTAACAAAAATCTCGACAACAGACTACCTTCCATAATGACAAGGCTACCATCCATTGTAGTAACAAAAATCTCACCAATAGACTACCTTCCATAATGATAAGACTACCATCTATTGTTGTAACAAAAATATCAACAACAAACTACCGTCCATAATGACAAGGATACCATCCATTGTAGTAACAAAAATCTCGTGAACAGACTACCTTCCATAATGAAAAGGCTACCATCCCTTAGAGTAACAAAAATCTTGACGATAGACTACCTTCCATAATGACAAGGCTACCAACCATTGGAGTAAGAAAGATATCGATAACATACTACCTTCCATAATGATAAGGCTACCATCTAATGGAATAACAAAAATCTCGACAACAAACTACCTTCCTTAATGAAAACGGTACCATCCACTGGAGTAAAAGAAATCACAACGAAAAACTACCTTCCATAATGACAAGGCTACCATCCATTGCAATAACAAAAATATCAACAACAGACTAACTTCCATAATTACAAGGCTACCATCCATAAGAGTTACAAAAATCTGGACAACAGACTATCGTCCATAATTACAAGGCTAACATCCATTATAGTAACAAAAATCTCAACACTAGACTTCCTTTCATAATTACAAGGCTACCATCCATTGGAGTAAAAAAAATCTCGACAACAAACTACCTTCCATAATGACTAGGCTTACATCCATTGTAGTAAAAAAGATATTGACAACAGACTACCTTCCATAACGACAAGGCTACCATCCATTGGCGTAACAAAGATATTGACAACATACTACCTTCCATAATGATAAGGCTACCATCTAATGGAGTAACAAAAATCTCGATAACAGACTACCTTCCTTAATGACAATGCTACCATCCATTGGAGTAAAAGAAATCATAACGAAAAACTACCTTCCATAATGACAAGGCTACCATCCATTGCAGTAACAAAAATATCAACAACAGACTAACTTCCATAATTACAAGGCTACCAACCATAAGAGTAACAAAAATCTGGACAACAGACTATCGTCCATAATGACAAGGCTAACATCCATTATAGTAACAAAAATCTCAACACTAGACTTCCTTCCATAATGACAAGGCTACCATCCATTGGAGTAACAAAAATCTCGACAACAAACTACCTTCCATAATGACTCGGCTTACATCCATTGTAGTTACAAAGATATCGACAACAGACTACCTTCCATAACGACATGGCTACAATCCATTGTAGTAACAAAAATCTCGACAACAGACTACCTTCCATAATGACAAGGCTACCATCCATTGTAGTAACAAAAATCTCACCAACAGACTACCTTCCATAACGACAAGGCTACAATCCATTGTAGTAACAAAAATCTCGCCAAGAGACTACCTTCCATAATGACAAGGATACCATCCATTGTAGTAACAAAAATCTCGTCAACAGACTACCCTCCATAATGACAAGGCTACCATCCCTTAGGGTAACAAAAATCTCGACAATAGACTACCTTCCATAATGACAAGGCTACCATCCATTGGAGTAACAAAGATATTGACAACATACTACCTTCCATAATGACAAGGCTACCATCCAATGGAGTAACAAATATCTCGACAATAGACTACCTTCCATAATGACAAGTCTACCATCCATTGGAGTAACAAAAATCTTGACAATAGACTACCTTCCATAATGACAAGGCTAACATCCATTATAGTATCAAAAATCTCAACAATAGACTTCCTTCCATAATGACAAGGCTACCATCCATTGGAGTAACAAAAATCTCGACAACAAACTACCTTCCATAATGACTAGGCTTACATCCATTGTAGTAAAAAAGATATTGACACAGACTACCTTCCAAAACGACAAGGCTACAATCAATTGTAGTAACAAAAATCTCGACAACAGACTACCTTCCATAATGACAAGGCTACCATCCATTGTAGTAACAAAAATCTCGCCAACAGACTACCTTCCATAACGACAAGGCTACAATCCATTGTAGTAACAAAAATCTCACCAATAGACTACCTTCCATAATGACAAGGATACCATCCATTGTAGTAACAAAAATCTCGTCAACAGACTACCTTCCATAATGACAAGGCTACCATCCCTTAGAGTAACAAAAATCTCGACAATAGACTACCTTCCATAATGACAAGGCTACCATCCATTGGAGTAACAAAGATATTGACAACATACTACCTTCCATAATGACAAGGCTACCATCCAATGGAGTAACAAATATCTTGACAATAGACTACCTTCCATAATGACAAGTCTACCATCCATTGGAGTAACAAAAATCTTGACAACATACTACCTTCCATAATGACAAGGCTAACATCCATTATAGTATCAAAAATCTCAACAATAGACTTCCTTCCATAATGACAAGGCTACCATCCATTAGAGTAACAAAAATCTCGATAACAAACTACCTTCCATAATGACTAGGCTTACATCCATTGTAGTAAAAAAGATATTGACAACAAACTACCTTCCATAACGACAAGGCTGTAATCAATTGTAGTAACAAAAATCTCGACAACAGACTACCTTCCATAATGACAAGGCTACCATCCATTGTAGTAACAAAAATCTCACCAATAGACTACCTTCCATAATGATAAGACTACCATCTATTGTTGTAACAAAAATATCAACAACAAACTACCGTCCATAATGACAAGGATACCATCCATTGTAGTAACAAAAATCTCGTGAACAGACTACCTTCCATAATGAAAAGGCTACCATCCCTTAGAGTAACAAAAATCTTGACGATAGACTACCTTCCATAATGACAAGGCTACCAACCATTGGAGTAACAAAGATATTGACAACATACTACCTTCCATAATGACAAGGCTACCATCCAATGGAGTAACAAATATCTCGACAATAGACTACCTTCCATAATGACAAGTCTACCATCCATTGGAGTAACAAAAATCTTGACAACAGACTACCTTCCATAATGACAAGGCTAACATCCATTATAGTATCAAAAATCTCAACAATAGACTTCCTTCCATAATGACAAGGCTACCATCCATTAGAGTAACAAAAATCTCGATAACAAACTACCTTCCATAATGACTACGCTTACATCCATTGTAGTAAAAAAGATATTGACAACAAACTACCTTCCATAACGACAAGGCTATAATCAATTGTAGTAACAAAAATCTCGACAAGAGACTACCTTCCATAATGACAAGGCTACCATCCATTGTAGTAACAAAAATCTCACCAATAGACTACCTTCCATAATGATAAGACTACCATCTATTGTTGTAACAAAAATATCAACAACAAACTACCGTCCATAATGACAAGGATACCATCCATTGTAGTAACAAAAATCTCGTGAACAGACTACCTTCCATAATGAAAAGGCTACCATCCCTTAGAGTAACAAAAATCTTGACGATAGACTACCTTCCATAATGACAAGGCTACCAACCATTGGAGTAAGAAAGATATCGATAACATACTACCTTCCATAATGATAAGGCTACCATCTAATGGAATAACAAAAATCTCGACAACAAACTACCTTCCTTAATGAAAACGGTACCATCCACTGGAGTAAAAGAAATCACAACGAAAAACTACCTTCCATAATGACAAGGCTACCATCCATTGCAGTAACAAAAATATCAAAAACAGACTAACTTCCATAATTACAAGGCTACCATCCATAAGAGTTACAAAAATCTGGACAACAGACTATCGTCCATAATGACAAGGCTAACATCCATTATAGTAACAAAAATCTCAACACTAGACTTCCTTTCATAATTACAAGGCTACCATCCATTGGAGTAAAAAAAATCTCGACAACAAACTACCTTCCATAATGACTAGGCTTACATCCATTGTAGTAAAAAAGATATTGACAACAGACTACCTTCCATAACGACAAGGCTACCATCCATTGGCGTAACAAAGATATTGACAACATACTACCTTCCACAATGATAAGGCTACCATCTAATGGAGTAACAAAAATCTCGATAACAGACTACCTTCCTTAATGACAATGCTACCATCCATTGGAGTAAAAGAAATCACAACGAAAAACTACCTTCCATAATGACAAGGCTACCATCCATTGCAGTAACAAAAATATCAACAACAGACTAACTTCCATAATTACAAGGCTACCAACCATAAGAGTAACAAAAATCTGGACAACAGACTATCGTCCATAATGACAAGGCTAACATCCATTATAGTAACAAAAATCTCAACACTAGACTTCCTTCCATAATGACAAGGCTACCATCCATTGGAGTAACAAAAATCTCGACAACAAACTACCTTCCATAATGACTCGGCTTACATCCATTGTAGTTACAAAGATATCGACAACAGACTACCTTCCATAACGACATGGCTACAATCCATTGTAGTAACAAAAATCTCGACAACAGACTACCTTCCATAATGACAAGGCTACCATCCCTTGTAGTAACAAAAATCTCACCAACAGACTACCTTCCATAACGACAAGGCTACAATCCATTGTAGTAACAAAAATCTCGCCAAGAGACTACCTTCCATAATGACAAGGATACCATCCATTGTAGTAACAAAAATCTCGTCAACAGACTACCCTCCATAATGACAAGGCTACCATCCCTTAGAGTAACAAAAATCTCGACAATAGACTACCTTCCATAATGACAAGGCTACCATCCATTGGAGTAACAAAGATATTGACAACATACTACCTTCCATAATGACAAGGCTACCATCCAATGGAGTAACAAATATCTCGACAATAGACTACCTTCCATAATGACAAGTCTACCATCCATTGGAGTAACAAAAATCTTGACAATAGACTACCTTCCATAATGACAAGGCTAACATCCATTATAGTATCAAAAATCTCAACAATAGACTTCCTTCCATAATGACAAGGCTACCATCCATTGGAGTAACAAAAATCTCGACAACAAACTACCTTCCATAATGACTAGGCTTACATCCATTGTAGTAAAAAAGATATTGACACAGACTACCTTCCAAAACGACAAGGCTACAATCAATTGTAGTAACAAAAATCTCGACAACAGACTACCTTCCATAATGACAAGGCTACCATCCATTGTAGTAACAAAAATCTCGCCAACAGACTACCTTCCATAACGACAAGGCTACAATCCATTGTAGTAACAAAAATCTCACCAATAGACTACCTTCCATAATGACAAGGATACCATCCATTGTAGTAACAAAAATCTCGTCAACAGACTACCTTCCATAATGACAAGGCTACCATCCCTTAGAGTAACAAAAATCTCGACAATAGACTACCTTCCATAATGACAAGGCTACCATCCATTGGAGTAACAAAGATATTGACAACATACTACCTTCCATAATGACAAGGCTACCATCCAATGGAGTAACAAATATCTCGACAATAGACTACCTTCCATAATGACAAGTCTACCATCCATTGGAGTAACAAAAATCTTGACAACAGACTACCTTCCATAATGACAAGGCTAACATCCATTATAGTATCAAAAATCTCAACAATAAACTTCCTTCCATAATGACAAGGCTACCATCCATTAGAGTAACAAAAATCTCGATAACAAACTACCTTCCATAATGACTAGGCTTACATCCATTGTAGTAAAAAAGATATTGACAACAAACTACCTTCCATAACGACAAGGCTGTAATCAATTGTAGTAACAAAAATCTCGACAACAGACTACCTTCCATAATGACAAGGCTACCATCCATTGTAGTAACAAAAATCTCACCAATAGACTACCTTCCATAATGATAAGACTACCATCTATTGTTGTAACAAAAATATCAACAACAAACTACCGTCCATAATGACAAGGATACCATCCATTGTAGTAACAAAAATCTCGTGAACAGACTACCTTCCATAATGAAAAGGCTACCATCCCTTAGAGTAACAAAAATCTTGACGATAGACTACCTTCCATAATGACAAGGCTACCAACCATTGGAGTAACAAAGATATTGACAACATACTACCTTCCATAATGACAAGGCTACCATCCAATGGAGTAACAAATATCTCGACAATAGACTACCTTCCATAATGACAAGTCTACCATCCATTGGAGTAACAAAAATCTTGACAACAGACTACCTTCCATAATGACAAGGCTAACATCCATTATAGTATCAAAAATCTCAACAATAGACTTCCTTCCATAATGACAAGGCTACCATCCATTAGAGTAACAAAAATCTCGATAACAAACTACCTTCCATAATGACTACGCTTACATCCATTGTAGTAAAAAAGATATTGACAACAAACTACCTTCCATAACGACAAGGCTATAATCAATTGTAGTAACAAAAATCTCGACAACAAACTACCTTCCATAATGACAAGGCTACCATCCATTGTAGTAACAAAAATCTCACCAATAGACTACCTTCCATAATGATAAGACTACCATCTATTGTTGTAACAAAAATATCAACAACAAACTACCGTCCATAATGACAAGGATACCATCCATTGTAGTAACAAAAATCTCGTGAACAGACTACCTTCCATAATGAAAAGGCTACCATCCCTTAGAGTAACAAAAATCTTGACGATAGACTACCTTCCATAATGACAAGGCTACCAACCATTGGAGTAAGAAAGATATCGATAACATACTACCTTCCATAATGATAAGGCTACCATCTAATGGAATAACAAAAATCTCGACAACAAACTACCTTCCTTAATGAAAACTGTACCATCCACTGGAGTAAAAGAAATCACAACGAAAAACTACCTTCCATAATGACAAGGCTACCATCCATTGCAGTAACAAAAATATCAAAAACAGACTAACTTCCATAATTACAAGGCTACCATCCATAAGAGTTACAAAAATCTGGACAACAGACTATCGTCCATAATGACAAGGCTAACATCCATTATAGTAACAAAAATCTCAACACTAGACTTCCTTTCATAATTACAAGGCTACCATCCATTGGAGTAAAAAAAATCTCGACAACAAACTACCTTCCATAATGACTAGGCTTACATCCATTGTAGTAAAAAAGATATTGACAACAGACTACCTTCCATAACGACAAGGCTACCATCCATTGGCGTAACAAAGATATTGACAACATACTACCTTCCATAATGATAAGGCTACCATCTAATGGAGTAACAAAAATCTCGATAACAGACTACCTTCCTTAATGACAATGCTACCATCCATTGGAGTAAAAGAAATCACAACGAAAAACTACCTTCCATAATGACAAGGCTACCATCCATTGCAGTAACAAAAATATCAACAACAGACTAACTTCCATAATTACAAGGCTACCAACCATAAGAGTAACAAAAATCTGGACAACAGACTATCGTCCATAATGACAAGGCTAACATCCATTATAGTAACAAAAATCTCAACACTAGACTTCCTTCCATAATGACAAGGCTACCATCCATTGGAGTAACAAAAATCTCGACAACAAACTACCTTCCATAATGACTCGGCTTACATCCATTGTAGTTACAAAGATATCGACAACAGACTACCTTCCATAACGACATGGCTACAATCCATTGTAGTAACAAAAATCTCGACAACAGACTACCTTCCATAATGACAAGGCTACCATCCATTGTAGTAACAAAAATCTCACCAACAGACTACCTTCCATAACGACAAGGCTACAATCCATTGTAGTAACAAAAATCTCGCCAAGAGACTACCTTCCATAATGATAAGGATACCATCCATTGTAGTAACAAAAATCTCGTCAACAGACTACCCTCCATAATGACAAGGCTACCATCCCTTAGAGTAACAAAAATCTCGACAATAGACTACCTTCCATAATGACAAGGCTACCATCCATTGGAGTAACAAAGATATTGACAACATACTACCTTCCATAATGACAAGGCTACCATCCAATGGAGTAACAAATATCTCGACAATAGACTACCTTCCATAATGACAAGTCTACCATCCATTGGAGTAACAAAAATCTTGACAATAGACTACCTTCCATAATGACAAGGCTAACATCCATTATAGTATCAAAAATCTCAACAATAGACTTCCTTCCATAATGACAAGGCTACCATCCATTGGAGTAACAAAAATCTCGACAACAAACTACCTTCCATAATGACTAGGCTTACATCCATTGTAGTAAAAAAGATATTGACACAGACTACCTTCCAAAACGACAAGGCTACAATCAATTGTAGTAACAAAAATCTCGACAACAGACTACCTTCCATAATGACAAGGCTACCATCCATTGTAGTAACAAAAATCTCGCCAACAGACTACCTTCCATAACGACAAGGCTACAATCCATTGTAGTAACAAAAATCTCACCAATAGACTACCTTCCATAATGACAAGGATACCATCCATTGTAGTAACAAAAATCTCGTCAACAGACTACCTTCCATAATGACAAGGCTACCATCCCTTAGAGTAACAAAAATCTCGACAATAGACTACCTTCCATAATGACAAGGCTACCATCCATTGGAGTAACAAAGATATTGACAACATACTACCTTCCATAATGACAAGGCTACCATCCAATGGAGTAACAAATATCTCGACAATAGACTACCTTCCATAATGACAAGTCTACCATCCATTGGAGTAACAAAAATCTTGACAACAGACTACCTTCCATAATGACAAGGCTAACATCCATTATAGTATCAAAAATCTCAACAATAGACTTCCTTCCATAATGACAAGGCTACCATCCATTAGAGTAACAAAAATCTCGATAACAAACTACCTTCCATAATGACTAGGCTTACATCTATTGTAGTAAAAAAGATATTGACAACAAACTACCTTCCATAACGACAAGGCTATAATCAATTGTAGTAACAAAAATCTCGACAACAGACTACCTTCCATAATGACAAGGCTACCATCCATTGTAGTAACAAAAATCTCACCAATAGACTACCTTCCATAATGATAAGACTACCATCTATTGTTGTAACAAAAATATCAACAACAAACTACCGTCCATAATGACAAGGATACCATCCATTGTAGTAACAAAAATCTCGTGAACAGACTACCTTCCATAATGAAAAGGCTACCATCCCTTAGAGTAACAAAAATCTTGACGATAGACTACCTTCCATAATGACAAGGCTACCAACCATTGGAGTAACAAAGATATTGACAACATACTACCTTCCATAATGACAAGGCTACCATCCAACGGAGTAACAAATATCTCGACAATAGACTACCTTCCATAATGACAAGTCTACCATCCATTGGAGTAACAAAAATCTTGACAACAGACTACCTTCCATAATGACAAGGCTAACATCCATTATAGTATCAAAAATCTCAACAATAGACTTCCTTCCATAATGACAAGGCTACCATCCATTAGAGTAACAAAAATCTCGATAACAAACTACCTTCCATAATGACTAGGCTTACATACATTGTAGTAAAAAAGATATTGACAACAAACTACCTTCCATAACGACAAGGCTATAATCAATTGTAGTAACAAAAATCTCGACAACAGACTACCTTCCATAATGACAAGGCTACCATCCATTGTAGTAACAAAAATCTCACCAATAGACTACCTTCCATAATGATAAGACTACCATCTATTGTTGTAACAAAAATATCAACAACAAACTACCGTCCATAATGACAAGGATACCATCCATTGTAGTAACAAAAATCTCGTGAACAGACTACCTTCCATAATGAAAAGGCTACCATCCCTTAGAGTAACAAAAATCTTGACGATAGACTACCTTCCATAATGACAAGGCTACCAACCATTGGAGTAAGAAAGATATCGATAACATACTACCTTCCATAATGATAAGGCTACCATCTAATGGAATAACAAAAATCTCGACAACAAACTACCTTCCTTAATTAAAACGGTACCATCCATTGGAGTAAAAGAAATCACAACGAAAAACTACCTTCCATAATGACAAGGCTACCATCCATTGCAGTAACAAAAATATCAACAACAGACTAACTTCCATAATTACAAGGCTACCATCCATAAGAGTTACAAAAATCTGGACAACAGACTATCGTCCATAATGACAAGGCTAACATCCATTATAGTAACAAAAATCTCAACACTAGACTTCCTTTCATAATTACAAGGCTACCATCCATTGGAGTAAAAAAAATCTCGACAACAAACTACCTTCCATAATGACTAGGCTTACATCCATTGTAGTAAAAAAGATATGGACAACAGACTACCTTCCATAACGACAAGGCTACCATCTATTGGCGTAACAAAGATATTGACAACATACTACCTTCCATAATGATAAGGCTACCATCTAATGGAGTAACAAAAATCTCGATAACAGACTACCTTCCTTAATGACAATGCTACCATCCATTGGAGTAAAAGAAATCACAACGAAAAACTACCTTCCATAATGACAAGGCTACCATCCATTGCAGTAACAAAAATATCAACAACAGAATAACTTCCATAATTACAAGGCTACCAACCATAAGAGTAACAAAAATCTGGACAACAGACTATCGTCCATAATGACAAGGCTAACATCCATTATAGTAACAAAAATCTCAACACTAGACTTCCTTCCATAATGACAAGGCTACCATCCATTGGAGTAACAAAAATCTCGACAACAAACTACCTTCCATAATGACTAGGCTTACATCCATTGTAGTTACAAAGATATCGACAACAGACTACCTTCCATAACGACATGGCTACAATCCATTGTAGTAACAAAAATCTCGACAACAGACTACCTTCCATAATGACAAGGCTACCATCCATTGTAGTAACAAAAATCTCGCCAACAGACTACCTTCCATAACGACAAGGCTACAATCCATTGTAGTAACAAAAATCTCGCCAAGAGACTACCTTCCATAATGACAAGGATACCATCCATTGTAGTAACAAAAATCTCGTCAACAGACTACCTTCCATAATGACAAGGCTACCATCCCTTAGAGTAACAAAAATTTCGACAATAGACTACCTTCCATAATGACAAGGCTACCATCCATTGGAGTAACAAAGATATTGACGACATACTACCTTCCATAATGACAAGGCTACCATCCAATGGAGTAACAAATATCTCGACAATAGACTACCTTCCATAATGACAAGTCTACCATCCATTGGAGTAACAAAAATCTTGACAATAGACTACCTTCCATAATGACAAGGCTAACATCCATTATAGTATCAAAAATCTCAACAATAGACTTCCTTCCATAATGACAAGGCTACCATCCATTAGAGTAACAAAAATCTCGACAACAAACTACCTTCCATAATGACAAGGCTACCATCCATTGCAGTAACAAAAATATCAACACTAGACTTCCTTCCATAATTACAAGGCTACCATCCATTGGAGTAAAAAAAATCTCGACAACAAACTACCTTCCATAATGACTAGGCTTACATCCATTGTAGTAACAAAGATATCGATAACAAACTACCTACCAAAACGACAAGGCTACAATCCATTGTAGTAACAAAAATCTCGATAACAGAGTACCTTCCATAATGACAAGGCTACCATCCATTGTAGTAACAAAAATCTCAACAATAGACTACCTTCATTAATGACAAGGCTACCATCCATTGTTGTAACAAAAATCTCGACAATTGACTACCTTCCATAATGACAAGGCTACAATCCATTGGAGTAAAAAAGATATTGACACAGACTACCTTCCATAATGAAAAGGCTACCATCCCTTAGAGTAACAAAAATCTTGACGATAGACTACCTTCCATAATGACAAGGCTACCAACCATTGGAGTAACAAAGATATCGACAACATACTACCTTCCATAATGATAAGGCTACCATCTATAGGAATAACAAAAATCTCGACAACAAACTACCTTCCTTAATGACAACGGTACCATCCATTGGAGTAAAAGAAATCACAACGAAAAACTGCCTTCCATAATGACAAGGCTACCATCCATTGCAGTAACAAAAATATCAACACTAGACTTCCTTCCATAATTACAAGGCTACCATCCATTGGAGTAAAAAAAATCTCGACAACAAACTACCTTCCATAATGACTAGGCTTACATCCATTGTAGTAACAAAGATATCGATAACAAACTACCTACCAAAACGACAAGGCTACAATCCATTGTAGTAACAAAAATCTCGACAACAGACTACCTTCCATAATGACAAGGCTACCATCCATTGTAGTAACAAAAATCTCAACAATAGACTACCTTCATTAATGACAAGGCTACCATCCATTGTTGTAACAAAAATCTCGACAACAAACTACCTTCCATAATGACAAGGATACCATCCATTGTAGTAACAAAAATCTCGTCAACAGACTACCTTCCATAATGACAAGGCTACCATCCCTTAGAGTAACAAAAATCTCGACAATTGACTACCTTCCATAATGACAAGGCTACCATCCTTTGGAGTAACAAAGATATCGACAACATACTACCTTCCATAATGACAAGGCTACCATCCAATGGAGTAACAAATATCTCGACAATAGACTACCTTCCATAATGACAAGTCTACCATCCATTGGAGTAACAAAAATCTTGACAACAGACTACCTTCCATAATGACAAGGCTAACGTCCATTATAGTAACAAAAATCTCAACAATAGACTTCCTTCCATAATGACAAGGCTACCATCCATTTGAGTAACAAAAATCTCGACAACAAACTACCTTCCATAATGACTAGGCTTACATCCATTGTAGTAAAAAAGATATTGACAACAAACTACCTTCCATAACGACAAGGCTACCATCCATTGGAGTAACGAAGATATTGACAACATACTACCTTACATAATGACAAGGCTACCATCCAATGGAGTAACAAATATCTCGACAATAGACTACCTTCCATAATGACAAGTCTACCATCCATTGGAGTAACAAAAATCTTAACAACAGACTACCTTCCATATTCACAAGGCTATCATCCATTATAGTAACAAAAAACTCAACAATAGACTTCCTTCCATAATGACAAGGCTACCATCCATTGGAGTAACAAAAATCTTTACAATAGACTACCTTCCATAATGACTAGGCTTACATCCATTGTAGTAAAAAAGATATTGACAACATACTACCTTCCATAACGACAAGGATACCATCCATTGGAGTAACAATGATATTGACAACATACTACCTTCCATAATGATAAGGCTACCATCTAATGGAGTAACAAAAATCTCGATAACAGACTACCTTCCTTAATGACAATGCTACCATCCATTGGAGTAAAAGAAATCACAACGAAAAACTAACTTCCATAATGACAAGGCTACCATCCATTGCAGTAACAAAAATATCAACAACAGACTAACTTCCATAATTACAAGGCTACCATCCATAAGAGTAACAAAAATCTGGACAACAGTCTATCGTCCATAATGCCAAGGCTAACATCCAATATAGTAACAAAAATCTCAACACTAGACTTCCTTCCATAATGACAAGGCTACCATCCATTGGAGTAACAAAAATCTCTACAACAAACTACCTTCCATAATGACTAGGCTTACATCCATTGTAGTAACAAAGATATCGACAACAGACTACCTTCCATAACGACATGGCTACAATCCATTGTAGTAACAAAAATCTCGACAACAGACTACCTTCCATAATGACAAGGCTACCATCCATTGTAGTAACAAAAATCTCGCCAACAGATTACCTTCCATAACGACAAGGCTACAATCCATTGTAGTAACAAAAATCTCACCAATAGACTACCTTCCATAATGACAAGGATACCATCCATTGTAGTAACAAAAATCTCGTCAACAAACTACCTTCCATAATGACAAGGCTACCATCCCTTAGAGTAACAAAAATCTCGACAATAGACTACCTTCCATAATGATAAGGCTACCATCCATTGGAGTAACAAAGATATTGACAACATACTACCTTCCATAATGACAAGGCTATCATCCAATGGAGTAACAAATATCTCGACAATAGACTACCTTCCATAATGACAAGTCTACCATCCATTGGAGTAACAAAAATCTTGACAACAGACTACCTTCTATAATGACAAGGCTAACATCCATTATACTATCAAAAATCTCAACAATAGACTTCCTTCCATAATGACAAGGCTACCATCCATTGGAGTAACAAAAATCTCGACAACAAACTACCGTCCATAATGACAAGGATACCATCCATTTTAGTAACAAAAATCTCGTCAACAGACTACCTTCCATAATGAAAAGGCTACCATCCCTTAGAGTAACAAAAATCTTGACGATAGACTACCTTCCATAATGACAAGGCTACCAACCATTGGATTAACAAAGATATCGACAACATACTACCTTCCATAATGATAAGGCTACCATCTAATGGAATAACAAAAACATCGACAACAAACTACCTTCCTTAATGACAACGGTACCATCCATCGGAGTAAAAGAAATCACAACGAAAAACTACCTTCCATAATGACAAGGCTACCATCCATTGCAGTAACAAAAATATCAACAATAGTCTAACTTCC
This sequence comes from Vicia faba, assembly GCA_948472305.1. Lineage (NCBI taxonomy): Eukaryota > Viridiplantae > Streptophyta > Magnoliopsida > Fabales > Fabaceae > Vicia > Vicia faba. The sequence goes on along the minus strand of OX451739.1, from coordinate 555,094,174 downwards.
ATAATTACAAGGCTACCATCCATAAGACTTACAAAATTTTTGACAACAGACTATCATCCATAATGACAAGGCTAACATCCATTATAGTAACAAAAATCTCAACACTAGACTTCCTTCCATAATTACAAGGCTACCATCCATTGGAGTAAAAAAAATATCGACAACAAACTACCTTCCATAATGACTAGGCTTACATCCATTGTAGTAACAAAGATATCGATAACAAACTACCTTCCAAAACGACAAGGCTACAATCCATTGTAGTAACAAAAATCTCGACAACAGACTACCTTCCATAATGACAAGGCTACCATCCATTGTAGTAAAAAAAATCTCAACAATAGACTACCTTCATTAATGACAAGGCTACCATCCATTGTTGTAACAAAAATCTCGACAACAAACTACCTTCCATAGTGACAAGGATACCATCCATTGTAGTAACAAAAATCTCGTCAACAGACTACCTTCCATAATGACAAGGCTACCATCCCTTAGAGTAACAAAAATCTCGACAATTGACTACCTTCCATAATGACAAGGCTACCATCCATTGGAGTAACAAAGATATTGACAACATACTACCTTCCATAATGACAAGGCTACCATCCAATGGAGTAACAAATATCTCGACAATAGACTACCTTCCATAATGACAAGTCTACCATCCATTGGAGTAACAAAAATCTTAACAACAGACTACCTTCCATAATCACAAGGCTATCATCCATTATAGTAACAAAAATCTCAACAATAGACTTCCTTCCATAATGACAAGGCTACCATCCATTGTAGTAACAAAAATCTCAACAATAGACTACCTTCATTAATGACAAGGCTACCATCCATTGTTGTATCAAAGATCTCGACAACAAACTACCTTCCATAATGACAAGGATACCATCCATTGTAGTAACAAAAATCTCGTCAACAGACTACCTTCCATAATGACAAGGCTACCATCCCTTAGAGTAACAAAAATCTCGACAATTGACTACCTTCCATAATGACAAGTCTACCTTCCATAATGACTAGGCTTACATCCATTGTAGTAAAAAAGATATTGACAACAGACTACCTTCCATAACGACAAGGCTACCATCCATTGGAGTAACGAAGATATTGACAACATACTACCTTCCATAATGACAAGGCTACCATCCAATGGAGTAACAAATATCTCCACAATAGACTACCTTCCATAATGAAAAGTCTACCATCAATTGGAGTAACAAAAATCTTAACAACAGACTACCTTCCATAATCACAAGGCTATCATCCATTATAGTAACAAAAAACTCAACAATAGATTTCCTTCCATAATGACAAGGCTACCATCCATTGGAGTAACAAAAATCTCGACAACAAACTACCTTCCATAATGACTAGGCCAACATCCATTGTAGTAAAAAAGATATTGACAACAGACTACCTTCCAAAACGACAAGGCTACCATCCATTGGAGTAACAAAGATATTGACAACATACTACCTTCCATAATGATAAGGCTACCATCTAATGGAGTAACAAAAATCTCGATAACAGACTACCTTCCTTAATGACAATGCTACCATCCATTGGAGTAAAAGAAATCACAACGAAAAACTAACTACCATAATAACAAGGCTACCATCCATTGCAGTAACAAAAATATCAACAACAGACTAACTTACATAATTACAAGGCTACCATCCATAAGAGTAACAAAAATCTGGACAACAGACTATCGTCCATAATGACATGGCTAACATCCAATATAGTAACAAAAATCTCAACACTAGACTTCCTTCCATAATGACAAGGCTACCATCCATTGGAGTAAAAAAAATCTCGACAACAAACTACCTTCCATAATGACTAGGCTTACATCCATTGTAGTAACAAAGATATCGACAACAGACTACCTTCCATAACGACATGGCTACAATCCATTATGGTAACAAAAATCTCGACAACGGACTACCTTCCATAATGACAAGGCTACCATCCATTGTAGTAACAAAAATCTCAACAATAGACTACCTTCATTAATGACAAGGCTACCATCCATTGTTGTATCAAAAATCTCGACAACAAACTACCTTCCATAATGACAAGGATACCATCCATTGTAGTAACAAAAATCTCGTCAACAGACTACCTTCCATAATGACAAGGCTACCATCCCTTACAGTAACAAAAATCCCGACAATTGACTACCTTCCATAATGACAAGGCTACCATCCATTGGAGTAACAAAGATATCGACAACATACTACCTTCCATAATGACAAGGCTACCATCCAATGGAGTAACAAATATCTCGACAATAGACTACCTTCCATAATGACAAGTCTACCATCCATTGGAGTAACAAAAATCTTGACAACAGACTACCTTCCATAATGACAAGGATACCATCCATTTGAGTAACAAAAATCTCGACAACAAACTACCTTCCATAATGACTAGGCTTACATCCATTGTAGTAAAAAAGATATTGACAACAGACTACCTTCCATAACGACAAGGCTACCATCCATTGGAGTAACAAAGATATTGACAACATACTACCTTCCATAATGACAAGGCTACCATCCAATGGAGTAACAAATATCTCGACAATAGACTACCTTCCATAATGACAAGTCTACCATCCATTGGAGTAACAAAAATCTTAACAACAGACTACCTTCCATAATCACAAGGCTATCATCCATTATAGTAACAAAAATCTCAACAATAGACTTCCTTCCATAATGACAAGGCTACCATCCATTGGAGTAATAAAAATCTCGACAACAAACTACCTTCCATAATGACTAGGCTTACATCCATTGTAGTAAAAAAGATATTGACAACAGACTACCTTCCATAACGACAAGGCTACCATCCATTGGAGTAACAAAGATATTGACAACATACTACCTTCCATAATGATAAGGCTACCATCTAATGGAGTAACAAAAATCTTGATAACAGACTACCTTCCTTAATGACAATGCTACCATCCATTGGAGTAAAAGAAATCACAACGAAAAACTACCTTCCATAATGACAGGGCTACCATCCATTGCAGTAACAAAAATATCAACAACAGACTAACTTCCATAATTACAAGGCTACCATCCATAAGAGTAACAAAAATCTGGACAACAGACTATCGTCCAAAATGACAAGGCTAACATCCATTATAGTAACAAAAATCTCAACACTAGACTTCCTTTCATAATGAAAAGGCTACCATCCATTGGAGTAACAAAAATCTTGACAATAAACTACCTTCCATAATGACTAGGCTTACATCCATTGTCGTAACAAAGATATCGACAACAGACTACCTTCCATAACGACATGGCTACAATCCATTGTAGTAACAAAAATCTCGACAACAGACTACCTTCCATAATGACAAGGCTACCATCCATTGTAGTAACAAAAATCTCGCCAACAGACTACCTTCCATAACGACAAGGCTACAATCCATTGTAGTAACAAAAATCTAACCAATAGACTACCTTCCATAATGACAAGGATACCATCCATTGTAGTAACAAAAATCTCGTCAACATACTACCTTCCATAATGACAAGGCAACCATCCCTTAGAGTAACAAAAATCTCGACAATAGACTACCTTCCATAATGACAAGGCTACCATCCATTGGAGTAACAAAGATATTGACAACATACTACCTTCCATAATGACAAGGCTACCATCCAATGGAGTAACAAATATCTCGATAATAGACTACCTTCCATAATGACAAGTCTACCATCCATTGGAGTAACAAAAATCTTGACAACAGACTACCTTCCATAATGACAAGGCTAACATCCATTATAGTATCAAAAATCTCAACAATAGACTTCCTTCCATAATGACAAGGCTACCATCCATTGGAGTAACAAAAATCTCGACAACAAACTACCTTCCATAATGACTAGGCTTACATCCATTGTAGTAAAAAAGATATTGACAACAGACTACCTTCCATAACGACTAGGCTACAATCAATTGTAGTAACAAAAATCTCGACAACAGACTACCTTCCATAATGACAAGCCTACCATCCATTGTAGTAACAAAAATCTCACCAATAAACTACCTTCCATAATGATAAGGCTACCATCTATTGTTGTAACAAAAATATCAACAACAAACTACCTTCCATAATTACAAGGATACCATCCATTGTAGTAACAAAAATATCGTCAACAAACTACCTTCCATAATGACAAGACTACCATCCCTTAGAGTAACAAAAATCTTGATGATAGACTACCTTCCAAAATGACAAGGCTACCATCCATTGGAGTAACAAAGATATTGACAACATACTACCTTCCATAATGATAAGGCTACCACCTAACGGAGTAACAAAAATCTCGACAACATAATACCTTCCTTAATGACAATGCTACCATCCATTGGAGTAAAAGAAATCACAACGAAAAACTACCTTCCATAATGACAAGGCTACCATCCATTGCAGTAAAAAAATATCAACAACAGACTAACTTCCATAATTACAAGGCTATCATCCATAAGAGTAACAAAAATCTGGACAACAGACTCTCGTCCATAATGACAAGGCTAACATCCATTATAGTAAAAAAAATCTCAACACTAGACTTCCTTCCATAATGACAAGGCTACCATCCATTGGAGTTACAAAAATCTCGACAATAGACTACCTTCCATAACGACAAGGCTAAAATCCATTGTAGTATCAAAAATCTCAACAATAGACTACCTTCATTAATGACAAGGCTACCATCCATTGTTGTAACAAAAATCTCGACAACAAACTACCTTCCATAGTGGCTAGGATACCTTCCATTGTAGTAACAAAAATCTCGTCAACAGACTACCTTCCATAATGATAAGGCTACCATCCCTTAGAGTAACAAAAATATCGATAATAGACTACCTTCCATAATGACAAGGCTACCATCCATTAGAGTAACAAAGATATCGACAACATACTACCTTCCATAATGACAAGGCTACCATCCAATGGAGTAACAAATATCTCGACAATAGACTACCTTCCATAATGACAAGTTTAACATCCATTGGAGTAACAAAAATCTTGACAACAGACTACCTTCCATAATGACAAGGCTAACATCCATTATAGTAACAAAAATCTCAACAATAGACTTCCTTCCATAATGACAAGGCTACCATCCATTGGAGTAACAAAAATCTCGACAAGAAACTACCTTCCATAATGATTAGTCTTACATCCATTGTAGTAAAAAAGATATTCACAACAGACTACCTTCCATAACGACAAGGCTACAATCAATTGTAGTAACAAAAATCTCGACAACAGACTACCTTCCATAATGACAAGGCTACCATCCATTGTAGTAACAAAAATCTCACCAATAGACTACCTTCCATAATGATAAGACTACCATCTATTGTTGTAACAAAAATATCAACAACAAACTACCGTCCATAATGACAAGGATACCATCCATTGTAGTAACAAAAATCTCGTGAACAGACTACCTTCCATAATGAAAAGGCTACCATCCCTTAGAGTAACAAAAATCTTGACGATAGACTACCTTCCATAATGACAAGGCTACCAACCATTGGAGTAAGAAAGATATCGATAACATACTACCTTCCATAATGATAAGGCTACCATCTAATGGAATAACAAAAATCTCGACAACAAACTACCTTCCTTAATTAAAACGGTACCATCCATTGGAGTAAAAGAAATCACAACGAAAAACTACCTTCCATAATGACAAGGCTACCATCCATTGCAGTAACAAAAATATCAACAACAGACTAACTTCCATAATTACAAGGCTACCATCCATAAGAGTTACAAAAATCTGGACAACAGACTATCGTCCATAATGACAAGGCTAACATCCATTATAGTAACAAAAATCTCAACACTAGACTTCCTTTCATAATTACAAGGCTACCATCCATTGGAGTAAAAAAAATCTCAACAACAAACTACCTTCCATAATGACTAGGCTTACATCCATTGTAGTAAAAAAGATATGGACAACAGACTACCTTCCATAACGACAAGGCTACCATCTATTGGCGTAACAAAGATATTGACAACATACTACCTTCCATAATGATAAGGCTACCATCTAATGGAGTAACAAAAATCTCGATAACAGACTACCTTCCTTAATGACAATGCTACCATCCATTGGAGTAAAAGAAATCACAACGAAAAACTACCTTCCATAATGACAAGGCTACCATCCATTGCAGTAACAAAAATATCAACAACAGAATAACTTCCATAATTACAAGGCTACCAACCATAAGAGTAACAAAAATCTGGACAACAGACTATCGTCCATAATGACAAGGCTAACATCCATTATAGTAACAAAAATCTCAACACTAGACTTCCTTCCATAATGACAAGGCTACCATCCATTGGAGTAACAAAAATCTCGACAACAAACTACCTTCCATAATGACTAGGCTTACATCCATTGTAGTTACAAAGATATCGACAACAGACTACCTTCCATAACGACATGGCTACAATCCATTGTAGTAACAAAAATCTCGACAACAGACTACCTTCCATAATGACAAGGCTACCATCCATTGTAGTAACAAAAATCTCGCCAACAGACTACCTTCCATAACGACAAGGCTACAATCCATTGTAGTAACAAAAATCTCGCCAAGAGACTACCTTCCATAATGACAAGGATACCATCCATTGTAGTAACAAAAATCTCGTCAACAGACTACCTTCCATAATGACAAGGCTACCATCCCTTAGAGTAACAAAAATTTCGACAATAGACTACCTTCCATAATGACAAGGCTACCATCCATTGGAGTAACAAAGATATTGACGACATACTACCTTCCATAATGACAAGGCTACCATCCAATGGAGTAACAAATATCTCGACAATAGACTACCTTCCATAATGACAAGTCTACCATCCATTGGAGTAACAAAAATCTTGACAATAGACTACCTTCCATAATGACAAGGCTAACATCCATTATAGTATCAAAAATCTCAACAATAGACTTCCTTCCATAATGACAAGGCTACCATCCATTAGAGTAACAAAAATCTCGACAACAAACTACCTTCCATAATGACAAGGCTACCATCCATTGCAGTAACAAAAATATCAACACTAGACTTCCTTCCATAATTACAAGGCTACCATCCATTGGAGTAAAAAAAATCTCGACAACAAACTACCTTCCATAATGACTAGGCTTACATCCATTGTAGTAACAAAGATATCGATAACAAACTACCTACCAAAACGACAAGGCTACAATCCATTGTAGTAACAAAAATCTCGACAACAGAGTACCTTCCATAATGACAAGGCTACCATCCATTGTAGTAACAAAAATCTCAACAATAGACTACCTTCATTAATGACAAGGCTACCATCCATTGTTGTAACAAAAATCTCGACAATTGACTACCTTCCATAATGACAAGGCTACAATCCATTGGAGTAAAAAAGATATTGACACAGACTACCTTCCATAATGAAAAGGCTACCATCCCTTAGAGTAACAAAAATCTTGACGATAGACTACCTTCCATAATGACAAGGCTACCAACCATTGGAGTAACAAAGATATCGACAACATACTACCTTCCATAATGATAAGGCTACCATCTATAGGAATAACAAAAATCTCGACAACAAACTACCTTCCTTAATGACAACGGTACCATCCATTGGAGTAAAAGAAATCACAACGAAAAACTGCCTTCCATAATGACAAGGCTACCATCCATTGCAGTAACAAAAATATCAACACTAGACTTCCTTCCATAATTACAAGGCTACCATCCATTGGAGTAAAAAAAATCTCGACAACAAACTACCTTCCATAATGACTAGGCTTACATCCATTGTAGTAACAAAGATATCGATAACAAACTACCTACCAAAACGACAAGGCTACAATCCATTGTAGTAACAAAAATCTCGACAACAGACTACCTTCCATAATGACAAGGCTACCATCCATTGTAGTAACAAAAATCTCAACAATAGACTACCTTCATTAATGACAAGGCTACCATCCATTGTTGTAACAAAAATCTCGACAACAAACTACCTTCCATAATGACAAGGATACCATCCATTGTAGTAACAAAAATCTCGTCAACAGACTACCTTCCATAATGACAAGGCTACCATCCCTTAGAGTAACAAAAATCTCGACAATTGACTACCTTCCATAATGACAAGGCTACCATCCTTTGGAGTAACAAAGATATCGACAACATACTACCTTCCATAATGACAAGGCTACCATCCAATGGAGTAACAAATATCTCGACAATAGACTACCTTCCATAATGACAAGTCTACCATCCATTGGAGTAACAAAAATCTTGACAACAGACTACCTTCCATAATGACAAGGCTAACGTCCATTATAGTAACAAAAATCTCAACAATAGACTTCCTTCCATAATGACAAGGCTACCATCCATTTGAGTAACAAAAATCTCGACAACAAACTACCTTCCATAATGACTAGGCTTACATCCATTGTAGTAAAAAAGATATTGACAACAAACTACCTTCCATAACGACAAGGCTACCATCCATTGGAGTAACGAAGATATTGACAACATACTACCTTACATAATGACAAGGCTACCATCCAATGGAGTAACAAATATCTCGACAATAGACTACCTTCCATAATGACAAGTCTACCATCCATTGGAGTAACAAAAATCTTAACAACAGACTACCTTCCATATTCACAAGGCTATCATCCATTATAGTAACAAAAAACTCAACAATAGACTTCCTTCCATAATGACAAGGCTACCATCCATTGGAGTAACAAAAATCTTTACAATAGACTACCTTCCATAATGACTAGGCTTACATCCATTGTAGTAAAAAAGATATTGACAACATACTACCTTCCATAACGACAAGGATACCATCCATTGGAGTAACAATGATATTGACAACATACTACCTTCCATAATGATAAGGCTACCATCTAATGGAGTAACAAAAATCTCGATAACAGACTACCTTCCTTAATGACAATGCTACCATCCATTGGAGTAAAAGAAATCACAACGAAAAACTAACTTCCATAATGACAAGGCTACCATCCATTGCAGTAACAAAAATATCAACAACAGACTAACTTCCATAATTACAAGGCTACCATCCATAAGAGTAACAAAAATATGGACAACAGTCTATCGTCCATAATGCCAAGGCTAACATCCAATATAGTAACAAAAATCTCAACACTAGACTTCCTTCCATAATGACAAGGCTACCATCCATTGGAGTAACAAAAATCTCTACAACAAACTACCTTCCATAATGACTAGGCTTACATCCATTGTAGTAACAAAGATATCGACAACAGACTACCTTCCATAACGACATGGCTACAATCCATTGTAGTAACAAAAATCTCGACAACAGACTACCTTCCATAATGACAAGGCTACCATCCATTGTAGTAACAAAAATCTCGCCAACAGATTACCTTCCATAACGACAAGGCTACAATCCATTGTAGTAACAAAAATCTCACCAATAGACTACCTTCCATAATGACAAGGATACCATCCATTGTAGTAACAAAAATCTCGTCAACAAACTACCTTCCATAATGACAAGGCTACCATCCCTTAGAGTAACAAAAATATCGACAATAGACTACCTTCCATAATGATAAGGCTACCATCCATTGGAGTAACAAAGATATTGACAACATACTACCTTCCATAATGACAAGGCTATCATCCAATGGAGTAACAAATATCTCGACAATAGACTACCTTCCATAATGACAAGTCTACCATCCATTGGAGTAACAAAAATCTTGACAACAGACTACCTTCTATAATGACAAGGCTAACATCCATTATACTATCAAAAATCTCAACAATAGACTTCCTTCCATAATGACAAGGCTACCATCCATTGGAGTAACAAAAATCTCGACAACAAACTACCGTCCATAATGACAAGGATACCATCCATTTTAGTAACAAAAATCTCGTCAACAGACTACCTTCCATAATGAAAAGGCTACCATCCCTTAGAGTAACAAAAATCTTGACGATAGACTACCTTCCATAATGACAAGGCTACCAACCATTGGATTAACAAAGATATCGACAACATACTACCTTCCATAATGATAAGGCTACCATCTAATGGAATAACAAAAACATCGACAACAAACTACCTTCCTTAATGACAACGGTACCATCCATCGGAGTAAAAGAAATCACAACGAAAAACTACCTTCCATAATGACAAGGCTACCATCCATTGCAGTAACAAAAATATCAACAATAGTCTAACTTCCATAATTACAAGGCTACCATCCATAAGACTTACAAAATTTTTGACAACAGACTATCATCCATAATGACAAGGCTAACATCCATTATAGTAACAAAAATCTCAACACTAGACTTCCTTCCATAATTACAAGGCTACCATCCATTGGAGTAAAAAAAATATCGACAACAAACTACCTTCCATAATGACTAGGCTTACATCCATTGTAGTAACAAAGATATCGATAACAAACTACCTTCCAAAACGACAAGGCTACAATCCATTGTAGTAACAAAAATCTCGACAACAGACTACCTTCCATAATGACAAGGCTACCATCCATTGTAGTAAAAAAAATCTCAACAATAGACTACCTTCATTAATGACAAGGCTACCATCCATTGTTGTAACAAAAATCTCGACAACAAACTACCTTCCATAATGACAAGGATACCATCCATTGTAGTAACAAAAATCTCGTCAACAGACTACCTTCCATAATGACAAGGCTACCATCCCTTAGAGTAACAAAAATCTCGACAATTGACTACCTTCCATAATGACAAGGCTACCATCCATTGGAGTAACAAAGATATTGACAACATACTACCTTCCATAATGACAAGGCTACCATCCAATGGAGTAACAAATATCTCGACAATAGACTACCTTCCATAATGACAAGTCTACCATCCATTGGAGTAACAAAAATCTTAACAACAGACTACCTTCCATAATCACAAGGCTATCATCCATTATAGTAACAAAAATCTCAACAATAGACTTCCTTCCATAATGACAAGGCTACCATCCATTGTAGTAACAAAAATCTCAACAATAGACTACCTTCATTAATGACAAGGCTACCATCCATTGTTGTATCAAAGATCTCGACAACAAACTACCTTCCATAATGACAAGGATACCATCCATTGTAGTAACAAAAATCTCGTCAACAGACTACCTTCCATAATGACAAGGCTACCATCCCTTAGAGTAACAAAAATCTCGACAATTGACTACCTTCCATAATGACAAGTCTACCTTCCATAATGACTAGGCTTACATCCATTGTAGTAAAAAAGATATTGACAACAGACTACCTTCCATAACGACAAGGCTACCATCCATTGGAGTAACGAAGATATTGACAACATACTACCTTCCATAATGACAAGGCTACCATCCAATGGAGTAACAAATATCTCCACAATAGACTACCTTCCATAATGAAAAGTCTACCATCAATTGGAGTAACAAAAATCTTAACAACAGACTACCTTCCATAATCACAAGGCTATCATCCATTATAGTAACAAAAAACTCAACAATAGATTTCCTTCCATAATGACAAGGCTACCATCCATTGGAGTAACAAAAATCTCGACAACAAACTACCTTCCATAATGACTAGGCCAACATCCATTGTAGTAAAAAAGATATTGACAACAGACTACCTTCCAAAACGACAAGGCTACCATCCATTGGAGTAACAAAGATATTGACAACATACTACCTTCCATAATGATAAGGCTACCATCTAATGGAGTAACAAAAATCTCGATAACAGACTACCTTCCTTAATGACAATGCTACCATCCATTGGAGTAAAAGAAATCACAACGAAAAACTAACTACCATAATAACAAGGCTACCATCCATTGCAGTAACAAAAATATCAACAACAGACTAACTTACATAATTACAAGGCTACCATCCATAAGAGTAACAAAAATCTGGACAACAGACTATCGTCCATAATGACATGGCTAACATCCAATATAGTAACAAAAATCTCAACACTAGACTTCCTTCCATAATGACAAGGCTACCATCCATTGGAGTAAAAAAAATCTCGACAACAAACTACCTTCCATAATGACTAGGCTTACATCCATTGTAGTAACAAAGATATCGACAACAGACTACCTTCCATAACGACATGGCTACAATCCATTATGGTAACAAAAATCTCGACAACGGACTACCTTCCATAATGACAAGGCTACCATCCATTGTAGTAACAAAAATCTCAACAATAGACTACCTTCATTAATGACAAGGCTACCATCCATTGTTGTATCAAAAATCTCGACAACAAACTACCTTCCATAATGACAAGGATACCATCCATTGTAGTAACAAAAATCTCGTCAACAGACTACCTTCCATAATGACAAGGCTACCATCCCTTACAGTAACAAAAATCCCGACAATTGACTACCTTCCATAATGACAAGGCTACCATCCATTGGAGTAACAAAGATATCGACAACATACTACCTTCCATAATGACAAGGCTACCATCCAATGGAGTAACAAATATCTCGACAATAGACTACCTTCCATAATGACAAGTCTACCATCCATTGGAGTAACAAAAATCTTGACAACAGACTACCTTCCATAATGACAAGGATACCATCCATTTGAGTAACAAAAATCTCGACAACAAACTACCTTCCATAATGACTAGGCTTACATCCATTGTAGTAAAAAAGATATTGACAACAGACTGCCTTCCATAACGACAAGGCTACCATCCATTGGAGTAACAAAGATATTGACAACATACTACCTTCCATAATGACAAGGCTACCATCCAATGGAGTAACAAATATCTCGACAATAGACTACCTTCCATAATGACAAGTCTACCATCCATTGGAGTAACAAAAATCTTAACAACAGACTACCTTCCATAATCACAAGGCTATCATCCATTATAGTAACAAAAATCTCAACAATAGACTTCCTTCCATAATGACAAGGCTACCATCCATTGGAGTAATAAAAATCTCGACAACAAACTACCTTCCATAATGACTAGGCTTACATCCATTGTAGTAAAAAAGATATTGACAACAGACTACCTTCCATAACGACAAGGCTACCATCCATTGGAGTAACAAAGATATTGACAACATACTACCTTCCATAATGATAAGGCTACCATCTAATGGAGTAACAAAAATCTTGATAACAGACTACCTTCCTTAATGACAATGCTACCATCCATTGGAGTAAAAGAAATCACAACGAAAAACTACCTTCCATAATGACAGGGCTACCATCCATTGCAGTAACAAAAATATCAACAACAGACTAACTTCCATAATTACAAGGCTACCATCCATAAGAGTAACAAAAATCTGGACAACAGACTATCGTCCAAAATGACAAGGCTAACATCCATTATAGTAACAAAAATCTCAACACTAGACTTCCTTTCATAATGAAAAGGCTACCATCCATTGGAGTAACAAAAATCTTGACAATAAACTACCTTCCATAATGACTAGGCTTACATCCATTGTCGTAACAAAGATATCGACAACAGACTACCTTCCATAACGACATGGCTACAATCCATTGTAGTAACAAAAATCTCGACAACAGACTACCTTCCATAATGACAAGGCTACCATCCATTGTAGTAACAAAAATCTCGCCAACAGACTACCTTCCATAACGACAAGGCTACAATCCATTGTAGTAACAAAAATCTAACCAATAGACTACCTTCCATAATGACAAGGATACCATCCATTGTAGTAACAAAAATCTCGTCAACATACTACCTTCCATAATGACAAGGCAACCATCCCTTAGAGTAACAAAAATCTCGACAATAGACTACCTTCCATAATGACAAGGCTACCATCCATTGGAGTAACAAAGATATTGACAACATACTACCTTCCATAATGACAAGGCTACCATCCAATGGAGTAACAAATATCTCGATAATAGACTACCTTCCATAATGACAAGTCTACCATCCATTGGAGTAACAAAAATCTTGACAACAGACTACCTTCCATAATGACAAGGTTAACATCCATTATAGTATCAAAAATCTCAACAATAGACTTCCTTCCATAATGACAAGGCTACCATCCATTGGAGTAACAAAAATCTCGACAACAAACTACCTTCCATAATGACTAGGCTTACATCCATTGTAGTAAAAAAGATATTGACAACAGACTACCTTCCATAACGACTAGGCTACAATCAATTGTAGTAACAAAAATCTCGACAACAGACTACCTTCCATAATGACAAGCCTACCATCCATTGTAGTAACAAAAATCTCACCAATAAACTACCTTCCATAATGATAAGGCTACCATCTATTGTTGTAACAAAAATATCAACAACAAACTACCTTCCATAATTACAAGGATACCATCCATTGTAGTAACAAAAATATCGTCAACAGACTACCTTCCATAATGACAAGACTACCATCCCTTAGAGTAACAAAAATCTTGATGATAGACTACCTTCCAAAATGACAAGGCTACCATCCATTGGAGTAACAAAGATATTGACAACATACTACCTTCCATAATGATAAGGCTACCACCTAACGGAGTAACAAAAATCTCGACAACATAATACCTTCCTTAATGACAATGCTACCATCCATTGGAGTAAAAGAAATCACAACGAAAAACTACCTTCCATAATGACAAGGCTACCATCCATTGCAGTAAAAAAATATCAACAACAGACTAACTTCCATAATTACAAGGCTATCATCCATAAGAGTAACAAAAATCTGGACAACAGACTCTCGTCCATAATGACAAGGCTAACATCCATTATAGTAAAAAAAATCTCAACACTAGACTTCCTTCCATAATGACAAGGCTACCATCCATTGGAGTTACAAAAATCTCGACAATAGACTACCTTCCATAACGACAAGGCTAAAATCCATTGTAGTATCAAAAATCTCAACAATAGACTACCTTCATTAATGACAAGGCTACCATCCATTGTTGTAACAAAAATCTCGACAACAAACTACCTTCCATAGTGGCTAGGATACCTTCCATTGTAGTAACAAAAATCTCGTCAACAGACTACCTTCCATAATGATAAGGCTACCATCCCTTAGAGTAACAAAAATATCGATAATAGACTACCTTCCATAATGACAAGGCTACCATCCATTAGAGTAACAAAGATATCGACAACATACTACCTTCCATAATGACAAGGCTACCATCCAATGGAGTAACAAATATCTCGACAATAGACTACCTTCCATAATGACAAGTTTAACATCCATTGGAGTAACAAAAATCTTGACAACAGACTACCTTCCATAATGACAAGGCTAACATCCATTATAGTAACAAAAATCTCAACAATAGACTTCCTTCCATAATGACAAGGCTACCATCCATTGGAGTAACAAAAATCTCGACAAGAAACTACCTTCCATAATGATTAGTCTTACATCCATTGTAGTAAAAAAGATATTCACAACAGACTACCTTCCATAACGACAAGGCTACAATCAATTGTAGTAACAAAAATCTCGACAACAGACTACCTTCCATAATGACAAGGCTACCATCCATTGTAGTAACAAAAATCTCACCAATAGACTACCTTTTATAATGATAAGGCTACCATCTATTGTTGTAACAAAAATATAGACAACAAACTACCTTCCATAATGACAAGGCTACCATCCATTGTAGTAACAAAAATCTCGTCAACATACTACCTTCCATAATGACAAGGCTACCATCCACTGGAGTAACAAAAATCTCGACAACAGACTACCTTCCTTAATGACAACGCTACCATCCATTGGAGTAAAAGAAATCACAACGAAAAACTACCTTCCATAATGACAAGGCTACCATCCATTGGAGTAACAAAAATATCAACAACATACTACCATCCATAATTACAAGGCTACCATCAATAAGAGTAACAAAAATCTAGACAACAGACTATCGTGCATAATGACAAGGCTAACATCCATTATAGTAACAAAAATCTCAACACTAGACTTCCTTCCATAATGACAAGGCTACCAGCCATTGGAGTAACAAAAATCTCGACAACAAACTACCTTCCATAATGACTAGGCTTACATCCATTGTAGTAACAAAGATACCGATAACAGACTACCTTCCATAACGACAAGGCTACAATCCATTGTAGTAACAAAAATCTCGACAACGGACTACCTTCCATAATGACAAGGCTACCATCCATTGTAGTAACAAAAATCTCAACAATAGACAACCTTCTTTAATGACAAGGCTACCATCAATTGTTGTAACAAAAATCTCGACAACAAACTACCTTCCATAATGACAAGGATACCATCCATTGTAGTAACAAAAAGCTCGTCAACAGACTACCTTCCATAATGACAAGGCTACCATCCCTTAGAGTAACAAAAATCTCGACAATAGACTTCCTTCCATAATAACAAGGCTACCATCCGTTGGAGTAACAAAGATATCGACAACATACTACCTTCCATAATGACAAGGCTACCATCCAATGGAGTAACAAAAATCTCGACAATAGACTACCTTCCATAATGACAAGGCTACCATCCAATGGAGTAACCAAAATCTCGAAAATTGACTGCCTTCCATAATGACAAGGTTACCATCCATTGTAGTTACAAAGATATCGACAACATACTACCTTCCATAATGACAAGTGTACCATCCATCGGAGTAACCAAAATTTGAACAACATACTACCGTCCTTAATGAAAACGCTACCTACCATTGGAGTAACAGAAATCACAATGATAGAATACCTTCCACAATGACAAGGCTACCATCCATTGGAGTAACAAAAATCTCGACAACAGACTACCTTCCATAATGACAAGGTTGCCATCCGTTGTAGTAACCAAGATATCGAAAATATACTACCTTCCATAATGACAAGGCTACCATCCATTGGAGTAACAAAAATCTCGACAACAGACTACCTTCCATAATGACAAGGCTACCATCCATTGTAGTAACAAAAATATCACTAATAGACTACCTTCCATAATGAAAAGGCTACCATACCTTAGAGTAACAAAAATATTGACAATAGACTACCTTCCATAATGAGAAGGCTACCATCCACTGGAGTAACAAAGATATCGACAACATACTACCTTCCATAATGACAATGCTACCATCCAATGGAGTAACAAAAACACCACAACAGACTACCTTCCTTAATGACAACGCTACCATCCATTGAAGTAAAAGAAATCACAACGAAAAACTACCTTCCATAATGACAAGGCTACCATCCATTAGAGTAAAAAAAATATCAACAAGAGACTAGCATCCATAATGACAAGGCTATAATCCATTGTAGTAAAAAAATATCAACAACAGACTACCTACCATAATGACAAGGCTACCATCCATTCTAGTAACAAAAATCTCGACAACAAACTACCTTCCATAATGACAAGGGTACCATCCATTGTAGTAACAAAAATCTCGTCAATAGACGACCTTCCATAATGACAAGGCTACCATCCCTTAGATTAACAAAAATCTTGACAATAGACTACCTTCCATAATGACAAGGCTACCATCCATTTGAGTAACAAAGATATCGACAACATACTACCTTCCATAATGACAAGGCTACCATCCAATGGAGTAACAAAAATGTCGACAACAGACTATCATCCTTAATGACAACGCTACCATCCATTGAAGTAAAAGAAATCACAACAAAAAACTACCTTCCATAATGACAAGGCTACCATCCATTGCAGTAACAAAAATATCAACAACAGACTACCTTCCATAATTACAAGGCTACCATCCATAAGAGTAACAAAAATCTGAACAACAGACTATCGTCCATAATGACAAGGCTACCATTCATTGGAGTAAAAAAAATATCAACAAGACACTAGTTTCCGTAATGACAAGGCTACAATCCATTGTAGTAACAAAAATCTCACCAATAGACTACCTTCATTAATGACAAGGCTACCATCCATTGTAGTAACAAAAATATCGACAACAGACTACCTTCCATAATGACAAGGCTACCATCCCTTAGAGTAACAAAAATCTCGACAATAGACTACCTTCCATAATGACAAGGCTACCATCCGTTGGAGTAACAAAGATATCGACAACATACTACCTTCCATAATGACAAGGCTACCATCCAATGGAGTAACAAAAATCTTGACAATAGACTACCTTCCATAATGACAAGGCTACCATCCATTGGAGTAACAAAAATCTCGAAAATTGACTACCTTCCATAATGACAAGGTTACCATCCGTTGTAGTAACAAAGATATCAATAACATACTACCTTCCATAATGACAAGTCTACCATCCATTGGAGTAACAAAAATTTGAACAACATATTACCGTCCTTAATGACAACGCTACCATCCATTGGAGTAACAGAAATCACAACGACAGAAAACCTTCCATAATGACAAGGCTACCATCCATTGGAGTAACAAAAATCTCGACAATAGACTACCTTCCATAATTACAAGGCTACCATCCATTAGAGTAACAAAAATATGGACAACAGACTATCGTCCATAATGACAAGGCTACCATCCATTGAAGTAAAAAAAATATCAACAAGAGACTAGCTTCCACAATGACAAAGCTACCATCCATTGGAGTAACAAAAATCTAGAAAATTGACTACCTTCCATAATGACAAGGTTGCCATCCGCTGTAGTAACAAAGATATCGACAACATACTACCTTCCATAATGACAAGGCTACCATCCATTGGAGTAACAAAAATCTCGACAACAGACTACCTCCCATAATGACAAGGCTACCATCCATTGTAGTAACAAAAATACCACCAATAGACTACCTTCCATAATTACAAGGCTACCATACCTTAGAGTAACAAAAATATTGACAATAGACTACCTTCCATAATGACAAGGCTACCATCCATTGGAGTAACAAAGATATCGACAACATACTACCTTCTATAATACAATGCTACCATCCAATGGAGTAACAAAAACTCGACAACAGACTTCCTTCCTTAATGACAACGCTACCATCCATTGAAGTAAAAGAAAT
Source organism: Vicia faba (assembly GCA_948472305.1). Taxonomy (NCBI): domain Eukaryota; kingdom Viridiplantae; phylum Streptophyta; class Magnoliopsida; order Fabales; family Fabaceae; genus Vicia; species Vicia faba. The sequence goes on along the minus strand of OX451739.1, from coordinate 555,074,985 downwards.
CATAACAAAAAACTACCTTCCATAATGACAAGGCTACCATCCATTGCAGTAACAAAAATATCAACAACAGACTACCTTCCATAATTACAAGGCTACGATCTATAAGAGAAACAAAAATCTCGACAACAGACTATCATCCATAATGACAAGGCTACCATCCATTGGATTAAAAAAATATGAACAAGAGACTAGCATCCATAATGACAAGGCTACAATACATTGTGGTAACAAAAATATCGACAACAGACTACTTTCCATAATGACAAGGCTACCATCCATTCTAGTAAAAAAAATCTCGACAACAGACTACCTTCCATAATGACAACGCTACCATCCATTGTAGTAACAAAAATCTCAACAATAGACTACCTTCCATAATGACAAGGCTACCATCCATTATTGTAACAAAAATCTCGACAACAAACTACCTTCCATAATGACAAGGATACCATCCATTGTAGTAACAAAAATCTCGTCAACAGACGACCTTCCATAATGACAAGGCTATCATCCCTTAGAGTAACAAAAATCTTGACAATAGACTACCTTCCATAATGACAAGGCTACCATCCATTTGAGTAACAAAGATATCGACAACATACTACCTCCCATAATGACAAGGCTACCATCCATTGGAGTAACAAAAATCTCGACAACAGACTACCATCCTTAATGACAACGCTACCATCCATTGAAGTAAAAGAAATCACCATGAAAAACTACCTTCCATAATGACAGGGCTACCATCCATTGCAGTAACAAAAATATCAACAACATACTACCTTCCATAATTACAAGGCTACCATCCATAAGAGTAACAAAAATCTGGACAACTGACTATCGTCCATAATGACAAGGCTACCATCCATTGGAGTAAAAACAATATCAACAAGAGACTAGCTTCCATAATGACAAGGCTACAATCCATTGTAGTAACAAAAATCTCACAAATAGACTACCTCCATTAATGACAAGGCTACCATCCATTGTTGTAACAAAAATCTCGATAACAAACTACCTTCCATAATGACAAGGATACCATCCATTGTAGTAACAAAAATCTCGACAACAGGCTACCTTCCATAATGACAAGGCTACCATCCCTTAGAGTAACAAAAATATCGACAATAGACTACCTTCCATAATGACAAGGCTACCATCTGTTGGAGTAACAAAGATATCGACAACATACTACCTTCCATAATGACAAGGCTACCATCCAATGGAGTAACAAAAATCTCGACAATAGACTACCTTCCATAATGACAAGGCTACCATCCATTGGAGTAACAAAAATCTCGAAAATTGACTACCTTCCATAATGACAAGGTTACCATCCGTTGTAGTAACAAAGATATCGATAACATACTACCTTCCATAATGACAAGTCTACCATCCATTGGAGTAACAAAAATTTGAACAACATATTACCGTCCTTAATGACAACGCTACCATCCATTGGAGTAACAGAAATCACAACGACAGAAAACCTTCCATAATGACAAGGCTACCATCCATTGGAGTAACAAAAATCTCGACAATTGACTACCTTCCATAATTACAAGGCTACCATCCATTAGAGTAACAAAAATATGGACAACAGACTATCGTCCATAATGACAAGGCTACCATCCATTGGAGTAAAAAAAATATCAACAAGAGACTAGCTTCCATAATGACAAAGCTACCATCCATTGGAGTAACAAAATCTCGAAAATTGACTACCTTCCATAATGACAAGGTTGCCATCCGTTGTAGTAACAAAGATATCGACAACATACTACCTTCCATAACGACAAGGCTACCATCCATTGGAGTAACAAAAATCTCGACAATAGACTACCTTCCATAATGACAAGGCTACCATCCATTGTAGTAACAAAAATATCACCAATAGATTACCTTCCATAATGACAAGGCTACCATACCTTAGAGTAACAAAAATATTGACAATATGCTACCTTCCATAATGACAAGGCTACCATCCATTGGAGTAACAAAGATATCGACAACATACTACCTTCCATAATGACAATGCTACCATCCAATGGAGTAACAAAAACTCGACAACAGACTACCTTCCTTAATGAAAACGCTACCATCCATTGAAGTAAAAGAAATCAGAACGAAAAACTACCTTCCATAATGACAAGGCTACCATCCATTGCAGTAACAAAAATATCAACAACAGACTACCTTCCATAATTACATGGCTACCATCTATAAGAGAAACAAAAATCTCGACAACAGACTATCGTCCATAATGACAAGGCTACCATCCATTGGAGTAAAAAAAATATCAACAAGAGACTAACATCCATAATGACAAGGCTACAATCCATTGTAGTAAAAAAAATATCGACAACAGACTACCTTCCATAATGACAAGGCTACCATCCATTCTAGTAAAAAAAATATCGACAACAAACTACCTTCCATAATGACAACTCTACCATCCATTGTAGTAACAAAAATCTCACCAATAGACTACCTTCCATAATGACAAGGCTACCATCCATTATTGTAACTAAAATCTCGACAACAAACTACCTTCCATAATGACAAGGATACCATCCTTGTAGTAAAAAAACTCTCGACAACAGACTACCTTCCATAATGACAAGGCTACCATGCTTTAGAGTAACAAAAATCTCGACAATAGACTACCTTCCATAATGACAAGACTACCATCCGTTGGAGTAACAAAGATATCGACAACATACTACCTTCCATAATGACAAGGCTACCATCCAATGGAGTAACAAAAATGTCGACAATAGACTACCTTCCATAATGACAAGGCTACCATCCATTGGAGTAACAAAAATCTCGAAAATTGACTACCTTCCATAATGACAAGGTTACCATCCATTGTAGTAACAAAGATATCGATAACATACTACCTTCCATAATGACAAGTCTACCATCCATTGGAGTAACAAAAATTTGAACAACATATTACCGTCCTTAATGACAACGCTACCATCCATTGGAGTAACAGAAATCACAACGACAGAAAACCTTCCATAATGACAAGGCTACCATCCATTGGAGTAACAAAAATCTCGACAATTGACTACCTTCTATAATTACAAGGCTACCATCCATTAGAGTAACAAAAATATGGACAACAGACTATCGTCAATAATGACAAGGCTACCATCTATTGGAGTAAAAAAAATATCAACAAGAGACTAGCTTCCACAATGACAAAGCTACCATCCATTGGAGTAACAAAAATCTCGAAAATTGACTACTTTCCATAATGACAAGGTTGCCATCCGTTGTAGTAACAAAGATATCGACAACATACTACCTTCCATAATGACAAGGCTACCATCCATTGTAGTAACAAAAATATCACCAATAGACTACCTTCCATAATGACAAGGCTACCAAACCTTAGAGTAACAAAAATATTGACAATAAACTACCTTCCATAATGACAAGGCTACCATCCATTGGAGTAACAAAGATATCGACAACATACTACCTTCCTTAATGACAACGCTACCATCCATTGAAGTAAAAGAAATCACAACGAAAAACTACCTTCCATAATGAGAAGGCTACCATCCATTGCAGTAACAAAAATATCAACAACAGACTACCTTCCATAATTACAAGGCTACCATCTATAAGAGAAACAAAAATCTCGACAACAGACTATCGTCCATAATGACAAGGCTACCATCCATTGGAGTAAAAAAAATATCAACAAGAGACTAGCATCCATAATGACAAGGCTACCATCCATTCTAGTAACAAAAATCTCGACAACAGACTACCTTCCATAATTACAAGGCTACCATCCATTGTAGTAACAAAAATCTCAACAATAGACTACCTTCCATAACGACAACGCTACCATCCATTATTGTAACAAAAATCTCGACAACAAACTACCTTCCATAATGACAAGGATACCATCCATTGTAGTAACAAAAATCTCGTCAACAGACGACCTTCCATAATGACAAGGCTACCATCCCTTAGAGTAACAAAAATCTTGACAATAGACTACCTTCCATAATGACAAGGCTACCATCAATTTAAGTAACAAAGATATCGACAACATACTACCTTCCATAATGACAAGGCTACCATCCAATGGAGTAACAAAAATCTAGGCAACAGACTACCATCCTTAATGACAACGCTACCATCCATTGAAGTAAAAGAAATCACAACGAAAAACTATCTTCCATAATGACAAGGCTACCATCCATTGCAGTGACAAAAATATCAACAACAGACTACCTTCCATAATTACAAGGCTACCATCCATAAGAGTAACAAAAATCTGGACAATAGACTATCGTCCATAATGACAAGGCTACCACCCATTGGAGTAAAAAAAATATGAACAAGAGACTAGCTTCCATAATGACAAGGCTACAATCCATTGTAGTAACAAAAATCTCACCAATAGACTACCTTCCATAATGACATGGCTACCATCCATTGTCGTAACAAAAATCTTGACAACAAACTACCTTCCATAATGACAAGGATACCATCCATTGTAGTAACAAAAATCTCGTCAACAGACTACCTTCCATAATGACAAGGCTACCATCCCTTAGAGTAACAAAAATCTTGACGATAGACTACCTTTCATAATGACAAGGCTACCATCCATTTGAGTAACAAAGATATCGACAATATACTACCTTCCATAATGACAAGGCTACCATCTAATGGAGTAGCAAAAATCTCGACAACAAACTACCTTCCTTAATGACAACGCTACCATCCATTGGAGTAAAACAAAACACAACGAAAAACTACCTTCCATAATGACAAGGCTACCATCTATTGCAGTAACAAAAATATCAACATTAGACTAACCTCCATAATTACAAGGCTACCATCCATAAGAGTAACAAAAATCTGGACAACAGACTATCGTCCATAACGACAAGGCTAACATCCATTATAGTACCAAAAATATCAACACTAGACTTCCTTCCATAATGACAAGGCTACCATCCATTGGAGTAACAAAAATCTCGAAAATTGACTACCTTCCATAATGACAAGGTTGCCATCCGTTGTAGTAACCAAGATATCGACAACATACTACCTTCCATAATGACAAGGCTACCATCCATTGGAGTAACAAAAATCTCGACAACAGACTACCTTCCATAATGACAAGGCTACCATCCATTGTAGTAACAAAAATATCACTAATTGACTACCTTCCATAATGAAAAGGCTACCATACCTTAGAGTAACAAAAATATTGACAATAGACTACCTTCCATAATGAGAAGGCTACCATCCACTGGAGTAACAAAGATATCGACAACATACTACCTTCCATAATGACAATGCTACCATCCAATGGAGTAACAAAAACACCACAACAGACTACCTTCCTTAATGACAACGCTACCATCCATTGAAGTAAAAGAAATCACAACGAAAAACTACCTTCCATAATGACAAGGCTACCATCCATTAGAGTAAAAAAAATATCAACAAGAGACTAGCATCCATAATGACAAGGCTATAATCCATTGTAGTAAAAAAATATCAACAACAGACTACCTACCATAATGACAAGGCTACCATCCATTCTAGTAACAAAAATCTCGACAACAGACTACCTTCCATAATGACAAGGGTACCATCCATTGTAGTAACAAAAATCTCGTCAACAGACGACCTTCCATAATGACAAGGCTACCATCCCTTAGAGTAACAAGAATCTTGACAATAGACTACCTTCCATAATGACAAGGCTACCATCCATTTGAGTAACAAAGATATCGACAACATACTACCTTCCATAATGACAAGGCTACCATCCAATGGAGTAACAAAAATGTCGACAACAGACTACCATCCTTAATGACAACGCTACCATCCATTGAAGTAAAAGAAATCACAACGAAAAACTACCTTCCATAATGACAAGGCTACCATCCATTGCAGTAACAAAAATATCAACAACAGACTACCTTCCATAATTACAAGGCTACCATCCATAAGAGTAACAAAAATCTGGACAACAGACTATCGTCCATAATGACAAGGCTACCATCCATTGGAGTAAAAAAAATATCAACAAGAGACTAGCTTCCGTAATGACAAGGCTACAATCCATTGTAGTAACAAAAATCTCACCAATAAACTACCTTCATTAATGACAAGGCTACCATCCATTGTAGTAACAAAAATCTCGACAACAGACTACCTTCCATAATGACAAGGCTACCATCCCTTAGAGTAACAAAAATCTCGACAATAGACTACCTTCCATAATGACAAGGCTACCATCCGTTGGAGTAACAAAGATATCGACAACATACTACCTTCCATAATGACAAGGCTACCATCCAATCGAGTAACAAAAATCTTGACAATAGACTACCTTCCATAATGACAAGGCTACCATCCATTGGAGTAACAAAAATCTCGAAAATTGACTACCTTCCATAATGACAAGGTTACCATCCGTCGTAGTAACAAAGATATCGATAACATACTACCTTCCATAATGACAATTCTACAATCCATTGGAGTAACAAAAATTTGAACAACATATTACCGTCCTTAATGACAACGCCACCATCCATTGGAGTAACAGAAATCACAACGACAGAAAACCTTCCATAATGACAAGGCTACCATCCATTGGAGTAACAAAAATCTCGACAATAGACTACCTTCCATAATTACAAGGCTACCATCCATTAGAGTAACAAAAATATGGACAACAGACTATCGTCCATAATGACAAGGCTACCATCCATTGGAGTAAAAAAAATATCAACAAGAGACTAGCTTCCACAATGACAAAGCTACCATCCATTGGAGTAACAAAAATCTCGAAAATTGACTACCTTCCATAATGACAAGGTTGCCATCCGTTGTAGTAACAAAGATATCGACAACATACTACCTTCCATAATGACAAGGCTACCATCCATTGGAGTAACAAAAATCTCGACAACAGACTACTTCCCATAATGACAAGGCTACCATCCATTGTAGTAACAAAAATATCACCAATAGACTACCTTCCATAATGACAAGGCTACCATACCTTAGAGTAACAAAAATATTGACAATAGACTACATTCCATAATGACAAGGCTACAATCCATTGGAGTAACAAAGATATCAACAACATACTACCTTCCATAATGACAATGCTACCATCAAATGGAGTAACAAAAACTTGACAATAGACTTCCTTCCTTAATGACAACGCTACCATCCATTGAAGTAAAAGAAATCATAACAAAAAACTACCTTCCATAATGACAAGGCTACCATTCATTGCAATAACAAAAATATCAACAACAGACTACCTTCCATAATTACAAGGCTACCATCTATAAGAGAATCAAAAATCTCGACAACAGACTATCGTCCATAATGACAAGGCTACCATCCATTGGATTAAAAAAAATATCAACAAGAGACTAGCATCCATAATGACAAGGCTACAATCCATTGTAGTAACAAAAATATCGATAACAGACTACCTTCCATAATGACAAGGCTACCATCCATTCTAGTAAAAAAAATCTCGACAACAGACTACCTTCCATAATGACAAAGCTACCATCCATTGTAGTAACAAAAATCTCAACAATAGACTACCTTCCATAATGACAAGGCTACCATCCATTATTGTAACAAAAATCTCGACAACAAACTACCTTCCATAATGACAAGGATACCATCCATTGTAGTAACAAAAATCTCGTTAACAGACGACCTTCCATAATGACAAGGCTACCATCCCTTAGAGTAACAAGAATCTTGACAATAGACTACCTTCCATAATGACAAGGCTACCATCCATTTGAGTAACAAAGATATCGACAACATACTACCTTCCATAATGACAAGGCTACCATCCAATGGAGTAACAAAAATGTCGACAACAGACTACCATCCTTAATGACAACGCTACCATCCATTGAAGTAAAAGAAATCACAACGAAAAACTACCTTCCATAATGACAAGGCTACCATTCATTGCAGTAACAAAAATATCAACAACAGACTACCTTCCATAATTACAAGGCTACCATCCATAAGAGTAACAAAAATCTGGACAACAGACTATCGTCCATAATGACAAGGCTACCATCCATTGGAGTAAAAAAAATATCAACAAGAGACTAGCTTCCGTAATGACAAGGCTACAATCCATTGTAGTAACAAAAATCTCACCAATAAACTACCTTCATTAATGACAAGGCTACCATCCATTGTAGTAACAAAAATCTCGACAACAGACTACCTTCCATAATGACAAGGCTACCATCCCTTAGAGTAACAAAAATCTCGACAATAGACTACCTTCCATAATGACAAGGCTACCATCCGTTGGAGTAACAAAGATATCGACAACATACTACCTTCCATAATGACAAGGCTACCATCCAATCGAGTAACAAAAATCTTGACAATAGACTACCTTCCATAATGACAAGGCTACCATCCATTGGAGTAACAAAAATCTCGAAAATTGACTACCTTCCATAATGACAAGGTTACCATCCGTCGTAGTAACAAAGATATCGATAACATACTACCTTCCATAATGACAATTCTACAATCCATTGGAGTAACAAAAATTTGAACAACATATTACCGTCCTTAATGACAACGCCACCATCCATTGGAGTAACAGAAATCACAACGACAGAAAACCTTCCATAATGACAAGGCTACCATCCATTGGAGTAACAAAAATCTCGACAATAGACTACCTTCCATAATTACAAGGCTACCATCCATTAGAGTAACAAAAATATGGACAACAGACTATCGTCCATAATGACAAGGCTACCATCCATTGGAGTAAAAAAAATATCAACAAGAGACTAGCTTCCACAATGACAAAGCTACCATCCATTGGAGTAACAAAAATCTCGAAAATTGACTACCTTCCATAATGACAAGGTTGCCATCTGTTGTAGTAACAAAGATATCGACAACATACTACCTTCCATAATTACAAGGCTACCATCCATTGGAGTAACAAAAATCTCGACAACAGACTACCTCCCATAATGACAAGGCTACCATCCATTGTAGTAACAAAAATATCACCAATAGACTACCTTCCATAATGACAAGGCTACCATACCTTAGAGTAACAAAAATATTGACAATAGACTACATTCCATAATGACAAGGCTACCATCCATTGGAGTAACAAAGATATCAACAACATACTACCTTCCATAATGACAATGCTACCATCAAATGGAGTAACAAAAACTTGACAATAGACTTCCTTCCTTAATGACAACGCTACCATCCATTGAAGTAAAAGAAATCATAACAAAAAACTACCTTCCATAATGACAAGGCTACCATTCATTGCAATAACAAAAATATCAACAACAGACTACCTTCCATAATTACAAGGCTACCATCTATAAGAGAATCAAAAATCTCGACAACAGACTATCGTCCATAATGACAAGGCTACCATCCATTGGATTAAAAAAAATATCAACAAGAGACTAGCATCCATAATGACAAGGCTACAATCCATTGTAGTAACAAAAATATCGATAACAGACTACCTTCCATAATGACAAGGCTACCATCCATTCTAGTAAAAAAAATCTCGACAACAGACTACCTTCCATAATGACAAAGCTACCATCCATTGTAGTAACAAAAATCTCAACAATAGACTACCTTCCATAATGACAAGGCTACCATCCATTATTGTAACAAAAATCTCGACAACAAACTACCTTCCATAATGACAAGGATACCATCCATTGTAGTAACAAAAATCTCGTTAACAGACGACCTTCCATAATGACAAGGCTACCATCCCTTAGAGTAACAAAAATCTTGACAATAGACTACCTTCCATAATGACAAGGCTACCATCCATTTGAGTAACAAAGATATCGACAACATACTACCTCCCATAATGACAAGGCTACCATCCATTGGAGTAACAAAAATCTCGACAACAGACTACCATCCTTAATGACAATGCTACCATCCATTGAAGTAAAAGAAATCACAATGAAAAACTACCTTCCATAATGACAAGGCTACCATCCATTGCAGTAACAAAAATATCAACAACAGACTACCTTCCATAATTACAAGGCTACCATCCATAAGAGTAACAAAAATCTGGACAACAGACTATCGTCCATAATGACAAGGCTACCATCCATTAGAGTAAAAAAAATATCAACAAGAGACTAGCTTCCATAATGACAAGGCTACAATCCATTGTAGTAACAAAAATCTCACCAATAGACTACCTCCATTAATGACAAGGCTACCATCCATTGTTGTAACAAAAATCTCGACAACAAACTACCTTCCATAATGACAAGGATACCATCTATTGTAGTAACAAAAATCTCGACAACAGACTACCTTCCATAATGACAAGGCTACCATCCCTTAGAGTAACAAAAATCTCGACAATAGACTACCTTCCATAATGACAAGGCTACCATCCGTTGGAGTTACAAAGATATCGACAACATACTACCTTCCATAATGACAAGGCTACCATCCAATGGAGTAACAAAAATCTTGACAATATACTACCTTCCATAATGACAAGGCTACCATCCATTGGAGTAACAAAAATCTCGAAAGTTGACTACCTTCCATAATGACAAGGTTACCATCCGTTGTAGTAACAAAGATATCGATAACATACTACCTTCCATAAAGACAAGTCTACCATCCATTGGAGTAACAAAAATTTGAACAACATATTACCGTCCTTAATGACAACGCTACCATCCATTGGAGTAACAGAAATCACAACGACAAAAAACCTTCCATAATGACAAGGCTACCATCCATTGGAGTAACAAAAATCTCGACAATAGACTACCTTCCATAATTACAAGGCTACCATCCATTAGAGTAACAAAAATATGGACAACAGACTATCGTCCATAATGACAAGGCTACCATCTATTGGAGTAAAAAAAATATCAACAAGAGACTAGCTTCCACAATGACAAAGCTACCATCCATTGGAGTAACAAAAATCTCGAAAATTGACTACCTTCCATAATGACAAGGTTGCCATCCGTTGTAGTAACAAAGATATCGACAACATACTACCGTCCATAATGACAAGGCTACCATCCATTGGAGTAAGAAAAATCTCGACAACAGACTACCTCCCATAATGACAAGGCTACCATCCATAATGACAAGGCTACCATACCTTAGAGTAACAAAAATATTGATAATAGACTACCTTCCATAATGACAAGGCTACCATCCATTGGAGTAACAAAGATATCGACAACATACTACCTTCCATAATGACAATGCTACCATCCAATGGAGTAACAAAAACTCGACAACAGACTTCCTTCCTTAATGACAACGCTACCATCCATTGAAGTAAAAGAAATCATAACAAAAAACTACCTTCCATAATGACAAGGCTACCATCCATTGCTGTAACAAAAATATCAACAACAGACTACCTTCCATAATTACAAGGCTACCATCTATAAGAGAAACAAAAATCTCGACAACAGACTTTCGTCCATAATGACAAAGCTACCATCCATTGGATTAAAAAAAATATCAACAAGAGACTAGCATCCATAATGACAAGGCTACAATCCATTGTAGTAACAAAAATATCGACAACAGACTACCTTCCATAATGACAAGGCTACCATCCATTCTATTAAAAAAAATCTCGACAACAGACTACCTTCTATAATGACAACGCTACCATCCATTGTAGTAACAAAAATCTCAACAATAGACTACCTTCCATAATGACAAGGCTACCATCCATTATTGTAACAAAAATCTCGACAACAAACTACCTTCCATAATGACAAGGATACCATCCATTGTAGTAACAAAAATCTCGTCAACAGACGACCTTCCATAATGACAAGGCTACCATCCCTTAGAGTAACAAAAATCTTGACAATAGACTACCTTCTATAATGACAAGGCTACCATCCATTTGAGTAACAAAGATATCGACAGCATACTACCTCCCATAATGACAAGGCTACCATCCATTGGAGTAACAAAAATCTCGACAACAGACTACCATCCTTAATGACAACGCTACCATCCATTGAAGTAAAAGAAATCACAATGAAAAACTACCTTCCATAATGACAAGGCTACCATCCATTGCAGTAACAAAAATATCAAGAACAGACTACCTTCCATAATTACAAGGCTACCATCCATAAGAGTAACAAAAATCTGGACAACAGACTATCGTCCATAATGACAAGGCTACCATCCATTGGAGTAAAAAAAATATCAACAAGAGACTAGCTTCCATAATGACAAGGCTACAATCCATTGTAGTAACAAAAATCTCACCAATAGACTACCTCCATTAATGACAAGGCTACCATCCATTGTTGTAACAAAAATCTCGACAACAAACTACCTTCCATAATGACAAGGATACCATCCATTGTAGTAACAAAAATCTCGACAACAGACTACCTTCCATAATGACAAGGCTACCATCCCTTAGAGTAACAAAAATATCGACAATAGACTACCTTCCATAATGACAAGGCTACCATCTGTTGGAGTAACAAAGATATCGACAACATACTACCTTCCATAATGACAAGGCTACCATCCAATGGAGTAACAAAAATCTCGACAATAGACTACCTTCCATAATGACAAGGATACCATCCATTGGAGTAACAAAAATCTCGAAAATTGACTACCTTCCATAATGACAAGGTTACCATCCGTTTTAGTAACAAAGATATCGATAACATACTACCTTCCATAATGACAAGTCTCCCATCCATTGGAGTAACAAAAATTTGAACAACGTATTACCGTCCTTAATGACAACGCTACCATCCATTGGAGTAACAGAAATCACAACGACAGAAAACCTTCCATAATGACAAGGCTACCATCCATTGGAGTAACAAAAATCTCGACAATAGACTACCTTCCATAATTACAAGGCTACCATCCATTAGAGTAACAAAATCATGGACAACAGACTATCGTCCATAATGACAAGGCTACCATCCATTGGAGTAAAAAAAATATCAACAAGAGACTAGCTTCCATAATGACAAAGCTACCATCCATTGGAGTAACAAAATCTCGAAAATTGACTACCTTCCATAATGACAAGGTTGCCATCCGTTGTAGTAACAAAGATATCGACAACATACTACCTTCCATAACGACAAGGCTACCATCCATTGGAGTAACAAAAATCTCGACAATAGACTACCTTCCATAATGACAAGGCTACCATCCATTGTAGTAACAAAAATATCACCAATAGATTACCTTCCATAATGACAAGGCTACCATACCTTAGAGTAACAAAAATATTGACAATAGACTACCTTCCATAATGACAAGGCTACCATCCATTGGAGTAACAAAGATATCGACAACATACTACCTTCCATAATGACAATGCTACCATCCAATGGAGTAACAAAAACTCGACAACAGACTACCTTCCTTAATGAAAACGCTACCATCCATTGAAGTAAAAGAAATCACAACGAAAAACTACCTTCCATAATGACAAGGCTACCATCCATTGCAGTAACAAAAATATCAACGACAGACTACCTTCCATAATTACATGGCTACCATCCATTGGAGTAACAAAAATCTCGAAAATTGACTACTTTCCATAATGACAAGGTTGCCATCCGTTGTAGTAACAAAGATATCAACAACATACTACCTTCCATAATGACAAGGCTACCATCCATTGTAGTAACAAAAATATCACCAATAGACTACCTTCCATAATGACAAGGCTACCAAACCTTAGAGTAACAAAAATATTGACAATAAATTACCTTCCATAATGACAAGGCTACCATCCATTGGAGTACCAAAGATATCGACAACATACTACCTTCCATAATGACAATGCTACCATCCAATGGAGTAACAAATACTCTACAACAGACTACCTTCCTTAATGACAACGCTACCATCCATTGAAGTAAAAGAAATCACAACGAAAAACTACCTTCCATAATGACAAGGCTACCATCCATTGCAGTAACAAAAATATCAACAACAGACTACCTTCCATAATTACAAGGCTACCATCTATAAGAGAAACAAAAATCTCGACAACAGACTATCGTCCATAATGACAAGGCTACCATCCATTGGAGTAAAAAAAATATCAACAAGAGACTAGCATCCATAATGACAAGGCTACAATCCATTGTAGTAACAAAAATATCGACAGCAAACTACCTTCCATAATGACAAGGCTACCATCCATTCTAGTAACAAAAATCTCGACAACAGACTACCTTCCATAATTACAAGGCTACCATCCATTGTAGTAACAAAAATCTCGACAACAAACTACCTTCCATAAAGACAAGGATACCATCCATTGTAGTAACAAAAATCTCGTCAACAGACGACCTTCCATAATGACAAGGCTACCATCCATTGGAGTAACAAAAATCTCGACAACAGACTACCTTCAATAATGACAACGCTACCATCCATTGAAGTAAAAGAAACCACAACGAAAAACTACCTTCCATAATGACAAGGCTACCATCCATTGCAGTAACAAAAATATCAACAACAGACTACCTTCCATAATTACAAGGCTACCATCCATAAGAGAAACAAAAACATGGACAACAGACTATCGTCCATAATGACAAGGCTACCATCCATTGGAGTAAAAAAAATATCAAAAAGAGACTAGCTTCCATAATGACTAGGCTACAATCCATTGTAGTAACAAAAATATCGAGAACAGACTACCTTCCATAATGACAAGGCTACCATCCATTCTAGTAACAAAAATCTCACCAATAGACTACCTTCTATAATGACAAGGCTACCATCCATTATTGTAACAAAATTCTAGACAACAAACTACCTTCCATAATTACAAGGCTACCATCTATTGTAGTAACAAAAATCTCGTCAACAGACTACCTTCCATAATGACAAGGCTACCATCCCTTATAGTAACAAAAATCTCGACAATAGACTACCTTCCATAATGACAAGGCTACCAATTATTGGAGTAATAAAGATATCGACAACATACTACCTTCCATAATGACAAGGCTACCATCCAATGGAGTAACAAAAATCTGGACAATAGACTACCTTCCATAATGACATGTCTACCATCCATTGGAGTAACAAAAATTTGAACAACAGACTACCGTCCTTAATGGCAACTCTACCATCCATTGGAGTAACAGAAATCACAACGACAAAATAACTTCTAGAATGACAAGGTTACCATCCATTGTAGTAACAAAAATCTCGACAATAGACTACCTTCCATAATTACAAGGCTACCATCCATTAGAGTAACAAAAATCTTGACAACAAACTATCGTCCATAATGACAAGGCTACCATCCATTGGAGTAAATAAAATATCAACAAGAGACTAGCTTCCATAATGACAAGGCTACCATCCATTGGAGTAACAAAAATCTCGAAAACAGACTACCTTCCAAAATGACAAGGTTACCATCCGTTGTAGTAACAAAGATATCAACAACATACTACCTTCCATAATGCCAAGGCTTCCATCCAATGGAGTAATAAAAATATCGAAAATAGACTATCTTCCATAATGGCAAGGCTACCATCCATTGGAGTAACAAAAATCTCGACAACAGACTACCTTCCATAATGACAAGGGTACCATCCATTGGAGTAAAAAAGATATCCACATGACACAACCTTCAATAATGACAAGGCTACCATCCATTGGAGTAACAAAAATCACTACAATAGACTACCTTCCATAATTACAAGGCTACCATCCATTGTAGTAACAAAAATCTTGACAACAGACTATCGTCCATAATGACAAGGCTACCATCCATTGGATTAAAAAAAAATCAACAAGAGACTAGCTTCTATAATGACAAGGCTACCATCTATTGGAGTACCAAAAATCTCTAAAATTGACTACCTTCCATAATGACAACGTTACCATCTGTTGTAGAAACAAAGATATCGACAAGATACTACCTTCCATAATGACAAGGCTACCATCCATTGGAGTAACAAAAATCTCGACAATAGACTACCTTCCATAATGACATGGCTACCATCCATTGTAGTAACAAAAATCCCACCAATTGACTACCTTCCATAATGACAAGGCTACCATCTATTGGAGTACCAAAAATCTCTAAAATTGACTACCTTCCATAATGACAACGTTACCATCTGTTGTAGAAACAAAGATATCGACAACAAACTACCTTCCATAATGACAAGGATAACATCCATTGTGGTAACAAAAATCTCGTCAATAGACTACCTTCCATAATGACAAGGCTACCATCCCTTAGAGTAACAAAAATCTTGACAATAGACTACCTTCCATAATGACAAGGCTACCATCCATTGGAGTAACAAAAATCTCGACAACATACTACCTTCCATAATCACAAGGCTACCATCCAATGGAGAAACAAAAATCTCGACAACAAACTACCTTCCTTAATGAGAATGCTACCAACCATTGAAGTAAAAGAAATCACGACAACATACTACCTTCCATAATGACAAGGCTACCATCCATTGCAGTAACAAAAATATCAACAACAAACTAGCTTCCATAATGACAAGGCTAGAATCCATTGTAGTAACAAAAATATCGACAACAGACTACCTTACATAATGACAAGGCTACCATCCATTCTAGTAACAAAAATCTCCCCAATAGACTACCTTCTATAATGACAAGGCTACCATCGATTATTGTAACAAAAATATCGACAACAAACTACCTTCCATAATGACAAGGCTACCATCCATTATAGTAACAAAAATCTCATCAACAGACTACCTTCCATAATGACAAGGCTACCATCCCTTATAGTAACAAAAATCTCGACAATAGACTACCTTCCATAATGACAAGGCTACCATCCATTGGAGTAATAAAGATATCGACAACATACTACCTTCCATAATGACAAGGCTACCATCCAATGGAGTAATAAAAATCGGGACAATAGACTACCTTCCATAATGACAAGTCTACCATCCATTGGAGTAACAAAAATTTGAACAACAGACTACCGTCCTTAATGGCAACGCTACCATCCATTGGAGTAACAGAAATCACAACGACAGAATAACTTCTATAATGACAAGGTTACCATCCATTGCAGTAACAAAAATCTCGACAATAGACTACCTTCCATAATTACAAGGCTACCATCCATTAGAGTAATAAAAATCTTGACAACAGACTATCGTCCATAATGACAAGGCTACCATCTATTAGAGTAAAAAAAATATCAACAAGAGACTAGCTTCCATAATGACAAGGCTACCATCCATTGGAGTAACAAAAATCTCGACAATAGACTAACTTCCATAATGACAAGGTTACCATCCGTTGTAGTAACAAAGATATCGACAACATACTACCTTCCATAATGACAAGGCTTCCATCCAATGGAGTAATAAAAATATCAACAATAGACTATCTTCCATTATGACAAGGCTACCATCCATTGGAGTAACAAAAATATCGACAACAGACTACTTCCATAATGACAAGGGTACCATCCATTGGAGTAAAAAAATATGCAGATGACACAACCTTCCATAATAACAAGGCTACCATCCAATGGAGTAACAAAAATCTGGACAATAGACTACCTTCCATAATGACAAGTCTAACATCCATTGGAGTAACAAAAATTTGAACAACAGACTACCGTCCTTAATGACAACACTACCATACATTGGAGTAACAGAAATCACAACGACAAAATACCTTCCATAATGACAAGGCTCCCATCCATTGCAGTAACAAAAATCTCGACATAGGACTACCTTCCATAATTACAAGGATACCATCCATTAGAGTAACAAAAATCTCGACAACAGACTATCGTCCATAATGACAAGACTACCATCCATTTGAGTAAAAAAAAATAAACAAGAGACTAGCTTCCATAATGACAAGGATACCATCCATTGGAGTAACAAAAATCTCGAAAATTGACTACCTTCCATGATGACAAGGCTTCCATCCAACGGAGTAATAAAAATATCGAAAATAGACTATCTTCCATAATGACAAGGCTACCATCCATTGGAGTAACAAAAATCTTGACAACAGACTACCTTCCATAATGACAAGGGTACCATCCATTGGAGTAAAAAAAATGTCCACATGACACAACCTTCCATAATGACAAGGCTACCATCCATTGGAGTAACAAAAATCTCGACAACAGACTACCTTCCATAATGACAAGGCTACCATCCATTGTAGTAACAAAAATATCGACAACAGACTACCTTCCATAAAGACAAGGCTACCATCAATTGTAGTAACAAAAATCTCGACAACAGACTACCTTCCATAATGACAAGTCTACCATCCATTGGAGTAACAAAAATTTGGACAACAGACTATCATCCATAATGACAAGGCTACCATCCATTGGAGTAAAAAAAATATCAACAAGAGACTAGCTTCCATAATGACAAGGCTACAATCCATTGTAGTAACAAAAATATCGACAACAAACTACCTTCCATAATGACAAGGCTACCATCCATTATAGTAACAAAAATCTCACCAATAGACTACCTTCCATAATGACAAGGCTACCATCCATTATTGTAACAAAAATCTCGACAACAAACTACCTTCCATAATGACAAGGCTACCATCAATTGTAGTAACAAAAATCTCGTCAACAGACTACCTTCCATAATGACAAGGCTACCATCCCTTAGAGTAAAAAAAATCTTAACAATAGACTACCTTCCATAATGACAAGTCTACCATCCATTGGAGTAACAAAGATATCGATAACATACTACCTTCCATAATGACAAGGCTACCATCCAATGGAGTAACAAAAATCTCGACAATAGACTACCTTCCTTAATGACAACGCTACCCTCCATTGAAGTAAAAGAAATTACAACGAAAAACTAGCTTCCATAATGACAAGGCTACCATCCATTGCAGTAACAAAAATATTAACAACAGACTACCTTCCATAATTACAAGGCTACAATCCATAAGAGTAACAAAAATTTGGACAACAGACTATCATCCATAATGACAAGGCTACCATCCATTGGAGTAAAAAAAATATCAACAAGAGACTAGCTTCCATAATGACAAGGCTACAATCCATTGTAGTAACAAAAATATCGACAACAAACTACCTTCCATAATGACAAGGCTACCATCCATTATAGTAACAAAAATCTCACCAATAGACTACCTTCCATAATGAGAAGGCTACCATCCATTATTGAAACAAAAATCTCGACAACAAACTACCTTCCATAATGACAAGGCTACCATCAATCGTAGTAACAAAAATCTCGTCAACAGACTACCTTCCATAATGACAAGGCTACCATCCCTTAGAGTAACAAAAATCTCGACAATAGACTACCTTACATAATGACAAGGATACCGTCCATTGGAGTAACAAAGATATCGACAACATACTACCTTCCATAATAACAAGGCTACCATCCAATAGAGTAACAAAAATCTAGACAATAGACTACCTTCCATAATGACAAGTCTAACATCCATTGGAGTAACAAAAATTTGAACAACAGACTACCGTCCTTAATGACAACACTACCATCCATTGGAGTAACAGAAATCA
Organism: Vicia faba; assembly: GCA_948472305.1. NCBI lineage: Eukaryota > Viridiplantae > Streptophyta > Magnoliopsida > Fabales > Fabaceae > Vicia > Vicia faba. The sequence goes on along the minus strand of OX451739.1, from coordinate 555,055,331 downwards.
CAACGACAAAATACCTTCCATAATGACAAGGCTCCCATCCATTGCAGTAACAAAAATCTCGACAATAGACTACCTTCCATAATTACAAGGATACCATCCATTAGAGTAACAAAAATCTCGACAACAGACTATCGTCCATAATGACAAGGCTACCATCCATTGGAGTAAAAAAAATATCAACAAGAGACTAGCTTCCATAATGACAAGGATACCATCCATTGGAGTAACAAAAATCTCGAAAATTGACTACCTTCCATAATGACAAGGCTTCCATCCAACGGAGTAATAAAAATATCGAAAATAGACTATCTTCCATAATGACAAGGCTACCATTCATTGGAGTAACAAAAATCTTGACAACAGACTACCTTCCATAATGACAAGGGTACCATCCATTGGAGTAAAAAAAATGTCCACATGACACAACCTTCCATAATGACAAGGCTACCATCCATTGGAGTAACAAAAATCTCGACAACAGACTACCTTCCATAATGACAAGGCGACCATCCATTGTAATAACAAAAATATCGACAACAGACTACCTTCCATAAAGACAAGGCTACCATCAATTGTAGTAACAAAAATCTCGACAATAGACTACCTTCCATAATGACAAGTCTACCATCCATTGGAGTAACAAAAATCTGGACAACAGACTATCGTCCATAATGATAAGGATACCATCAATTGGAGTAAAAAAAATATCAACAAGAGACTAGCTTCCATAATGACAACGCTACCATCTATTAGAGTAACAAAAATCTCAAAAATTAACTACCTTCCATAATGAAAAGGTTACCATCCGTTGTAGTAACAAAGATATCGACAACATACTACCTTCCATAATGACAAGGCTACCATCCATTGGAGTAACAAAATTCTCGACAACGAACTACCTTCCAAAATGACAAGGCTACCATCCATTGTAGTAACAAAAATACCACCAATAGACTACCTTCCATAATGACAAGGCTACCATCCATTGTTGTAACAAAAATCTCAACAACAAACTACCTTCCATAATGACAAGGATACCATCATTGTAGTAACAAAAATCTCGTCAACAGATTACCTTCCATAATGACAAGGCTACCATCCCTTAGAGTAAAAAAAATCTTAACAATAGACTACCTTCCATAATGATAAGTCTACCATCCATTGGAGTAACAAAGATATCGATAACATACTACCTTCCATAATGACAAGGCTACCATCCAATGGAGTAACAAAAATCTCGACAATAGACTACCTTCCTTAATGACAACGCTACCCTCCATTGAAGTAAAAGAAATTACAACGAAAAACTAGCTTCCATAATGACAAGGCTACCATCCATTGCAGTAACAAAAATATCAACAACAGACTACCTTCCATAATTACAAGGCTACAATCCATAAGAGTAACAAAAATTTGGACAACAGACTATCATCCATAATGACAAGGCTACCATCCATTGGAGTAAAAAAAATATCAACAAGAGACTAGCTTCCATAATGACAAGGCTACAATCCATTGTAGTAACAAAAATATCGACAACAAACTACCTTCCATAATGAAGAGGCTACCATCCATTATAGTAACAAAAATCTCACCAATAGACTACCTTCCATAATGACAAGGCTACCATCCATTATTGTAACAAAAATCTCGACAACAAACTACCTTCCATAATGACAAGGCTACCATCAATTGTAGTAACAAAAATCTCGTCAACAGACTACCTTCCATAATGACAAGGCTACCATCCCTTAGAGTAAAAAAAATCTTAACAATAGACTACCTTCCATAATGACATGTCTACCATCCATTGGAGTAACAAAGATATCGATAACATACTACCTTCCATAATGACAAGGCTACCATCCAATAGAGTAACAAAAATCTCGACAATAGACTACCTTCCTTAATGGCAATGCTACCCTCCATTGAAGTAAAAGAAATTACAACGAAAAGCTAGCTTCCATAATGACAAGGCTACCATCCATTGCAGTAATAAAAATATCAACAACAGACTACCTTCCATAATTACAAGGCTACAATCCATATGAGTAACAAAACTTTGGACAACAGACTATCATCCATAATGACAAGGCTACCATCCATTGGAGTAAAAAAAATATCAACAAGAGACTAGCTTCCATAATGACAAGGCTACAATCCATTGTAGTAACAAAAATATCGACAACAAACTACCTTCCATAATGACAAGGCTACCATCCATTATAGTAACAAAAATCTCACCAATAGACTACCTTCCATAATGACAAGGCTACCATCCATTATTGTAACAAAAATCTCGACAACAAACTACCTTCCATAATGACAAGGCTACCATCAATTGTAGTAACAAAAATCTCGTCAACAGACTACCTTCCATAATGACAAGGCTACCATCCCTTAGAGTAACAAAAATCTCGACAATAGACTACCTTACATAATGACAAGGATACCGTCCATTGGAGTAACAAAGATATCGACAACATACTACCTTCCATAATAACAAGGCTACAATCCAATGGAGTAACAAAAATCTAGACAATAGACTACCTTCCATAATGACAAGTCTAACATCCATTGGAGTAACAAAAATTTGAACAACAGACTACTGTCCTTAATGACAACACTACCATCCATTGGAGTAACAGAAATCACAACGACAAAATACCTTCCATAATGACAAGGCTCCTATCCATTGCAGTAACAAAAATCTCGACAATAGACTACCTTCCATAATTACAAGGATACCATCCATTAGAGTAACAAAAATCTCGACAATAGACTATCGTCCATAATGACAAGGCTACCATCCATTGGAGTAAAAAAAAATATCAACAAGAGACTAGCTTCCATAATGATAAGGATACCATCCATTTGAGTAACAAAAATCTCGAAAATTGACTACCTTCCATAATGACAAGGCTTCCATCCAACGGAGTAATAAAAATATCGAAAATAGACTATCTTCCATAATGACAAGGCTACCATTCATTGGAGTAACAAAAATCTTGACAACAGACTACCTTCCATAATGACAAGGGTACCATCCATTGGAGTAAAAAAAATGTCCACATGACACAACCTTCCATAATGACAAGGCTACCATCCATTGGAGTAACAAAAATCTCGACAACAGACTACCTTCCATAATGACAAGGCTACCATCCATTGTAGTAACAAAAATATCGACAACAGACTACCTTCTATAAAGACAAGGCTACCATCAATTGTAGTAACAAAAATCTCGACAACAGACTACCTTCCATAATGACAAGTCTACCATCCATTGGAGTAACAAAAATCTGGACAACAGACTATCGTCCATAATGACAAGGATACCATCCATTGGAGTAAAAAAAAATATCAACAAGAGACTAGCTTCCATAATGACAACGCTACCATCTATTAGAGTAACAAAAATCTCGAAAATTAACTACCTTCCATAATGAAAAGGTTACCATCCGTTGTAGTAACAAAGATATCGACAACATACTACCTTCTATAATGACAAGGCTACCATTCATTGGAGTAACAAAAATCTCGACAACAAACTACCTTCCAAAATGACATTTCTACCATCCATTGTAGTAACAAAAATACCACCAATAGACTACCTTCCATAATGACAAGGCTACCATCCATTGTTGTAACAAAAATCTCGACAACAAACTACCTTCCATAATGACAACGATACCATCATTGTAGTAACAAAAATCTCGTCAACAGATTACCTTCCATAATGACAAGGCTACCATCCCTTAGAGTAAAAAAAATCTTAACAATAGACTACCTTCCATAATGACAAGTCTACCATCCATTGGAGTAACAAAGATATCGATAACATACTACCTTCCATAATGACAAGGCTACCATCCAATGGAGTAACAAAAATCTCGACAATAGACTACCTTCCTTAATGACAACGCTACCCTCCATTGAAGTAAAAGAAATTACAACGAAAAACTACCTTCCATAATGACAAGGCTACCATCCATTGCAGTAACAAAAATATCAACAACAAACTACCTTCCATAATTACAAGGCTACAATCCATAAGAGTAACAAAAATCTGGACAACAGACTATCATCCATAATGACAAGGCTACCATCCATTGGAGTAAAAAAAATATCAAAAAGAGACTAGCTTCCATAATGACAAGGCTACAATCCATTGTAGTAACAAAAATATCGACAACAAACTACCTTCCATAATGACAAGGCTACCATACATTGTAGTAACAAAAATCTCACCAATAGACTACCTTCCATAATGACAAGGCTACCATCCATTATTGTAACAAAAATCTCGACAACAAACTACCTTCCATAATGACAAGGCTACCATCAATTGTAGTAACAAAAATCTCGTCAACAGACTACCTTCCATAATGACAAGGCTACCATCCCTTAAGGTAACAAAATTCTCGACAATGGACTACCTTACATAATGACAAGGCTACCATCCATTGGAGTAACAAAGATATCGATAACATACTACCTTCCATAATAACAAGGCTACCATCCAATGGAGTAACAAAAATCTGGACAATAGACTACCTTCCATAATGACAAGTCTAACATCCATTGGAGTAACAAAAATTTGAACAACAGACTACCGTCCTTAATGACAACACTACCATCCATTGGAGTAACAGAAATCACAACGACAAAATACCTTCCATAATGACAAGGCTCCTATCCATTGCAGTAACAAAAATCTCGACAATAGACTACCTTCCATAATTACAAGGATACCATCCATTAGAGTAACAAAAATCTCGACAATAGACTATCGTCCATAATGACAAGGCTACCATCCATTGGAGTAAAAAAAAATATCAACAAGAGACTAGCTTCCATAATGATAAGGATACCATCCATTTGAGTAACAAAAATCTCGAAAATTGACTACCTTCCATAATGACAAGGCTTTCATCCAACGGAGTAATAAAAATATCGAAAATAGACTATCTTCCATAATGACAAGGCTACCATTCATTGGAGTAACAAAAATCTTGACAACAGACTACCTTCCATAATGACAAGGGTACCATCCATTGGAGTAAAAAAAATGTCCACATGACACAACCTTCCATAATGACAAGGCTACCATCCATTGGAGTAACAAAAATCTCGACAACAGACTACCTTCCATAATGACAAGGCTACCATCCATTGTAGTAACAAAAATATCGACAACAGACTACCTTCCATAAAGACAAGGCTACCATCAATTGTAGTAACAAAAATCTCGACAACAGACTACCTTCCATAATGACAAGTCTACCATCCATTGGAGTAACAAAAATCTGGACAACAGACTATCGTCCATAATGACAAGGATACCATCCATTGGAGTAAAAAAAAATATCAACAAGAGACTAGCTTCCATAATGACAACGCTACCATCTATTAGAGTAACAAAAATCTCGAAAATTAACTACCTTCCATAATGAAAAGGTTACCATCCGTTGTAGTAACAAAGATATCGACAACATACTACCTTCCATAATGACAAGGCTACCATTCATTGGAGTAACAAAAATCTCGACAACAAACTACCTTCCAAAATGACATTTCTACCATCCATTGTAGTAACAAAAATACCACCAATAGACTACCTTCCATAATGACAAGGCTACCATCCATTGTTGTAACAAAAATCTCGACAACAAACTACCTTCCATAATGACAACGATACCATCATTGTAGTAACAAAAATCTCGTCAACAGATTACCTTCCATAATGACAAGGCTACCATCCCTTAGAGTAAAACAAATCTTAACAATAGACTACCTTCCATAATGACAAGTCTACCATCCATTGGAGTAACAAAGATATCGATAACATACTACCTTCCATAATGACAAGGCTACCATCCAATGGAGTAACAAAAATCTCGACAATAGACTACCTTCCTTAATGACAACGCTACCCTCCATTGAAGTAAAAGAAATTACAACGAAAAACTACCTTCCATAATGACAAGGCTACCATCCATTGCAGTAACAAAAATATCAACAACAAACTACCTTCCATAATTACAAGGCTACAATCCATAAGAGTAACAAAAATCTGGACAACAGACTATCATCCATAATGACAAGACTACCATCCATTGGAGTAAAAAAAATATCAAAAAGAGACTAGCTTCCATAATGACAAGGCTACAATCCATTGTAGTAACAAAAATATCGACAACAAACTACCTTCCATAATGACAAGGCTACCATACATTGTAGTAACAAAAATCTCACAAATAGACTACCTTCCATAATGACAAGGCTACCATCCATTATTGTAACAAAAATCTCGACAACAAACTACCTTCTCATAATGACAAGGCTACCATCAATTGTAGTAACAAAAATCTCGTCAACAGACTACCTTCCATAATGACAAGGCTACCATCCCTTAAGGTAACAAAATTCTCGACAATAGACTACCTTACATAATGACAAGGCTACCATCCATTGGAGTAACAAAGATATCAATAACATACTACCTTCCATAATAACAAGGCTACCATCCAATGGAGTAACAAAAATCTGGACAATAGACTACCTTCCATAATGACAAGTCTAACATCCATTGGAGTAACAAAAATTTGAACAACAGACTACCGTCCTTAATGACAACGCTACCATCCATTGGAGTAACAGAAATCACAACGACAAAATACCTTCCATAATGACAAGGCTCCCATCCATTGCAGTAACAAAAATCTCGACAATAGACTACCTTCCATAATTACAAGGATACCATCCATTAGAGTAACAAAAATCTGGACAACAGACTATCGTCCATAATGACAAGGCTACCATCCATTGGAGTAAAAAAAATATCAACAAGAGACTAGCTTCCATAATGACAAGGATACCATCCATTGGAGTAACAAAAATCTCGAAAATTTACTACCTTCCATAATGACAAGACTTCCATCCAACGGAGTAATAAAAATATCGAAAATAGACTATCTTCCATAATGACAAGGCTACCATCCATTGGAGTAACAAAAATCTTGACAACAGACTACCTTCCATAATGACAAGGCTACCATCCATTGCAGTAACAAAAATATCGACAACAGACTACCTTCCATAAAGACAAGGCAACCATCAATTGTAGTAACAAAAATCTCGACAACAGACTACCTTCCATAATGACAAGGCTACCATCCATTGGAGTAACAAAAATCTGGACAACAGACTATCGTCCATAATGACAAGGATACCATCCATTGGAGTAAAAAAAATATCAACAAGAGACTAGCTTCCATAATGACAACGCTACCATCTATTAGAGTAACAAAAATCTCGAAAATTAACTACCTTCCATAATGAAAAGGTTACCATCCGTTGTAGTAACAAAGATATCGACAACATACTACCTTCCATAATGACAAGGCTACCATCCATTGGAGTAACAAAATTCTCGACAACGAACTACCTTCCAAAATGACAAGGCTACCATCCATTGTAGTAACAAAAATACCACCAATAGACTACCTTCCATAATGACAAGGCTACCATCCATTGTTGTAATAAAAATCTCGACAACAAACTACCTTCCATAATGACAAGGATACCATCATTGTAGTAACAAAAATCTCGTCAACAGATTACCTTCCATAATGACAAGGCTACCATCCCTTAGAGTAAAAAAAATCTTAACAATAGACTACCTTCCATAATGACAAGTCTACCATCCATTGGAGTAACAAAGATATCGATAACATACTACCTTCCATAATGACAAGGCTACCATCCAATGGAGTAACAAAAATCTCGACAATAGACTACCTTCCTTAATGACAACGCTACCCTCCATTGAAGTAAAAGAAATTACAACGAAAAACTACCTTCCATAATGACAAGGCTACCATCCATTGCAGTAACAAAAATATCAACAACAAACTACCTTCCATAATTACAAGGCTACAATCCATAAGAGTAACAAAAATCTGGACAACAGACTATCATCCATAATGACAAGGCTACCATCCATTGGAGTAAAAAAAATATCAACAAGAGACTAGCTTCCATAATGACAAGGCTACCATCCAATGGAGTAACAAAAATCTCGACAATAGACTACCTTCCTTAATGACAATGCTACCCTCCATTGAAGTAAAAGAAATTACAACGAAAAACTACCTTCCATAATGACAAGACTACCATCCATTGCAATAACAAAAATATCAACAACAGACTACCTTCCATAATTACAAGGCTACAATCCATAAGAGTAACAAAAATTTGGACAACAGACTATCATCCATAATGACAAGGCTACCATCCATTGGAGTAAAAAAAATATCAACAAGAGACTAGCTTCCATAATGACAAGGCTACAATCCATTGTAGTAACAAAAATATCGACAACAAACTACCTTCCATAATGACAAGGCTACCATCCATTATAGTAACAAAAATCTCACCAATAGACTACCTTCCATAATGACAAGGCTACCATCCATTATTGTAACAAAAATCTCGACAACAAACTACCTTCCATAATGACAAGGCTACCATCAATTGTAGTAACAAAAATTTCGTCAACAGACTACCTTCCATAATGACAAGGCTACCATCCCTTAGAGTAACAAAAATCTCGACAATAGACTACCTTACATAATGACAAGGATACCGTCCATTGGAGTAACAAAGATATCGACAACATACTACCTTCCATAATAACAAGGCTACCATCCAATGGAGTAACAAAAATCTGGACAATAGACTACCTTCCATAATGACAAGTCTAACATCCATTGGAGTAACAAAAATTTGAACAACAGACTACCGTCCTTAATGACAACGCTACCATCCATTGGAGTAACAGAAATCACAACGACAAAATACCTTCCATAATGACAAGGCTCCCATCCATTGCAGTAACAAAAATCTCGACAATAGACTACCTTCCATAATTACAAGGATACCATCCATTAGAGTAACAAAAATCTGGACAACAAACTATCGTCCATAATGACAAGGCTACCATCCATTGGAGTAAAAAAAATATCAACAAGAGACTAGCTTCCATAATGACAAGGATACCATCCATTGGAGTAACAAAAATCTCGAAAATTTACTACCTTCCATAATGACAAGGCTTCCATCCAACGGAGTAATAAAAATATCGAAAATAGACTATCTTCCATAATGACAAGGCTACCATCCATTGGAGTAACAAAAATCTTGACAACAGACTACCTTCCATAATGACAAGGGTACCATCCATTGGAGTAAAAAAAATATCCACATGACACAACCTTTCATAATGACAAGGCTACCATCCATTGGAGTAACAAAAATCTCGACAACAGACTACCTTCCATAATGACAAGGCTACCATCCATTGCAGTAACAAAAATATCGACAACAGACTACCTTCCATAAAGACAAGGCAACCATCAATTGTAGTAACAAAAATCTCGACAACAGACTACCTTCCATAATGACAAGACTACCATCCATTGGAGTAACAAAAATCTGGACAACAGACTATCGTCCATAATGACAAGGATACCATCCATTGGAGTAAAAAAAATATCAACAAGAGACTAGCTTCCATAATGACAACGCTACCATATATTGGAGTAACAAAAATCTCGAAAATTGACTACCTTCCATAATGAAAAGGTTACCATCCGTTGTAGTAACAAAGATATCGACAACATACTACCTTCCATAATGACAAGGCTACCATCCAATGGAGTAACAAAAATCTCGACAACAAACTACCTTCCATAATGACAAGGCTACCATCCATTGTAGTAACAAAAATACCACCAATAGACTACCTTCCATAATGACAAGGCTACCATCCATTGTTGTAAAAAAAATCTCGACAACAAACTACCTTCCATAATGACAAGGATACCATCATTGTAGTAACAAAAATCTCGTCAACAGATTACCTTCCATAATGACAAGGCTACCATCCCTTAGAGTAAAAAAAATCTTAACAATAGACTACCTTCCATAATGACAAGTCTACCATCCATTGGAGTAACAAAGATATCGATAACATACTACCTTCCATAATGACAAGGCTACCATCCAATGGAGTAACAAAAATCTCGACAATAGACTACCTTCCTTAATGACAACGCTACCCTCCATTGAAGTAAAAGAAATTACAACGAAAAACTACCTTCCATAATGACAAGGCTACCATCCATTGCAGTAACAAAAATATCAACAACAAACTACCTTCCATAATTACAAGGCTACAATCCATAAGAGTAACAAAAATCTGGACAACAGACTATCATCCATAATGACAAGGCTACCATCCATTGGAGTAAAAAAAATATCAACAAGAGACTAGCTTCCATAATGACAAGGCTACAATCCATTGTAGTAACAAAAATATCGACAACAAACTACCTTCCATAATGACAAGGCTACCATACATTGTAGTATCAAAAATCTCACCAATAGACTACCTTCCATAATGACAAGGCTACCATCCATTATTGTAACAAAAATCTCGACAACAAACTACCTTCCATAATGACAAGGCTACCATCAATTGTAGTAACAAAAATCTCGTCAACAGACTACCTTCCATAATGACAAGGCTACCATCCCTTAGAGTAACAAAAATCTCGACAATAGACTACCTTACATAATGACAAGGCTACCGTCCATTGGAGTAACAAAGATATCGATAACATACTACCTTCCATAATAACAAGGCTACCATCCAATGGAGTAACAAAAATCTGGACAATAGACTACCTTCCATAATGACAAGTCTAACATCCATTGGAGTAACAAAAATTTGAACAACAGACTACCGTCCTTAATGACAACGCTACCATCCATTGGAGTAACAGAAATCACAACGACAAAATACCTTCCATAATGACAAGGCTCCCATCCATTGCAGTAACAAAAATCTCGACAATAGACTACCTTCCATAATTACAAGGATACCATCCATTAGAGTAACAAAAATCTGGACAACAGACTATCGTCCATAATGACAAGGCTACCATCCATTGGAGTAAAAAAATATCAACAAGAGACTAGCTTCCATAATGACAAGGATACCATCCATTGGAGTAACAAAAATCTCGAAAATTTACTACCTTCCATAATGACAAGGCTTCCATCCAACGGAGTAATAAAAATATCGAAAATAGACTATCTTCCATAATGACAAGGCTACCATCCATTGGAGTGACAAAAATCTTGACAACAGACTACCTTCCATAATGACAAGGGTACCATCCATTGGAGTAAAAAAAATATCCACATGACACAACCTTCCATAATGACAAGGCTACCATCCATTGGAGTAACAAAAATCTCGACAACAGACTACCTTCCATAATGACAAGGCTACCATCCATTGCAGTAACAAAAATATCGACAACAGACTACCTTCCATAAAGACAAGGCAACCATCAATTGTAGTAACAAAAATCTCGACAACAGACTACCTTCCATAATGACAAGGCTACCATCCATTGGAGTAACAAAAATCTGGACAACAGACTATCGTCCATAATGACAAGGATACCATCCATTGGAGTAAAAAAAATATCAACAAGAGACTAGCTTCCATAATGACAACGCTACCATATATTGGAGTAACAAAAATCTCGAAAATTGACTACCTTCCATAATGAAAAGGTTACCATCCGTTGTAGTAACAAAGATATCGACAACATACTACCTTCCATAATGACAAGGCTACCATCCAATGGAGTAACAAAAATCTCGACAACAAACTACCTTCCATAATGACAAGGCTACCATCCATTGTAGTAACAAAAATACCACCAATAGACTACCTTCCATAATGACAAGGCTACCATCCATTGTTGTAAAAAAAATCTAGACAACAAACTACCTTCCATAATGACAAGGATACCATCATTGTAGTAACAAAAATCTCGTCAACAGACTACCTTCCATAATAACAAGGCTACCATCCCTTAGAGTAAAAAAAATCTTAACAATAGACTACCTTCCATAATGACAAGTCTACCATCCATTGGAGTAACAAAGATATAGATAACATACTACCTTCCATAATGACAAGGCTACCATCCAATGGAGTAACAAAAATCTCGACAATAGACTACCTTCCTTAATGACAACGCTACCCTCCATTGAAGTAAAAGAAATTACAACGAAAAACTACCTTCCATAATGACAAGGCTACCATCCATTGCAATAACAAAAATATCAACAACAAACTACCTTCCATAATTACAAGGCTACAATCCATAAGAGTAACAAAAATCTGGACAACAGACTATCATCCATAATGACAAGGCTACCATCCATTGGAGTAAAAAAAATATCAACAAGAGACTAGCTTCCATAATGACAAGGCTACAATCCATTGTAGTAACAAAAATATCGACAACAAACTACCTTCCATAATGACAAGGCTACCATCCATTATAGTAACAAAAATCTCACCAATAGACTACCTTCCATAATGACAAGGCTACCATCCATTATTGTAACAAAAATCTCGACAACAAACTACCTTCCATAATGACAAGGCTACCATCAATTGTAGTAACAAAAATTTCGTCAACAGACTACCTTCCATAATGACAAGGCTACAATCCCTTAGAGTAACAAAAATCTCGACAATAGACTACCTTACATAATGACAAGGATACCGTCCATTGGAGTAACAAAGATATCGACAACATACTACCTTCCATAATAACAAGGCTACCATCCAATGGAGTAACAAAAATCTGGACAATAGACTACCTTCCATAATGACAAGTCTAACATCCATTGGAGTAACAAAAATTTGAACAACAGACTACCGTCCTTAATGACAACACTACCATCCATTGGAGTAACAGAAATCACAACGACAAAATACCTTCCATAATGACAAGGCTCCCATCCATTGCAGTAACAAAAATCTCGACAATAGACTACCTTCCATAATTACAAGGATACCATCCATTAGAGTAACAAAAATCTCGACAACAGACTATCGTCCATAATGACAAGGCTACCATCCATTGGAGTAAAAAAAATATCAACAAGAGACTAGCTTCCATAATGACAAGGATACCATCCATTGGAGTAACAAAAATCTCGAAAATTGACTACCTTCCATAATGACAAGGCTTCCATCCAACGGAGTAATAAAAATATCGAAAATAGACTATCTTCCATAATGACAAGGCTACCATTCATTGGAGTAACAAAAATCTTGACAACAGACTACCTTCCATAATGACAAGGGTACCATCCATTGGAGTAAAAAAAATATCCACATGACACAACCTTCCATAATGACAAGGCTACCATCCATTGGAGTAACAAATATCTCGACAACAGACTACCTTCCATAATGACAAGGCTACCATCCATTGCAGTAACAAAAATATCGACAACAGACTACCTTCCATAAAGACAAGGAAACCATCAATTGTAGTAACAAAAATCTCGACAACAGACTACCTTCCATAATGACAAGGCTACCATCCATTGGAGTAACAAAAATCTGGACAACAGACTATCGTCCATAATGACAAGGATACCATCCATTGGAGTAAAAAAAATATCAACAAGAGACTAGCTTCCATAATGACAACGCTACCATATATTGGAGTAACAAAAATCTCGAAAATTGACTACCTTCCATAATGAAAAGGTTACCATCCGTTGTAGTAACAAAGTTATCGACAACATACTACCTTCCATAATGACAAGGCTACCATCCAATGGAGTAACAAAAATCTCGACAACAAACTACCTTCCATAATGACAAGGCTACCATCCATTGTAGTAACAAAAATACCACCAATAGACTACCTTCCATAATGACAAGGCTACCATCCATTGTTGTAAAAAATATCTCGACAACAAACTACCTTCCATAATGACAAGGATACCATCATTGTAGTAAAAAAAATCTCGTCAACAGACTACCTTCCATAATGACAAGGCTACCATCCCTTAGAGTAAAAAAAATCTTAACAATAGACTACCTTCCATAATGACAAGTCTACCATCCATTGGAGTAACAAAGATATAGATAACATACTACCTTCCATAATGACAAGGCTACCATCCAATGGAGTAACAAAAATCTCGACAATAGACTACCTTCCTTAATGACAAAGCTACCCTCCATTGAAGTAAAAGAAATTACAACGAAAAACTACCTTCCATAATGACAAGGCTACCATCCATTGCAATAACAAAAATATCAACAACAAACTACCTTCCATAATTACAAGGCTACAATCCATAAGAGTAACAAAAATCTGGACAACAGACTATCATCCATAATGACAAGGCTACCATCCATTGGAGTAAAAAAAATATCAACAAGAGACTAGCTTCCATAATGACAAGGCTACAATCCATTGCAGTAACAAAAATATCGACAACAAACTACCTTCCATAATGACAAGGCTACCATCCATTATAGTAACAAAAATCTCACCAATAGACTACCTTCCATAATGACAAGGCTACCATCCATTATTGTAACAAAAATCTCGACAACAAACTACCTTCCATAATGACAAGGCTACCATCAATTGTAGTAACAAAAATTTCGTCAACAGACTACCTTCCATAATGACAAGGCTACAATCCCTTAGAATAACAAAAATCTCGACAATAGACTACCTTACATAATGACAAGGATACCGTCCATTGGAGTAACAAAGATATCGACAACATACTACCTTCCATAATAACAAGGCTACCATCCAATGGAGTAACAAAAATCTGGACAATAGACTACCTTCCATAATGGCAAGTCTAACATCCATTGGAGTAACAAAAATTTGAACACCAGACTACCGTCCTTAATGACAACACTACCATCCATTGGAGTAACAGAAATCACAACGACAAAATACCTTCCATAATGACAAGGCTCCCATCCATTGCAGTAACAACAATCTCGACAATAGACTACCTTCCATAATTACAAGGATACCATCCATTAGAGTAACAAAAATCTCGACAACAGACTATCGTCCATAATGACAAGGCTACCATCCATTGGAGTAAAAAAAATATCAACAAGAGACTAGCTTCTATAATGACAAGGATACCATCCATTGGAGTAACAAAAATATCGAAAATTGACTACCTTCCATAATGACAAGGCTTCCATCCAACGGAGTAATAAAAATATCGAAAATAGACTATCTTCCATAATGACAAGGCTACCATTCATTGGAGTAACAATAATCTTGACAACAGACTACCTTCCATAATGACAAGGGTACCATCCATTGGAGTAAAAAAAATGTCCACATGACACAACCTTCCATAATGACAAGGCTACCATCCATTGGAGTAACAAAAATCTCGACAACAGACTACCTTCCATAATGACAAGGCTACCATCCATTGTAGTAACAAAAATATCGACAACAGACTACCTTCCATAAAGACAAGGCTACCATCAATTGTAGTAACAAAAATCTCGACAACAGACTACCTTCCATAATGACAAGTCTACCATCCATTGGAGTAACAAAAATCTGGACAACAGACTATCGTCCATAATGACAAGGATACCAACCATTGGAGTAAAAAAAATATCAACAAGAGACTAGCTTCCATAATGACAACGCTACCATCTATTAGAGTAACAAAAATCTCGAAAATTAACTACCTTCCATAATGAAAAGGTTACCATCCGTTGTAGTAACAAAGATATCGACAACATACTACCTTCCATAATGACAAGGCTACCATCCATTGGAGTAACAAAATTCTCGACAACGAACTACCTTCCAAAATGACAAGGCTACCATCCATTGTAGTAACAAAAATACCACCAATAGACTACCTTCCATAATGACAAGGCTACCATCCATTGTTGTAACAAAAATCTCAACAACAAACTACCTTCCATAATGACAAGGATACCATCATTGTAGTAACAAAAATCTCGTCAACAGATTACCTTCCATAATGACAAGGCTACCATCCCTTAGAGTAGAAAAATTCTTAACAATAGACTACCTTCCATAATGACAAGTCTACCATCCATTGGAGTAACAAAGATATCGATAACATACTACCTTCCATAATGACAAGGCTACCATCCAATGGAGTAACAAAAATCTCGACAATAGACTACCTTCCTTAATGACAACGCTACCCTCCATTGAAGTAAAAGAAATTACAACGAAAAACTAGCTTCCATAATGACAAGGCTACCATCCATTGCAGTAACAAAAATATCAACAACAGACTACCTTCCATAATTACAAGGCTACAATCCATAAGAGTAAAAAAAATTTGGACAACAGACTATCATCCATAATGACAAGGCTACCATCCATTGGAGTAAAAAAATATCAACAAGAGACTAGCTTCCATAATGACAAGGATACAATCCATTGTAGTAACAAAAATATCGACAACAAACTACCTTCCATAATGATAAGGCTACCATCCATTATAGTAACAAAAATCTCACCAATAGACTACCTTCCATAATGACAAGGCTACCATCCATTATTGTAACAAAAATCTCGACAACAAACTACCTTCCATAATGAATAGGCTACCATCAATTGTAGTAACAAATATCTCGTCAACAGACTACCTTCCATAATGACAAGGCTACCATCCCTTAGAGTAAAAAAAATCTTAACAATAGACTACCTTCCATAATGACAAGTCTACCATCTATTGGAGTAACAAAGATATCGATAACATACTACCTTCCATAATGACAAGGCTACCATCCAATGGAGTAACAAAAATCTCGACAATAGACTACCTTCCTTAATGACAACGCTACCCTCCATTGAAGTAAAAGAAATTACAACGAAAAACTAGCTTCCATAATGACAAGGCTACCATCCATTGCAGTAACAAAAATATCAACAACAGACTACCTTCCATAATTACAAGGCTACAATCCATAAGAGTAACAAAAATTTGGACAACAGACTATCATCCATAATGACAAGGCTACCATCCATTGGAGTAAAAAAAATATCAACAAGAGACTAGCTTCCATAATGACAAGGCTACAATCCATTGTAGTAACAAAAATATCGACAACAAACTACCTTCCATAATGATAAGGCTACCATCCATTATAGTAACAAAAATCTCACCAATAGACTACCTTCCATAATGACAAGGCTACCATCCATTATTGTAACAAAAATCTCGACAACAAACTACCTTCCATAATGACAAGGCTACCATCAATTGTAGTAACAAAAATCTCGTCAACAGACTACCTTCCATAATGACAAGGCTACCATCCCTTAGAGTAAAAAAATTCTTAACAATAGACTACCTTCCATAATGCCAAGTCTACCATCCATTGGAGTAACAAAGATATCGATAACATACTACCTTCCATAATGACAAGGCTACCATCCAATGGAGTAACAAAAATCTCGACAATAGACTTCCTTCCTTAATGACAACGCTACCCTCCATTGAAGTAAAAGAAATTACAACGAAAAACTAGCTTCCATAATGACAAGGCTACCATCCATTGCAGTAACAAAAATATCAACAACAGACTACCTTCCATAATTACAAGGCTACAATCCATAAGAGTAAAAAAAATTTGGACAACAGACTATCATCCATAATGACAAGGCTACCATCCATTGGAGTAAAAAAATATCAACAAGAGACTAGCTTCCATAATGACAAGGATACAATCCATTGTAGTAACAAAAATATCGACAACAAACTACCTTCCATAATGATAAGGCTACCATCCATTATAGTAACAAAAATCTCACCAATAGACTACCTTCCATAATGACAAGGCTACCATCCATTATTGTAACAAAAATCTCGACAACAAACTACCTTCCATAATGACAAGGCTACCATCAATTGTAATAACAAAAATCTCGTCAACAGACTACCTTCCATAATGACAAGGCTACCATCCCTTAGAGTAAAAAAAATCTTAACAATAGACTACCTTCCATAATGACAAGTCTACCATCCATTGGAGTAACAAAGATATCGATAACATACTACCTTCCATAATGACAAGGCTACCATCCAATGGAGTAACAAAAATCTCGACAATAGACTACCTTCCTTAATGACAACGCTACCCTCCATTGAAGTAAAAGAAATTACAACGAAAAACTAGCTTCCATAATGACAAGGCTACCATCCATTGCAGTAACAAAAATATCAACAACAGACTACCTTCCATAATTACAAGGCTACAATCCATAAGAGTAACAAAAATTTGGACAACAGACTATCATCCATAATGACAAGGCTACCATCCATTGGAGTAAAAAAAATATCAACAAGAGACTAGCTTCCATAATGACAAGGCTACAATCCATTGTAGTAACAAAAATATCGACAACAAACTACCTTCCATAATGATAAGGCTACCATCCATTATAGTAACAAAAATCTCACCAATAGACTACCTTCCATAATGACAAGGCTACCATCCATTATTGTAACAAAAATCTCGACAACAAACTACCTTCCATAATGACAAGGCTACCATCAATTGTAGTAACAAAAATCTCGTCAACAGACTACCTTCCATAATGACAAGGCTACCATCCCTTAGAGTAAAAAAATTCTTAACAATAGACTACCTTCCATAATGCCAAGTCTACCATCCATTGGAGTAACAAAGATATCGATAACATACTACCTTCCATAATGACAAGGCTACCATCCAATGGAGTAACAAAAATCTCGACAATAGACTTCCTTCCTTAATGACAACGCTACCCTCCATTGAAGTAAAAGAAATTACAACGAAAAACTAGCTTCCATAATGACAAGGCTACCATCCATTGCAGTAACAAAAATATCAACAACAGACTACCTTCCATAATTACAAGGCTACAATCCATAAGAGTAAAAAAAATTTGGACAACAGACTATCATCCATAATGACAAGGCTACCATCCATTGGAGTAAAAAAATATCAACAAGAGACTAGCTTCCATAATGACAAGGATACAATCCATTGTAGTAACAAAAATATCGACAACAAACTACCTTCCATAATGATAAGGCTACCATCCATTATAGTAACAAAAATCTCACCAATAGACTACCTTCCATAATGACAAGGCTACCATCCATTATTGTAACAAAAATCTCGACAACAAACTACCTTCCATAATGACAAGGCTACCATCAATTGTAGTAACAAAAATCTCGTCAACAGACTACCTTCCATAATGACAAGGCTACCATCCCTTAGAGTAAAAAAAATCTTAACAATAGACTACCTTCCATAATGACAAGTCTACCATCCATTGGAGTAACAAAGATATCGATAACATACTACCTTCCATAATGACAAGGCTACCATCCAATGGAGTAACAAAAATCTCGACAATAGACTACCTTCCTTAATGACAACGCTACCCTCCATTGAAGTAAAAGAAATTACAACGAAAAACTAGCTTCCATAATGACAAGGCTACCATCCATTGCAGTAACAAAAATATCAACAACAGACTACCTTCCATAATTACAAGGCTACAATCCATAAGAGTAACAAAAATTTGGACAACAGACTATCATCCATAATGACAAGGCTACCATCCATTGGAGTAAAAAAAATATCAACAAGAGACTAGCTTCCATAATGACAAGGCTACAATCCATTGTAGTAACAAAAATATCGACAACAAACTACCTTCCATAATGATAAGGCTACCATCCATTATAGTAACAAAAATCTCACCAATAGACTACCTTCCATAATGACAAGGCTACCATCCATTATTGTAACAAAAATCTCGACAACAAACTACCTTCCATAATGACAAGGCTACCATCAATTGTAGTAACAAAAATCTCGTCCACAGACTACCTTCCATAATGACAAGGCTACCATCCCTTAGAGTAAAAAAAATCTTAACAATAGACTACCTTCCATAATGACAAGTCTACCATCCATTGGAGTAACAAAGATATCGATAACATACTACCTTCCATAATGACAAGGCTACCATCCAATGGAGTAACAAAAATCTCGACAATAGACTACCTTCCTTAATGACAATGCTACCCTCCATTGAAGTAACAAAAATCTCGAAAATTTACTACCTTCCACAATGACAAGGCTTCCATCCAACGGAGTAATAAAAATATCGAAAATAGACTATCTTCCATAATGACAAGGCTACCATCCATTGGAGTAACAAAAATCTTGACAATAGACTACCTTCCATAATGACAAGGGTACCATCCATTGGAGTAAAAAAAATATCCACATGACACAACCTTCCATAATGACAAGGCTACCATCCATTGGAGTAACAAAAATCTCGACAACAGACTACCTTCCATAATGACAAGGCTACCATCCATTGCAGTAACAAAAATATCGACAATAGACTACCTTCCATAAAGACAAGGCAACCATTAATTGTAGTAACAAAAATCTCGACAACAGACTACCTTCCATAATGACAAGGCTACCATCCATTGGAGTAACAAAAATCTGGACAACAGACTATCGTCCATAATGACAAGGATACCATCCATTGGAGTAAAAAAAATATCAACAAGAGACTAGCTTCCATAATGACAACGCTACCATATATTGGAGTAACAAAAATCTCGAAAATTGACTACCTTCCATAATGAAAAGGTTACCATCCGTTGTAGTAACAAAGATATCGACAACATACTACCTTCCATAATGACAAGGCTACCATCCAATGGAGTAACAAAAATCTTGACAACAAACTACCTTCCATAATGACAAGGCTACCATCCATTGTAGTAACAAAAATACCACCAATAGACTACCTTCCATAATGACAAGGCTACCAATCATTGTTGTAAAAAAAATCTCGACAACAAACTACCTTCCATAATGACAAGGATACCATCATTGTAGTAACAAAAATCTCGTCAACAGACTACCTTCCATAATGACAAGGCTACCATCCCTTAGAGTAAAAAAAATCTTAACAATAGACTACCTTCCATAATGACAAGTCTACCATCCATTGGGGTAACAAAGATATAAATAACATACTACCTTCCATAATGACAAGGCTACCATCCAATGGAGTAACAAAAATCTCGACAATAGACTACCTTCCTTAATGAAAATGCTACCCTCCATTGAAGTAAAAGAAATCACAACGAAAAACTACCTTCCATAATGACAAGACTACCATCCATTGCAGTAACAAAAATATCAACAAGAGACTACCTTCCATAATTACAAGGCTACAATCCATAAGAGTAACAAAAATCTGGACAACAGACTATCATCCATAATGACAAGGCTACCATCCATTGGAGTAAAAAAAATATCAACAAGAGACTAGCTTCCATAATGACAAGGCTACAATCCATTGTAGTAACAAAAATATCGACAACAAACTACCTTCCGTAATGACAAGGCTACCATACATTGTAGTAACAAAAATCTCACCAATAGACTACCTTCCATAATGACAAGGCTACCATCCATTATTGTAACAAAAATATCGACAACAAACTACCTTCCATAATGACAAGGCTACCATCAATTGTAGTTACAAAAATCTCGTCAACATACTACCTTCCATAATGACAAGGCTACCATCCCTTAGAGTAACAAAAATCTCGACAATAGACTACCTTACATAATGACAAGGCTACCATCCATTGGAGTAACAAAGATATAGATAACATACTACCTTCCATAATGACAAGGCTACCATCCAATGGAGTAACAAAAATCTCGACAATAGACTACCTTCCTTAATGACAACGCTACCCTCCATTGAAGTAAAAGAAATTACAACGAAAAACTACCTTCCATAATGACAAGGCTACCATCCATTGCAGTAACACAAATATCAACAACAAACTACCTTCCATAATTACAAGGCTACAATCCATAAGAGTAACAAAAATCTGGACAACAGACTATCATCCATAATGAC
Organism: Vicia faba; assembly: GCA_948472305.1. Classification (NCBI taxonomy): domain Eukaryota; kingdom Viridiplantae; phylum Streptophyta; class Magnoliopsida; order Fabales; family Fabaceae; genus Vicia; species Vicia faba. The sequence goes on along the minus strand of OX451739.1, from coordinate 555,033,423 downwards.
AAGGCTACCATCCATTGGAGTAAAAAAAATATCAACAAGAGACTAGCTTCCATAATGACAAGGCTACAATCCATTGTAGTAACAAAAATATCGACAATAAACTACCTTCCATAATGACAAGGCTACCATACATTGTAGTAACAAAAATCTCACCAATAGACTACCTTCCATAATGACAAGGCTACCATCCATTATTGTAAAAAAAATCTCGACAACAAACTACCTTCCATAATGACAAGGCTACCATCAATTGTAGTAACAAAAATCTCGTCAACAGACTACCTTCCATAATGACAAGGCTACCATCCCTTAGAGTAACAAAAATCTCGACAATACACTACCTTACATAATGACAAGGCTACCATCCATTGGAGTAACAAAGATATCGACAACATACTACCTTCCATAATAACAAGGCTACCATCCAATGGAGTAACAAAAATCTGGACAATAGACTACCTTCCATAATGACAAGTCTAACATCCATTGGAGTAACAAAAATTTGAACAACAGACTACCGTCCTTAATGACAACGCTACCATCCAATGGAGTAACAGAAATCACAACGACAAAATACCTTCCATAATGACAAGGCTCCCATCCATTGCAGTAACAAAAATCTCGACAATAGACTACCTTCCATAATTACAAGGATACCATCCATTAGAGTAACAAAAATCTGGACAACAGACTATCGTCCATAATGACAAGGCTACCATCCATTGGAGTAAAAAAAATATCAACAAGAGACTAGCTTCCATAATGACAAGGATACCATCCATTGGAGTAACAAAAATCTCGAAAATTTACTACCTTCCATAATGACAAGGCTTCCATCCAACGGAGTAATAAAAATATCGAAAATAGACTATCTTCCATAATGACAAGGCTACCATCCATTGGAGTAACAAAAATCTTGACAACAGACTACCTTCCATAATGACAAGGGTACCATCCATTGGAGTAAAAAAAATATCCACATGACACAACCTTCCATAATGACAAGGCTACCATCCATTGGAGTAACAAAAATCTCGACAACAGACTACCTTCCATAATGACAAGGCTACCATCCATTGCAGTAACAAAAATATCGACAACAGACTACCTTCCATAAAGACAAGGCAACCATCAATTGTATAAACAAAAATCTCGACAACAGACTACCTTCCATAATGACAAGGCTACCATCCATTGGAGTAACAAAAATCTGGACAACAGACTATCGTCCATAATGACAAGGATACCATCCATTGGAGTAAAAAAAATATCAACAAGAGACTAGCTTCCATAATGACAACGCTACCATATATTGGAGTAACAAAAATCTCGAAAATTGACTACCTTCCATAATGAAAAGGTTACCATCCGTTGTAGTAACAAAGATATCGACAACATACTACCTTCCATAATGACAAGGCTACCATCCAATGGAGTAACAAAAATCTCGACAACAAACTACCTTCCATAATGACAAGGCTACCATCCATTGTAGTAACAAAAATACCACCAATAGACTACCTTCCATAATGACAAGGCTACCATCCATTGTTGTAAAAAAAATGTCGACAACAAACTACCTTCCATAATGACAAGGATACCATCATTGTAGTAACAAAAATCTCGTCAACAGACTACCTTCCATAATGACAAGGCTACCATCCCTTAGAGTAAAAAAAATCTTAACAATATACTACCTTCCATAATGACAAGTCTACCATCCATTGGAGTAACAAAGATATAGATAACATACTACCTTCCATAATGACAAGGCTACCATCCAATGGAGTAACAAAAATCTCAACAATAGACTACCTTTCTTAATGACAATGCTACCCTCCATTGAAGTAAAAGAAATCACAACGAAAAACTACCTTCCATAATGACAAGGCTACCATCCATTGCAGTAACAAAAATATCAACAAGAGACTACCTTCCATAATTACAAGGCTACAATCCATAAGAGTAACAAAAATCTGGACAACAGACTATCATCCATAGTGACAAGGCTACCATCCATTGGAGTAACAAAAATTTGGACAATAAACTATCGTCCATAATGACAAGGCAACCATCCATTGGAGTAAAAAAAATATCCACAAGAGACTAGCTTCCATAATGACAAGGCTACCATCTATTAGAGTAACAAAAATCTCGAAAATTGTCTATGTTCCATAATGACTAGGCTACCATCCATTGGAGTAACAAAGATATCGACAACAAACTATCATTCATAATGACAAGGATACCATCCATTGAAATAACAAAAATCTCGACAACAGACTACCTTCCATAATGACAAGGATACCATCCATTGGAGTAACAAAAATCTCAACAACAAACTACCTTCCATAATGACAAGGTTACCATCCATTGTAGTAACAAAAATCTCGACAACAAACTACCTTCCATAATGACAAGGTTACCATCCATTGTAGTAACAAAGATATCTACAACATACTACCTTCCATAATGACAAGGCTATCATCCATTGGAGTAACAAAAATCTCGACAACAGAATACCTTCCATAATGACAAGGCTACCATTCATTGTAGTAACAAAGATATCGACAACATACAACCTTCCATAATTATAAGGGTTCCATCCAATGGAGTAATAAAAATCCCAACAACATACTACCTTCCATAATGAAAAGGCTACCATCCGATGTAGTAACAAAAATCTCGAAAACAAACTACCTTCCATAATGACAAGGCTATCATCCATTGGAGTAACAAAAATATCAACAAGAGACTAGCTTTCATAATGACAAGGCTACCATCCATTGGAGTAACAAAAATCACGACAATAGATTACCTTCCATAATGACAAGGCTACCATCTATTGGAGTAACAAAAATCTCGAAAATAGACTACCTTCCATAATGACTAGGCTACCATCCATTAGAATAAAAAAATCTCGACAACAGACTACCTTTCATAATGACAAGGATACCATCCATTGAAATTACAAAAATCTCAAAAACTAACTACCTTCCATAATGACAAGGCTACCATACATTATAGTAAAAAAAATCTCGACAATAGACTACTTCCCGTAATGACTAGGCTACCATCCATTGGAGTAACAAAGATATTGACAACAGACTACCTTTCATAATGACTAGGATACCATCCATTGGAATAACAAAAATCTCGACAATAGACTACCTTCCATAAAGACAAGGCTACCATCCATTGGAGTAACAAAAATCTCGAAAATAGACTACGTTCCATAATGACTAGGCTACCATCAATTGGAATAAAAAAAATCTCGACAATAGACTACCTTCCATAATGGCAAGGCTACCATCCAATGGAGTAACAAAAATTTTGACAACAGACTACCTTCCATAATGACAAGGCTACCATACATCATAGTAAAAAAAATCTCGACAATAGACTACCTTCCGTAATGACTAGGCTACCATCCATTGGAGTAACAAAGATATCGACAATGGACTACCTTTCATAATGACAAGGATACCATCCATTGAAATAACAAAAATCTCGAAAACAGACTACCTTACATAATTACAAGGATACCATCCATTGGAGTAACAAAAATCTGAACAACAGACTACCTTCCATAATGACAAGGCTACCTTCCATTGTAGTAACAAAGATATCCACAACATACAACCTTCCATAATGACAAGGCTTCCATCCAATGGAGTAATAAAAATATCGACAATAGTCTATCTTCCATAATGACAACGCAACCATCCATTGGAGTAACAAAAATCTCGACAACATACTACTTTCCATAATTACAAGGGTACCATCCATTGGAGTAACAAAAATATCCTCAAGAGACAACCTTCCATAATGACAAGGATACCATCCATTGGAGTAACAAAAATCTCAACAACAAACTACCTTTCATAATGACAAGGCTACCATCTATTGTAGTAACAAAAATCTCGACAACAGACTACCTTCCATAATGACAAGGCTACCATCCATTGGAGTAACAAAAATATCAACAAGAGACTAGCTTCCATAATGACAAGGCTACCATCCATTGGAGTAACAAAGATATCGACAACATATAACCTTCCATAATGACAAGGCTTCCATCGAATGGAGTAATAAAAATATCGACAATAGACTATCTTCCATAATGACAAGGCTATCATCCATTGGATTAACAAAAATATCGACAACAGACTACCTTCCATAATGACCAGGCTACCATCCGTTGGAGTAACAAAGATATCGACAAGAGATAACCTTCCATAATGACAAGGTTACCATCCATTGGAGTAACAAAAATCTCGACAACAGACTACCTTCCATAATGACAAGGCTACCATCCATTGGAGTAACAAAAATCTCGACAACAGACTACCTTCCATAATTACAAGGCTACAATCCATTGGAGTAACAAAAATATCAACAAGAGACTAGCTACCATAATGACAAGGCTACCATCCATTGGAGTAACAAAAATCTCGACAACAAACTACCTTCCATAATGACAAGGCTACCATCCATTGGAGTAACAAAAATCTCAAAAAACATACTACCTTCCATAATGACTAGGCTACCATCCAATATAATTACAAAAAACTCAACAACAGAGTACCTTCCATAATGATAAGGCTACCATTCATTGTAGTAACAAAGATATCGACAACATACAACCTTCCATAATGACAAGGCTTCCATCCAATGGAGTAATAAAAATATCGACAATAGACTATCTTCCATAATGACAACGCTACCATCCATTTGAGTAACAAAAATATCGACAACAAACTACCTTCCATAATGACAAGGCTACCATCCATTAGAGTAACACAAATATCCACAAGAGACAACCTTCAATAATGACAAGGCTACCATCCATTGGAGTTGTGGAAAGGAAAAACACGACTATACAGGAATCTTCCAGAGCAATGATACATGCTAAAAGACTTCCCATTCATTTTTTGGCTGAAGCTATGAATACAACATGTTATGTCCATAACAGGGTCACCTTGAGAAAGGGAACATCATCCACCATTTATGAACTATGGAAAGGAAGAAAGCCTACAGTGAAGTACTTCCATGTCTTTGGGAGCAAATGCTATATTCTGACAGATCGTGAACAAAGGAGAAAGATGGACCCTAAAATTGATGATGGAATATTCCTAGGATACTCTACCAAAAACAGAGCATATAGGGTATTCAATTCCAGGACCAAAGTCATGATGGAGTCTATAAATGTCATAGTTGATGATCACCATGTGGAAACAAATGTCCCATATGATGTTGAGACATTATTTGAGATTTAAACACAAGTGTCTAAAAAGGATGATGTGCCTAATCCTACTCCATCAGAGTTTGAATCAAAGGAAGCTAACAAAGATCCTTCCATCAGAATTTAGAAAGATCATCCTACAAAACTCATCATAGGAGATCCTAACAGTGGAGTCATTACAAGATCTAGAGAAATCATCACAAACTCTTGCTTTGTGTCTAAGATTGAACCAAAAAATGTTAAAGAGGCTTTGACTGATGAATACTGGATTGGAGCAATGCAAGATGAATTGAACCAATTCAAGCAACATGAAGTATGTGAGTTAGTTCCTAGACTAGAAGGAACAAACATCATTGGCATAAAGTGGATCTACAAGAACAAATCAGATGCTGAAGGAGTTGTCACCAGGAATAAGACAAGGCTTGTTGCTCAAGGATACACTCAAGTTGAAGGGGTTGATTTTGATGAGACTTTTGCTCCTGTAGCCAGACTGGAATCAATTAGACTTCTATTGGGAGTTGCTTGTCTCCTTAAGTTCAAGCTATTTCAGATGGATGTGAAGAGTGCCTTCCTAAATGGGTACTTAAATGAGGAAGTATATGTGGAACAGCCTAAAGTATTTGTGGATCCAAAATGTCCTAATCATGTCTACAAATTGAGGAAAGCTTTATATGGTCTGAAACAAGCTCCTAGAGCTTGGTATGACAGGTTGACAAAGTTCCTCACTGACAAAGGATACAGGAAATGAGGTTTGGATAAAACACTTTTTGTCAAGAATGAAGGAGGAAAGATAATGGTATCTCAAATTTATGTTGATGACATAGTGTTTGGAGGAATGTCAGATAAAATGGTTAAACATTTTGCTAACCAGATGCAAGCTGAATTTGAAATGAGCCTCATGGGAGAATTGACCTACTTTCTTGGACTGCAAGTCACACAGATGGAAGACTCAATTTTTCTGTCTCAAAGCAAGTATGCAAAGAATATTGTCAAGAAGTTTGGAATGGAGAATTCCAGTCATAAAAGGACTTCTGCACCTACTCATTTAAAGTTGTCCAAAGACACAAGTGGGGCAAATATGGATCAAAGCTTGTACAGAAGCATGATAGGAAGTCTGTTATACTTAACAGCCAGCAGACCTGAAATTGCCTTTGTAGTTGGAGTATGTGCAAGATACTGGGCTGAACCCAAAGTAAGTCACATCAACCAGGTGAAAAGAATTTTGAAGTATGTAAGTGGAACTTACAATTATGGCATGCTGTACTCTCATGGATGTGAACCGATAATGTCTGGTTACTGTGATGCTGATTGGGCTGGTAGTGTTGATGATAGAAAGAGCACCTCTGGAGGATGCTTCTTTTTGGGAAATAATCTTGTCTCTTGGTTCAACAAGAAATAAAACTGTGTGTCTCTATCTACTACTGAAGCTGAATATATAGCAGCTGGTAGCAGCTGTTCTCAAATGATCTGGATGAAACAGATGCTGATTAAGTATAATGTCACACAAGATGTCATGACATTATACTGTGACAATTTTAGTACTATTAACATATCCAAGAATCCTATACAGCACAGCAGGACTAAGCATATTGACATTAGACATCACTTCATCAGAGATCTTGTGGAGGAGAAGGTGATTAAGCTGGAACATGTTGCCTCTGAACTACAACTGGCTGACATTTTTACCAAGGCACTTGATGCTAGTCAGTTTGAAAATTTAAGGGGCAAGCTGGGTATTTTTCAATGTGAAGAGATGTAGAAATTAATTTTTCTTAAAACAAGGGTTGAAAGAGATATGTTAATCGAGTCTATTCTGATTGGGCTAATCATTTGTTTCCCTCTTTCTTTCCAAAAGTTTAAGAAGAGGAATAGACATATTTTTATCTCTATCTTCTCTTTCTGCTGCACCACTCTCCATTCCCTCAAACAAAGATTTCACACTCGCTGTCACTTGTTTTCTCAATCTCTCGAGATGTCTCAACAATCTGTGTCATCATCTTATTCAAAGGCAACTGCATCTTCCTCACCCACTGACACCGAACCTAAGGCAATCGTAAAATGCATGGATGCTGACGTTCTTGAGATAACTCCACTTCGTGAAATGGCAGCTGATCCTACTAAGGTCAAGAAGCTGCGAACCAGACATGCAAGAAGATCACAAGCTTCTCCATTTGGTAAATCTTCTCAACCATCATCTTCTGTTCATCCAGAGATAGCTAATAGGGAAGGTTCTGCTTATGTGCATCAAGCTATTGCCAAACTAGTCACTAGGATTCTTAATGAGAATCACTCTGTTCCTGGCATATATGTACCATTGAACCAAGAAAGTGCTAGCCCTAATGTAGAAAGGGATCCCAATGTCACTCAGAATGTTGAGACACCTGATGACAACATTGAGAAATCTCCTAAAAAACATGATGATCACCAGACCCCTACTGACAAGGTTGTTGAACCTCCTGTAATTGATGTTGATGAAGAATTCTCTGACAATGATTTAATTGCCAATATCAACCCTAGCATAGCTTGAAGGATGATGAGTAGATAAGAGAAGAAGAATGCTTCCCAAAGCCCCTCCAAAGAGAAGGCTACTGAAGTTGTTCATGAGAAGGCGAGGCCTGAGAACAAGGCTGAGAAGGATCAAAAAGTTGAAACTTGGAAAGGGAAGGGTAAGGTAAAAGCTAGGGTATCTGTTGGTAGTCTCTCAAAACCCTTGAGACAACCTATAGCCAAGAAAAGAAAGGCTCCTTAACCCTTTGAATCTGATGAAGAATCAGACTTTGATTTTGATGTTGAGAGCAATGTTCCAGACATTCCTCTCAGGAAGAAACCCTCTTCTAGCAAACTGCCTAAGTTTCCTGAAGTTGCCATTGACAACATCTCCTTTCACCATCCAGAAAATGCAAGCAGGTGGAAGTATGTATTTCTGAAAAGGATTTCCTTGGAGAGGGAGCTGAACAGAAGTGCTATTGAGTGTAAGGAAGTCATGGATCTAATCAAAGCTGCTGGCCTGATGAAAACTGTGGGCGAGTTTTCCAACTGCTATGAGATTCTTGTCAAATAATTCATAGTAAATTTGTCTGGTGGTTGTGTTGATGGAAAGTCAGCTGATTTTAAGAGTGTTTTTGTGAGAGGAAGGAAGGGAAATTTCTCTCCTACTTTGATAAACAAATACCTAGGAAGGCCTGATGATGCTCATCCTGAGCTTGAAGTTACTAACAACCAGGTTTGTCAAATCATCACTGCCAAGCAAGTCAAGCACTGGCACTTGAAAGGGAAGCTAACTGCAAGCAAGCTGAGTATGAAGTTTGCCATACTGCACAAAATTGGTGCAGCGAACTGGTTTCCCACAGACCACAAATCCACCATTTACACAGGTTTGGGAAGATTTATCTATGATGTATGAACCAGAACAAACTTTGATTATGGCAACTACATCTTTGATCAAACATTGAAACATGCTGAGAGCTGTGCTATTAAAGGCCTTATTTCTTTTCCCTCTCTCTTGTGTGGTATAATCATTGATCAATATCCTGATATTCTGGTTGAAAAGGACTCTGTATGCAAAAGAGCTCATGCACTTGGTTTTCACTATAAGTTGTTTCAGGGAACTCATGTCCCTGACATTGTTATGACATCTGCTGAGACATCAAATGTAAAAGCTCATTCCAAGAAAGCTGATCTTATAGCTGTTCTAAAAGAAACCTGCAGATAGCTTGATGCAATAAAAAGGACTCTTCAAGAGCTGATTGCTAGTCTGGAACAGGAGGAGAATGAAGAACAAATGAGGGAAGAGGATGCTGATGACGAACACCATGAGGATGCTAAGGGTACCATCCATTGGAGTAAAAAAAATATCCACAAGAGACAACCTTCCATAATGACAAGGCTACCATCCATTGAGGTAACAAAAATCTTGACAACAGACTACTTTCCATAATGACAAGGCTACCATACATTGAAGTAACAAAAATCTCGAGAACAGACTACCTTCAATAATGACAAGGCTACCATCCATTGGAGTAACAAAAATCTCAACAACAGACTACCTTCCATAATTACAAGGCTACCATCCATTAGAGTAACAAAAATTTGGACAACAGACTACCTTCCATAATGACAAGGCTACCATCCATTCGAGTAACAAAAATCTCGACAACAGACTACCTTCCATAATTACAAGGCTACTATACATTAGAGTAACAAAAATTTGGACAACAGACTACCATCCATAATGACAAGGCTACCATCCATTCGAGTAAAAAAAATCTCGACAACAGACTACCTTCCTTATGGACAAGGCTACCATCCATTGGAGTAAAAAAGATATCTACAACATACTACCTTCCATAATGACAAGGCTACCATCCATTCGAGTAACAAAAATCTCGACAACAGACTACCTTCCAAAATGACAAGGCTACCATCCATTGTAGTAACAAAAATATCGAGAACAGACTACCTTCCATAATGACAAGGCTACAATCCATTGGAGTAACAAAAATCTCGACAACGGACTACCTTCCATAATGACAAGGCTACCATCCAATGGAGTATCAAAAATCTCGACAACAGACTACGTTCCATAATGACAAGGCTACCATACATTATAGTAAAAAAAAAATCTCGACAACAGACTACCTTCCATAATGACAAGGCTACCATTCAATGGAGTAACAAAAATCTCGACAACAAACTACCTTCCATAATGACAAGGCTACCATACATTATAGTAAAAAAAATATCTCGACAACAGACTACCTTCCATAATGACTAGGATACCATCCATTGGAGTAAGAAAGATATCGACAACGAACTACCTTTCATAATGACAAGGATACCATCCATTGAAATAACAAAAATCTCGACAACAGACTACCTTCCATAATGACAAGGATACCATCCATTGGATTAACAAAAATATCGACAACAGACTACCTTCCATAATGACAAGGCTACCATCCATTGGAGTAACAAAAATCTCAACAACAGACTACCTTCCATAATGACAAGGCTACCATCCATTGTAGTAACAAAGATATCGACAACATACAACATTCCATAATGACAAGGCTTCCATCCAATGCAGTAATAAAAATATAGACAATAGACTATCTTCCAAAATGACAAGACTACCATCCATTGGAGTTGCAAAAATCTCGACAACAGACTACCTTCCATAATGACAAGGGTACCATCCATTGGAGTAACAAAAATCTCGAAAATAGACTACCTTCCATAATGACTAGGCTACCATCCATTGGAATAACAAAAATCTCGACAACAGACTACCTTCCATAATGACAAGGCTACCATCCAATGGAGTAACAAAAATCTCGACAACAGACTACCTTTCATAATGACAAGGCTACCATACATTGTAGTAAAAAAAAATCTCGACAACAGACTACCTTCCATAATGACAAGGCTACCATCCAATGGAGTAACAAAACTACAGACAATAGACTATCTTCCATAATGACAAGGCTACCATCCATTGGAGTAACAAAAATCTCGACAATAGACTACCTTCCATAATGACAAGGGTACCATCCATTGGAGTAACAAAAATCTCGTCAATAGACTACCTTCCATAATTACATGGCTACCATTCATTAGAGTAACAAAAATTTGGACAATAGACTACCTTCCATAATGACTAGGCTACCATCAATTCGAGTAACAAAAGTCTCGACAACAGACTACCTTCCATAATGACAAGGCTACCATCCATTGGAGTAACAATGATATCTAAAACATACTACCTTCCATAATGACAAGGCTACCATCCATTCGAGTAACAAAAACCTCGACAACAGACTACCTTCCATAATGACAAGGCTACCATCTATTGTAGTAACAAAAATATCGACAACAAACTACCTTCCATAATGACAAGGGTACCATCCATTGGAGTAACAAAAATCTCGACAACAGACTACCTACCATAATGACAAGGGTACCATCCATTGGAGTAACAAAAATCTCGACAACAGACTACCTTCCAAAATGACAAGGCTACCATCCATTGTAGTAACAAAAATATCGAGAACAGACTACCTTCCATAATGACAAGGCTACAATCCATTGGAGTAACAAAAATCTCGACAACAGACTACCTTCCATAATGACAAGGCTACCATCCAATGGAGTATCAAAAATCTCGACAACAGACTACGTTCCATAATGACAAGGCTACCATACATTATAGTAAAAAAAAAATCTCGACAACAGACTACCTTCCATAATGACAAGGCTACCATTCAATGGAGTAACAAAAATCTCGACAACAAACTACCTTCCATAATGACAAGGCTACCATACATTATAGTAAAAAAAATATGTCGACAACAGACTACCTTCCATAATGACTAGGATACCATCCATTGGAGTAAGAAAGATATCGACAACGAACTACCTTTCATAATGACAAGGATACCATCCATTGAAATAACAAAAATCTCGACATCAGACTACCTTCCATAATGACAAGGATACCATCCATTGGATTAACAAAAATATCGACAACAGACTACCTTCCATAATGACAAGGCTACCATCCATTGGAGTAACAAAAATCTCAACAACAGACTACCTTCCATAATGACAAGGCTACCATCCATTGTAGTAACAAAGATATCGACAACATACAACATTCCATAATGACAAGGCTTCCATCCAATGCAGTAATAAAAATATAGACAATAGACTATCTTCCAAAATGACAAGACTACCATCCATTGGAGTAGCAAAAATCTCGACAACAGACTACCTTCCATAATGACAAGGGTACCATCCATTGGAGTAACAAAAATCTCGAAAATAGACTACCTTCCATAATGACTAGGCTACCATCCATTGGAATAACAAAAATCTCGACAACAGACTACCTTCCATAATGACAAGGCTACCATCCAATGGAGTAACAAAAATCTCGACAACAGACTACCTTTCATAATGACAAGGCTACCATACATTGTAGTAAAAAAAAATCTCGACAACAGACTACCTTCCATAATGACAAGGCTACCATCCAATGGAGTAACAAAACTACAGACAATAGACTATCTTCCATAATGACAAGGCTACCATGCATTGGAGTAACAAAAATCTCGACAACAGACTACCTTCCATAATGACAAGGGTACCATCCATTGGAGTAACAAAAATCTCGTCAATAGACTACCTTCCATAATTACATGGCTACCATTCATTAGAGTAACAAAAATTTGGACAACAGACTACCTTCCATAATGACTAGGCTACCATCAATTCGAGTAACAAAAATCTCGACAACAGACTACCTTCCATAATGACAAGGCTACCAGCCATTGGAGTAACAATGATATCTAAAACATACTACCTTCCATAATGACAAGGCTACCATCCATTCGAGTAACAAAAACCTCGACAACAGACTACCTTCCATAATGACAAGGCTACCATCTATTGTATTAACAAAAATATCGACAACAAACTACCTTCCATAATGACAAGGGTACCATCCATTGGAGTAACAAAAATCTCGACAATAGACTACCTACCATAATGACAAGGGTACCATCCATTGGAGTAACAAAAATATCCAAAAGAGGCAACCTTCCATAATGACAAGGCTACCATCCATTCGAGTAACAAAAACCTCGACAACAGACTACCTTCCATAATGACAAGGCTACCATCTATTGTAGTAACAAAAATATCGACAACAAACTACCTTCCATAATGACAAGGGTACCATCCATTGGAGTAACAAAAATCTCGACAACAGACTACCTACCATAATGACAAGGGTACCATCCATTGGAGTAACAAAAATCTCGACAACAGACTACCTTCCAAAATGACAAGGCTACCATCCATTGTAGTAACAAAAATATCGAGAACAGACTACCTTCCATAATGACAAGGCTACAATCCATTGGAGTAACAAAAATCTCGACAACGGACTACCTTCCATAATGACAAGGCTACCATCCAATGGAGTATCAAAAATCTCGACAACAGACTACGTTCCATAATGACAAGGCTACCATACATTATAGTAAAAAAAAAATCTCGACAACAGACTACCTTCCATAATGACAAGGCTACCATTCAATGGAGTAACAAAAATCTCGACAACAAACTACCTTCCATAATGACAAGGCTACCATACATTATAGTAAAAAAAATATGTCGACAACAGACTACCTTCCATAATGACTAGGATACCATCCATTGGAGTAAGAAAGATATCGACAACGAACTACCTTTCATAATGACAAGGATACCATCCATTGAAATAACAAAAATCTCGACAACAGACTACCTTCCATAATGACAAGGATACCATCCATTGGATTAACAAAAATATCGACAACAGACTACCTTCCATAATGACAAGGCTACCATCCATTGGAGTAACAAAAATCTCAACAACAGACTACCTTCCATAATGACAAGGCTACCATCCATTGTAGTAACAAAGATATCGACAACATACAACATTCCATAATGACAAGGCTTCCATCCAATGCAGTAATAAAAATATAGACAATAGACTATCTTCCAAAATGACAAGACTACCATCCATTGGAGTAGCAAAAATCTCGACAACAGACTACCTTCCATAATGACAAGGGTACCATCCATTGGAGTAACAAAAATCTCGAAAATAGACTACCTTCCATAATGACTAGGCTACCATCCATTGGAATAACAAAAATCTCGACAACAGACTACCTTCCATAATGACAAGGCTACCATCCAATGGAGTAACAAAAATCTCGACAACAGACTACCTTTCATAATGACAAGGCTACCATACATTGTAGTAAAAAAAAATCTCGACAACAGACTACCTTCCATAATGACAAGGCTACCATCCAATGGAGTAACAAAACTACAGACAATAGACTATCTTCCATAATGACAAGGCTACCATGCATTGGAGTAACAAAAATCTCGACAACAGACTACCTTCCATAATGACAAGGGTACCATCCATTGGAGTAACAAAAATCTCGTCAATAGACTACCTTCCATAATTACATGGCTACCATTCATTAGAGTAACAAAAATTTGGACAACAGACTACCTTCCATAATGACTAGGCTACCATCAATTCGAGTAACAAAAATCTCGACAACAGACTACCTTCCATAATGACAAGGCTACCAGCCATTGGAGTAACAATGATATCTAAAACATACTACCTTCCATAATGACAAGGCTACCATCCATTCGAGTAACAAAAACCTCGACAACAGACTACCTTCCATAATGACAAGGCTACCATCTATTGTATTAACAAAAATATCGACAACAAACTACCTTCCATAATGACAAGGGTACCATCCATTGGAGTAACAAAAATCTCGACAACAGACTACCTACCATAATGACAAGGGTACCATCCATTGGAGTAACAAAAATATCCAAAAGAGGCAACCTTCCATAATGACAAGGCTACCAGCCATTCGACTAACAAAAATCTCGACAACAGACTACCTTCAATAATGACAAGGCTACCATCCATTGGAGTAACAAAAATATCGACAACAAACTACCTTCCATAATGACAAGGGTACCATCCATTGGAGTAACAAAAATCTCGACAACGGACTACCTTCCATAATGACAAGGCTACCATCCAATGGAGTATCAAAAATCTCGACAACAGACTACGTTCCATAATGACAAGGCTACCATACATTATAGTAAAAAAAAAATCTCGACAACAGACTACCTTCCATAATGACAAGGCTACCATTCAATGGAGTAACAAAAATCTCGACAACAAACTACCTTCCATAATGACAAGGCTACCATACATTATAGTAAAAAAAATATGTCGACAACAGACTACCTTCCATAATGACTAGGATACCATCCATTGGAGTAAGAAAGATATCGACAACGAACTACCTTTCATAATGACAAGGATACCATCCATTGAAATAACAAAAATCTCGACAACAGACTACCTTCCATAATGACAAGGATACCATCCATTGGATTAACAAAAATATCGACAACAGACTACCTTCCATAATGACAAGGCTACCATCCATTGGAGTAACAAAAATCTCAACAACAGACTACCTTCCATAATGACAAGGCTACCATCCATTGTAGTAACAAAGATATCGACAACATACAACATTCCATAATGACAAGGCTTCCATCCAATGCAGTAATAAAAATATAGACAATAGACTATCTTCCAAAATGACAAGACTACCATCCATTGGAGTAGCAAAAATCTCGACAACAGACTACCTTCCATAATGACAAGGGTACCATCCATTGGAGTAACAAAAATCTCGAAAATAGACTACCTTCCATAATGACTAGGCTACCATCCATTGGAATAACAAAAATCTCGACAACAGACTACCTTCCATAATGACAAGGCTACCATCCAATGGAGTAACAAAAATCTCGACAACAGACTACCTTTCATAATGACAAGGCTACCATACATTGTAGTAAAAAAAAATCTCGACAACAGACTACCTTCCATAATGACAAGGCTACCATCCAATGGAGTAACAAAACTACAGACAATAGACTATCTTCCATAATGACAAGGCTACCATGCATTGGAGTAACAAAAATCTCGACAACAGACTACCTTCCATAATGACAAGGGTACCGTCCATTGGAGTAACAAAAATCTCGTCAATAGACTACCTTCCATAATTACATGGCTACCATTCATTAGAGTAACAAAAATTTGGACAACAGACTACCTTCCATAATGACTAGGCTACCATCAATTCGAGTAACAAAAATCTCGACAACAGACTACCTTCCATAATGACAAGGCTACCATCCATTGGAGTAACAATGATATCTAAAACATACTACCTTCCATAATGACAAGGCTACCATCCATTCGAGTAACAAAAACCTCGACAACAGACTACATTCCATAATGACAAGGCTACCATCTATTGTATTAACAAAAATATCGACAACAAACTACCTTCCATAATGACAAGGGTACCATCCATTGGAGTAACAAAAATCTCGACAACAGACTACCTACCATAATGACAAGGGTACCATCCATTGGAGTAACAAAAATATCCAAAAGAGGCAACCTTCCATAATGACAAGGCTACCAGCCATTCGACTAACAAAAATCTCGACAACAGACTACCTTCAATAATGACAAGGCTACCATCCATTGGAGTAACAAAAATCTCGACAACAGACTACCTTCCATAATTACAAGGCTACCATCCATTAGAGTAACAAAAATTTGGACAACAGACTGCCTTCCATAATGACAAGGCTACCATCCATTCGAGTAACAAAAATCTCGACAACAGACTACCTTCCATAATTACAAGGCTACTATACATTAGAGTAACAAAAATTTGGACAACAGACTACCATCCATAATGACAAGGCTACCATCCATTCGAGTAAAAAAAATCTCGACAACAGACTACCTTCCAAATGGACAAGGCTACCATCCATTGGAGTAAAAAAGATATCTACAACATACCACCTTCCATAATTACAAGGCTACCATCCATTCGAGTAACAAAAATCTCGACAACAGACTACCTTCCAAAATGACAAGGCTACCATCCATTGTAGTAACAAAAATATCGAGAACAGACTACCTTCCATAATGACAAGGCTACAATCCATTGGAGTAACAAAAATCTCGACAACGGACTACCTTCCATAATGACAAGGCTACCATCCAATGGAGTAACAAAAATCTCGACAACAGACTACGTTCCATAATGACAAGGCTACCATACATTATAGTAAAAAAAAAATCTCGACAACAGACTACCTTTCATAATGACAAGGCTACCATTCAATGGAGTAACAAAAATCTCGACAACAAACTACCTTCCATAATGACAAGGCTACCATACATTATAGTAAAAAAAATATCTCGACAACAGACTACCTTCCATAATGACTAGGATACCATCCATTGGAGTAAGAAAGATATCGACAACGGACTACCTTTCATAATGACAAGGATACCATCCATTGAAATAACAAAAATCTCGAGAACAGACTACCTTCCATAATGACAAGGATACCATCCATTGGATTAACAAAAATATCGACAACAGACTACCTTCCATAATGACAAGGCTACCATCCATTGGAGTAACAAAAATCTCAACAACAGACTACCTTCCATAATGACAAGGCTACCATCCATTGTAGTAACAAAGATATCGACAACATACAACATTCCATAATGACAAGGCTTCCATCCAATGCAGTAATAAAAATATAGACAATAGACTATCTTCCAAAATGACAAGACTAACATCCATTGGAGTAGCAAAAATCTCGACAACAGACTACCTTCCATAATGACAAGGGTACCATCCATTGGAGTAACAAAAATCTCGAAAATAGACTACCTTCCATAATGACTAGGCTACCATCCATTGGAATAACAAAAATCTCGACAACAGACTACCTTCCATAATGACAAGGCTACCATCCAATGGAGTAACAAAAATCTCGACAACAGACTACCTTTCATAATGACAAGGCTACCATACATTGTAGTAAAAAAAAATCTCGACAACAGACTACCTTCCATAATGACAAGGCTACCATCCAATGGAGTAACAAAACTACAGACAATAGACTATCTTCCATAATGACAAGGCTACCATGCATTGGAGTAACAAAAATCTCGACAACAGACTACCTTCCATAATGACAAGGGTACCGTCCATTGGAGTAACAAAAATCTCGTCAATAGACTACCTTCCATAATTACATGGCTACCATTCATTAGAGTAACAAAAATTTGGACAACAGACTACCTTCCATAATGACTAGGCTACCATCAATTCGAGTAACAAAAATCTCGACAACAGACTACCTTCCATAATGACAAGGCAACCATCCATTGGAGTAACAATGATATCTAAAACATACTACCTTCCATAATGACAAGGCTACCATCCATTCGAGTAACAAAAACCTCGACAACAGACTACATTCCATAATGACAAGGCTACCATCTATTGTATTAACAAAAATATCGACAACAAACTACCTTCCATAATGACAAGGGTACCATCCATTGGAGTAACAAAAATCTCGACAACAGACTACCTACCATAATGACAAGGGTACCATCCATTGGAGTAACAAAAATATCCAAAAGAGGCAACCTTCCATAATGACAAGGCTACCAGCCATTCGACTAACAAAAATCTCGACAACAGACTACCTTCAATAATGACAAGGCTACCATCCATTGGAGTAACAAAAATCTCGACAACAGACTACCTTCCATAATTACAAGGCTACCATCCATTAGAGTAACAAAAATTTGGACAACAGACTGCCTTCCATAATGACAAGGCTACCATCCATTCGAGTAACAAAAATCTCGACAACAGACTACCTTCCATAATTACAAGGCTACTATACATTAGAGTAACAAAAATTTGGACAACAGACTACCATCCATAATGACAAGGCTACCATCCATTCGAGTAAAAAAAATCTCGACAACAGACTACCTTCCAAATGGACAAGGCTACCATCCATTGGAGTAAAAAAGATATCTACAACATACTACCTTCCATAATTACAAGGCTACCATCCATTCGAGTAACAAAAATCTCGACAACAGACTACCTTCCAAAATGACAAGGCTACCATCCATTGTAGTAACAAAAATATCGAGAACAGACTACCTTCCATAATGACAAGGCTACAATCCATTGGAGTAACAAAAATCTCGACAACGGACTACCTTCCATAATGACAAGGCTACCATCCAATGGAGTAACAAAAATCTCGACAACAGACTACGTTCCATAATGACAAGGCTACCATACATTATAGTAAAAAAAAAATCTCGACAACAGACTACCTTTCATAATGACAAGGCTACCATTCAATGGAGTAACAAAAATCTCGACAACAAACTACCTTCCATAATGACAAGGCTACCATACATTATAGTAAAAAAAATATCTCGACAACAGACTACCTTCCATAATGACTAGGATACCATCCATTGGAGTAAGAAAGATATCGACAACGGACTACCTTTCATAATGACAAGGATACCATCCATTGAAATAACAAAAATCTCGACAACAGACTACCTTCCATAATGACAACGATACCATCCATTGGATTAACAAAAATATCGACAACAGACTACCTTCCATAATGACAAGGCTACCATCCATTGGAGTAACAAAAATCTCAACAACAGACTACCTTCCATAATGACAAGGCTACCATCCATTGTAGTAACAAAGATATCTACAACATACAACATTCCATAATGACAAGGCTTCCATCCAATGCAGTAATAAAAATATAGACAATAGACTATCTTCCAAAATAACAAGACTACCATCCATTGGAGTAGCAAAAATCTCGACAACAGACTACCTTTCATAATGACAAGGGTACCATCCATTGGAGTAACAAAAATCTCGAAAATAGATTACCTTCCATAATGACTAGGCTACCATCCATTGGAATAACAAAAATCTCGACAACAGACTACCTTCCATAATGACAAGGCTACCATCCAATGGAGTAACAAAAATCTCGACAACAGACTACCTTTCATAATGACAAGGCTACCATACATTGTAGTAAAAAAAAATCTCGACAACAGACTACCTTCCATAATGACAAGGCTACCATCCAATGGAGTAACAAAACTACAGACAATAGACTGTCTTCCATAATGACAAGGCTACCATCCATTGGAGTAACAAAAATCTGGACAACAGACTACCTTCCATAATGACAAGGGTACCATCCATTGGAGTAACAAAAATCTCGTCAATAGACTACCTTCCATAATTACATGGCTACCATTCATTAGAGTAACTAAAATTTGGACAACAGACTACCTTCCATAATGACTAGGCTACCATCAATTCGAGTAACAAAAATCTCGACAACAGACTACCTTCCATAATGACAAGGCTACCATCCATTGGAGTAACAATGATATCTAAAACATACTACCTTCCATAATGACAAGGCTACCATTCATTCGAGTAACAAAAACCTCGACAACAGACTACCTTCCATAATGACAAGGCTACCATCTATTGTAGTAACAAAAATATCGACAACAAACTACCTTCCATAATGACAAGGGTACCATCCATTGGAGTAACAAAAATCTCGACAACAGACTACCTACCATAATGACAAGGGTACCATCCATTGGAGTAACAAAAATATCCAAAAGAGGCAACCTTCCATAATGACAAGGCTACCAGCCATTCGACTAACAAAAATCTCGACAACAGACTACCTTCAATAATGACAAGGCTACCATCCATTGGAGTAACAAAAATCTCGACAACAGACTACCTTCCATAATTACAAGGCTACCATTCATTAGAGTAACAAAAATTTGGACAACAGACTACCTTCCATAATGACAAGGCTACCATCCATTCGAGTAACAAAAATCACGACAACAGACTACCTTCCATAATTACAAGGCTACTATACATTAGAGTAACAAAAATTTGGACAACAAACTACCATCCATAATGACAAGGCTACCATCCATTCGAGTAAAAAAAATCTCGACAACAGACTACCTTCCATATGGACAAGGCTACCATCCATTGGAGTAAAAAAGACATCTATAACATACTACCTTCCATAATTACAAGGCTACCATCCATTCGAGTAACAAAAATCTCGACAACAGACTACCTTCCAAAATGATAAGGCTACCATCCATTGTAGTAACAAAAATATCGAGAACAGACTACCTTCCATAATGACAAGGCTACAATCCATTGGAGTAACAAAAATCTCGACAACGGACTACCTTCAATAATGACAAGGCTACCATCCAATGGAGTAATAAAAATCTCGACAACAGACTACGTTCCATAATGACAAGGCTACCATACATTATAGTAAAAAAAAAATCTCGACAACAGACTACCTTCCATAATGACAAGGCTACCATTCAATGGAGTAACAAAAATCTCGACAACAAACTACCTTCCATAATGACAAGGCTACCATACATTATAGTAAAAAAAATATCTCGACAACAGACTACCTTCCATAATGACTAGGATACCATCCATTAGAGTAAGAAAGATATCGACAACGGACTACCTTTCATAATGACAAGGATACCATCCATTGAAATAACAAAAATCTCGACAACAGACTACCTTCCATAATGACAAGGATACCATCCATTGGATTAACAAAAATATCGACAACAGACTACCTTCCATAATGACAAGGCTACCATCCATTGGAGTAACAAAAATCTCAACAACAGACTACCTTCCATAATGACAAGGCTACCATCCATTGTAGTAACAAAGATATCTACAACATACAACATTCCATAATGACAAGGCTTCCATCCAATGCAGTAATAAAAATATAGACAATAGACTATCTTCCAAAATAACAAGACTACCATCCATTGGAGTAGCAAAAATCTCGACAACAGACTACCTTTCATAATGACAAGGGTACCATCCATTGGAGTAACAAAAATCTCGAAAATAGATTACCTTCCATAATGACTAGGCTACCATCCATTGGAATAACAAAAATCTCGACAACAGACTACCTTCCATAATGACAAGGCTACCATCCAATGGAGTAACAAAAATCTCGACAACAGACTACCTTTCATAATGACAAGGCTACCATACATTGTAGTAAAAAAAAATCTCGACAACAGACTACCTTCCATAATGACAAGGCTACCATCCAATGGAGTAACAAAACTACAGACAATAGACTGTCTTCCATAATGACAAGGCTACCATCCATTGGAGTAACAAAAATCTGGACAACAGACTACCTTCCATAATGACAAGGGTACCATCCATTGGAGTAACAAAAATCTCGTCAATAGACTACCTTCCATAATTACATGGCTACCATTCATTAGAGTAACAAAAATTTGGACAACAGACTACCTTCCATAATGACTAGGCTACCATCAATTCGAGTAACAAAAATCTCGACAACAGACTACCTTCCATAATGACAAGGCTACCATCCATTGGAGTAACAATGATATCTAAAACATACTACCTTCCATAATGACAAGGCTACCATCCATTCGAGTAACAAAAACCTCGACAATAGACTACCTTCCATAATGACAAGGCTACCATCTATTGTAGTAACAAAAATATCGACAACAAACTACCTTCCATAATGACAAGGGTACCATCCATTGGAGTAACAAAAATCTCGACAACAGACTACCTACCATAATGACAAGGGTACCATCCATTGGAGTAACAAAAATATCCAAAAGAGGCAACCTTCCATAATGACAAGGCTACCAGCCATTCGACTAACAAAAATCTCGACAACAGACTACCTTCCATAATGACAAGGCTACCATCCATTATAGTAACAAAAATCTCGACAACAGACTACCTTCCATAATAACAAGGCTACCATCCATTAGAGTAACAAAAATTTGGACAACAGACTACCTTCCATAATGACAAGGCTACCATCCATTCGAGTAACAAAAATCTCGACAACAGACTACCTTCCATAATGACAAGGCTACCATCCATTGGAGTAAAAAAGATATCAACAACATACTACCTTCCATAATGACAAGGCTACCATCCATTCGAGTAACAAAAATCACGACAACATACTACTTTCCAAAATAACAAGGCTACCATCTATTGTAGTAACAAAAATATCGACAACAGACTACCTTCCATAATGATAAGGGTACCATCAATTGGAGTAACAAAAATATCCACAAGAGACAACCATCCATAATGACAAGGCTACCATCCATTGGGGTAACAAAAATATCGACAACAAACTACCTTCCATATGGACAAGGCTACCATCCATTGGAGTAAAAAAGATATCTACAACATACTACCTTCCATAATGACAAGGCTACCATCCTTTCGAGTAACAAAAATCTCGACAACAGACTACCTTCCAAAATGACAAGGCTACCATCCATTGTAGTAACAAAAATATCGAGAACAGACTACCTTCCATAATGACAAGGCTACAATCCATTGGAGTAACAAAAATCTCGACAACGGAATACCTTCCATAATGACAAGGCTACCATCCAATGGAGTAACAAAAATCTCGACAACAGACTACGTTCCATAATGACAAGGCTACCATACATTATAGTAAAAAAAAAAATCTCGACAACAGACTACCTTCCATAATGACAAGGCTACCATTCAATGGAGTAACAAAAATCTCGACAACAAACTACCTTCCATAATGACAAGGCTACCATACATTATAGTAAAAAAAATATCTCGACAACAGACTACCTTCCATAATGACTAGGATACCATCCATTGGAGTAAGAAATATATCGACAACGGACTACCTTTCATAATGACAAGGATACCATCCATTGAAATAACAAAAATCTCGACAACAGACTACCTTCCATAATGACAAGGATACCATCCATTGGATTAACAAAAATATCGACAACAGACTACCATCCATAATGACAAGGCTACCATCCATTGGAGTAACAAAAATCTCAACAACAGACTACCTTCCATAATGACAAGGCTACCATCCATTGTAGTAACAAAGATATCGACAACATACAACATTCCATAATGACAAGGCTTCCATCCAATGCAGTAATAAAAATATAGACAATAGACTATCTTCCAAAATGACAAGACTACCATCCATTGGAGTAGCAAAAATCTCGACAACAGACTACCTTCCATAATGACAAGGGTACCATCCATTGGAGTAACAAAAATCTCGAAAATAGACTACCTTCCATAATGACTAGGCTACCATCCATTGGAATAACAAAAATCTCGACAACAGACTACTTTCCATAATGACAAGGCTACCATCCAATGGAGTAACAAAAATCTCGACAACAGACTACCTTTCATAATGACAAGGCTACCATACATTGTAGTAAAAAAAAATCTCGACAACAGACTACCTTCCATAATGACAAGGCTACCATCCAATGGAGTAACAAAACTACAGACAATAGACTATCTTCCATAATGACAAGGCTACCATCCATTGGAGTAACAAAAATCTCGACAACAGACTACCTTCCATAATGACAAGGGTACCATCCATTGGAGTAACAAAAATCTCATCAATAGACTACCTTCCATAATTACATGGCTACCATTCATTAGCGTAACAAAAATTTGGACAACAGACTACCTTCCATAATGACTAGGCTACCATCAATTCGAGTAACAAAAATCTCGACAACAGACTACCTTCCATAATGACAAGGCTACCATCCATTGGAGTAACAATGATATCTAAAACATACTACCTTCCATAATGACAAGGCTACCATCCATTCGAGTAACAAAAACCTCGACAACAGACTACCTTCCATAATGACAAGGCTACCATCTATTGTAGTAACAAAAATATCGACAACAAACTACCTTCCATAATGACAAGGGTACCATCCATTGGAGTAACAAAAATCTCGACAACAGACTACCTACCATAATGACAAGGGTACCATCCATTGGAGTAACAACAATATCCAAAAGAGGCAACCTTCCATAATGATAAGGCTACCAGCCATTCGACTAACAAAAATCTCGACAACAGACTACCTTCCATAATAACAAGGCTACCATCCATTAGAGTAACAAAAATTTGGACAACGAACTACCTTCCATAATGACAAGGCTACCATCCATTCGAGTAACAAAAATCTCGACAACAGACTACCTTCCATAATGACAAGGCTACCATCCATTGGAGTAAAAAAGATATCAACAACATACTACCTTCCATAATGACAAGGCTACCATCCATTCGAGTAACAAAAATCACGACAACATACTACTTTCCAAAATGACAAGGCTACCATCTATTGTAGTAACAAAAATATCGACAACAGACTACCTTCCATAATGACAAGGGTACCATCCATTGGAGTAACAAAAATATCCACAAGAGACAACCATCCATAATGACAAGGCTACCATCCATTGGGGTAACAAAAATCTCGACAACAGACTACCTTCCATATGGACAAGGCTACCATCCATTGGAGTAAAAAAGATATCTACAACATACTACCTTCCATAATGACAAGGCTACCATCCATTCGAGTAACAAAAATCTCGACAACAGACTACCTTCCAAAATGACAAGGCTACCATCCATTGTAGTAACAAAAATATCGAGAACAGACTACCTTCCATAATGACAAGGCTACAATCCATTGGAGTAACAAAAATCTCGACAACGGACTACCTTCCATAATGACAAGGCTACCATCCAATGGAGTAACAAAAATCTCGACAACAGACTACGTTCCATAATGACAAGGCTACCATACATTATAGTAAAAAAAATATCTCGACAACAGACTACCTTCCATAATGACAAGGCTACCATTCAATGGAGTAACAAAAATCTCGACAACAAACTACCTTCCATAATGACAAGGCTACCATACATTATAGTAAAAAAAATATCTCGACAACAGACTACCTTCCATAATGACTAGGATACCATCCATTGGAGTAAGAAAGATATCGACAACGGACTACCTTTCATAATGACAAGGATACCATCCATTGAAATAACAAAAATCTCGACAACAGACTACCTTCCATAATGACAAGGATACCATCCATTGGATTAACAAAAATATCGACAACAGACTACCTTCCATAAGGACAAGGCTACCATCCATTGGAGTAACAAAAATCTCAACAACAGACTACCTTCCATAATGACAAGGCTACCATCCATTGTAGTAACAAAGATATCGACAACATACAACATTCCATAATGACAAGGCTTCCATCCAATGCAGTAATAAAAATATAGACAATAGACTATCTTCCAAAATGACAAGACTACCATCCATTGGAGTAGCAAAAATCTCGACAATAGACTACCTTCCATAATGACAAGGGTACCATCCATTGGAGTAACAAAAATCTCGAAAATAGACTACCTTCCATAATGACTAGGCTACCATCCATTGGAATAACAAAAATCTCGACAACAGACTACCTTCCATAATGACAAGGCTACCATCCAATGGAGTAACAAAAATCTCGACAACAGACTACCTTTCATAATGACAAGGCTACCATACATTGTAGTAAAAAAAAATCTCGACAACAGACTACCTTCCATAATGACAAGGCTACCATCCAATGGAGTAACAAAACTACAGACAATAGACTATCTTCCATAATGACAAGGCTACCATCCATTGGAGTAACAAAAATCTCGACAACAGACTACCTTCCATAATGACAAGGGTACCATCCATTGGAGTAACAAAAATCTCGTCAATAGACTACCTTCCATAATTACATGGCTAACATTCATTAGAGTAACAAAAATTTGGACAACAGACTACCTTCCATAATGACTAGGCTACCATCAATTCGAGTAACAAAAATCTCGACAACAGACTACCTTCCATAATGACAAGGCTACCATCCATTGGAGTAACAATGATATCTAAAACATACTACCTTCCATAATGACAAGGCTACCATCCATTCGAGTAACAAAAACCTCGACAACAGACTACCTTCCATAATGACAAGGCTACCATCTATTGTAGTAACAAAAATATTGACAACAAACTACCTTCCATAATGACAAGGGTACCATCCATTGGAGTAACAAAAATCTCGACAACAGACTACCTACCATAATGACAAGGGTACCATCCATTGGAGTAACAAAAATATCCAAAAGAGGCAACCTTCCATAATGACAAGGCTACCAGCCATTCGAATAACAAAAATCTCGACAACAGACTACCTTCCATAATGACAAGGCTACCATCCATTATAGTATCAAAGATCTCGACAACAGACTACCTTCCATAATAACAAGGCTACCATCCATTAGAGTAACAAAAATTTGGACAACAAACTACCTTCCATAATGACAAGGCTACCATCCATTCGAGTAACAAAAATCTCGACAACAGACTACCTTCCATAATGACAAGGCTACCATCCATTGGAGTAAAAAAGATATCAACAACATACTACTTTCCAAAATGACAAGGCTACCATCTATTGTAGTAACAAAAATATCGACAACAGACTACCTTCCATAATGACAAGGGTACCATCCATTGGAGTAACAAAAATATCCACCTGAGACAACCATCCATAATGACAAGGCTACCATCCATTGGGGTAACAAAAATCTCGACAACAGACTACCTTCCATATGGACAAGGCTACCATCCATTGGAGTAAAAAAGATATCTACAACATACTACCTTCCATAATGACAAGGCTACCATCCATTCGAGTAACAAAAATCTCGACAACAGACTACCTTCCAAAATGACAAGGCTACCATCCATTGTAGTAACAAAAATATCGAGAACAGACTACCTTCCATAATGACAAGGCTACAATCCATTGGAGTAACAAAAATCTCGACAACGGACTACCTTCCATAATGACAAGGCTACCATCCAATGGAGTAACAAAAATCTCGACAACAGACTACGTTCCATAATGACAAGGCTACCATACATTATAGTAAAAAAAAATCTCGACAACAGACTACCTTCCATAATGACAAGGCTACCATTCAATGGAGTAACAAAAATCTCGACAACAAACTACCTTCCATAATGACAAGGCTACCATACATTATAGTAAAAAAAATATCTCGACAACAGACTACCTTCCATAATGACTAGGATACCATCCATTGGAGTAAGAAAGATATCGACAACGGACTACCTTTCATAATGACATGGATACCATCCATTGAAATAACAAAAATCTCGACAACAGACTACCTTCCATAATGACAAGGATACCATCCATTGGATTAACAAAAATATCGACAACAGACTACCTTCCATAATGACAAGGCTACCATCCATTGGAGTAACAAAAATCTCAACAACAGACTACCTTCCATAATGACAAGGCTACCATCCATTGTAGTAACAAAGATATCGACAACATACAACATTCCATAATGACAAGGCTTCCATCCAATGCAGTAATAAAAATATAGACAATAGACTATCTTCCAAAATGACAAGACTACCATCCATTGGAGTAGCAAAAATCTCGACAACAGACTACCTTCCATAATGACAAGGGTACCATCCATTGGAGTAACAAAAATCTCGAAAATATACTACCTTCCATAATGACTAGGCTACCATCCATTGGAATAACAAAAATCTCGACAACAGACTACCTTCCATAATGACAAGGCTACCATCCAATGGAGTAACAAAAATCTCGACAACAGACTACCTTTCATAATGACAAGGCTACCATACATTGTAGTAAAAAAAAATCTCGACAACAGACTACCTTCCATAATGACAAGGCTACCATCCAATGGAGTAACAAAACTAAAGACAATAGACTATCTTCCATAATGACAAGGCTACCTGTTAGAACAAAGTTTGAATCTACTACCCTATATTTAAGTTTTGATGATAACAAAGTGAAAAGATATAGTATTTATAAGTTTCATGTATGAACTATCTGCTGCCTAAAATTATTATGTTCTGACTTGCAGATACTCTGATTGAAATAAGCAAGATCACATCTATTCAGCATCAGAACTTGATTTCAGACACCAGCATCAGAAGTTGCTATATCAGAATGTTAAAATCAGATGATCAACTCTCGTACATGCTGAAGCCTGATGAACAAGACTGTGCTCAACACTCTGATAAAGAAACACAAAAGTTCATCAGCAGCGAAGCAGAGTCAGAATGAGCCAAGCCAGAACTTGCATTAAGTAAGCAACGGTACTGTGCATTGAAAGCAAATTAATTCCAACGGCCTCATTCCAGACAAGATCTGCTCAATAAGGAAAGCTTGTTATTAGCATTGAATCAAGAATATTGCATCCAACGTTCATCATCTCAGTGCTATATAAACAAGGCTTTGAAGATTGAAATGGCTAATGCTCTCCAAATCTCTACACGCACAAAAGCTAAACCATAATCTTCGTTCTCTCAGTTTTGCTAAACCACACACTCTGATATTCTATTACTATTTAGCAATCTAGTTTCTAAGCTTCAATTTGTGTATACATCACAGTTGTGATACAGTTTTGTAGAAAACATCCACACACATAGATTTATCTCTTTGTAAGAAAGTGTTACCTTGACAAACTGGGTTGTGGTTTGAATCAAGAAGGCTTTAGCAGTTGTTAAAGCAGTCTGTAATATTCAGTTGAATATAGTGGATTAAGACCTCGTTGGAGAGAGGCTAAATCACCTTGACGGGTGGACTGGAGTAGTTTGATATCAAACGAACTAGGATAAAAATATCTTGTTCATTGCATTAGATTTCAGTTTTACAATTCAACCCCCCTTCTTGTGTTTTTCACCACTTCAATTGGCATCAGAGCTCCTGGTTCTGAGCTAAAACACTTAACCGTGTCAGTAAAAGATCCAGCGTCAGAAAAACACAATGGCAGGAAACAATTCTCACATCAGCAATGACAACAATGAGGACAGAGACAGATTCAGTGGCAAACCTCCAGTCTTTGATGGAGAAAACTTTGATTACTGGAAAGACAGAATTGAAAGCTTCTTTCTGGCACATGATGCTGATCTGTGGGATATGGTGACAGATGGATACACGCACCCTGTGAATGCAAGTGGTCAGAAGATTGATAGAAAAACAATGTCTGATCAACAAAAGCGTGACTTCAAGAATCACCACAAGGCCAGAACCATCCTCCTCAGTGCCATCTCCTATACTGAATATGAAAAGATCTCCAACAGAGACACAGCAAAGAATATTTTTGATTCTCTCAGAATGACGCATGAGGGCAACGTTCAGGTCAAAGAAACAAAAGCTCTGGCGCTCATTCAGAAGTATGAGGCGTTCAAAATGGAAGAATCTGAATGCATTGAAACTATGTTCTCTAGATTCCAGATTCTGGTAGCTGGTCTCAAAGTTTTGGACAAAGGATACTCTACTGCTGACCATGTCAAGAAAATCGTCAGAAGTTTACCCAAGCAGTGGAGGCCTATGGTTACTGCTCTGAAGCTAGCTAAAGATCTCAACAAAATCACTCTGGAGGAACTTATCAGCTCCCTCAGAAGTCATGAGATAGAGCTAGAAGCTGATGAGCCTCAGAAGCAAGGTAAGCCTTTAGCATTAAAATCTAACAGAAAATTTGAGTCTAAAGTTTTGCAGGCAGTTGAAGAAACATCTGATGGATCCTCATCAGAAGAAGACGAACTTTCCCTTCTCTCCAGAAGAGTAAATCAACTGTGGAAGCAAAGACAAAGGAAGTTCAGGAATCCCAGAAGATCTGATCAGAACGAGTCCTCTTACAGATATAGAAGGACAGATTCTTCCTCTGGATACAGAAGATCTGAAGGCTCCTCCAGTAGCAAAAAGCCAAACACCAAAGACATCATCTGCTATGAGTGCAATGAGCAAGGACACTACAAGAGTGACTGCCCAAAGCTTCAGAGGGAAAAGCCCAAAAAGAAGTTTGGAAGAGAGAAGAAGAAAAGTCTCATGGCTACATGGGATAACTCTGACTCGTCTGAAGCTGACTCAGAATCAGATGATGAAAGGGCAAACATACCTCTCATGGCTAACATTTCAGAAGATAGTGAAGCTTCTGAATCAGACTCAGAATCAGACACTGAAGAGGTATTTCCTAACTTTGCTGTTAACTTTACAAAGGCTAAACTTGCTGAAAGCCTTAATGAGATTCTGGAACGTTATCAGCAAATTAGAGCTAAATTCAGAGACCTGAAAAGGAATCTTGAATCCGACTCTAATAAGACTGAGAGTCTCAAATTGGAAAATTCTGAGCTGAGAAATAAGATTTCAAAATTAGAAAACACTTTACAAAACTCTCAGAAGGAACCAATTTCTGAAACTCCCAGCAACGCTGATGAGATCATCAAGGAGTATGATCACAGTTTCCAGAAGTTTCTAGCTAAAAGCATAGATAGAAGCAGAATGGCTTCAATGATCTATGGAGTTAGCAGAAACGGCAGGAAAGGAATAGGATACCAAGGTAAGGTTCCTACACCAAAGAATGTCATGGACTTAACCATTAAACACACTCCTCTGAATTCACATTTTGTGTATGGTCACACACATGATATCAAATACACTAGCAGTAAGCACTCTGTGAAACCAAAATTCAACCAGAGTTTTGGTAAAACTAACAAATCAGGACCCAAGAAAATCTGGGTACCTAAGGATAAAATAATACATGTTGCAGATATCTTTAGCAGCAAGTCAGAAACACCAGTCATGGTACCTGGACTCTGGATGCTCACGACACATGACGGGAAGAAGGCATATGTTCCAAAACCTGGAACTTAAGCCTGGAGGCCACGTTGGCTTTGGAGGCAATCAGAGGGGAAAGATAATTGGCTCTGGAACTGTAGGTAATGGAAATCTTCCCTCTATTAATAATGTTCTGCTAGTAGATGGATTGATGCATAATCTGTTATCCATAAGTCAATTAAGTGATAACGGTTATGATATAATCTTTAATCAAAAATCATGTAAAGCTGTTAGTCAGAAAGATGGGACTATCCTGTTTAATGGTAAGAGGAAAAACAACATTTACAAAATCAAACTTTCTGAACTAAAGAGTCAGAATTTAAAATGTCTTCTGTCTGTTAACAACGAGCAGTGGATCTGGCACAGAAGATTGGGGAATGTTAGTATGAGAAGAATATCTCAGATTAACAAACTCAATCTGGTCAGAGGACTTCCTAATTTGAAGTTCAATTCAGATGCTCTGTGTGAAGCATGTCAGAAAGGCAAATTTGCTAAACCTTCTTTTAAATCCAAAAATGTTGTTTCTACCTCTAAGCCATTAGAACTTCTGCACATTGACTTATTTGGACCAGTTAAAACTGCTTCAGTCAGTGGTAAGAAGTATGGGTTAGTAATCGTAGATGACTATAGCAGATGGACATGGGTAAAGTTCTTAAGACACAAGGACGAGTCACACTCTGTGTTTGTTACCTTCTGTAACCAAGTTCAGAATGAAAAGGATCTTAGAATCGTTAAAGTCAGAAGTGATCATGGTGGAGAATTTGAAAATAAAGATTTTGAGTCATTCTTTAATGACAGAAGCATTCTGCATGATTTCTCTTGTCCTAGAACTCCCCAACAAAATGGAGTTGTAGAACGAAAGAACAGAACATTGCAAGAAATGGCCAGAACCATGATCAATGAGACAAACGTTGCTAAGATCTTCTGGGCAGAGGCAATAAACACAGCGTGCTACATTCAGAATAGAATCTCAATAAGACCTATTCTGGAAAAGACTCCATATGAATTGTGGAAGAACAGAAAGCCCAACATTTCATATTTTCATCCATTTGGATGTACTTGCTTTATATTAAATACAAAGAATTATTTGAACAAGTTTGACTCTAAAGCACAGAAGTGTATTATGTTAGGATACTCTGAACGCTCAAGAGGGTACAGAGTATACAATACAGAAACACAGATTGTGGAAGAATCAATCAGTGTTTGTTTTGATGACAAGCTTGACTCTAAAAAGTCAAAGCAGAATGAAGTTTTTGCAGGTATAGAAATTGAATTTGCAGGTTCTGAAGACAAGTCATCAGAAGCTCTCAACACAGACATTCCTTCAACGTCTGAAAGGAGCACTGCTAGAAATCCTACAACAGCTGCTGATCAACCTCAGAAGAGATTACCCAGAAGCAGCTTGGATCACCCAGAAGAGACTATCCTAGGAAGAAAGGAAGATCCAATCAGAACAAGAGCAAGCTTCAGAAACTCTGAAGAAACACTTATGGGACTAGTGTCTCTGATTGAACCTTCGTCAATTGATTAAGCACTTCTGGATAATGACTGGATTCTGGCAATGCAAGAAGAGCTGAACCAATTCACCAGAAACGACGTATGGGATCTCGTTCCCAGACCAAAAGGACTCAACGTCATTGGAACAAGATGGGTGTTCAGAAACAAGCTAAATGAACAAGGTGAAGTCATCAGAAACAAGCACGACTGGTTGCACAAGGTTATAGTCAGCAAGAGGGGATAGACTATACAGAAACCTTTGCCCCAGTCGCCAGGTTAGAATCTATCAGACTTTTAATTTCATTTGCTGTTAATAGAGGCATCACTCTGTATCAGATGGATGTCAAAAGTGCATTCTTAAATGGTTATATAGAAGAAGAAGTTTATGTACACCAACCCCCAGGTTTTGAAAATACAAAACATCCAGAACATGTTTTCAAACTAATGAAGTCACTGTATGGTCTGAAACAAGCTCCCAGAGCTTGGTATGAAAGGCTAAGTAACTTTCTGCTGGAAAATGAATTCACCAGAGGGAAAGTGGACACTACTCTATTTTGTAAATCAGTTAAGAGTGACATCTTAGTCTGTCAAATTTATGTTGATGATATTATTTTTGGTTCTACTAATCCTTCTCTTGGAAGAAAATTTGCTAAGTGTATGCAGGCAGAATTTGAGATGAGCCTCATGGGGGAACTGAAATTCTTTCTCAGTGTATGCTGAAGCCTGATGAACAAGACTGCGCTCAACACTCTGATAAAGAAACACAAAAGTTCATCAGCAGCGAAGCAGAGTCAGAATGAGCCAAGCCAGAACTTGCATTAAGTAAGCAACGGTACTGTGCATTGAAAGCAAATTAATTCCAACGGCCTCATTCCATACAAGATCTGCTCAATAAGGAAAGCTTGTTATTAGCATTGAATCAAGAATATTGCATCCAACGTTCATCATCTCAGTGCTATAGAATCAAGGCTTTGAAGATTGAAATGGCTAATGCTCTCCAAATCTCTACACGCACAAAAGCTAAACCATAATCTTCGTTCTCTCAGTTTTGCTAAACCACACACTCTGATATTCTATTACTGTTTAGCAATCTAGTTTCTAAGCTTCAATTTGTGTATACATCACAGTTGTGATACAGTTTTGTAGAAAACATCCACACACATAGATTTATCTCTTTGTAAGAAAGTGTTACCTTGACAAACCGGGTTGTGGTTTGAATCAAGAAGGCTTTAGCAGTTGTTAAAGCAGTCTGTAATATTCAGTTGAATATAGTGGATTAAGACCTCGTTGGAGAGAGGCGAAATCACCTTGACGGGTGGACTGGAGTAGTTTGAGATCAAACGAACCAGGATAAAAATATCTTGTTCATTGCATTAGATTTCAGTTTTACAATTCAACCCCCCTTCTTGTGTTTTTCACCACTTCACTACCATCCAATGGAGTAACAAAAATCTCGACAACAGACTACCTTCCATAACGACAAGGGTACCATCCATTGGAGTAACAAAAATCTTGTCAATAGACTACCTTCCATAATTACATGGCTACCATTCATTAGAGTAACAAAAATTTGGACAACAGACTACCTTCCATAATGACTAGGCTACCATCAATTCGAGTAACAAAAATCTCGACAACAGACTACCTTCCATAATGACAAGGCTACCATCCATTGGAGTAACAATGATATCTAAAACATACTACCTTCCATAATGACAAGGCTACCATCCATTCGAGTAACAAAAACCTCGACAACAGACTACCTTCCATAATGACAAGGCTACCATCTATTGTAGTAACAAAAATATCGACAACAAACTACCTTCCATAATGACAAGGGTACAATCCATTGGAGTAACAAAAATCTCGACAACAGACTACCTACCATAATGACAAGGGTACCATCCATTGGAGTAACAAAAATATCCAAAAGAGGCAACCTTCCATAATGACAAGGCTACTAGCCATTCGACTAACAAAAATCTCGACAACAGACTACCTTCCATAATGACAAGGCTACCATCAATTATAGTAACAAAAATCTCGACAACAGACTACCTTCCATAATAACAAGGCTACCATCACTTAGAGTAACAAAAATTTTGACAACAGACTACCTTCCATAATGACAAGGCTACCATCCATTCGAGTAACAAAAATCTCGACAACAGACTACCTTCCATAATGACAAGGCTACCATCCATTGGAGTAAAAAAGATATCAACAACATACTACCTTCCATAATGACAAGGCTACCATCCATTCGAGTAACAAAAATCACGACAACATACTACTTTCCAAAATGACAAGGCTACCATCTATTGTAGTAACAAAAATATCGACAACAGACTACCTTCCATAATGACAAGGGTACCATCCATTGGAGTAACAAAAATATCCACAAGAGACAACCATCCATAATGACAAGGCTACCATCCATTGGGTAACAAAACTCTCGATAATAGACTACCTTCCATAATGACAAGGCTACCATCCACTGTAGTAACAAAAATCTCGAGAACAGACTACCTTCCATAATGACAAGGCTAACATCCATTGGAGTAACAAAAATCTCGACAACAGACTACCTTCCATAATGACAAGGGTACCATCCATTGGAGTAACAAAAATATCCACAAGAGGCAACCTTCCATAATGACAAGGCTACCATCCATTATAGTAACAAAAATCTCGACAACAGACTACCTTCCATAATGACAAGTCTACCATACATTATAGTAAAAAAAAATCTCGACAACAGACTACCTTCCATAATGCCAAGGCTACCATCTAATGGAGTAACAAAAATCTCGACAACAGACTACCTTCCATAATGACAAGGCTACCATACATTATAGTAAAAAAAATATCTCGACAACAGACTACCTTCCATAATGACTAGTCTACCAGCCATTGGACTAATAAAGATATCGACAACGGACTACCTTTCATAATGACAAGGATACCATCCATTGAAATACGAAAAATCTCGACAACAGACTACCTTCCATAATGACAAGGATACCATCCATTGGATTAACAAAAATATCAACAACAAACTACCTTCCATAATGACAAGGCTACCATCCATTGGAGTAACAAAAATCTCGACAACAGACTACCTTCCATAATGACAAGGCTACCATCCATTGTAGTAACAAAGATATCGACAACATACAACGTTCCGTAATGACAAGGCTTCCATCCAATGCAGTAATAAAAATATAGACAATAGAATATCTTCCAAAATGACAAGGCTATCATCCATTGGAGTAACAAAAATCTCGACAACAGACTACCTTCCATAATGACAAGGCTACCATCCAATGGAGTAACAAAAATCTCGATAACAGACTACCTTTCATAATGACAAGGCTACCATACAATGTAGTAAAACAAAATCTCGACAACAGACTACCTTCCATAATGACAAGGCTACCATCCAATGGAGTAACAAAAATATAGACAATAGACTATCTTCCATAATGACAAGGCTACCATCCATTGGAGTAACAAAAATCTCGACAACAGACTACCTTCTATAATGACAAGGGTACCTTCCATTGGAGTAACAAAAATATCCACAAGAGGCAACCATCCATAATGACAAGGCTACCAACCATTTGAGTAACAAAAATCTCGATAACAGACTACCTTCCATAATGACAAGGCTACCATCCATTATAGTAACAAAAATCTCGTGAACAGACTACCTTCCATAATTTCAAGGCTACCATTCATTAGAGTAACTAAAATTTGGACAACAGACTACCGTCCATAAAGACTAGGCTACCATCCATTCGAGTAACAAAAATCTCGACAGCAGACTACCTTCCATAATGACAAGGCTACCATCCATTGGAGTAACAAAGATATCTACAACATACTACCTTCCATAATGATAAGGCTACCATCCATTCGAGTAACAAAAATCTCGACAACAGACTACCTTCCATAATGACAAGGCTATCATCTATTGTAGTAACAAAAATATCGACAATAGACTACCTTCCATAATGACAAGGGTACCATCCATTGGAGTAACAAAAATATCCACAAGAGACAACCTTCCATAATCACAAGGCTACCATCCATTGGGGTAACAAAAATCTCGACAACATACTACTTTCCATAATGACAAGGCTACCATCCATTGTAGTAACAAAAATCTCGAGAACAAACTACCTTCAAAAATGACAAGGCTACCATCCGTTGGAGTAACAAAAATCTCGACAACAGACTACCTTCCGTAATGACAAGGTTTCCATCCAATGGAGTAACAAAAATATCGATAACAGACTACCTTCCATAATGACAAGGCTGCCATATATTATAGTAAAAAAAAATCTCGACAACAGACTACCTTCCATAATGACTAGGCTACCATCCATTGGAGTAACAAAGATATCGACAACGGACTACCTTTCATAACGACAAGGATACCATCCATTGAAATAACAAAAATCTCGACAACACACTACCTTCCATAATGACAAGGATACCATCCATTGGAGTAACAAAGATATCGACAACGGACTACCTTTCATAATGACAAGGATACCATCCATTGAAATAACAAAAATCTCGACAACAGACTACCTTCCATAATGACAAGCCTACCATCCATTGGAGTAACAAAAATCTCGACAACAGACTACCTTCCATAATGACAAGGCTACAATCCATTGTAGTAACAAAGATATCGACAACATAAAACCTTCCATAATGACAAGGCTTCCATCCAATGCAATAATAAAAATATAGACAATAGACTATCTTCCAAAATGACAAGGCTACCATCCATTAGAGTAACAAAAATCTCGAAAACAGACTACCTTCCATAATGACTAGGCTACCATCAATTGGAATAACAAAAATCTCGATAACAGGCTACCTTCCATAATGACAAGGCTACAATCCAATGCAGTAACAAAAATCTCGACAACATAATACCTTCCATAATGACAAGGCTACCATACATTGTAGTAAAAAAAATCTCGACAACAGACTACCTTCCATAATGACTAGGCTACCATCCATTGGAGTAACAAAGATATCGATAATGGACTACCTTTCATAATGACAAGGATACCATCCATTGAAATAACAAAAATCTAGACAACATACTACCTTCCATAATGACAAGGATACCATCCATTGGATTAACAAAAATATCGACAACAGACTACCTTCCATAATGACAAGGCTACCATCAATTGGAGTAACAAAAATCTCGACAATAGACTAACTTCCATAATGACAAGGCTACCATACATTGTAGTAATTAAAATCTCGACAACAGACTACCTTCCAAAATGATAAGGCTACCATCCATTGTAGTAACAAAAATATCAACAAGAGACTAGCTTCCATAATGACAAAGCTACCATCCATTGGAGTAACAAAAATCTCGACAACAGACTACCTTCCATAATGACAAGGCTACCATCCATTAGAGTAATAAAAATCTCGAAAACACACTACCTTCCATAATAACTAGGCTACCATCCATTAGAATAACAAAAATCTCGACAACAGACTACCTTCCATAATGACAAGGCTACCATTCAATGGAGTGACAAAAATCTCGACAACATACTACCTTCCATAATGACAAGGCTACCATACATTGTAGTAAAAAAAATCTCGACAACAGACTACCTTCCATAATGACTAGGCTACCATCCATTGGAGTAACAAAGATATCGACAACGGACTACCTTTCATAATGACAAGGATACCATCCATTTAAATAACAAAAATCTCGACAACGGACTACCTTCCATAATGACAAGGATACCATCCATTGGATTAACAAAAATATCAACAACAGACTACCTTCCATAATGACAAGGCTAACATCCATTGTAGTAACATATATATCTAGAACATACTACCTTCCATAATGACAAGGCTTCCATCCATTGGAGTAACAAAAATCTCGACAACAGACTACCTTCCATAATGACAAGGCTTCCATCCAATGGAGTAATAAAAATATCGATAATAGACTATCTTCCATAATGACAAGGCTACCATCCGTTGGAGTAAAAAAAATATCGACCACAGACTACCTTCCATAATGACAAGGGTACCATCCATTGGAGTAACAAAAATATCCACAATAGACAACCTTCCATAATGACAAGGTTACCATCCATTAGGGTAACAAAAATCTCGACAACAGACTACCTTCCATAATGATAAGGCTACCATCCATTGTAGTAACAAAAATCTCGAGAACAGACTACCTTCCATAATGACAAGGCTACCATCCATTGGAGTAACAAAAATCTCGACAACAGACTACCTTCCATAATGACAAGGCTACCATCCTATGGAGTAACAAAAATCTCGACAACAGACTACCTTCCATAATGACAAGTCTACCATACATTATAGTAAAAAAAAAATCTCGACAACAGACTACATTCCATAATGACAAGGCTATCATCCAATGGAGTAACAAAAATCTCGACAACAGACTACCTTCCTTAATGACAAGGCTACCATACATTATATTAAAAAAAATATCTCGACTACAGACTACCTTC
Organism: Vicia faba; assembly: GCA_948472305.1. NCBI lineage: Eukaryota > Viridiplantae > Streptophyta > Magnoliopsida > Fabales > Fabaceae > Vicia > Vicia faba. The sequence goes on along the minus strand of OX451739.1, from coordinate 554,993,827 downwards.
CATAATGACTAGGCTACCATCCATTGGACTAACAACGATATCAACAACGGACTACCTTTCATAATGACAAGGATACCATCCATTGAAATAACAAAAATATCGACAACAGACTACCTTTCATAATGATAAGGCTACCATACATTGTAGTAAAAAAAATCTCGACAATAGACTATCTTCCATAATGACAAGGCTACCATCCATTGGAGTAACAAAAATCTCGATAACAGACTACCTTCCATAATGACAAAGGTACCATCCATTGGAGTAACAAAAATATCCACAAGAGGCAACCTTCCGTAATGACAAGGCTACCAGCCATTCGAGTAACAAAAATCTCGACAACAGACTACCTTCCATAATGACAAGGCTACCATACATTATAGTAAAAAAAATATCTCGAAAACAGACTACCTTCCATAATGACTAGTCTACCATCCATTGGACTAACAAAGATATGGACAACGGACTACCTTTCATAATGACAAGGATACCATCCATTGAAATAACAAAAATCTCGACAACAGACTACCTTCCATAATGACAAGGATACCATCCATTGGATTAACAAAAATATCAACAACAAACTACCTTCCATAATGACAAGGCTACCATCCATTGGAGTAACAAAAATCTCGACAACAGACTACCTTCCATAATGACAAGGCTACCATCCATTGTAGTAACAAAGATATCGACAACATACAACATTCCGTAATGACAAGGCTTCCATCCAATGCAGTAATAAAAATATAGACAATAGAATATCTTCCAAAGTGACAAAGCTATCATACATTAGAGTAACAAAAATCTCGACAACAGACTACCTTCCATAATGACAAGGCTACCATCCAATGGAGTAACAAAAATCTCGATAACAGACTACCTTTCATAATGACAAGGCTACCATACATTGTAGTAAAACAAAATCTCGACAATAGACTACCTTCATAATGACAAGGCTACCATCCAATGGAGTAACAAAGATATAGACAATAGACTATCTTCCATAATGACAAGGCTACCATCCATTGGAGTAACAAAAATCTCGACAACAGACTTCCTTCCATAATGACAAGGGTACCTTCCATTGGAGTAACAAAAATATCCACAAGAGGCAACCATCCATAATGACAAGGCTACCAACCATTCGAGTAACAAAAATCTCGATAACAGACTACCTTCCATAATGACAAGGCTACCATCCATTATAGTAACAAAAATCTCGTGAACAGACTACCTTCCATAATTTCAAGGCTACCATTCATTAGAGTAACAAAAATTTGGACAACAGACTACCGTCCATAAAGACTAGGCTACCATCCATTCGAGTAACAAAAATCTCGACAGCAGACTACCTTCCATAATGACAAGGGTACCATCCATTGGAGTAACAAAAATATCCACAAGAGACAACCTTCCATAATCACAAGGCTACCATCCATTGGTGTAACAAAAATCTCGACAACAGACTACTTTCCATAATGACAAGGCTACCATCCATTGTAGTAACAAAAATCTCGAGAACAGACTACCTTCAAAAATGACAAGGCTACCATCTGTTGGAGTAACAAAAATCTCGACAACAGACTACCTTCCATAATGACAAGGTTACCATCCAATGGAGTAACAAAAATATCGATAACAGACTACCTTCCATAATGACAAGGCTGCCATATATTATAGTAAAAAAAAATCTCGACAACAGACTACCTTCCATAATGACTAGGCTACCATCCATTGGAGTAACAAAGATATCGACAACGGACTACCTTTCATAATGACAAGGATACCAACCATTGAAATAACAAAAATCTCGAAACCAGACTACCTTCCATAATGACAAGGATACCATCCATTGGAGTAACAAATATATCGACAACGGACTACCTTTCATAATGACAAGGATACCATCCATTGAAATAACAACAATCTCGACAACAGACTACCTTCCATGATGACAAGCCTACCATCCATTGGAGTAACAAAAATGTCGACAATAGACTACCTTCCATAATGACAAGGCTACAATCCATTGTAGTAACAAAGATATCGACAACATACAACCTTCCATAATGACAAGGCTTCCATCCAACGCAATAATAAAAATATAGACAATAGACTATCTTCCAAAATGACAAGGCTACCATCCATTAGAGTAACAAAAATCTCGAAAACAGACTACCTTCCATAATGACTAGGCTACCATCAATTGGAATAACAAAAATCTCGATAACAGGCTACCTTCCATAATGACAAGGCTACAATCCAATGGAGTAACAAAAATCTCGACAACATAATACCTTCCATAATGACAAGGCTACCATACATTGTAGTAAAAAAAATCTCGACAACAGACTACCTTCCATAATGACTAGGCTACCATCCATTGGAGTAACAAAGATATCGATAATGGACTACCTTTCATAATGACAAGGATACCATCCATTGAAATAACAAAAATCTAGACAACATACTACCTTCCATAATGACAAGGATACCATCCATTGGATTAACAAAAATATCGACAACAGACTACCTTCCATAATGACAAGGCTACCATCAATTGGAGTAACAAAAATCTCGACAATAGACTACCTTCCATAATGACAAGGCAACCATCCATTATAGTAATAGAGATATCGACAACATAAAACCTTCCATAATGACAAGGCTTCCATCCAATGCAGTAATAAAAATATAGACAATAGACTATCTTCCATAATGACAAGGCTACCATCCATTGGAGTAACAAAAATCTCGACAACAGACTACCTTCCATAATGACAAGGGTACCATCCATTGGAATAACAAAAATATCCACAAGAGACAACCTTCCATAATGACAAGGCTACCATCCATTCGAGTAATTAAAATCTCGACAACAGACTACCTTCCATAATGATAAGGCTACCATCCATTGTAGTAACAAAAATATCAACAAGAGACTAGCTTCCATAATGACAAGGCTACCATCCATTGGAGTAACAAAAATCTCGACAACAGACTACCTTCCATAATGACAAGGCTACCATCCATTAGAGTAATAAAAATCTCGAAAACACACTACCTTCCATAATGACTAGGCTACCATCCATTAGAATAACAAAAATCTCGACAACAGACTACCTTCCCTAATGACAAGGCTACCATTCAATGGAGTGACAAAAATCTCGACAACATACTACCTTCCATAATGACAAGGCTACCATACATTGTAGTAAAAAAAATCTCGACAACAGACTACCTTCCATAATGACTAGGCTACCATCCATTGGAGTAACAAAGATATCGACAACGAACTACCTTTAATAATGACAAGGATACCATCCATTTAAATAACAAAAATCTCGACAACGGACTACCTTCCATAATGACAAGGATACCATCCATTGGATTAACAAAAATATCAACAACAGACTACCTTCCATAATGACAAGGCTAACATCCATTGTAGTAACATATATATCTACAACATACTACCTTCCATAATGACAAGGCTTCCATCCATTGGAGTAACAAAAATCACGACAACAGACTACCTTCCATAATGACAAGGCTTCCATCCAATGGAGTAATAAAAATATCGATAATAGACTATCTTCCATAATGACAAGGCTACCATCCGTTGGAGTAAAAAAAATATCGACCATAGACTACCTTCCATAATGACAAGGGTACCATCCATTGGAGTAACAAAAATATCCACAATAGACAACCTTCCATAATGACAAGGCTACCATCCATTAGGGTAACAAAAATCTCGACAACAGACTACCTTCCATAATGATAAGGCTACCATCCATTGTAGTAACAAAAATCTCGAGAACAGACTACCTTCCATAATGACAAGGCTACCATCCATTGGAGTAACAAAAATCTTGACAACAGACTACCTTCCATAATGACAAGGCTACCATCCAATGGAGTAACAAAAATCTCGACAACAGACTACCTTCCATAATGACAAGTCTACCATACATTATAGTAAAAAAAAAATCTCGACAACAGACTACCTTCCATAATGACAAGGTTATCATCCAATGCAGTAACAAAAATCTCGACAACAGACTACCTTCCTTAATGACAAGGCTACCATACATTATAGTAAAAAAAAATATCTCGACTACAGACTACCTTCCATAATGACTAGGCTACCATCCATTGGACTAACAAAGATATCGACAACGGACTACCTTTCATAATGACAAGGATACCATCCATTGAAATAACAAAAATATCGACAATAGACTACCTTTCATAATGATAAGGCTACCATACATTGTAGTAAAAAAAATCTCGACAACAGACTACCTTCCATAATGACAAGGCTACCATCCAATGGAGTAACAAAAATATAGACAATAGACTATCTTCCATAATGACAAGGCTACCATCCATTGGAGTAACAAAAATCTCGACAACCAGACTACCTTCCATAATGACAAAGGTACCATCCATTGGAGTAACAAAAATATCCACAAGAGGCAACCTTCCGTAATGACAAGGCTACCAGCCATTCGAGTAACAAAAATCTCGACAACAGACTACCTTCCATAATGACAAGGCTACCATCCATTATAGTAACAAAAATCTCGTCAACAGACTACCTTCCATAATTACAAGGCTACCATTCATTAGAGTAACAAAAATTTGGACAACAGACTACCGTCCATAATGACTAGGCTACCATCCATTCGAGTAACAAAAATCTCGACAACAAACTGCCTTCCATAATGACAAGGCTACCATCTATTGTAGTAACAAAAATATCGACAACAGACTACCTTCCATAATGACAAGGGTACCATCCATTGGAGTAACAAAAATATCCACAAGAGACAACCTTCCATAATGACAAGGCTACCATTCATTGGGGTAACAAAAATCTCGACAACAGACTACCTTCCATAATGACAAGGCTACCATCCATTGTAGTAACAAAAATCTCGAGAACATACTACCTCCCATAATGACAAGTCTACCATCCAATGGAGTAACAAAAATCTCGACAACAGACTACCTTCCATAATGACAAGGCTACCATACATTATAGTAAAAAAAATATCTCGACAACAGACTACCTTCCATAATGACTAGGCTACCATCCATTGGACTAACAAAGATATCGACAACGGACTAGCTTTCATAATGACAAGGATACCATCCATTTAAATAACAAAAATATCGACAACAGACTACCTTCCATAATGACAAGGCTACCATCCATTGGATTAACAAAAATATCGACAACAAACTACCTTCCATAATGACAAGGCTACCATCCATTGGAGTAACAAAAATCTCGACAACAGACTACCTTTCATAATGACAAGGCTACCTTCCATTGTAGTAACAAAGATATCGACAACATACAACCTTCCATAATGACAAGGCTTCCATCCAATGCAGTAATAAAAATATAGACAATAGACTATCTTCCAAAATGACAAGGCTATCATCCATTGGAGTAACAAAAATCTCGACAACAGACTACCTTCCATAATGACAAGGCTACCATCCAATGGAGTAACAAAAATCTCGATAAAAGACTACCTTTCATAATGATAAGGCTACCATACATTGTAGTAAAAAAAATCTCGACAACAGACTACCTTCCATAATGACAAGGCTACCATCCAATGGAGTAACAAAAATATAGACAATAGACTATCTTCCATAATGACAAGGCTACCATCCATTGGAGTAACAAAAATCTCGACAACAGACTACCTTCCATAATGACAAGGGTACCATTCATTGGAGTAACAAAAATATCCACAAGAGGCAACCTTCCATAATGACAAGGCTACCAGCCATTCGAGTAACAAAAATCTCGACAACAGACTACCTTCCATAATGGCAAGGCTACCATCCATTATAGTAACAAAAATCTCGTCAACAGACTACCTTCCATAATTACAAGGCTACCATTCATTAGAGTAACAAAAATTTGGACAACAGACTACCGTCCATAATGACTAGGGTACCATCCATTCGAGTAACAAAAATCTCGAAAACATACTACCTTCCATAATGACAAGGCTACCATCCATTGGAGTAACAAAGATATCTACAACAGACTACCTTCCATAATGACAAAGCTACCATCCATTCGAGTAACAAAAATCTCGACAACAGACTACCTTCCATAATGACAAGGCTACCATCTATTGTAGTAACAAAAATATCGACAACAAACTATCTTCCATAATGACAAGGGTACCATCCATTGGAGTAACAAAAATATCCACAATAGACAACCTTCCATTATGACAAGGCTACCATCCATTGGGGTAACAAAAATCTCGACAACAGACTACCTTCCATAATGACAAGGCTACCATCAATTGGAATAACAAAAATCTCGATAACAGGCTACCTTCCATAATGACAAGGCTACCATCCAATGGAGTAACAAAAATCTCGACAACATAATACCTTCCATAATGACAAGGCTACCATACATTGTAGTAAAAAAAATCTCGACAACAGACTACCTTCCATAATGACTAGGCTACCATCCATTGGAATAACAAAGATATCGATAATGGACTACCTTTCATAATGACAAGGATACCATCCATTGAAATAACAAAAATCTAGACAACAAACTACCTTCCATAATGAAAAGGATACCATCCATTGGATTAACAAAAATATCGACAACAGACTACCTTCCATAATGACAAGGCTACCATCAATTGGAGTAACAAAAAACTCGACAACAGACTACCTTCCATAATGACAAGGCTACCATCCATTATAGTAATAGAGATATCGACAACATACAACCTTCCATAATGACAAGGCTTACATCCAATGCAATAATAAAAATATAGACAATAGACTATCTTCCATAATGACAAGGCTACCATCCTTTGGAGTAACAAAAATCTCGACAACAGACTACCTTCCATAACGACAAGGGTACCATCCATTGGAGTAACAAAAATATCCACAAGAGACAACCTTCCATAATGACAAGGCTACCATCCATTCGAGTAATTAAAATCTCGACAACAGACTACCTTCCATAATGATAAGGCTACCATCCATTGTAGTAACAAAAATATCAACAAGAGACTAGCTTCCATAATGACAAGGCTACCATCCATTGGAGTAACAAAAATCTCGACAACAGACTACCTTCCATAATGACAAGGCTACCATCCATTAGAGTAATAAAAATCTCCAAAACACACTACCTTCCATAATGACTAGGCTACCATCCATTAGAATAACAAAAATCTCGACAACAGACTACCTTCCATAATGACAAGGCTACCATCCAATGGAGTGACAAAAATCTCGACAACATACTACCTTCCATAATGACAAGGCTACCATACATTGTAGTAAAAAAAATCTCGACAACAGACTACCTTCCATAATGACTAGGCTACAATCCATTGGAGTAACAAAAATATCCACAAGAGGCAACCTTCCATAATGACAAGGCTACCAGCCATTCGAGTAACAAAAATCTCGACAACAGACTACCTTCCATAATGGCAAGGCTACCATCCATTATAGTAACAAAAATCTCGTCAACAGACTACCTTCAATAATTACAAGGCTAACATCCATTGTAGTAACATATATATCTACAACATACTACCTTCCATAATTAAAAGGCTTCCATCCATTGGAGTAACAAAAATCTCGACAACAGACTACCTTCCATAATGACAGGGCTTCCATCCAATGGAGTAATAAAAATATAGACAATAGATTATCTTCCATAATGACAGTGCTACCATCCATTGGCGTAACAAAAATATTCACAAGAGACAACCTTCCATAATGACAAGGCTACCAGCCATTCGAGTAACAAAAATCTCGACAACAGACTACCTTCCATAATGACAAGGCTACCAACCATTGTAGTAACAAAAATCTCGACAACAGACTACCTTCCATAATTACAAGGCTACCATCCATTAGAGTAACAAAAATTTGGACAACAGACAACCTTCCATAATGACAAGGCTACCATCCATTCGAGTAACAAAAATATCGACAACATACTACCTTCCATAATGACAAGGCTACCATCCATTATAGTAACAAAGATATCTACAACGTACTACATTCCATAATGACAAGGCTACCATCCATGGGAGTAACAAAAATCACGACAACAGACTACCTTCCATAATGACAAGGGTACCATCCATTGGAGTAACAAAAATATCCACAAGAGACAACCTTCCATAATGACAATGCTACCATCCATTGGGGTAACAAAAATCTCGACAACAGACTACCTTCCATAATGACAAGGCTACCATTCATTGTAGTAACAAAAATCTCGAGAACAGACTACCTTCCATAATGACAAGGCTACCATCCGTATGAGTAACAAAAATCTCGACAACAGACTACCTTCCATAATGACAAGGTTACCATCCAATGGAGTTACAAAAATATCGACAACAGACTACCTTCCATAATGACAAGGCTGCCATACATTATAGTAAAAAAAAATCACGACCACAAACTACCTTCCATAATGACTGGCTACCATCCATTGGAGTAACAAAGATATTGACAACAGATTACCTTTCATAATGACAAGGATACCATCCATTGAAATAACAAAAATCTCGACAACAGACTACCTTCCATAATGACAAGGATACCATCCATTGGATTAACTAAAATATCGACAACAAACTACCTTCCATAATGACAAGCCTACCATCCATTGGAGTAACAAAAATCTCAACAACAGACTTCCTTCCATAATGACGAGGCTACAATCCATTGTAGTAACAAAGATATCGACAACATACAACCTTCCATAATGACAAGGCTTCCATCCAATGCAGTAATAAAAATATAGACAATAGACTATCTTCCAAAATGACAAGGCTACCATCCATTGGAGTAACAAAAATCTCGAAAATAGACTACCTTCCATAATTACTAGGCTACCATCCATTGGAATAACAAAAATCTCGATAACAGGCTACCTTCCATAATGACAAGGCTACCATCCAATGGAGTAAAAAAAATCTCGACAACAGAATACCTTCCATAATGACAAGGCTATCATACATTGTAGTAAAAAAAAATCTCGACAATAGACTTCCTTCCATAATGACTAGGCTACCATCCATTGGAGTAACAAAGATATCGATAATGGACTACCTTTCATAATGACAAGGATACCATCCATTGAAATAACAAAAATCTAGACAACATACTACCTTCCATAATGACAAGGATACCATCCATTGGATTAACAAAAATATCGACAACAGACTACCTTCCATAATGACAAGGCTACCATCAATTGGAGTAACAAAAATCTCATTAATAGACTACCTTCCATAATGACAAGGCTTCCATCCAATGCAGTAATAAAAATATAGAGAATAGACTATCTTCCCTAATGACAAGGCTACCATCCATTGGATCAACAAAAATCTCGACAACAGACTACCTTCCATAATGACAAGGGTACCATCCATTGGAGTAACAAAAATATCCACAAGAAACAACCTTCAATAATGAGAAGGCTACCATCCATTCGAGTAATTAAAATCTCGACAACAGACTACCTTCCATAATGATAAGGCTACCATCCATTGTAGTAACAAAACTATCAACAAGAGACTAGCTTCCATAATGACAAGGCTACCATCCATTGGAGTAACAAAAATCTCAAAAACACACTACCTTCCATAATGACTAGGCTACCATCCATTAGAATAACAAAAATCTCGACAACAGACTACCTTCCATAATGACAAGGCTACCAACCAATGGAGTGACAAAAATCTCGACAACAGACTACCTTCCATAATGACAAGGCTACCATACATTGTAGTAAAAAAAATCTCGACAACAGACTACCTTCCATAATGACAAGGCTACAATCCATTGTAGTAACAAAAATCTCGACAACAGACTACCTTCCATAACTACAAGGCTACCATCCATTAGAGTAACAAAAATTTGGACAACAGACTACCTTCCATAATGACAAGGCTACCATCCATTCGAGTAACAAAAATATCGACAACATACTACCTTCCATAATGACAAGGCTACCATCCATGGGAGTAACTAAAATCTCGACAACAGACTACCTTCCATAATGACAAGGGTACCATCCATTGGAGTAACAAAAATATCCACAAGAGACAACCTTCCATAATGACAAGGCTACCATCCATTGGGGTAACAAAAATCTTGACAACAGACTACCTTCCATAATGACAAGGCTACCATCCATTGTAGTAAAAAAAATCTCGAGAACAGACTACCTTCCATAATGACAAGGCTACCATCCGTTGGAGTAACAAAAATCTCGACAACAGACTACCTTCCATAATGACAAGGTTACCATCCAATGGAGTAACAATAATATCGACAACAGACTACCTTCCATAATGACAAGGCTGCCATACATTATGGTAAAAAAAAATCTCGACCACAGACTACCTTCCATAATGACTGGCTACCATCCATTGGAGTAACAAAGATATCGACAACAGATTACCTTTCATAATGACAAGGATACCATCCATTGAAATAACAAAAATCTCGACAACAGACTACCTTCCATAATGACAAGGATACCATCCATTGGATTAACAAAAATATCGACAACAAACTACCTTCCATAATGACAAGCCTACCATCCATTGGAGTAACAAAAATCTCGACAACAGACTACCTTCCATAATGACAAGGCTACAATCCATTGTAGTAACAAAGATATCGACAACATACAACCTTCCATAATGACAAGGCTCCATCCAATGCAGTAATAAAAATATAGACAATAGACTATATTCCAAAATGACAAGGCTACCATCCATTGGAGTAACAAAAATCTCGAAAATAGACTACCTTCCATAATTACTAGGCTACCATCCATTGGAATAACAAAAATCTCGATAACAGGCTACCTTCCATAATGACAAGGCTACCATCCAATGGAGTAAAAAAAATCTCGACAACAGAATACCTTCCATAATGACAAGGCTACCATACATTGTAGTAAAACAAAATCTCGACAACAAACTACCTTCCATAATGACTAGGCTACCATCCATTGGAGTAACAAAGATATCAATAATGGACTACCTTTCATAATGACAAGGATACCATCCATTGAAATCACAAAAATCTAGACAACATACTACCTTCCATAATGACAAGGATACCATCCATTGGATTAACAAAAATATCGACAACAGACTACCTTCCATAATGACAAGGGTACCATCCATTGGAGTAAAAAAAATATCCACAAGAGACAACCTTCCATAATGACAAGACTACCATCCATTGAGGTAACAAAAATCTTGACAACAGACTACTTTCCATAATGACAAGGCTACCATACATTGTAGTAACAAAAATCTCGAGAACAGACTACCTTCAATAATGACAAGTCTACCATCCATTGGAGTAACAAAAATCTCGACAACAGACTACCTTCCATAATTACAAGGCTACCATCCATTACAGTAACAAAAATTTAGACAACAGACTACCTTCCATAATGACAAGGCTACCATCCATTCGAGTAACAAAAATCTCGACAACAGACTACCTTCCATAATTACAAGGCTACTATACATTAGAGTAACAAAAATTTGGACAACAGACTACCATCAATAATGACAAGGCTACCATCCATTCGAGTAAAAAAAATCTCGACAACAGACTACCTTCCATATGGACAAGGCTACCATCCATTGGAGTAAAAAAGATATCTACAACATACTACCTTCCATAATGAGAAGGCTACCATCCATTCGAGTAACAAAAATCTCGACAACAGACTACCTTCCAAAATGACAAGGCTACCATCCATTGTAGTATCAAAAATATCGAGAACAGACTACCTTCCATAATGACAAGGCTACCATCCATTGGAGTAACAAAAATCTCGACAACGGACTACCTTCCATAATGACAAGGCTACCATCCATTGGAGTAACAAAAATCTCGACAACAGACTACGTTCCATAATGACAAGGCTACCATACATTATAGTAAAAAAAAAACCTCGACAACAGACTACCTTCCATAATGACAAGGCTACCATCCAATGGAGTAACAAAAATCGCGACAACAAACTACCTTCCATAATGACAAGGCTACCATACATTATAGTAAAAAAAATATCTCGACAACAGACTACCTTCCATAATGACTAGGATACCATCCATTGGAGTAAGAAAGATATCGACAACGGACTACCTTTCATAATGACAAGGATACCATCCATTGAAATAACAAAAATCTCGACAACAGACTACCTTCCATAATGACAAGGATACCATCCATTGGATTAACAAAAATATCGACAACAGACTACCTTCCATAATGACAAGGCTACCATCCATTGGAGTAACAAAAATCTCAACAACAGACTACCTTCCATAATGACAAGGCTACCATCCATTGTAGTAACAAAGATATCGACAACATACAACCTTCCATAATGACAAGGCTACCATCCAATGCAGTAATAAAAATATAGACAATATACTATCTTCCAAAATGACAAGACTACCATCCATTGGAGTAGCAAAAATCTCGACAACAGACTACCTTCCATAATGACAAGGGTACCATCCATAGGAGTAACAAAAATCTCGAAAACAGACTACCTTCCATAATGACTAGGCTACCATCCATTGGAATAACAAAAATCTCGACAACAGACTACCTTCCATAATGACAAGGCTACCATCCAAAGGAGTAACAAAAATCTCGACAACAGACTACCTTTCATAATGACAAGGCTACCATACATTGTAGTAAAAAAATATCTCGACAACAGACTACCTTCCATAATGACAAGGCTACCATCCAATGGAGTAACAAAACTACAGACAATAGACTATCTTCCATAATGACAAGGCTACCATCCATTGGAGTAACAAAAATCTCGACAACAGACTACCTTCCATAATGACAAGGGTACCATCCATTGGAGTAACAAAAATATCCACAAGAGGCAACCTTCCATAATGACAAGGCTATCAGCCATCCGAATAACAAAAATCTCGACAACAGACTACCTTCCATAATGACAAGGCTACCATCCATTATAGTACAAAAATCTCGTCAACAGACTACCTTCCATAATTACATGGCTACCATTCATTAGATTAACAAAAATTTGGACAACAGACTACCTTCCATAATGACTAAGCTACCATCAATTCGAGTAACAAAAATCTCGACAACAGACTACCTTCCATAATGACAAGGCTACCATCCATTGGAGTAACAAAGATATCTACATCATACTACCTTCCATAATGACAAGGCTACCATCCCTTCGAGTAACAAAAACCTCGACAACAGACTACCTTCCATAATGACAAGGCTACCATCTATTGTAGTAACAAAAATATCGACAACAAACTACCTTCCATAATGACAAGGGTACCATCCATTGGAGTAACAAAAATCTCGACAAAAGACTACCTTCCATAATGACAAGGGTACCATCCATTGGAGTAACAAAAATATCCACAAGAGGCAACCTTCCATAATGACAAGGCTACCAGCCATTCGAGTAACAAAAATCTCGACAACAGACTACCTTCCATAATGACAAGGCTACCATCCATTATAGTAACAAAAATCTCGACAACAGACTACCTTCCATAATTACAAGGCTACCATCCATTAGAGTAACAAAAATTTGGACAACAGACTACCTTCCATAATGACAAGGCTACCATCCATTCGAGTAACAAAAATCTCGACAACAGACTACCTTCCATAATGACAAGGCTACCATCCATTGGAGTAAAAAAGATATCAACAACATACTACCTTCCATAATGACAAGGCTACCATCCATTCGTGTAACAAAAATCATGACAACATACTACTTTCCAAAATGACAAGGCTACCATCTATTGTAGTAACAAAAATATCGACAACAGACTACCTTCCATAATGACAAGGGTACCATCCATTGGAGTAACAAAAATATCCACAAGAGACAACCATACATAATGACAAGGCTATCATCCATTGGGGTAACAAAACTCTCGACAATAGACTACCTTCCATAATGACAAGGCTACCATCCACTGTAGTAACAAAAATCTCGAGAACAGACTACCTTCCATAATGACAAGGCTACCATCCATTGGAGTAACAAAAATCTCGACAACAGACTACCTTCCATAATGACAAGGGTACCATCCATTGGAGTAACAAAAATATCCACAAGAGGCAACCTTCCATAATGACAAGGGTACCAGCCATTCGAGTAAAAAAAATCTCGACAACAGACTACCTTCCATAATGACAAGGCTACCATCCATTATAGTAACAAAAATCTCGACAACAGACTACCTTCCATAGTTACAAGGCTACCATCCATTAGAGTAACAAAAATTTGGACAACAGACTACCTTCCATAGTGACAAGGCTACCATCCATTCGAGTAACAAAAATCTCGACAACAGACTAACTTCCATAATGACAAGGCTACCATCCATTGGAGTAAAAAAGATATCAACAACATACTACCTTCCATAATGACAAGGCTACCATCCATTCGAGTAACAAAAATCTCGACAACAGACTACTTTCCAAAATGACAAGGCTACCATCTATTGTCGTAACAAAAATATCGACAACAAACTACCTTCCATAATGACAAGGGTACCATCCATTGGAGTAACAAAAATATCCACAAGAGACAACCTTCCATAATGACAAGGCTACCATCCATTAGGGTAACCAAAATCTCTACAACAGACTACCTTCCATAATGATAAGGCTACCATCCGTTGTAGTTACTAAAATCTCGAGAACAAACTACCTTCAATAATGACAAGGCTACCATCCAATGGAGTAACAAAAATCTCGACAACATACTACCTTCCATAATGACAAGTCTACCATACATTATAGTAAAAAAAAATCTCGACAACAGACTACCTTCCATAATGCCAAGGCTACCATCCAATGGAGTAACAAAAATCTCGACAACAGACTACCTTCCATAATGACAAGGCTACCATACATTATAGTAAAAAAAATATCTCGACAACAGACTACCTTCCGTAATGACTAGTCTACCATCCATTGGACTAACAAAGATATCGACAACGGACTACCTTTCATAATGACAAGGATACCATCCATTGAAATAACAAAAATCTCGACAATAGACTACCTTCCATAATGACAAGGATACCATCCATTGGATTAACAAAAATATCAACAACAAACTACCTTCCATAATGACAAGGCTACCATCCATTGGAGTAACAAAAATCTCGGCAACAGACTACCTTCGATAATTACAAGGCTACCATCCATTGTAGTAACAAAGATATCGACAACATACAACATTCCGTAATGACAAGGGTTCCATCCAATGCAGTAATGAAAATATAGACAATAGAATATCTTCCAAAATGACAACGCTATCATCCATTGGAGTAACAAAAATCTCGACAACAGACTACCTTCCATAATGACAAGGCTACCATCCAATGGAGTAACAAAAATCTCGATAACATACTACCTTTCATAATGACAAGGCTACCATACATTGTAGTAAAACAAAATCTCGACAATAGACTACCTTCCATAATGACAAGGCTACCATCCAATGGAGTAACAAAAATATAGACAATAACATATCTTCCATAATGACAAGGCTACCATCCATTGGAGTAACAAAAATCTCGACAACAGACTACCTTCCATAATGACAAGGGTACCTTCCATTGGAGTAACAAAAATATCCACAAGAGGCAACCATCCATAATGACAAGGCTACCAACCATTCGAGTAACAAAAGTCTCGATAACAGACTACCTTCCATAATGACAAGGCTACCATCCATTATAGTAACAAAAATCTCGTGAACAGACTACCTTCCATAATTACAAGGCTACCATTCATTAGAGTAACAAAAATTTGGACAACAGACTACCGTCCATAAAGACTAGGCTACCATCCATTCGAGTAACAAAAATCTCGACAGCAGACTACCTTCCATAATGACAAGGATACCATCCATTGGAGTAACAAAGATATCTACAACATACTACCTTCCATAATGACAAGGCTACCATCCATTCGAGTAACAAAAATCTCGACAACAGACTACCTTCCATAATGACAAGGCTACCATCTATTGTAGTAACAAAAATATCGACAATAGACTACCTTCCATAATGACAAGGGTACCATCCATTGGAGTAACAAAAATATCCACAAGAGACAACCTTCCATAATCACAAGGCTACCATCCATTGGGGTAACAAAAATCTCGACAACAGACTACTTTCCATAATGACAAGGCTACCATCCATTGTAGTAACAAAAATCTTGAGAACAGACTTCCTTCAAAAATGACAAGGCTACCATCCGTTGGACTAACAAAAATCTCGACAACAGACTACCTTCCATAATGACAAGGTTACCATCCAATGGAGTAACAAAAATATCGATAACAAACTACCTTCCATAATGACAAGGCTGCCATATATTATAGTAAAAAAAAATCTCGATAACAGACTACCTTCCATAATGACTAGGCTACCATCCATTGGAGTAACAAAGATATCGACAACGGACTACCTTTCATAATGACAAGGATACCATCCATTGAAATAACAAAAATCTCGACAACAGACTACCTTCCATAATGACAAGGATACCATCCATTGGAGTAACAAAGATATCGACAACGGACTACCTTTCATAATGACAAGGATACCATCCATTGAAATAACAAAAATCTCGACAACAGACTACCTTCCATAATGACAAGCCTACCATCCATTGGAGTAACAAAAATCTCGACAACAGACTACCTTCCATAATGACAAGGCTACAATCCATTGTAGTAACAAGGATATCGACAACATATAACCTTCCATAATGATAAGGCTTCCATCCAACGCAATAAAAAAAATATAGACAATAGACTATCTTCCAAAATGACAAGGCTACCATCCATTAGAGTAACAAAAATCTCGAAAACAGACTACCTTCCATAATGACTAGGCTACCATCAATTGGAATAACAAAAATCTCGATAACAGGCTACCTTCCATAATGACAAGGCTACAATCCAATGGAGTAACAAAAATCTCGACAACATAATTCCTTCCATAATGACAAGGCTACCATACATTGTAGTAAAAAAAATCTCGACAACAGACTACCTTCCATAATGACTAGGCTACCATCCATTGGAGTAACAAAGATATTGATAATGGACTACCTTTCATAATGACAAGGATACCATCCATTGAAATAACAAAAATCTAGACAACATACTACCTTCCATAATGACAAGGATACCATCCATTGGATTAACAAAAATATCGACAACAGACTACCTTCCATAATGACAAGGCTACCATCAATTGGAGTAACAGAAATCTCGACAATAGACTACCTTCCATAATGACAAGGCTACCATCCATTATAGTAATAGAGATATCGACAACATAAAACCTTCCATAATGACAAGGCTTCCATCCAATACAGTAATAAAAATATAGACAATAGACTATCTTCCATAAGGACAAGGCGACCATCCATTGGAGTAACAAAAATCTCGACAACAGACTACCTTCCATAATGACAAGGGTACCATCCATTGGAGTAACAAAAATATCCACAAGAGACAACCTTCCATAATGACAAGGCTACCATCCATTCGAGTAATTAAAATCTCGACAACAGACTACCTTCCATAATGATAAGGATACCATCCATTGTAGTAACAAAAATATCAACAAGAGACTAGCTTCCATAATGACAAGGCTACCATCCATTGGAGTAACAAAAATCTCGACAACAGACTACCTTCCATAATGACAAGGCTACCATCCATTAGAGTAATAAAAATCTCGAAAACACACTACCTTCCATAATGACTAGGCTACCATCCATTAGAATAACAAAAATCTCGACAACAGACTACCTTCCATAATGACAAGGCTACCATTCAATGGAGTGACAAAAATCTCGACAACATACTACCTTCCATAATGACAAGGCTACCATACATTGTAGTAAAAAAAATCTCGACAACAGACTACCTTCCATAATGACTAGCCTACCATCCATTGGAGTAACAAAGATATCGACAACGGACTACCTTTCATAATGACAAGGATACCATCCATTTAAATAACAAAAATCTCGACAACGGACTACCTTCCATAATGACAAGGATACCATCTATTGGATTAACAAAAATATCAACAACAGACTACCTTCCATAATGACAAGGCTAACATCCATTGTAGTAACATATATATCTACAACATACTACCTTCCATAATGACAAGGCTTCCATCCATTGGAGTAACAAAAATCTCGACAACAGACTACCTTCCATAATGACAAGGCTACCATCCATTATAGTAACAAATATTTCGACAACATACAAGCTTCCATAATGACAAGGCTTCCATCCGTTGGAGTAAAAAAAATATCGACCACAGACTACCTTCCATAATGACAAGGGTACCATCCATTGGAGTAACAAAAATATCCACAATAGACAACCTTCCATAATGACAAGGCTACCATCCATTAGGGTAACAAAAATCTCGACAACAGACTACCTTCCATAATGATAAGGCTACCATCCATTGTAGTAACAAAAATCTCGAGAACAGACTACCTTCCATAATGACAAGGCTACCATCCATTGGAGTAACAAAAATCTCGACAACAGACTACCTTCCATAATGACAAGGCTACCATCCAATGGAGTAACAAAAATCTCGACAACAGACTACCTTCCATAATGACAAGTCTACCATACATTATAGTAAAAAAAAAATCTCGACAACAGACTACCTTCCATAATGACAAGGCTATCATCCAATGGAGTAACAAAAATCTCGACAACAGACTACCTTCCTTAATGACAAGGCTACCATACATTATAGTAAAAAAAATATCTCTACTACAGACTACCTTCCATAATGACTAGGCTACAATCCATTGGACTAACAAAGATATCGACAACGGACTACCTTTCATAATGACAAGGATACCATCCATTGAAATAACAAAAATATCGACAACAGACTACCTTCCATAATGACAAGGATACCATCCATTGGATTTACAAAAATATCGACAACAAACTACCTTCCATAATGACACGGCTACCATCCAATGGAGTAACAAAAATCTCGATAACAGACTACCTTTCATAATGATAAGCCTACCATACATTGTAGTAAAAAAAATCTCGACAACAGACTACCTTCCATAATGACAAGGCTACCATCCAATGGAGTAACAAAAATATAGACAATAGACTATCTTCCATAATGACAAGGCTACCATCCATTGGAGTAACAAAAATCTCGACAACAGACTACCTTCCATAATGACAAAGGTACCATCCATTGGAGTAACAAAAATATCCACAAGAGGCAACCTTCCGTAATGACAAGGCTACCAGCCATTCGAGTAACAAAAATCTCGACAACAGACTACCTTCCATAATGACAAGGCTACCATCCATTATAGTAACAAAAATCTCGTCAACAGACTACCTTCCATAATTACAAGGCTACCATTCATTAGAGTAACAAAAATTTGGACAACAGACTACCGTCCATAATGACTAGGCTACCATCCATTCGAGTAACAAAAATCTCGACAACAGACTACCTTCCATAATGACAAGGCTACCATCTATTGTAGTAACAAAAATATCGACAACAGACTACCTTCCATAATGACAAGGGTACCATACATTGGAGTAACAAAAATATCCACAAGAGACAACCTTCCATAATGACAAGGCTACCATCCATTGGGGTAACAAAAATCTCGACCACGGACTACCTTCCATAATGACAAGGCTACCATCCATTGTAGTAACAAAAATCTCGAGAACAGACTACCTTCCGTAATGACAAGGCTACCATCCAATGGAGTAACAAAAATCTCGACAACAGACTACCTTCCATAATGACAAGGCTACCATACATTATAGTAAAAAAAATATCTCGACAACAGACTACCTTCCATAATGACTAGGCTACCATCCATTGGATTAACAAAGATATCGACAACGGACTACCTTTCATGATGACAAGGATACCATCCATTTAAATAACAAAAATATCGACAACAGACTACCTTCCATAATGACAAGGATACCATCCATTGGATTAACAAAAATATCGACAACAAACTACCTTCCATAATGACAAGGCTACCATCCATTGGAGTAACAAAAATCTCGACAACAGACTACCTTTCATAATGACAAGGCTACCTTCCATTGTAGTAACAAAGATATCGACATCATACAACCTTCCATAATGACAAGGCTTCCATCCAATGTAGTAATAAAAATATAGACAATAGACTATCTTCCAAAATGACAAGGCTATCATCCATTGGAGTAACAAAAATCTCGACAACAGACTACCTTCCATAATGACAAGGCTACCATCCAATGGAGTAACAAAAATCTCGATAAAAGACTACCTTTCATAATGATAAGGCTACCATACATTGTAGTAAAAAAAATCTCGACAACAGACTACCTTCCATAATGACAAGGCTACCATCCAATGGAGTAACAAAAATCTCGACAACAGACTACCTTCCATAATGACAAGTCTACCATACATTATAGTAAAAAAAAAATCTCGACAACAGACTACCTTCCATAATGACAAGGCTATCATCCAATGGAGTAACAAAAATCTCGACAACAGACTACCTTCCTTAATGACAAGGCTACCATACATTATAGTAAAAAAAATATCTCTACTACAGACTACCTTCCATAATGACTAGGCTACAATCCATTGGACTAACAAAGATATCGACAACGGACTACCTTTCATAATGACAAGGATACCATCCATTGAAATAACAAAAATATCGACAACAGACTACCTTCCATAATGACAAGGATACCATCCATTGGATTTACAAAAATATCGACAACAAACTACCTTCCATAATGACACGGCTACCATCCAATGGAGTAACAAAAATCTCGATAACAGACTACCTTTCATAATGATAAGGCTACCATACATTGTAGTAAAAAAAATCTCGACAACAGACTACCTTCCATAAAGACAAGGCTACCATCCAATGGAGTAACAAAAATATAGACAATAGACTATCTTCCATAATGACAAGGCTACCATCCATTGGATTAACAAAAATCTTGACAACAGACTACCTTCCATAATGACAAAGGTACCATCCATTGGAGTAACAAAAATATCCACAAGAGGCAACCTTCCGTAATGACAAGGCTACCAGCCATTCGAGTAACAAAAATCTCGACAACAGACTACCTTCCATAATGACAAGGCTACCATCCATTATAGTAACAAAAATCTCGTCAACAGACTACCTTCCATAATTACAAGGCTACCATTCATTAGAGTAACATAAATTTGGACAACAGACTATCGTCCATAATGACTAGGCTACCATCCATTCGAGTAACAAAAATCTCGACAACAGAAAACCTTCCATAATGACAAGGCTACCATCTATTGTAGTACCAAAAATATCGACAACAGACTACCTTCCATAATGACAAGGGTACCATACATTGGAGTAACAAAAATATCCACAAGAGACAACCTTCCATAATGACAAGGCTACCATCCATTGGGGTAACAAAAATCTCGACAACGGACTACCTTCCATAATGACAAGGCTACCATCCATTGTAGTAACAAAAATCTCGAGAACAGACTACCTTCCATAATGACAAGGCTACCATCCAATGGAGTAACAAAAATCTCGACAATAGACTACCTTCCATAATGACTAGGCTACCATCCATTGGACTAACAAAGATATCGACAACGGACTACCTTTCATGATGACAAGGATACCGTCCATTTAAATAACAAAAATATCGACAACAGACTACCTTCCATAATGACAAGGATACCATCCATTGGATTAACAAAAATATCGACAACAAACTACCTTCCATAATGACAAGGCTACCATCCATTGGAGTAACAAAAATCTCGACAACAGACTACCTTTCATAATGACAAGGCTACCTTCCATTGTAGTAACAAAGATATCGACAACATACAACCTTCCATAATGACAAGGCTTCCATCCAATGTAGTAATACAAATATAGACAATAGACTATCTTCCAAAATGACAAGGCTATCATCCATTGGAGTAACAAAAATCTCGACAACAGACTACCTTCCATAATGACAAGGCTACCATCCAATGGAGTAACAAAAATCTCGATAAAAGACTACCTTTCATAATGATAAGCCTACCATACATTGTAGTAAAAAAAATCTCGACAACAGACTACCTTCCATAATGACAAGGCTACCATCCAATGGATTAACAAAAATATAGACAATAGACTATCTTCCATAATGACAAGGCTACCATCCATTGGAGTAACAAAAATCTCGACAACAGACTACCTTCCATAATGACAAGGGTACCATCCCTTGGAGTAACAAAAATATCCACAAGAGGCAACCTTCCATAATGACAAGGCTACCAGCCATTCGAGTAACAAAAATCTCGACAACAGACTACCTTCCATAATGGCAAGGCTACCATCCATTATAGTAACAAAAATCTCGTCAACAGACTACCTTCCATAATTACAAGGCTACCATTCATTAGAGTAACAAAAATTTGGACAACAGACTACCGTCCATAATGACTAGGGTACCATCCATTCGAGTAACAAAAATCTCGAAAACAGACTACCTTCCATAATGACAAGGCTACCATCCATTGGAGTAACAAATATATCTACAACAGACTACCTTCCATAATGACAAGGCTACCATCCATTCGAGTAACAAAAATCTCGACAACAGACTACCTTCCATAATGACAAGGCTACCATCTATTGTAGTAACAAAAATATCGACAACAAACTATCTTCCATAATGACAAGGGTACCATCCATTGGAGTAACAAAAATATCCACAAGAGACAACCTTCCATTATGACAAGGCTACCATCCATTGGGGTAACAAAAATCTCGACAACAGATTACCTTCCATAATGACAAGGCTACCATCAATTGGAATAACAAAAATCTCGATAACAGGCTA
The DNA here is from genome assembly GCA_948472305.1 of Vicia faba. NCBI lineage: Eukaryota > Viridiplantae > Streptophyta > Magnoliopsida > Fabales > Fabaceae > Vicia > Vicia faba. Next base: position 554,970,732 of record OX451739.1, on the reverse strand, counting down.
CCTTCCATAATGACAAGGCTACCATCCAATGGAGTAACAAAAATCTCGACAACATAATACCTTCCATAATGACAAGGCTACCATACATTGTAGTAAAAAAAATCTCGACAACAGACTACCTTCCATAATGACTAGGCTACCATCCATTGGAATAACAAAGATATCGATAATGGACTACCTTTCATAATGACAAGGATACCATCCATTGAAATAACAAAAATCTAGACAACAAACTACCTTCCATAATGACAAGGATACCATCCATTGGATTAACAAAAATATCGACAACAGACTATCTTCCATAATGACACGGCTACCATCCATTGGAGTAACAAAAATCTCGACAACAGACTACCTTCCATAATGACAAGGGTACCATCAATTGGAGTAAAAAAAATATCCACAAGAGACAACCTTCCATAATGACAAGGCTACCATCCATTCGAGTAATTAAAATCTCGACAACAGACTACCTTCCATAATCATAAGGCTACCATCCATTGTAGTAACAAAAATATCAACAAGAGACTAGCTTCCATAATGACAAGGCTACCATCCATTGGAGTAACAAAAATCTCGACAACAGACTACCTTCCATAATGACAAGGCTACCATCCATTAGAGTAATAAAAATCTCCAAAACACACTACCTTCCATAATGACTAGGCTACCATCCATTAGAATAACAAAAATCTCGACAACAGACTACCTTCCATAATGACAAGGCTACCATCCAATGGAGTGACAAAAATCTCGACAACATACTACCTTCCATAATGACAAGGCTACCATACATTGTAGTAAAAAAAATCTCGACAACAGACTACCTTCCATAATGACTAGGCTACCATGCATTGGAGTAACAAAGATATCGACAACGGACTACCTTTCATAATGACAAGGATACCATCCATTTAAATAACAAAAATCTCGACAACTGACTACCTTCCATAATGACAAGGATACCATCCATTGGATTAACAAAAATATAGAAAACAGACTACCTTCCATAATGACAAGGCTAACATCCATTGTAGTAACATATATATCTACAACATACTACCTTCCATAATGAAAAGGCTTCCATCTATTGGAGTAACAAAAATCTCGACAAAAGACTACCTTCCATAATGACAAGGCTTCCATCCAATGGAGTAATAAAAATATAGACAATAGATTATCTTCCATAATAACAGGGCTACCATCCATTGGCGTAACAAAAATATTCATAAGAGACAACCTTCCATAATGACAAGGCTACCAGCCATTCGAGTAACAAAAATCTCGACAACAGACTACCTTCCATAATGACAAGGCTACCAACCATTGTAGTAACAAAAATCTCGACAAAAGACTACCTTCCATAATTACAAGGCTACCATCCATTAGAGTAACAAAAATTTGGACAACAGACTACCTTCCATAATGACAAGTCTACCATCCATTCGAGTAACAAAAATATCGACAACATACTACCTTCCATAATGACAAGGCTACCATCCATTATAGTAACAAAGATATCTACAACGTACTACCTTCCATAATGACAAGGCTACCATCCATGGGAGTAACAAAAATCTCGACAACACACTACCTTCCATAATGACAAGGGTACCATCCATTGGAGTAACAAAAATATCCACAAGAGACAACCTTCCATAATGACAAGGCTACCATCCATTGGGGTAACAAAAATCTCTACAACAGACTACGTTCCATAATGACAAGGCTACCATCCATTGTAGTAATAAAAATCTCGAGAACAGACTACCTTCCATAATGACAAGGCTACCATCCTTTGGAGTAACAAAAATCTCGACAACAGACTACCTTCCATAATGACAAGGTTACCATCCAATGGAGTAAAAAAAATATCGACAACAGACTACCTTCCATAATGACAAGGCTGCCATCCATTCGAGTAAAAAAAAATCACGACCACAGACTACCTTCCATAATGACTGGCTACCATCCATTGGAGTAACAAAGATATCGACAACAGATTACCTTTCATAATGACAAGGATACCATCCATTGAAATAACAAAAATCTCGACAACAGACTACCTTCCATAATGACAAGGATACCATCCATTGGATTAACTAAAATATCGACAACAAACTACCTTCCATAATGACAAGCCTACCATCCATTGGAGTAACAAAAATCTCGACAACAGACTACCTTCCATAATGACAAGGCTACAATCCATTGTAGTAACAAAGATATCGACAACATACAACCTTCCATAATGACAAGGCTTCCATCCAATGCAGTAATAAAAATATAGACAATAGACCATCTTCCAAAACGACAAGGCTACCATCCGTTGGAGTAACAAAAATCTCAAAAACAGACTACCTTCCATAATTACTAGGCTACCATCCATTGGAATAACAAAAATCTCGATAACAGGCTACCTTCCATAATGACAAGGCTACCATTCAATGGAGTAAAAAAAATCTCGACAACAGAATACCTTCCATAATGACAAGGCTACCATACATTGTAGTAAAAAAAAATCTCGACAATAGACTACCTTCCATAATGACTAGGCTACCATCCATTGGAGTAACAAAGATATCGATAATGGACTACCTTTCATAATGACAAGGATACCATCCATTGAAATAACAAAAATCTAGAGAACATACTACCTTCCATAATGACAAGGATACCATCCATTGGATTAACAAAAATATCGACAACAGACTACCTTCCATAATGACAAGGCTACCATCAATTGGAGTAACAAAAATCTCAACAATAGACTACCTTCCATAATGACAAGGCTACCATCCATTATAGTAATAGAGATATCGACAACATACAACCTTCCATAATGACAAGGCTTCCATCCAATGCAGTAATAAAAATATAGACAATAAACTATCTTCCCTAATGACAAGGCTACCATCCATTGGAGTAACAAAAATCTCGACAACAGACAACCTTCCATAATGACAAGGGTACCATCCATTGGAGTAACAAAAATATCCACAAGATACAACCTTCAATAATGACAAGGCTACCATCCATTCGAGTAATTAAAATCTAGACAACAGACTATCTTCCATAATGATAAGGCTACCATCCATTGTAGTAACAAAAATATCAACAAGAGACTAGCTTCCATAATGAAAAGGCTACCATCCATTGGAGTAAGAAAAATCTCGACAATAGACTACTTTCCATAATGACAAGGCTACCATCCATTGGAGTAACAAAAATCTCAAAAACACACTACCTTCCATAATGACTAGGCTACCATCCATTAGAATAACAAAAATCTCGACAACAGACTACCTTCCATAATGACAAGGCTACCATCCAATGGAGTGACAAAAATCTCGACAACAGACTACCTTCCATGATGACAAGGCTACCATACATTGTAGTAAAAAAAATCTCGACAACAGACTACCTTCCATAATGACAAGGCTACCATCCATTGTAGTAACAAAAATCTCGACAACAGACTACCTTCCATAATTACAAGGCTACCATCCATTAGAGTAACAAAAATTTGGACAACAGACTACCTTCCATAATGACAAGGCTACCATCCATTCGAGTAACAAAAATATCGATAATATACTACCTTCCATAATGACAAGGCTACCATCCATTATAGTAACAAAGATATCTACAACGTACTACCTTCAATAATGACAAGGCTACCATCCATGGGAGTAACAAAAATCTCGACAACAGACTACCTTTCATAATGACAAGGGTACCATCCATTGGAGTAACAAAAATATCCACAAGAGACAACCTTCCATAATGACAAGGCTACCATCCATTGGGGTAACAAAAATCTTGACAACAGACTACCTTCCATAATGACAAGGCTACCATCCGTTGTAGTAACAAAAATCTCGAGAACAGACTACCTTCCATAATGACAAGGCTACCATCCGTTGGAGTAACAAAAATCTCGACAACAGACTACCTTCCATAATGACAAGGTTACCATCCAATGGAGTAACAAAAATATCGACAACAGACTACCTTCCATAATGACAAGGCTGCCATACATTATAGTAAAAAAAAATCTCGACCACAGACTACCTTCCATAATGACTGGCTACCATCCATTGGAGTAACAAAGATATCGACAACATATTACCTTTCATAATGACAAGGATACCATCCATTGAAATAACAAAAATCTCGACAACAGACTACCTTCCATAATGACAAGGATACCATCCATTGGATTAACAAAAATATCGACAACAAACTACCTTCCATAATGACAAGCCTACCATCCATTGGAGTAACAAAAATCTCGACAACAAACTACCTTCCATAATGACAAGGCTACAATCCATTGTAGTAACAAAGATATCGACAACATACAACCTTCCATAATGACAAGGCTCCATCCAATGCAGTAATAAAAATATAGACAATAGACTATCTTCCAAAATGACAAGGCTACCATCCATTGGAGTAACAAAAATCTCGAAAACAGACTACCTTCCATAATTACTAGGCTACCATCCATTGGAATAACCAAAATCTCGATAACAGGCTACCTTCCATAATGACAAGGCTACCATCCAATGGAGTAAAAAAAATCTCGACAACAGAATACCTTCCATAATGACAAGGCTACCATACATTGTAGTAAAAAAAAATCTCGACAACAAACTACCTTCCATAATGACTAGGCTACCATCCATTGGAGTAACAAAGATATCAATAATGGACTACCTTTCATAATGACAAGGATACCATCCATTGAAATAACAAAAATCTAGACAATATACTACCTTCCATAATGACAAGGATACCATCCATTGGATTAACAAAAATATCGACAACAGACTACCTTCCATAATGACAAGGCTACCATCAATTGGAGTAACAAAAATCTCAATAATAGACTACCTTCCATCCTTTATAGTAATAGAGATATCGACAACATACAACCTTCCATAATGACAAGGCTTCCATCCAATGCAGTAATAAAAATGTTAGAACAAAGTTTGAATCTACTACCCTATATTTAAGTTTTGATGATAACAAAGTGAAAAGATACATTATTTATATGATTCATGTATGAGCTATCTACTGCCTAAATTATTACATTCTGATTTGCAGATACTCTGATTGATATAAGCAAGATCACACCTAATCAGCATCAGAAATTTGGTTCCTGACATCAGCATCAGAAGTTGCCATATCAGAATGTCAGAATCAGAAGATTAACTCACGTATATGCTGAAGTCTGATGAACAGAACTGCGCTCAACACTCTGATAAAGAAACACAACAGTTCATCAGCAGCTAAGCAGAGTCAGAATGAGCCAAGCCAGAACTTGCATTAAGTAAGCAACGGTACTGTGCATTGAAAGAAAATTAATACCAACGGCCTCATTCCAGACAAGATCTGCTTGATAAGGAAAGTTTGTTATTAGCATTGAATCAAGAATATTGCTCCAACGTTCAACATCTCAGTGCTATATAAACAAGACTTTGAAGATTGAATTGGCTAATGCTCTCCAAATCTTTACACGCATAAAAAGCTGATCAAAATCTTCCTTCTCTCAGTTTTGCTAAACACTACACATTCTGATATTCAATCATTGTTTAACAATCCAGTTTCTAAGCTTTAAGTTGTGTATACATCACAGTTGTGATACAGTTTTGTAGAAAACATTCACACACTTAGATTTATCTTATTTGTAAGAAAGTGTTTCCTTGACAAACGGGGTTGTGGTTTGCATCAAGAAGGCTTTAGCAGTTGTTAAAGCAGTCTGTAATATTCAAGAGAATATAGTGGATTAAGACCTCGTTGGAGAGAGGAGAAATCACCTTGCTGGGTGGACTGGAGTAGTTTGAGATCAAACGAACCAGGATAAAAATATCTTGTTCATTGCATTGATTTTCAGTTTTACAATTCAACCCCCCCTTCTTGTGTTTTTCACTACTTCAAAAAATATAGACAATAGACTATCTTCCATAATGACAAGGCTACCATCCATTGGAGTAACAAAAATCTCGACAATAGACTACCTTCCATAATGAAAAGGGTACCATCCATTGGAGTAACAAAAATATCCACAAGAGATAACCTTCCATAATGACAAGGCTACCATCCATTCGAGTAATTAAAATCTCGACAACAGACTACCTTCCATAATGATAAGGCTACCATCCATTGTAGTAACAAAAATATCAACAAGAGACTAGCTTCCATAATGACAAGGCTACCATCCATTGGAGTAACAAAAACCTCGACAACAGACTACCTTCCATAATGACAAGGCTACCATCCATTGGAGTAACAAAAATCACGAAACCACACTACCTTCCATAATGACTAGGCTACCATCCATTAGAATAACAAAAATCTCGACAACAGACTACCTTCCATAATGACAAGGCTACCATCCAATGGAGTGACAAAAATCTCGACAACAGACTACCTTCCATAATGACAAGGCTACCATACATTGTAGTAAAAAAAATCTCGACAATAGACTACCTTCCATAATGACTAGGCTACCATCCATTAGAGTAACAAAGATATCGACAACGGACTACCTTTCATAATGACAAGGATACCATCCATTTAAATAAAAAAAATCTCGACAACGGACTACCTTCCATAATGACAAGGATACCATCCATTGGATTAACAAAAATATAGAAAACAGACTACGTTCCATAATGACAAGGCTAACATCCATTGTAGTAACATATATATCTACAACATACAACCTTCCATAATGACAAGGCTTCCATCCATTGGAGTAACAAAAATCTCGACAACAGACTACCTTCCATAATGACAAGGCTTCCATCCAATGGAGTAATAAAAATATAGACAATAGATTATCTTCCATAATGACAGGGCTACCATCCGTTCGAGTAACAAAAATATCGACAACAAACTACCTTCCATAATGACAAGGGTACCATCCATTGGCGTAACAAAAATATCCACAAGAGACAACCTTCCATAATGACAAGGCTACCAGCCATTCGAGTAACAAAAATCTCGACAACAGACTACCTTCCATAATGACAAGGCTACCATCCATTGTAGTAACAAAAATCTCGACAACAGACTACCTTCCATAATTACAAGGCTACCATCCATTAGAGTAACAAAAATTTGGACAACAGACTACCATCCATAATGACAAGGCTACCATCCATTCGAGTAACAAAAATATCGACAACATACTACCTTCCATAATGACAAGGCTACCATCCAATATAGTAACAAAGATATCTACAACATACTACCTTCCATAATGACAAGGCTACCATCCATGGGAGTAACAAAAATCTCGACAACAAACTACCTTCCATAATGACAAGGGCACCATCCATTGTAGTAACAAAGATATCAACAACATACAACCTTCCATAATGACAAGGGTAACATCCATTGGAGTAACAAAAATATCCACAAGAGACCACTTTCCATAATGACAAGGCTACCATACATTCGAGTAACAAAAATATCGACAACAAACTACCTTCCAAAATGTCAAGGCTACCATCCATTGGAGTAACAAAAATCACGAAAACAGACTACCTTCCATTATGACTAGGCTACCATCCATTGGATTAAAAAAAATATTGACAACAGACTACCTTCCATAATGACAAGGCTACCATCCATTGGAGTAACAAAAATCTCGACAATAGACTACCTTCCATAATGACAAGGCTACCATACATTATAGTAACAAAGATATCGACAACATACAACCTTCCATAATGACAAGGCTTTCATCCAATGCAGTAATAAAAATATAGACAATAGACTATCTTCCATAATGACAAGGCTACCATCCATTGGAGTAACAAAAATCTCGACAACAGACTACCTTCCATAATGACAAGGGTACCATCCATTGGAGTAACAAAAATATCCACAAGAGACAACCTTCCATAATGACAAGGCTACCATCCATTCGAGTAATAAAAATCTCGACAATAGACTACATTCCATAATGATAAGGCTACCATCCATTGTACTAACAAAGATATCGACAACATATAACCTTCCATAATGACAAGGCTTCCATCCAATGCAGTAATAAAAATATAGACAATAGACTATCTTCCATAATGACAAGGCTACCATCCATTGGAGTAACAAAAATCTCGACAATAGACTACCTTCCATAATGACAAGGGTACCATCCATTGGAGTAACAAAAATATCCACAAGAGACAACCTTCCATAATTACAAGGCTACCATCAACTAGAGTAAAAAAAATTGGACAACAGAATACCTTCCATAATGACAAGACTACCATCCATTAGAGTAACAAAAATATCAACAAGAGACTAGCTTCCATAATGACAAGGCTACCATCCATTAGAGTAACAAAAATCTCGACTACAGACTACCTTCCATAATGACAAGGCTACTATCCATTCGAGTAACAAAAATCTCGAAAACACACTACCTTCCATAATGACTAGGCTACCATCCATTAGAATAACAAAATTCTCGACAACAGACTACTTTCCATAATGACAAGGCTACCATCTATTGTAGTAACAAAAATATCGACAACAAACTACCTTCCATAATGACAAGGGTACCATCCATTGGAGTAACAAAAATATCCACAAGAGACAACCTTCCATAATGACAAGGCTACCATCCTTGGGGTAACAAAAATCTCGACAACAGACTACCTTCCATAATGACAAGGCTACCATCCGTTGGAGTAACAAAAGTCTCGACAACAGACTACCTTCCATAATGACAAGGCTACCATCCATTGGAGTAACAAAAATCTCGACAACAGACTACCTTCCATAATGACAAGGCTGCCATACATTATAGTAAAAAAAATCTCAACAACAGACTACTTTCCATAATGACTAGGCTACCATCCATTGGTGTAACAAACATATCGACAAGGGACTACCTTTCATAATGACAAGGATACCATCCATTGAAATAACAAAAATCTCGACAACAGACTACCTTCCATAATGACAAGCCTACCATCCATTGGAGTAACAAAAATCTCGACAATAGACTACCTTCCATAATGACAAGGCTACAATCCATTGTAGTAACAAAGATATCGACAACATACAACCTTCCATAATGACAAGGCTTCCACCAAATGCAGTAATAAAAATATAGAAAATAGACTATCTTCCAAAATGACAAGGCTACCATCCATTGGAGTAACAAAAATCTCGAAAACAGACTACCTTCCATAATGACTAGGCTACCATCCATTGGAATAACAAAAATCTCGATAACAGGCTACCTTCCATAATGACAAGGCTACCATCCAATGGAGTAAAAAAAATCTCGACAACAGAATACCTTCCATAATGACAAGGCTACCATACATTGTAGTAAAAAAAAATCTCGACAACAGACTACCTTCCATAATGACTAGGCTACCATCCATTGGAGTAACAAAGATATCGATAATGGACTACCTTTCATAATGACAAGGATACCATCCATTGAAATAACAAAAATCTAGACAACATACTACCTTCAATAATGACAAGGATACCATCCATTGGATTAACAAATATATCCACAACAGACTACCTTCCATAATGACAAGGCTACCATCAATTGGAGTAACAAAAATCTCGACAATAGACTACCTTCCATAATGACAAGCCTACAATCCATTATAGTAATAGAGATATCGACAATATACAACCTTCCATAATGAAAAGACTTCCATCCAATGCAGTAATAAAAATATAGACAATAGACTATCTTCCATAATGACAAGGCTACCATCCATTGGAGTAACAAAAATCTCGACAACAGACTACCTTCCATAATGACAAGGGTACCATCCATTGGAGTAACAAAAATATCCACAAGAGACAACCTTCCATAATGACAAGGCTACCATCCATTCGAGTAATAAAAATCTCGACAATAGACTACCTTCCATAATGATAAGGCTACCATCCATTGTACTAACAAAGATATCGACAACATACAACCTTCCATAATGACAAGGCTTCCATCCAATGCAGTAATAAAAATATAGACAATAGACTATCTTCCATAATGACAAGGCTACCATCCATTGGAGTAACAAAAATCTCGACAATAGACTACCTTCCATAATGACAAGGGTACCATCTATTGGAGTAACAAAAATATCCACAAGAGACAACCTTCCATAATTACAAGGCTACCATCAACTAGAGTAAAAAAAAATTGGACAACAGAATACCTTCCATAATGACAAGACTACCATCCATTAGAGTAACAAAAATATCAACAAGAGACTAGCTTCCATAATGAGAAGGCTACCATCCATTAGAGTAACAAAAATCTCGACAACAGACTACCTTCCATAATGACAAGGCTACTATCCATTTGAGTAACAAAAATCTCGAAAACACACTACCTTCCATAATGACTAGGCTACCATCCATTAGAATAACAAAATTCTTGACAACAGACTACTTTCCATAATGACAAGGCTACCATCTATTGTAGTAACAAAAATATCGACAACAAACTACCTTCAATAATGACAAGGGTACCATCCATTGGAGTAACAAAAATATCCACAAGAGACAACCTTCCATAATGACAAGGCTACCATCCTTGGGGTAACAAAAATCTCGACAACAGACTACCTTCCATAATGACAAGGCTACCATCTGTTAGAGTAACAAAAATCTCGACAACAGACTACCTTCCATAATGACAAGGTTACCATCCAATGGAGTAACAAAAATATCGACAACAGACTACCTTCCATAATGACCAGGCTGCCATACATTATAGTAAAAAAAATATCTCAACAACAGACTACTTTCCATAATGACTAGGCTACCATCCATTGGAGTAACAAAGATATCGACAAGGGACTACCTTTCATAATGAAAAGGATACCATCCATTGAAATAAAAATCTCGACAACAGACTACCTTCCATAATGACAAGCCTACCATCCATTGAAGTAACAAAAATCTCGACAACAGACTACCTTCTATAATGACAAGGCTACAATCCATTGTAGTAACAAAGATATCGACAACATACAACCTTCCATAATGACAAGGCTTCCACCCAATGCAGTAATAAAAACATAGAAAATAGACTATCTTCCAAAATGTCAAGGCTACCATCCATTGGAGTAACAAAAATCTCGAAAACAGACTACCTTCCATAATGACTAGGCTACCATCCATTGGAATAACAAAAATCTCGATAACAGGCTACCTTCCATAATGACAAGGCTACCATCCAATGGAGTAAAAAAAATCTCGACAACAGAATACCTTCCATAATGACAAGGCTACCATACATTGTAGTAAAAAAAAATCTCGACAACAGACTACCTTCCATAATGACTAGGCTACCATCCATTAGAGTAACAAAGATATCGATAATGGACTACCTTTCATAATGACAAGGATACCATCCATTGAAATAACAAAAATCTAAACAACATACTACCTTCAATAATGACAAGGATACCATCCATTGGATTAACAAAAATATCCACAACAGACTACCTTCCATAATGACAAGGCTACCATCAATTGGAGTAACAAAAATCTCGAGAATAGACTACCTTCCATAATGACAAGCCTACAATCCATTATAGTAATAGAGATATCGATAATATACAACCTGCCATAATGAAAAGACTTCCATCCAATGCAGTAATAAAAATATAGACAATAGACTATCTTCCATAATGACAAGGCTACCATCCATTGGAGTAACAAAAATCTCGACAACAGACTACCTTCCATAATGACAAGGGTACCATCCATTGGAGTAACAAAAATATCCACAAGAGACAACCTTCCATAATGACAAGGCTACCATCCATTCGAGTAATAAAAATCTCGATAATAGACTACCTTCCATAATGATAAGGCTACCATCCATTGTAATAACAAAGATATCGACAACATACAACCTTCCGTGATGACAAGGCTTCCATCTAATGCAGTAATAAAAATATAGACAATAGACTATCTTCCATAATGACAAGGCTACCATCCATTGGAGTAACAAAAATCTCGACAATAGACTACCTTCCATAATGACAAGGGTACCATCCATTGGAGTAACAAAAATTTCCACAAGAGACAACCTTCCATAATTACAAGGCTACCATCAACTACAGTAAAAAAAAATTGGACAACAGAATACCTTCCATAATGACAAGACTACCATCCATTAGAGTAACAAAAATATCAACAAGAGACTAGCTTCCATAATGAGAAGGATACCATTCATTAGAGTAACAAAAATCTCGACAACAGACTACCTTCCATAATGACAAGGCTACTATCCATTCGAGTAACAAAAATCTTGAAAACACACTACCTTCCATAATGACTAGGCTACCATCCATTAGAATAACAAAATTCTCGACAACAGACTACTTTCCATAATGACAAGGCTACCATCTATTGTAGTAACAAAAATATCGACAACAAACTACCTTCCATAATGACAAGGGTACCATCCATTGGAGTAACAAAAATATCCACAAGAGACAACCTTCCATAATGACAAGGCTACCATCCTTGGGGTAACAAAAATCTCGACAACAGACTACCTTCCATAATGACAAGGCTACCATCCGTTGGAGTAACAAAAATCTCGAGAACAGACTACCTTCCATAATGACAAGGTTACCATCCAATGGAGTAACAAAAATATCGACAACAGACTACCTTCCATAATGACAAGGCTGCCATACATTATAGTAAAAAAAAAATCTCGACAACAGACTACTATCCATAATGACTAGGCTACCATCCATTGGAGTAACAAAGATATCGACAAGGGACTACCTTTCATAATGACAAGGATACCATCCATTGAAATAACAAAAATCTCGACAACAGACTACCTTCCATAATGACAAGCCTACCATCCATTGGAGTAACAAAAATCTCGACAACAGACTACCTTCCATAATGACAAGGCTACAATCCATTGTAGTAACAAAGATATCGACAACATACAACCTTCCATAATGACAAGGCTTCGACCCAATGCAGTAATAAAAATATAGAAAATAGACTATCTTCCAAAATGACAAGGCTACCATCCATTGGAGTAACAAAAATCTCGAAAACAGACTACCTTCCATAATGACTAGGCTACCATCCATTGGAATAACAAAAATCTCGATAACAGGCTACCTTCCATAATGACAAGGCTACCATCCAATGGATTAAAAAAAATCTCGACAACAGAATACCTTCCATAATGACAAGGCTACCATACATTGTAGTAAAAAAAATCTCGACAACAGACTACCTTCCATAATGGCTAGGCTACCATCCATTGGAGTAACAAAGATATCGATAATGGACTACCTTTCATAATGACAAGGATACCATCCATTGAAATAACAAAAATCTAGACAACATACTACCTTCAATAATGACAAGGATACCATCCATTGGATTAACAAAAATATCCACAACAGACTACCTTCCATAATGACAAGGCTACCATCAATTGGAGTAACAAAAATCTCGACAATAGACTACCTTCCATAATGACAAGCCTACAATCCATTATAGTAATAGAGATATCGACAATATACAACCTTCCATAATGACAAGACTTCCATCCAATGCAGTAATAAAAATATAGACAATAGACTATCTTCCATAATGACAAGGCTACCATCCATTGGAGTAACAAAAATCTCGACAACAGACTACCTTCCATAATGACAAGGGTACCATCCATTGGAGTAACAAAAATATCCACAAGAGACAACCTTCCATAATGACAAGGCTACCATCCATTCGAGTAATAAAAATCTCGACAATAGACTACCTTCCATAATGATAAGGCTACCATCCATTGTACTAACAAAGATATCGACAACATACAACCTTCCATAATGACAAAGCTTCCATCCAATGCAGTAATAAAAATATAGACAATAGACTATCTTCCATAATGACAAGGCTACCATCCATTGGAGTAACAAAAATCTCGACAATAGACTACCTTCCATAATGACAAGGGTACCATCCATTGGAGTAACAAAAATATCCACAAGAGACAACCTTCCATAATTACAAGGCTACCATCAACTAGAGTAAAAAAAAATTGGACAACAGAATACCTTCCATAATGACAAGACTACCATCCATTAGAGTAACAAAAATATCAACAAGAGACTAGCTTCCATAATGAGAAGGTTACCATCCAATGGAGTAACAAAAATATCGACAATAGACTACCTTCCATAATGACAAGGCTGCCATACATTATAGTAAAAAAAATCTCGACAGCAGACTACTTTCCATAATGACTAGGCTACCATCCATTGGAGTAACAAAGATATCGACAAGGGACTACCTTTCATAATGACAAGGATACCATCCATTGAAATAACAAAAATCTCAACAACAGACTACCTTCCATAATGACAAGCCTACCATCCATTGGAGTAACAAAAATCTCGACAACAGACTACCTTCCATAATGACAAGGCTACAATCCATTGTAGTAACAAAGATATCGACAACATACAACTTTCCATAATGACAAGGCTTCCACCCAATGCAGTAATAAAAATATAGAAAATAGACTATCTTCCAAAATGACAAGGCTACCATCCATTGGAGTAACAAAAATCTCGAAAACAGACTACCTTCCATAATGACTAGGCTACCATCCATTGGAATAACAAAAATCTCGATAACAGGCTACCTTCCATAATGACAAGGCTACCATCCAATAGAGTAAAAAAAATCTCGACAACAGAATACCTTCCATAATGACAAGGCTACCATACATTGTAGTAAAAAAAAATCTCGACAACAGACTACCTTCCATAATGACTAGGCTACCATCCATTGGAGTAACAAAGATATCGATAATGGACTACCTTTCATAATGACAAGGATACCATCCATTGAAATAACAAAAATCTAGACAACATACTACCTTCAATAATGACAAGGATACCATCCATTGGATTAACAAAAATATCCACAACAGACTACCTTCCATAATGACAAGGCTACCATCAATTGGAGTAACAAAAATCTCGACAATAGTCTACCTTCCATAATGACAAGCCTACAATCCATTATAGTAATAGAGATATCGACAATATACAACCTTCCATAATGACAAGACTTCCATCCAATGCAGTAATAAAAATATGGACAATAGACTATCTTCCATAATGACAAGGCTACCATCCATTGGAGTAACAAAAATCTCGACAACAGACTACCTTCCATAATGACAAGGGTACCATCCATTGGAGTAACAAAAATATCCACAAGATACAACCTTCCATAATGACAAGGCTACCATCCATTCGAGTAATAAAAATCTCGAAAATAGACTACCTTCCATAATGATAAGGCTACCATCCATTGTACTAACAAAGATATCGACAACATACAACCTTCCATAATGACAAGGCTTCCATCCAATGCAGTAATAAAAATATAGACAATAGACTATCTTCCATAATGACAAGGCTACCATCCATTGGAGTAACAAAAATCTCGACAATAGACTACCTTCCATAATGACAAGGGTACCATCCATTGGAGTAACAAAAATATCCACAAGAGACAACCTTCCATAATTACAAGGCTACCATCAACTAGAGTAAAAAAAAATTGGACAACAGAATACCTTCCATAATGACAAGACTACCATCCATTAGAGTAACAAAAATATCAACAAGTGACTAGCTTCCATAATGAGAAGGCTACAGTCCATTAGAGTATCAAAAATCTTGAGAACAGACTACCTTCCATAATGACAAGGCTACTATCCATTCGAGTAACAAAAATCTTGAAAACACACTACCTTCCATAATGACTAGGCTACCATCCATTAGAATAACAAAATTCTCGACAATAGACTACTTTCCATAATGACAAGGCTACCATCTATTGTAGTAACAAAAATATCGACAACAAACTACCTTCCATAATGACAAGGGTACCATCCATTGGAGTAACAAAAATATCCACAAGAGACAACCTTCCATAATGACAAGGCTACCATCCTTGGGGTAACAAAAATCTCGACAACAGACTACCTTCCATAATGACAAGGCTACCATCCGTTGGAGTAACAAAAATCTCGAGAACAGACTACCTTCCATAATGACAAGGTTACCATCCAATGGAGTAACAAAAATATCGACAATAGACTACCTTCCATAATGACAAGGCTGCCATACATTATAGTAAAAAAAAAATCTCGACAACAGACTACTTTCCATAATGACTAGGCTACCATCCATTGGAGTAACAAAGATATCGACAAGGGACTACCTTTCATAATGACAAGGATACCATCCATTGAAATAACAAAAATCTCGACAACAGACTACCTTCCATAATGACAAGCCTACCATCCATTGTAGTAACAAAAATCTCGACAACAGACTACCTTCCATAATGACAAGGCTACAATCCATTGTAGTAACAAAGATATCGACAACATACAACCTTCCATAATGACAAGGCTTCCACCCAATGCAGTAATAAAAATATAGAAAATAGACTATCTTCCAAAATGACAAGGCTACCATCCATTGGAGTAACAAAAATCACGAAAACAGACTACCTTCCATAATGACTAGGCTACCATCCATTGGAATAACAAAAATCTCGATAACAGGCTACCTTCCATAATGACAAGGCTACCATGCAATGGAGTAAAAAAAATCTAGACAACAGAATACCTTCCATAATGACAAGGCTACCATACATTGTAGTAAAAAAAAATCTCGACAACAGGCTACCTTCCATAATGATTAGGCTACCATCCATTGAAATAACAAAAATCTAGACAACATACTACCTTCAATAATGACAAGGATACCATCCATTGGATTAACAAAAATATCAACAACAAACTACCTTCCATAATGACAAGGCTACCATCAATTGGAGTAACAAAAATCTCGACAATAGACTACCTTCCATAATGACAAGCCTACAATCCATTATAGTAATAGAGATATCGACAACATACAACATTCCATAATGACAAGACTTCCATCCAATACAGTAATAAAAATATAGACAATAGACTATCTTTCATAATGACAAGGCTACCATCCATTGGAGTAACAAAAATCTCGACAACAGACTACCTTCCATAATGACAAGGGTACCATCCATTGGAGTAACAAAAATATCCACAAGAGACAACCTTACATAATGACAAGGCTACCATCCATTCGAGTAATTAAAATCTCGACAACAGACTACCTTCCATAATGATAAGGCTACCATCCATTGTAGTTAAAAAAATATCAACAAGAGACTAGCTTACGTAATGACAAGTCTACCATCCATTGGAGTAACAAAAATCTCGACACCAGACTACCTTCCATAATGACAAGGCTACCATCCATTGGAGTAACAAAAATCTCGAAAACACACTACCTTCCATAATGACTAGGCTACCATCCATTAGAATAACAAAAATCTCGACAAAGACTACGGTCCATAATGACAAGGCTTCCATCCAATGGAGTGACAAAAATATCGACAACAGACTACCTTCCATAATGACAAGTCTACCATACATTGTAGTAAAAAAAATCTCGACAACAGACTACCATCCATAATGAATAGGCTACCATCCATTGGAGTAACAAAGATATCGACAACGGACTACCTTTCATAATGACAAGGATACCATCCATTTAAATAAAAAAAATCTCGAGAACGGACTACCTTCCATAATGACAAGGATACCATCCATTTGATTAACAAAAATATCGACAACAGACTACCTTCCATAATGACAAGGCTAACATCCATTGTAGTAACATATATATCTACAACATACTACCTTCCATAATGACAAGGCTTCCATCCATTGGAGTAACAAAAATCTCGACAACAGACTACCTTCCATAATGACAAGGCTACCATCCATTATAGTAACAAATATTTCGACAACATACAACCTTCCATAATGACAAGGCTTTCATCCAATGGAGTAATAAAAATATTGATAATAGATTATCTTCCATAATGACAGGGCTACAATCCATTGGAGTAACAAAAATATCGACAACAGACTACCTTCCATAATGACAAGGGTACCATCCATTGGCGTAACAAAAATATCCACAAGAGACAACCTTCCATAATGACAAGGCTACCAGCCATTCGAGTAACAAAAATCTCAACAACAGACTACCTTCCATAATGACAAGGCTACCATCCATTTTAGTAACAAAAATCTCGACAATAGACTACCTTCCATAATTACAAGGCTACCATCCATTAGAGTAACAAAAATTTGGACAACAGACTACCTTCCATAATGACAAGGCTACCATCCATTCGAGTAACAAAAATATCGACAACATACTACCTTCCATAATGACAAGGCTACCATCCATTATAGTAACAATGATATCTACAACATACTACCTTCCATAATGACAAGGCTACCATCCATTGGAGTAACAAAAATCTCGACAACAAACTACCTTCCATAATGACAAGGCCACCATCCATTGTAGTAACAAAGATATCAGCAACATACAACCTTCCATAATGACAAGGGTAACATCCATTGGAGTAACAAAAATATCCACAAGAGACAACTTTCCATAATGACAAGGCTACCATACATTCGAGTAACAAAAATATCGACAACAGACTACCTTCCAAAATGTCAAGGCTACCATCCATTGGAGTAACAAAAATCTCGACAACAGACTACCTTCCATAATGACTAGGCTACCATCCATTGGAGTAACAAAGATATCGACAACGGACTACCTTTCATAATGACAAGGATACCATCCATTGAAATAACACAAATCTCGACAAAAGACTACCTTCCATAATGACACGGATACCATCCATTGGATTAACAAAAATATTGACAACAAACTACCTTCCATAATGACAAGGCTACCATCCATTAGAATAACAAAAATCTCGACAATAGACTACCTTCCATAATGACAAGGCTACCATACATTATAGTAACAAAGATATCGACAACATACAACCTTCCATAATGACAAGGCTTCCAGCCAATGCAGTAATAAAAATATAGACAATAGACTATCTTCCATAATGACAAGGGTACCATCCATTGGAGTAACAAAAATCTCGACAACAGACTACCTTCCATAATGACAAGGGTACTATCCATTGGAGTAACAAAAATATCCACAAGAGACAACCTTCCATAATGACAAGGCTACCGTCCATTCAAGTAATAAAAATCTCGACAACATACAACCTTCCATAATGATAAGGCTACCATCCATTGTACTAACAAAGATATCGACAACATACAACCTTCCATAATGACAAGGCTTCCATCCAATGCAGTAATAAAAATATAGACAATAGACTATCTTCCATAATGACAACGTTACCATCCATTGGAGTAACAAAAATCTCGACAATAGACTACCTTCCATAATGACTAGGGTACCATCCATTGGAGTAACAAAAATATCCACAAGAGACAACCTTCCATAATGATAAGGCTACCATCCATTGTAGTAACAAAAATCTCAAAACAGACTACCTTTCATAATTACAAGGCTACCATCCATTAGAGTAACAAAAAATTGGACAACAGAATACCTTCCATAATGACAAGAATATATCCATTAGAGTAACAAAAATATCAACAAGAGACTAGCTTCCATAATGACAAGGCTACCATCCATTAGAGTAACAAAAATCTCGACAACAGACTACCTTCCATAATGACAAGGCTAACATCCATTGTAGTAACATATATATCTACAACATACTACCTTCCATAATGACAAGGCTTCCATCCATTGGAGTAACAAAAATCTCGACAACAGACTACCTTCCATAATGACAAGGCTACCATCCATTATAGTAATAAATATTTCGACAACATACAACCTTCCATAATGACAAGGCTTTCATCCAATGGAGTAATAAAAATATTGATAATAGATTATCTTCCATAATGACAGGGCTACAATCCATTGGAGTAACAAAAATATCGACAACAGACTACCTTCCATAATGACAAGGGTACCATCCATTGGCGTAACAAAAATATCCACAAGAGACAACCTTCCATAATGACAAGGCTACCAGCCATTCGAGTAACAAAAATCTCAACAACAGACTACCTTCCATAATGACAAGGCTATCATCCATTGTAGTAACAAAAATCTCGACAATAGACTACCTTCCATAATTACAAGGCTACCATCAATTAGAGTAACAAAAATTTGGACAACAGACTACCTTCCATAATGACAAGGCTACCATCCATTCGAGTAACAAAAATATCGACAACATACTACCTTACATAATGACAAGGCTACCATCCATTATAGTAACAATGATATCTACAACATACTACCTTCCATAATGACAAGGCTACCATCCATTGGAGTAACAAAAATCTCGACAACAAACTACCTTCCATAATGACAAGGCCACCATCCATTGTAGTAACAAAGATATCAACAACATACAACCTTCCATAATGACAAGGGTAACATCCATTGGAGTAACAAAAATATCCACAAGAGACAACTTTCCATAATGACAAGGCTACCATACATTCGAGTAACAAAAATATCGACAACAGACTACCTTCCAAAATGTCAAGGCTACCATCCATTGGAGTAACAAAAATCTCGACAACAGACTACCTTCCATAATGACTAGGCTACCATCCATTGGAGTAACAAAGATATCGACAACATACAACCTTCCATAATGACAAGGCTTCCAGCCAATGCAGTAATAAAAATATAGACAATAGACTATCTTCCATAATGACAAGGGTACCATCCATTGGAGTAACAAAAATCTCGACAACAGACTACCTTCCATAATGACAAGGGTACCATCCATTGGAGTAACAAAAATATCCACAAGAGACAACCTTCCATAATGACAAGGCTACCGTCCATTCAAGTAATAAAAATCTCGACAACATACAACCTTCCATAATGATAAGGCTACCATCCATTGTACTAACAAAGATATCGACAACATACAACCTTCCATAATGACAAGGCTTCCATCCAATGCAGTAATAAAAATATAGACAATAGACTATCTTCCATAATGACAACGTTACCATCCATTGGAGTAACAAAAATCTCGACAATAGACTACCTTCCATAATGACTAGGGTACCATCCATTGGAGTAACAAAAATATCCACAAGAGACAACCTTCCATAATGATAAGGCTACCATCCATTGTAGTAACAAAAATCTCAAAACAGACTACCTTTCATAATTACAAGGCTACCATCCATTAGAGTAACAAAAAATTGGACAACAGAATACCTTCCATAATGACAAGAATATATCCATTAGAGTAACAAAAATATCAACAAGAGACTAGCTTCCATAATGACAAGGCTACCATCCATTAGAGTAACAAAAATCTCGACAACAGACTACCTTCCATAATGACAAGGCTACTATCCATTGGAGTAACAAAAATCTCGAAAACACACTACCTTCCATAATGACTAGGCTACCATCTATTAGAATAAAAAAATTCTCGACAACAGACTACCTTCCATAATGACAAGGCTACCATACATTCGAGTAACAAAAATATCGACAACAAACTACCTTCCATAATGTCAAGGCTACCATCCATTTTAGTAACAAAAATCTCGAAAACAGACTACCTTCCATTATGACTAGGCTACCATCCATTGGAATAACAAAAATTCTCGACAACAGACTACCTTCCATAATGACTAGGCTACCATCCATTGGAGTAACAAAGATATCGACAACGGACTACCTTTCATAATGACAAGGATACCATCCATTGAAATAACACAAATCTCGACAAAAGACTACCTTCCATTATGACAAGGATACCATCCATTGGATTAACAAAAATATTGACAACAGACTAACTTCCATAATGACAAGGCTACCATCCATTGGAGTAACAAAAATCTCAACAATAGACTACCTTCCATAATGACAAGGCTACCATCCATTATAGTAACAAAGATATCGACAACATACAACCTTCCATAATGACAAGGCTTCCATCCAATGCAGTAACAAAAATATAGACAATAGACTATCTTCCATAATGACAAGGCAACCATCCATTGGAGTAACAAAAATCTCGACAACAGACTACCTTCCATAATGACAAGGGTACCATCCATTGGAGTAACAAAAAAATCCACAAGAGACAACCTTCCATAATGACAAGGCTACCATCCATTCGAGTAATTAAAATGTCGACAATAGACTACCTTCCATAATGATAAGGCTACCATCCATTGTAGTAACAAAAATCTCGAAACAGACTACCTTTCATAATTATAAGGCTACCATCCATTAGAGTAAAAATAATTGGACAACAGAATACCTTCCATAATGACAAGACTACCATCCATTAGAGTAACAAAAATATTAACAAGAGACTAGATTCCATAATGATAAGGCTACCATCCATTGGAGTAACAAAAATATCGACAACAGACTGCCTTCCATAATGACAAGGCTACTATCCATTGGAGTAACAAAAATCTCGAAAACACACTACCTTCCATAATGACTAGGCTACCATCCATTAGAATAACAAAATTCTCGACAACAGACTACCTTCGATAATGACAAGGCTACAATCCAATGGAGTAACAAAAATCTCGACAACAGACTACCTTCCACACTGACAAGGCTACCATACATTGTAGTAAAAAAAAATCTCGACAACAGACTACCTTCCATAATGACTAGGCTACCATCCATTGGAGTAACAAAGATATCGACAATGGACTACCTTTCATAATGACAAGGATACCATTCATTTAAATAAAAAAAATCTCGACAACAGACTACCTTCCATAATGACAAGGATACCATCCATTAGATTAACAAAAATATCGACAACAGACTACCTTCCATGATGACAAGGCTACCATCCATTGTAGTAACATATATATCTACAACATACTACCTTCCATAATTACAAGGCTGCCATCCATTAGAGTAACAAAAATCTCGACAACAGACTACCTTCCATAATGACAAGGGTACCATCCATTGTAGTAACAAAGATTTCGACAACATACAACCTTCCATAATGAAAAGGCTTCCATCCAATGGAGTAATAAAAATATACACAATAGACTATCTTCCATAATGACAGGGCTACCATCCATTGGAGTAACAAAAATATCGACAACAGACTACCTTCCATAATGACAAGGGTACCATCCATTGGCGTAACAAAAATATCCACAAGAGACAACCTTCCATAATGACAAGGCTACCTGCCATTCGAGTAACAAAAATCTCGACAACAGACTATTTTCCATAATTACAAGGCTACCATCCATTAGAGTAACAAAAATTTGGACAACAGACTACCTTCCATAATGACAAGGTTACCATCCAATGGAGTAACAAAAATATCGACAACAGACTACCTTCCATAATGACAAGGCTGCCATACATTATAGTAAAAAAAAAATCTCGACAACAGACTACTTTCCATAATGACTAGGCTACCATCCATTGGAGTAACAAAGATAACGACAAGGGACTACCTTTCATAATGACAAGGATACCATCCATTGAAATAACAAAAATCTCGACAACAGACTACCTTCCATAATGACAAGCCTACCATCCATTGGAGTAACAAAAATCTCGACAACAGACTACCTTCCATAATGACAAGGCTACAATCCATTGTAGTAACAAAGATATCGACAACATACAACCTTCCATAATGACAAGGCTTCCACCCAATGCAGTAATAAAAATATAGAAAATAGACTATCTTCCAAAATGACAAGGCTACCATCCATTGGAGTAACAAAAATCTCGAAAACAGACTACCTTCCATAATGACTAGGCTACCATCCATTGGAATAACAAAAATCTCGATAACAGGCTACCTTCCATAATGACAAGGCTACCATCCAATGGAGTAAAAAAAATCTAGACAACAGAATACCTTCCATAATGACAAGGCTACCATACATTGTAGTAAAAAAAATCTCGACAACAGACTACCTTCCATAATGACTAGGCTACCATCCATTGGAGTAACAAAGATATCGATAATGGACTACCTTTCATAATGACAAGGATACCATCCATTGAAATAACAAAAATCTAGACAACATACTACCTTCAATAATGACAAGGATACCATCCATTGGATTAACAAAAATATCCACAACAGACTACCTTCCATAATGACAAGGCTACCATCAATTGGAGTAACAAAAATCTCGACAATAGACTACCTTCCATAATGACAAGCCTACAATCCATTATAGTAATAGAGATATCGACAATATTCAACCTTCCATAATGACAAGACTTCCATCCAATGCAGTAATAAAAATATAGACAATTGACTATCTTCCATAATGACAAGGCTACCATCCATTGGAGTAACAAAAATCTCGACAACAGACTACCTTCCATAATGACAAGGGTACCATCCATTGGAGTAACAAAAATATCCACAAGAGACAACCTTCCATAATGACAAGGCTACCATCCATTCGAGTAATTAAAATCTCGACAACAGACTACCTTCCATAATGATAAGGCTACCATCCATTGTAGTTACAAAAATATCAACAAGAGACTAGCTTCCATAATGACAAGGCTACCATCCATTGGAGTAACAAAAATCTCGACAACAGACTACCTTCCATAATGACAAGGCTACCATCTATTGGAGTAACAAAAATCTCGAAAACACACTACCTTCCATAATGACTAGGCTACCATCCATTAGAATAACAAAAATCTCGACAAAGATTACGGTCCATAATGACAAGGCTACCATCCAATGGAGTGACAAAAATATCGACAACAAACTACCTTCCATAATGACAAGTCTACCATACATTGTAGTAAAAAAAATCTCGACAACAGACTACCTTCCATAATGAATAGGCTACCATCCATTGGAGTAACAAAGATAACGACAACGGACTACCTTTCATAATGACAAGGATACCATCCATTTAAATAAAAAAAATCTCGACAACGGACTACCTTCCATAATGACAAGGATACCATCCATTTGATTAACAAAAATATCGACAACAGACTACCTTCCGTAATGACAAGGCTAACATCCATTGTAGTAACATATATATCTACAACATACTACCTTCCATAATGACAAGGCTTCCATCCATTGGAGTAACAAAAATCTCGACAACAGACTACCTTCCATAATGACAAGGCTACCATCCATTATAGTAACAAATATTTCGACAACATACAACCTTCCATAATGACAAGGCTTCCATCCAATGGAGTAATAAAAATATTGACAATAGATTATCTTCCATAATGACAAGGGTACCATCCATTGGCGTAACAAAAATATCCACAAGAGACAACCTTCCATAATGACAAGGCTACCAGCCATTCGAGTAACAAAAATCTCAACAACAGACTACCTTCCATAATGACAAGGCTACCATCCATTGTAGTAACAAAAATCTCGACAACAGACTACCTTTCATAATTACAAGGCTACCATCCATTAGAGTAACAAATATTTGGACAACAGACTACCTTCCATAATGACAAGGCTACCATCCATTCGAGTAACAAAAATCTCGACAACAAACTACCTTCCATAATGACAAGGCCACCATCCATTGTAGTAACAAAGATATCAACAACATACAACCTTCCATAATGACAAGGGTAACATCCATTGGAGTAACAAAAATATCCACAAGAGACAACTTTCCATAATGACAAGGCTACCATAAATTCGAGTAACAAAAATATCGACAACAGACTACCTTCCAAAATGTCAAGGCTACCATCCATTGGAGTAACAAAAATCTCGAAAACAGACTACCTTCCATTATGACTAGGCTACCATCCATTGGAATAACAAAAATTCTCGACAACAGACTACCTTCCATAATGACTAGGCTACCATCCATTGGAGTAACAAAGATATCGACAATGGACTACCTTTCATAATGACAAGGATACCATCCATTGAAATAACACAAATCGCGACAAAAGACTACCTTCCATAATGACACGGATACCATCCATTGGATTAACAAAAATATTGACAACAGACTACCTTCCATAATGACAAGGCTACCATCCATTGGAGTAACAAAAATCTCGACAATAGACTACCTTCCATAATGACAAGGCTACCATACATTATAGTAACAAAGATATCGACAACATACAACCTTCCATAATGACAAGGCTTCCATCCAATGCAGTAATAAAAATATAGACAATAGACTATCTTCCATAATGACAAGGGTACCATCCATTGGAGTAACAAAAATCTCGACAACAGACTACCTTCCATAATGACAAGGGTACCATCCATTGGAGTAACAAAAATATCCACAAGAGACAACCTTCGATAATGACAAGGCTACCGTCCATTCAAGTAATAAAAATTTCGACAACATACAACCTTCCATAATGATAAGGCTACCATCCATTGTACTAACAAAGATATCGACAACATACAACCTTCCATAATGACAAGGCTTCCATCTAATGCAGTAATAAAAATATAGACAATAGACTATCTTCCATAATGACAACGCTACCATCCATTGGAGTAACAAAAATCTCGAAAATAGACTACCTTCCATAATTACAAGGGTACCATCCATTGGAGTAACAAAAATATCCACAAGAGACAACCTTCCATAATGATAAGGCTACCATCCATTGTAGTAACAAAAATCTCAAAACAAACTACCTTTCATAATTACAAGGCTACCATCCATTAGAGTAAAAAAAAATTGGACAACAGAATACCTTCTATAATGACAAGAATATATCCATTAGAGTAACAAAAATATCAACAAGAGACTAGCTTCCATAATGACAAGGCTACAATCCATTAGAGTAACAAAAATCTCGACAACTGACTACCTTCCATAATGACAAGGCTACTATCCATTGGAGTAACAAAAATCTCGAAAACACACTACCTTCCATAATGACTAGGCTACCATCCATTAGAATAAAAAAATTTTCGACAACAGACTACCTTCCATAATGACAAGGCTACCATACATTCGAGTAACAAAAATATCGACAACAAACTACCTTCCATAATGTCAAGGCTACCATCCATTGGAGTAACAAAAATCTCGAAAACAGACTACCTTCCATTATGACTAGGCTACCATCCATTGGAATAACAAAAATTCTCAACATTAGACTACCTTCCATAATGACTAGGCTACCATCCATTGGAGTAACAAAGATATCGACAACGGACTACCTTTCATAATGACAAGGATACCATCCATTGAAATAACAAAAATCTCGACGAAAGACTACCTTCCATTATGACAAGGATACCATCCATTGGATTAACAAAAATATTGACAACAGACTATCTTCCATAATGACAAGGCTACCATCCATTGGAGTAACAAAAATCTCGACAATAGACTACCTTCCATAATGACAAGGCTACCATCCATTATAGTAACAAAGATATCGACAACATACAACCTTCCATAATGACAAGGCTTCCATCTAATGCAGTAACAAAAATATAGACAATAGACTATCTTCCATAATGACAAGGCAACCATCCATTGGAGTAACAAAAATCTCGACAACAGACTACCTTCCATAATGACAAGGGTACCATCCATTGGAGTAACAAAAATATCCACAAGAGACAACCTTCCATAATGACAAGGCTACCATCCATTCGAGTAATTAAAATGTCGACAATAGACTACCTTCCATAATGATAAGGCTACCATCCATTGTAGTAACAAAAATCTCGAAACAGACTACCTTTCATAATTACAAGGCTACCATCCATTAGAGTAAAAAAATTGGACAACAGAATACCTTCCATAATGACAAGACTACCATCCATTAGAGTAACAAAAATATTAACAAGAGACTAGATTCCATAATGACAAGGCTACCATCCATTGGAGTAACAAAAATATCGACAACAGACTGCCTTCCATAATGACAAGGCTACTATCCATTGGTGTAACAAAAATCTCGAAAACACACTACCTTCCATAATGACTAGGCTACCATCCATTAGAATAACAAAATTCTCGACAACAGACTACCTTCGATAATGACAAGGCTACCATCCAATGGAGTAACAAAAATCTCGACAACAGACTACCTTCCACACTGACAAGGCTACCATACATTGTAGTAAAAAAATCTCGACAACAGACTACCTTCCATAATGACTAGGCTACCATCCATTGGAGTAACAAAGATATCGACAATGGACTACCTTTCAAAATGACAAGGATACCATCCATTTAAATAACAAAAATCTCGACAACAGACTACCTTCCATAATGACAAGGATACCATCCATTGGAGTAACAAAAATCTCGACAACAGACTACCTTCCATAATGACAAGGCTACCATCCATTGTAATAACAAAGATTTCGACAACATACAACCTTCCATAATGAAAAGGCTTCCATCCAATGGAGTAATAAAAATATACACAATAGACTATCTTCCATAATGACAGGGCTACCATCCATTGGAGTAACAAAAATATCGACAACAGACTACCTTCCATAATGACAAGGGTACCATCCATTGGCGTAACAAAAATATCCACAAGAGACAACCTTCCATAATGACAAGGCTACCTGCCATTCGAGTAACAAAAATCTCGACAACAGACTATTTTCCATAATTACAAGGCTACCATTCATTAGAGTAACAAAAATCTCGACAACAGACTACCTTCCATAATGACAAGGCTACCATCCATTGTAATAACAAAGATTTCGACAACATACAACCTTCCATAATGAAAAGGCTTCCATCCAATGGAGTAATAAAAATATACACAATAGACTATCTTCCATAATGACAGGGCTACCATCCATTGGAGTAACAAAAATATCGACAACAGACTACCTTCCATAATGACAAGGGTACCATCCATTGGCGTAACAAAAATATCCACAAGAGACAACCTTCCATAATGACAAGGCTACCTGCCATTCGAGTAACAAAAATCTCGACAACAGACTATTTTCCATAATTACAAGGCTACCATCCATTAGAGTAACAAAAATTTGGACAACAGACTACCTTCCATAATGACAAGGCTACCATCCATTCGAGTAACAATAATATCGACAACATACTACCTATCATAATGACAAGGCTACCACCCATTGTAGTAACAAAGAAATCTACAACATACTACCTTCCAAAAATGACAAGGCTACCATCCATTGGAGTAACAAAAATCTCGACAACAAACTACCTTCCATAATGACAAGGCTACCATCCATTGTAGTAACAAAGATATCAACAACATACAACCTTCCATAATGACAAGGGTAACCTCCATTGGAGTAACAAAAATATCCACAAGAGCCAACCTTCCATAATGACAAGGCTACAATCCATTGGAGTAACAAAAATCTCGAAAACAGGCTACCTTCCATTATGTCTAGGCTACCATCCATTGGAATAACAAAAATCTCGACAATAGACTACCTTCCATAATGACAAGGCTACCATACATTGTAGTAAAAAAAATATCCACAAGAGACAACCTTCCATAATGACAAGGCTACCAGCCATTCGAGTAACAAAAATCTCGACAATAGACTATTTTCCATAATTACAAGGCTACCATCCATTAGAGTAACAAAAATTTGGACAACAAACTACCTTCCATAATGACAAGGCTACCATCCATTCGAGTAACAAAAATCTCGACAACATACTACCTATCATAATGACAAGGCTACCACCCATTGTAGTAATAAAGATATCTACAACATACTACCTTCCAAAAATGACAAGGCTACCATCCATTGGAGTAACAAAAATCTCGACAACAAACTACCTTCCATAATGACAAGGCTACCATCCATTGTAGTAACAAAGATATCAACAACATACAAGCTTCCATAATGACAAGGGTAACCTCCATTGGGGTAACAAAATTTTCCACAAGAGACAACCTTCCATAATGACAAGGCTACAATCTATTGGAGTAACAAAAATCTCGAAAACAGGCTACCTTCCATTATGTCTAGGCTACCATCCATAGGAATAACAAAAATCTCGACAATAGACTACCTTCCATAATGACAAGGCTACCATACATTGTAGTAAAAAAAATTCTCGACAATAGACTAATTTCCATAATGACTAGGCTACCATCCATTGGAGGAACAAAGATATCGAAAACGGACTACCTTTCATAATGACAAGGATACCATCCATTGAAATAACAAAAATCCCGACAACAGACTACCTTCCATAATGACAAGGATACCATCCATTAGATTAACAAAAATATTGACAACAGACTACCTTCCATAATGACAAGGCTGCCATCCATTGGAGTAAAAAAAATCTCGACAATAGACTACCTTCCCTAATGACAAGGCTACCATCCATTATAGTAACAAAGATATCGACAACATACAACCTTCCATAATGACAAGGCTTCCATCCAATGCAGTAATAAAAATATAGACAATAAACTATCTTCCATAATGACAAGGCTACCATCCATTGGAGTAACAAAAATCTCGACAACAGACTACCTTCCATAATGACAAGGCTACCATCCATTGGAGTAACAAAAATATCCACAAGAGGCAACCTTCCATAATGACAAGGCTACCATCCATTAGAGTAATTAAAATGTCGACAACAGACTACCTTCCATTATGATAAGGCTACCATCCATTGTAGTAACAAAAATCTCGAAACAGACTACCTTTCATAATTACAAGGCTACCATCCATTAGAGTAAAAAAAACTGGACAACAGAATACCTTCCATAATGACAAGACTACCATCCAATAGAGTAACAAAAATATCAACAAGAGACTAGCTTCCATAATGACAAGGCTACCATCCATTAGAGTAACAAAAATCTCGACAACAGACTACCTTCCATAATGACAAGGCTACCATCCATTGGAGTAACAAAAATCTCGAAAACACACTACCTTCCATAATGACTAGGCTACCATACATTAGAATAACAAAATTCTCGACAACAAACTACCTTCCATAATGACAAGGCTACCATCTATTGTAGTAACAAAAATATCGACAACAGACTACCCTCCATAATGACAAGGGTACCATCCATTGGAGTAACAAAAATATCCACAAGAGACAACCTTCCATAATGACAAGGCTACCATCCTTGGGGTAACAAAAATTTCGACAACAGACTACCTTCAATAATGACAAGGCTACCATCCATTGTAGTAACAAAAATCTCGAGAACAGACTACCTTCCATAATGACAAGGTTACCATCCAATGGAGTAATAAAAATATCGACAACAGACTACCTTCCATAATGACAAGGCTGCCATACATTATAGTAAACAAAAAATCTCAACAACAGACTGCCTTCCATAATGACTAGGCTACCATCCATTGGAGTAACAAAGATATAGACAACGGACTACCTTTCATAATGACAAGGATACCATCCATTGAAATAACAAAAATCTCGACAACAGACTACCTTCCATAATGACAAGGATACCATCCATTGGATTAACAAAAATATCGACAACAAACTACCTTCCATAATGACAAGCCTACCATCCATTGGAGTAACAAAAATCTCGACAACAGACTACCTTCCATAATGACAAGGCTACAATCCATTGTAGTAAAAAAGATATCGACAACATACAACCTTCCATAATGACAAGGCTTCCATCCAATGCAGTAATAAAAATATAGACAATAGACTATCCTCCATAATGACAAGGTTACCCTCCATTGGAGTAACAAAAATCTCGAAAACAGACTACCTTCCATAATGACTAGGCTACCATCCATTGGAATAACAAAAATCTCGATAACAGGCTACCTTCCATAATGACAAGGCTACCATCCAATGGAGTAAAATAAATCTCGACAACACAATTACTTACATAATGACAAGGCTACCATACATTGTAGTAAAAAAAAATCTCGACAACAAACTACCTTCCATAATGACTAGGCTACCATCCATTGAAGTAACAAAGATATCGACAATGGACTACCTTTCATAATGACAAGGATACCATCCATTTAAATAACAAAAATCTCGACAACAGACTACCTTCCATAATGACAAGGATACCATCCATTGGATTAACAAAAATATCGACAACAGACTACCTTCCATGATGACAAGGCTATCATCCATTGTAGTAACATATATATCTACAACATACTACCTTCCATAATGACAAGGCTGCCATCCATTAGAGTAACAAAAATCTCGACAACAGACTACCTTCCTTAATGACAAGGCTACCATCCATTGTAGTAACAAAGATTTCGACAACATACAACCTTCCATAATGAAAAGGCTTCCATCCAATGGAGTAATAAAAATATACACAATAGACTATCTTCCATAAAGACAGGGCTACCATCCATTGGAGTAACAAAAATATCGACAACAGACTACCTTCCATAATGACAAGGGTACCATCCATTGGCATAACAAAAATATCCACAAGAGACAACCTTCCATAATGACATGGCTACCAGCCATTCGAGTAACAAAAATCTCGACAATAGACTACCTTCCATAATTACAAGGCTACCATCCATTAGAGTATCAAAAATTTGGACAACAGACTACCTTCCATAATGACAAAGCTACCATCCATTCGAGTAACAAAAATATCGACAACATACTACCTTCCATAATGACAAGGCTACCATCCATTATAGTAACAATGATATCTACAACATACTACCTTCTATAATGACAAGGCCACCATCCATTGTAGTAACAAATATATCAACAACATACAACCTTCCATAATGACAAGGGTAACATCCATTGGAGTAACAAAAATATCCACAAGAGACAACTTTCCATAATGACAAGGCTACCATACATTCGAGTAACAAAAATATCGACAACAGACTACCTTCCAAAATGTCAAGGCTACCATCCATTGGAGTAACAAAAATCTCGAAAACAGACTACCTTCCATTATGACTAGGCTACCATCCATTGGAATAACAAAAATTCTTGACAACAGACTACCTTCCATAATGACTAGGCTACCATCCATTGGAGTAACAAAGATATCGACAACGGACTACCTTTCATAATGACAAGGAAACCATCCATTGAAATAACACAAATCTCGACAAAAGACTACCTTCCATAATGACAAGGATACCATCCATTGGATTAACAAAAATATTGACAACATACTACCTTCCATAATGACAAGGCTACCATTCATTGGAGTAACAAAAATCTCGACAATAGACTACCTTCCATAATGACAAGGCTACCATACATTATAGTAACAAAGATATCAACAACATACAACCTTCCATAATGACAAGGCTTCCATCCAATGCAGTAATAAAAATATAGACAATAGACTATCTTCCATAATGACAAGGGTACCATCCATTGGAGTAACAAAAATCTCGACAACAGACTACCTTCCATAATGACAAGGGTACCATCCATTGCAGTAACAAAAATATCCACAAGAGACAACCTTCCATAATGACAAGGCTACCATCCATTCGAGTAATAAAAATCTCGACAACAGACTACCTTCCATAATGATAAGGCTACCATCCATTGTACTAACAAAGATATCGACAACATACAACCTTCCATAATGACAAGGCTTCCATCAAATGCAGTAATAAAAATATAGACAATAGACTATCTTCCATAATGACAAGGCTACCATCCATTGGAGTAACAAAAATCTCGACAATAGACTACCTTCAATAATGACAAGGGTACCATCCATTGGAGTAACAAAAATATCCGCAAGAGACAACCTTCCATAATGACAAGGCTACCATCCATTCGAGTAATTAAAATGTCGACAACAGACTACCTTCCATAATGAGAAGGCTACCATCCATTGTAGTAACAAAAATCTCGAAACAGACTACCTTTCATAATTACAAGGCTACCATCCATTAGAGTAAAAAAAAATTGGACAACAGAATACCTTCCATAATGACAAGACTACCATCCATTAGAATAACAAAAATCTCGAAAATAGACTACCATCCATAATGACAAGGCTACCATCCATTAGAGTAACAAAAATTTAAACAACAGACTATTTTCCATAATGACAAGGCTATCATCCATTGGAGTATCAAAGATATCAACAACAGACTACCTTCAATAATGACAAGGCTACCATCCATTGGAGTAACAACAATCTAGACAAAAGACTACCTGCCATAATGACAAGGTTACCATCCATTGGAATAAAAAAAATCTCGACAATAGACTACCTTCCATAATGACAAGGCTAGCATCCATTGAAGTAACAAAAATCTTAACAACAGACTACCTTCCATAATGACAAGGCTACAATCCATTAGAGTAACATAAATCTCAACGACAGACTACCTTCCTTAATGAAAAGGCTACCACCCATTGGAGTAACAAAAATTTCTACAACAGACTACCTTCCATAATTACAAGGCTACCATCCATTTGGGTAACAAAAATCTCGACAATATACTACCTTCCATAATGACAAGGCTATCATCCATTGGAGTAATAAAAATCTCGACAAAAAACTTACTTCCATAATGACAAGGCTACCATCCATTAAAATAACAAAAATGTCGACAATAGACTACCTTCAATAATCACATGGCTACCATCCATTGGAGTAACAAAATCTGAACAACAGACTACCTTGCATAATTACAAGGCTACCATCCATTGGAGTAACAAAAATATCGACAAAAGACTACCTTCTATATTGACAAGGCTATAATCCGTTGGAATAACAAAAATCTAGAAAATAGACTACCTTACATAATGACAAGGCTACCATCCATTGGAGTAACAAAATTCTCAACGACATACTACCTTCCATAATGACAAGGCTACCATCCATTGGAGTAACAAAAATCTCAACGACAGACTACCTTCCATAAAGACAAGGCTACCATCCATTTGAGTAACAAAAATCTCGACTAAAGACTAATTTCAATAACGAAAAGGCTACCATACATTGGAGTAACACAAATCTCGACAAAAGACTACCTTCCATAATGACAAGGCTACCATTCATTGGAGTAACAAAAATCTCGACAACAGACTTCCTTCCATAATTACAAGGCTACCATCCATTGGAGTAACAAAAATCTCGACAAAAGACTACCTTCCATAATGACAAGGTTACCGTCCAATGGAATAAAAAATTCTCGACAACAGACTAGCTTACATAATGACAAGCCTACCATCCATTGGAGTAACAAAAATCTTAACAACAGACTACCTTCCATAATGACAAGGCTATTATCCATTGGAGTAACAGAAATCTCAACGAACGACTACCTTCCATAATGACAAGGCTACCTTCCATTAGAATAACAAAATTATCGACAATAGACTACCTTCCATAATGACAAGGTTACCATCCATTGGAGTAACAAAAATTTAAACAACAGACTACCTTCCATAATGAAAAGGCTATCATCCATTGGAGTATTAAATATATCGACAACCGACTACCTTCAATAATGACAAGTCTACCATCCATTGGAGTAACAACAATCTAGAAAAAAGACTACCTTCCATAATGACAAGGTTACCATCCATTGGAATCAAAAAAATCTCGACAATAGACTACCTTCCATAATGACAAGGCTAGCATCCATTGGAGTAACAAAAATCTGAACAACAGACTACCTTCCAAATTGACATAGCTACAATCCATTGGAGTAACATAAATCTCAACGACAGACTACCTTCCTTAATGAAAAGGCTACCATCCATTGGAGTATTAAAAATATCTACAACAGAATACCTTCCATAATTACAAGGCTACTATCCATTTGGGTAAAAAAAATCTCGACAATAGACTACCTTCCATAATGACAAGGCTACCATCCATGGGAGTAACAAAAATCTAGACAAAAAACTACCTTCCGTAATGACAAGGCTACCATCCATTGGAATAACAAAAATGTCGACAACAGACTACCTTCCATAATCACAAGGCTACCATCCATTGGAGTAACAAAAATCTGAAAACCAGACTACCTTGCATAATTACAAGGATATCATCCATTGGAATAACAAACATATCGAAAACAGGATACCTTCAATAATGACAAGGCTTCCATCCATTGGAGTAACAAAAATCTCGACAAAAGACTACCTTCCATAATGACAAGGCTACAATCCATTGGAATAACAAAAATCTCAACAATAGACTACCTTCAATAATGACAAGGATTTCATCCATTGGAGTAACAAAAATATCGACAAAAGACTACCTTCTATAATGACAAGGCTACCATCCATTGGAGTAACAAAACTCTCAACGACAGACTACCTTCCATAAAGACCAGGCTACCATCCATTTGAGTAACAAAAATCTCGACAAAAGACTACCTTCCATAACGACAAGGCTACCATCCATTGGAGTAACAACAATCTAGACAAAAGACTACCTTCCATAATGAAAAGGTTACCATCCATTGGAATAAAAAAAATCTCGACAATAGACTACCTTGCATAATGACAAGGCTAGCATCCATTGGAGTAACAAAAATCTGAACAACAGACTACCTTTCATAATGAAAAGGCTACAATCCATTGGAGTAACATAAATCTCAACGACAGACTACCTTCCTTAATGAAAAGGCTAACGTCCATTGGAGTAACAAAAATATCTACAACAGACTACCTTCCATAATTACAAGGCTACCATCCATTTGGGTAACAAAATTCTCGACAATATACTACCTTCCATAATGACAAGGCTATCATCCATTGGAGTAACACAAATCTCGACAAAAAACTACCTTCCATAATGACAAGGCTACCATCCATTGGAATAACAAAAATGTCGACAATAGACTACCTTCCATAATCACAAGGCTACAATTCATTGGAGTAACAAAAATTTGAACAACAAACTACCTTGAATAATTACAAGGCTATTATCCATTGGAATAACAAAGATATCGAAACCAGACTACCTTCAATAATGACAAGGCTTCCATCCATCGGAGTAATAAAAATCTCGACAAAAGACTACCTTCCATAATGACAAGGCTACAATCCATTGGAATAACAAAAATCTCGACAATAGACTACTTTCCATAATGACAAGGCTACCATCCATTGGAGTATCAAAAATCTCAACGATAGACTACCTTCCATAAAGACCAGGCTACCATCCATTTGAGTAACAAAAATTTCGACAAAAGACTACCTTCCATAACGACAAGGCTACCATCCATTGGAGTAACAACAATCTAGACAAAAGACTACCTTCCATAATGACAAGACTACAATCCATTGGAGTAACATAAATCTCAATGACAGACTACCTTCCTTAAAGAAAAGGCTACCATCCATTGGAGTAACAAAAATATCCACAACAGACTACCTTCCATAATTACAAGGCTACTATCCATTTGGGTAACAAAAATCTCGACAATTGACTACCTTCCAGAATGACAAGGCTACCATCCAATGGTGTAACAAAAATCTCGACAAAAATCTACCTTCTATAATGACAAGGCTACCATCCATTGGAATAACAAAAATATCGACAACAGACTACCTTCCATAATCACAAGACTACCATCCATTGGAGTAACAAAAATTGGAACAACAGACTACCTTGCATAATTACAAGGCTATCATCCATTGGAATAACAAAGATATCGAAAACAGACTACCTTCAATAATGACAAGGATTCCATCCATTGGAGTAACAAAAATATCGACAAAAGACTACCTTCCATAATGACAAGGCTACCATCCATTGGAGTAACAAAAATCTCAACAATAGACTATCTTCCATAAAGACCAGGCTACCATCCATTTGAGTAAAAAAAATTTCGACAAAAGACTACCTTCCATAACGACAAGGCTACCATCCATTGGAGTAACAACAATCTAGACAAAAGACTACCTTCCATAATGACAAGGTTACCATCCATTAGAACAAAAAAAAATCTCGACAATAGACTACCTTCCATAATGAAAAGGCTAGCATCCATTGGAGTAACAAAAATATGAACAACAGACTACCTTCCATAATGACAAGGCTACAATCCATTGGAGTAACATAAATCTCAATGACAGACTACCTTCCTTAATGAAAAGGCTACCATCCATTGGAGTAACAAAAATATCTACTACAGACTACCTTCCATAATTACAAGGCTACCATCCATTTGGGTAACAAAATTCTCGACAATATACTACCTTCCATAATGACAAGGCTATCATCCATTGGAGTAACACAAATCTCGACAAAAAACTACCTTCCATAATGACAAGGCTACCATCCATTGGAATAACAAAAATGTTGACAATAGACTACCTTCCATAATCACAAGGCTACCATCCATTGGAGTAACAAAAATTTGAACAACAAACTACCTTGAATAATTACAAGGCTATTATCCATTGGAATAACAAAGATATCGAAAACAGGCTACCTTCAATAATGACAAGGCTTCCATCCATTGGAGTAAAAAAAATCTCGACAAAAGACTACCTTCCATAATGACAAGGCTACCATCCATTGGAGTAACAAAAATCTCAACGATAGACTACCTTCCATAAAGACCAGGCTACCATCCATTTGAGTAACAAAAATCTCGACAAAAGACTACCTTCCATAATGACAAGGCTACCATCCATTGGAGTAACAACAATCTAGACAAAAGACTACCTTCCATAATGACAAGGTTACCATCCATTGGAATAAAAAACATCTCGACAATAGATTACCTTCCGTAATGACAAGGCTAGCATCCATTGGAGTAACAAAAATATGAACAACAGACTACCTTCCATAATGAGAAGGCTACAATCCATTGGAGTAACATAAATCTCAATGACAGACTACCTTCCTTAATGAAAAGGCTACCATCCATTGGAGTAACAAAAATATCTACAACAGACTACCTTCCATAATTACAAGGCTACTATTCATTTGGGTAACAAAAATCTCGACAATTGACTACCTTCCATAATGACAAGGCTACCATCCATTGGAGTAACAAAAATCTCAACAAAAATCTACCTTTTATAATGACAAGGCTACCATCCATTTGAATAACAAAAATGTCGACAACAAACTACCTTCCATAAAGACAAGGCTACTATCCATTGGAGTAACAAAAATCTGAACAACAGACTACCTTGCATAATTACAAGGCTATCATCCATTGGAGTAACAAAGATAACGACAACATGCTACCATCAATAATGACAAGGCTTTCGTCCATTGGAGTAACAAAAATCTCGACAAAAGACTACCTTCCATAATGACAAGGCTACAATCCATTGGAATAACAAAAATATCGGCAATAGACTACCTTCCATAATGACATGGCTACCATCCATTAGAGTAACAAAAATATCAATGACATACTACATTCCATAATGACAAGGCTACCATCCATTGGAGTAACAAAAATCTCAACGACAGACTAGCTTCCATAAAGACAAGGCTACCATACATTTGAGTAACAAAAATCTCGACAAAACACTACCTTCCATAACGATAAGGCTACCATACATTGGAGTAACACAAATCTCGACAAAACACTACCTTCCATAATGACAAGGTTACCATCTAATGGAATAAAAAATTCTCGACAACTGACTACCTTCCATAATGACAAGGCTACCATCCATTGGAGTAACAAAAATCTGAACAACAGACTACCTTCCATAATGACAAGGCTACAATCCATTGGAGTAACAAAAATCTCAACGACAGACTACCTTCCATAATGACAACGCTACCATCCATTATAGTAACAAAAATCTCGACAACAGACTACCTTCCATAATTACAAGGCTACCATCCATTGGAATAAAAAATTCTCGACAACAGACTACCTTGCATAATGACAACGGACTACCTTCCATAATGAAAAGGCTACTATCCATTGGAGTAACAGAAATCTCAATGACTGACTACCTTCCATAATGAAAAGGCTACCATCCATTAGAATAACAAAAATATTGACAATAGACTACCTTCAATAATGACAAGGCTACCATCCATTGGAGTAACAAATATTTAAACAACATACTAACTTCCATAATGACAAGGCTATCATCCATTGGAGTAACAAAGATATCAACAACAGAATACCTTCAATAATGACAAGGCTACCATCCATTGGAGTAACAACAATCTAGACAAAAGACTACCTTCCATAATGACAAGGTTACCATCCATTGGAATAAAAAAAATCTCGACAATAGACTATCTTCCATAATGACAAGGCTAGCATCCATTAGAGTAACACAAATCTGAACAACAGACTACCTTCCATAATGACAAGGCTACAATCCATTGGAGTAACATAAATCTCAACGACAGACTACCTTCCTTAATGAAAAGGCTACCATCCATTGGAGTAACAAAAATATCTACAACAGACTACCTTCCATAATTACAAGGCTATCATCCATTTGGGTAAAAAAAATCTTGACAATATACTACCTTCCATAATGACAAGGCTACCATCCATTGGAGTAACAAAAATCTCGAAAAATAACTACCTTCCATAATGACAACGCTACCATCCATTGGAATAACAAAAATGTCGACAATAGACTACTTTCCATAATCACAAGGCTACCATCCATTGGAGTAACAAAAATCTGCACAACAGACTACCTTGCATAATTACAAGGCTATCATCCATTGGAAAAACAAAGATATCGAAAACAGGCTACCTTCAATAATGACAAGGCTTCCATCCATTGGAGTAACAAAAATCTCGACAAAAGACTACCTTCCATAATGACAAGGCTACAATCCATTGGAATAACAAAAATCTCGACAATAGACTACTTTCCATAATAAAAAGGCTACCATCCATTGGAGTAACAAAAATCTCGACAAAAAACTACCTTCCATAATGACAAGGCTATCATCCATTGGAGTAACAAAAATCTTAATGACAGACTACCTTCCATAAAGACAAGGCTACCATCCATTTGAGTAACAAAAATCTCGACAAAAGACTAACTTCAATAACGACAAGGCTACCATACATTGGAGTAACACAAATCTCAACAACAGACTACCTTCCATAATAACAAGGTGACCATCCAATGGAATAAAAAATTCTCGACAACTGACTACCTTCCATAATGACAAGGCTACCATCCATTGGAGTAACAAAAATCTGCACAACAGACTACCTTGCATAATTACAAGGCTATCATCCATTGGAAAAACAAAGATATCGAAAACAGGCTACCTTCAATAATGACAAGGCTTCCATCCATTGGAGTAACAAAAATCTCGACAAAAGACTACCTTCCATAATGACAAGGCTACAATCCATTGGAATAACAAAAATCTCGACAATAGACTACTTTCCATAATGACAAGGCTACCATCCATTGGAGTATCAAAAATCTCAACGATAGACTACCTTCCATAAAGACCAGGCTACCATCCATTTGAGTAACAAAAATCTCGACAAAAGACTACCTTCCATAACGACAAGGCTACCATCCATTGGAGTAACAACAATCTAGACAAAAGACTACCTTCCATAGTGACAAGACTACAATCCATTGGAGTAACATAAATCTCAATGACAGACTACCTTCCTTAAAGAAAAGGCTACCATCCATTGGAGTAACAAAAATATCCACAACAGACTACCTTCCATAATTACAAGGCTACTATCCATTTGGGTAACAAAAATCTCGACAATTGACTACCTTCCAGAATGACAAGGCTACCATCCAATGGTGTAACAAAAATCTCGACAAAAATCTACCTTCTATAATGACAAGGCTACCATCCATTGGAATAACAAAAATATCGACAACAGACTACCTTCCATAATCACAAGACTACCATCCATTGGAGTAACAAAAATTGGAACAACAGACTACC
The DNA here is from genome assembly GCA_948472305.1 of Vicia faba. Classification (NCBI taxonomy): domain Eukaryota; kingdom Viridiplantae; phylum Streptophyta; class Magnoliopsida; order Fabales; family Fabaceae; genus Vicia; species Vicia faba. The sequence continues at coordinate 554,928,817 of OX451739.1, read as the reverse complement.
TTGCATAATTACAAGGCTATCATCCATTGGAATAACAAAGATATCGAAAACAGACTACCTTCAATAATGACAAGGATTCCATCCATTGGAGTAACAAAAATATCGACAAAAGACTACCTTCCATAATGACAAGGCTACCATCCATTGGAGTAACAAAAATCTCAACAATAGACTATCTTCCATAAAGACCAGGCTACCATCCATTTGAGTAAAAAAAATTTCGACAAAAGACTACCTTCCATAATGACAAGGCTACCATCCATTGGAGTAACAACAATCTAGACAAAAGACTACCTTCCATAATGACAAGGTTACCATCCATGAGAACAAAAAAAAATCTCGACAATAGACTACCTTCCATAATGAAAAGGCTAGCATCCATTGGAGTAACAAAAATATGAACAACAGACTACCTTCCATAATGACAAGGCTACAATCCATTGGAGTAACATAAATCTCAATGACAGACTACCTTCCTTAATGAAAAGGCTACCATCCATTGGAGTAACAAAAATATCTACTACAGACTACCTTCCATAATTACAAGGCTACCATCCATTTGGGTAACAAAATTCTCGACAATATACTACCTTCCATAATGACAAGGCTATCATCCATTGGAGTAACACAAATCTCGACAAAAAACTACCTTCCATAATGACAAGGCTACCATCCATTGGAATAACAAAAATGTTGACAATAGACTACCTTCCATAATCACAAGGCTACCATCCATTGGAGTAACAAAAATTTGAACAACAAACTACCTTGAATAATTACAAGGCTATTATCCATTGGAATAACAAAGATATCGAAAACAGGCTACCTTCAATAATGACAAGGCTTCCATCCATTGGAGTAAAAAAAATCTCGACAAAAGACTACCTTCCATAATGACAAGGCTACCATCCATTGGAGTAACAAAAATCTCAACGATAGACTACCTTCCATAAAGACCAGGCTACCATCCATTTGAGTAACAAAAATCTCGACAAAAGACTACCTTCCATAATGACAAGGCTACCATCCATTGGAGTAACAACAATCTAGACAAAAGACTACCTTCCATAATGACAAGGTTACCATCCATTGGAATAAAAAACATCTCGACAATAGATTACCTTCCGTAATGACAAGGCTAGCATCCATTGGAGTAACAAAAATATGAACAACAGACTACCTTCCATAATGAGAAGGCTACAATCCATTGGAGTAACATAAATCTCAATGACAGACTACCTTCCTTAATGAAAAGGCTACCATCCATTGGAGTAACAAAAATATCTACAACAGACTACCTTCCATAATTACAAGGCTACTATTCATTTGGGTAACAAAAATCTCGACAATTGACTACCTTCCATAATGACAAGGCTACCATCCATTGGAGTAACAAAAATCTCAACAAAAATCTACCTTTTATAATGACAAGGCTACCATCCATTTGAATAACAAAAATGTCGACAACAAACTACCTTCCATAAAGACAAGGCTACTATCCATTGGAGTAACAAAAATCTGAACAACAGACTACCTTGCATAATTACAAGGCTATCATCCATTGGAGTAACAAAGATAACGACAACATGCTACCTTCAATAATGACAAGGCTTTCGTCCATTGGAGTAACAAAAATCTCGACAAAAGACTACCTTCCATAATGACAAGGCTACAATCCATTGGAATAACAAAAATATCGGCAATAGACTACCTTCCATAATGACATGGCTACCATCCATTAGAGTAACAAAAATATCAATGACATACTACATTCCATAATGACAAGGCTACCATCCATTGGAGTAACAAAAATCTCAACGACAGACTAGCTTCCATAAAGACAAGGCTACCATACATTTGAGTAACAAAAATCTCGACAAAACACTACCTTCCATAACGATAAGGCTACCATACATTGGAGTAACACAAATCTCGACAAAACACTACCTTCCATAATGACAAGGTTACCATCCAATGGAATAAAAAATTCTCGACAACTGACTACCTTCCATAATGACAAGGCTACCATCCATTGGAGTAACAAAAATCTGAACAACAGACTACCTTCCATAATGACAAGGCTACAATCCATTGGAGTAACAAAAATCTCAACGACAGACTACCTTCCATAATGACAACGCTACCATCCATTATAGTAACAAAAATCTCGACAACAGACTACCTTCCATAATTACAAGGCTACCATCCATTGGAATAAAAAATTCTCGACAACAGACTACCTTGCATAATGACAACGGACTACCTTCCATAATGAAAAGGCTACTATCCATTGGAGTAACAGAAATCTCAATGAATGACTACCTTCCATAATGAAAAGGCTACCATCCATTAGAATAACAAAAATATTGACAATAGACTACCTTCAATAATGACAAGGCTACCATCCATTGGAGTAACAAATATTTAAACAACAGACTAACTTCCATAATGACAAGGCTATCATCCATTGGAGTAACAAAGATATCAACAACAGAATACCTTCAATAATGACAAGGCTACCATCCATTGGAGTAACAACAATCTAGACAAAAGACTACCTTCCATAATGACAAGGTTACCATCCATTGGAATAAAAAAAATCTCGACAATAGACTATCTTCCATAATGACAAGGCTAGCATCCATTAGAGTAACAAAAATCTGAACAACAGACTACCTTCCATAATGACAAGGCTACAATCCATTGGAGTAACATAAATCTCAACGACAGACTACCTTCCTTAATGAAAAGGCTACCATCCATTGGAGTAACAAAAATATCTACAACAGACTACCTTCCATAATTACAAGGCTATCATCCATTTGGGTAAAAAAAATCTCGACAATATACTACCTTCCATAATTACAAGGCTACCATCCATTGGAGTAACAAAAATCTCGAAAAATAACTACCTTCCATAATGACAACGCTACCATCCATTGGAATAACAAAAATGTCGACAATAGACTAATTTCCATAATCACAAGGCTACCATCCATTGGAGTAACAAAAATCTGCACAACAGACTACCTTGCATAATTACAAGGCTATCATCCATTGGAAAAACAAAGATATCGAAAACAGGCTACCTTCAATAATGACAAGGCTTCCATCCATTGGAGTAACAAAAATCTCGACAAAAGACTACCTTCCATAATGACAAGGCTACAATCCATTGGAATAACAAAAATCTCGACAATAGACTACTTTCCATAATAAAAAGGCTACCATCCATTGAAGTAACAAAAATCTCGACAAAAAACTACCTTCCATAATGACAAGGCTATCATCCATTGGAGTAACAAAAATCTTAATGACAGACTACCTTCCATAAAGACAAGGCTACCATCCATTTGAGTAACAAAAATCTCGACAAAAGACTAACTTCAATAACGACAAGGCTACCATACATTGGAGTAACACAAATCTCAACAACAGACTACCTTCCATAATAACAAGGTGACCATCCAATGGAATAAAAAATTCTCGACAACTGACTACCTTCCATAATGACAAGGCTACCATCCATTGGAGTAACAAAAATCTGCACAACAGACTACCTTGCATAATTACAAGGCTATCATCCATTGGAAAAACAAAGATATCGAAAACAGGCTACCTTCAATAATGACAAGGCTTCCATCCATTGGAGTAACAAAAATCTCGACAAAAGACTACCTTCCATAATGACAAGGCTACAATCCATTGGAATAACAAAAATCTCGACAATAGACTACTTTCCATAATAAAAAGGCTACCATCCATTGGAGTAACAAAAATCTCGACAAAAAACTACCTTCCATAATGACAAGGCTATCATCCATTGGAGTAACAAAAATCTTAATGACAGACTACCTTCCATAAAGACAAGGCTACCATCCATTTGAGTAACAAAAATCTCGACAAAAGACTAACTTCAATAACGACAAGGCTACCATACATTGGAGTAACACAAATCTCGACAAAAGACTACCTTCCATAATAACAAGGTGACCATCCAATGGAATAAAAAATTCTCGACAACTGACTACCTTCCATAATGACAAGGCTACCATCCATTGGAGTAACAAAAATCTGAACAACAGACTACCTTCCATAATGACAAGGCTACAATCCATTGGAGTAACAAAAATCTCAACGACAGACTACCTTCCATAATGACAAGGCTACCATCCATTATAGTAACAAAAATCTCGACAACTGACTACCTTCCATAATTACAAGGCTACCATCCATTGGAGTAACAAAAATCTCGAAAAAAGACTACCTTCCATAATGACAAGGTTACCATCCAATGGAATAAAAAATTCTCGACAACAGACTACCTTGCATAATGACAACGGACTACCTTCCATAATGAAAAGGCTACTATCCATTGGAGTAACAGAAATTTCAACGACTGACTACCTTCCATAATGAAAAGGCTACCATCCATTAGAATAACAAAAATATTTACAATAGACTACCTTCAATAATGACAAGGCTACCATCCATTGGAGTAACAAATATTTAAACAACAGACTAACTTCCATAATGAGAAGGCTACAATCCATTGGAATAACAAAAATCTCGACAATAGACTACTTTCCATAATAAAAAGGCTACCATCCGTTGGAGTAACAAAAATCTCGACAAAAAACTACCTTCCATAATGACAAGGCTATCATCCATTGGAGTAACAAAAATCTTAATGACAGACTACCTTCCATAAAGACAAGGCTACCATCCATTTGAGTAACAAAAATCTCGACAAAAGACTAACTTCAATAACGACAAGGCTACCATACATTGGAGTAACACAAATCTCAACAACAGACTACCTTCCATAATAACAAGGTGACCATCCAATGGAATAAAAAATTCTCGACAACTGACTACCTTCCATAATGACAAGGCTACCATCCATTGGAGTAACAAAAATCTGCACAACAGACTACCTTGCATAATTACAAGGCTATCATCCATTGGAAAAACAAAGATATCGAAAACAGGCTACCTTCAATAATGACAAGGCTTCCATCCATTGGAGTAACAAAAATCTCGACAAAAGACTACCTTCCATAATGACAAGGCTACAATCCATTGGAATAACAAAAATCTCGACAATAGACTACTTTCCATAATAAAAAGGCTACCATCCATTGGAGTAACAAAAATCTCGACAAAAAACTACCTTCCATAATGACAAGGCTATCATCCATTGGAGTAACAAAAATCTTAATGACAGACTACCTTCCATAAAGACAAGGCTACCATCCATTTGAGTAACAAAAATCTCGACAAAAGACTAACTTCAATAACGACAAGGCTACCATACATTGGAGTAACACAAATCTCGACAAAAGACTACCTTCCATAATAACAAGGTGACCATCCAATGGAATAAAAAATTCTCGACAACTGACTACCTTCCATAATGACAAGGCTACCATCCATTGGAGTAACAAAAATCTGAACAACAGACTACCTTCCATAATGACAAGGCTACAATCCATTGGAGTAACAAAAATCTCAACGACAGACTACCTTCCATAATGACAAGGCTACCATCCATTATAGTAACAAAAATCTCGACAACAGACTACCTTCCATAATTACAAGGCTACCATCCATTGGAGTAACAAAAATCTCGAAAAAAGACTACCTTCCATAATGACAAGGTTACCATCCAATGGAATAAAAAATTCTCGACAACAGACTACCTTGCATAATGACAACGGACTACCTTCCATAATGAAAAGGCTACTATCCATTGGAGTAACAGAAATTTCAACGACTGACTACCTTCCATAATGAAAAGGCTACCATCCATTAGAATAACAAAAATATTTACAATAGACTACCTTCAATAATGACAAGGCTACCATCCATTGGAGTAACAAATATTTAAACAACAGACTAACTTCCATAATGAGAAGGCTACAATCCATTGGAATAACAAAAATCTCGACAATAGACTACTTTCCATAATAAAAAGGCTACCATCCGTTGGAGTAACAAAAATCTCGACAAAAAACTACCTTCCATAATGACAAGGCTATCATCCATTGGAGTAACAAAAATCTTAATGACAGACTACCTTCCATAAAGACAAGGCTACCATCCATTTGAGTAACAAAAATCTCGACAAAAGACTAACTTCAATAACGACAAGGCTACCATACATTGGAGTAACACAAATCTCAACAACAGACTACCTTCCATAATAACAAGGTGACCATCCAATGGAATAAAAAATTCTCGACAACTGACTACCTTCCATAATGACAAGGCTACCATCCATTGGAGTAACAAAAATCTGCACAACAGACTACCTTGCATAATTACAAGGCTATCATCCATTGGAAAAACAAAGATATCGAAAACAGGCTACCATCAATAATGACAAGGCTTCCATCCATTGGAGTAACAAAAATCTCGACAAAAGACTACCTTCCATAATGACAAGGCTACAATCCATTGGAATAACAAAAATCTCGACAATAGACTACTTTCCATAATAAAAAGGCTACCATCCATTGGAGTAACAAAAATCTCGACAAAAAACTACCTTCCATAATGAAAAGGCTATCATCCATTGGAGTAACAAAAATCTTAATGACAGACTACCTTCCATAAAGACAAGGCTACCATCCATTTGAGTAACAAAAATCTCGACAAAAGACTAACTTCAATAACGACAAGGCTACCATACATTGGAGTAACACAAATCTCGACAAAAGACTACCTTCCATAATAACAAGGTGACCATCCAATGGAATAAAAAATTCTCGACAACTGACTACCTTCCATAATGACAAGGCTACCATCCATTGGAGTAACAAAAATCTGAACAACAGACTACCTTCCATAATGACAAGGCTACAATCCATTGGAGTAACAAAAATCTCAACGACAGACTACCTTCCATAATGACAAGGCTACCATCCATTATAGTAACAAAAATCTCGACAACAGACTACCTTCCATAATTACAAGGCTACCATCCATTGGAGTAACAAAAATCTCGAAAAAAGACTACCTTCCATAATGACAAGGTTACCATCCAATGGAATAAAAAATTCTCGACAACAGACTACCTTGCATAATGACAACGGACTACCTTCCATAATGAAAAGGCTACTATCCATTGGAGTAACAGAAATCTCAACGACTGACTACCTTCCATAATGAAAAGGCTACCATCCATTAGAATAACAAAAATATTGACAATAGACTACCTTCAATAATGACAAGGCTACCATCCATTGGAGTAACAAATATTTAAACAACAAACTAACTTCCATAATGACAAGGCTATCATCCATTGGAGTAACAAAGATATCAACAACAGAATACCTTCAATAATGACAAGGCTACCATCCATTGGAGTAACAACAATCTAGACAAAAGACTACCTTCCATAATGACAAGGTTACCATCCATTGGAATAAAAAAAATCTCGACAATAGACTATCTTCCATAATGACAAGGCTAGCATCCATTAGAGTAACAAAAATCTGAACAACAGACTACCTTCCATAATGACAAGGCTACAATCCATTGGAGTAACAAAAATCTCAACGACAGACTACCTTCCTTAATGAAAAGGCTACCATCCATTGGAGTAACAAAAATATCTACAACAGACTACCTTCCATAATTACAAGGCTATCATCCATTTGGGTAAAAAAAATCTCGACAATATACTACCTTCCATAATGACAAGGCTACCATCCATTGGAGTAACAAAAATCTCGAAAAATAACTACCTTCCATAATGACAAGGCTACCATCCATTGGAATAACAAAAATGTCGACAATAGACTACTTTCCATAATCACAAGGCTACCATCCATTGGAGTAACAAAAATCTGCACAACAGACTACCTTGCATAATTACAAGGCTATCATCCATTGGAAAAACAAAGATATCGAAAACAGGCTACCTTCAATAATGACAAGGCTTCCATCCATTGGAGTAACAAAAATCTCGACAAAAGACTACCTTCCATAATGACAAGGCTACAATCCATTGGAATAACAAAAATCTCGACAATAGACTACTTTCCACAATAAAAAGGCTACCATCCATTGGAGTAACAAAAATCTCGACAAAAAACTACCTTCCATAATGACAAGGCTATCATCCATTGGAGTAACAAAAATCTTAATGACAGACTACCTTCCATAAAGACAAGGCTACCATCCATTTGAGTAACAAAAATCTCGACAAAAGACTAACTTCAATAACGACAAGGCTACCATACATTGGAGTAACACAAATCTCGACAAAAGACTACCTTCCATAATAACAAGGTGACCATCCAATGGAATAAAAAATTCTCGACAACTGACTACCTTCCATAATGACAAGGCTACCATCCATTGGAGTAACAAAAATCTGAACAATAGACTACCTTCCATAATGACAAGGCTCCAATCCATTGGAGTAACAAAAATCTCAACGACAGACTACCTTCCCTAATGACAAGGCTACCATTCATTGGAGTTACAAAAATCTCGACAACAGACTACCTTCCATAATTACAAGGCTACCATCCATTGGAGTAACAAAACTCTCGACAAAAGACTACCTTCCATAATGACAAGGTTATCATCAAATGGAATAAAAAATTCTCGACAATAGTCTAGTTTGTAGAATGACAAGGCTACAATCCATTGGAGTAACAAAAATCTTAACAACAGACTACCTTCCATAATGACAAGGCTATTATCCATTGGAGTAACAGAAATCTCAACGATCGAATACCTTCCATAATGACAAGGCTACCATCCATTAGAATAACAAAAATCTCGACAATAGACAACCATCCATAATGACAAGGCTACCATCCATTGGAGTAACAAAAATTTAAACAACAGACTATTTTCCATAATGACAAGGCTATCATCCATTGGAGTATGAAAGATATCGACAACAGATTACCTTCAATAATGACAAGGCTACCATCCATTGGAGTAACAACAATCTAGACAAAAAACTACCTTCCATAAGGACAAGGTTACCATCCATTGGAATAAAAAAAAACTCGACAATAGACTACCTTCCATAATGACAAGGCTAGCATCCATTGGAGTAACAAAAATATGAAAAACTGACTACCTTCCATAATGACAAGGCTACAATCCATTGGAGTAACATAAATCTCAGCGACAGACTACCTTCCTTAAAGAAAAGGCTACCATCCAATGGAGTAACAAAAATATCTACAACAGACTACCTTCCATAATTACAAGGCTACCATCCATTGGAGTAACAAAGCTCTCGACAAAAGACTACCTTCCATATAGACAAGGCTATCATCCATCGGAGTAACAAAAATCTCGACAAAAAACTTACGTCCATAATGACAAGGCTACCATCCATTGGAATAACAAAAATGTCGATAAAAGACTGCCTTCCATAATGACAAGGCTACAATCCATTTGTGTAAAAAAAATCTCAACGATAGACTACCTTCCATAAAGACCAGGCTACCATCCATTGGAGTTACAACAATCTAGACAAAAAACTACCTTCCATAAGGACAAGGTTACCATCCATTGGACTAAAAAAATCTCGACAATAGACTACCTTCCATAATGACAAGGCTAGCATCCATTGGAGTAACAAAAATCTGAAAAACACACTACCTTCCATAATGACAAGGCTATAATCCATTGGAGTAACATAAATCTCAACGACAGACTACCTTCCTTAATGAAAAGGCTACCATCCATTGGAGTAACAAAAATATCTACAACAGACTACCTTCCATAATTACAAGGCTACCATCCATTGGAGTAACAAAACTCTCGACAAAAGACTACCTTCCATAATGACAAGGCTATCATCCATCGGAGTAACAAAAATCTCGACAAAAAACATACTTCCATAATGACAAGGCTACCATCCATTGGAATAACAAAAATGTCGACAAAAGACTACCTTCCATAATGACAAGGCTACAATCCATTGGAGTAACAAAAATCTCAACGATAGACTACCTTCCATAAAGACCAGGCTACCATCCATTTGAGTAACCAAAATCTCGACAAAACACTACCTTCCATAACGACAAGGCTACCATCCATTGGAGTAACAACAATTTAGACAAAAGACTACCTTCCATAATGACAAGGTTACCATCCATTAGAATAACAAAAATCTCGACAATAGACTACCATCCATAATGACAAGGATACCATCGAGTAACAAAAATTTAAACAACAGACTATTTTCCATAATGACAAGGCTATCATCCATTGGAGTATCAAAGATATCGACAACAGATTACGTTCAATAATGACAAGGCTACCATCCATTGGAGTAACAACAATATAGACAAAAAACTACCTTCCATAAGGACAAGGTTACCATCCATTGGAATAAAAAAAAACTCAACGACAGACTACCTTCCATAATGACAAGGCTAGCATCCATTATAGTAACAAAAATCTCGACAACAGACTACCTTCCATAATTACAAGGCTACCATCCATTGGAGTAACAAAAATCTCGAAAAAATACTACCTTCCATAATGACAAGGTTACCATCCAATGGAATAAAAAATTCTCGACAACAGACTACCTTGCATAATGACAACGGACTACCTTCCATAATGAAAAGGCTACTATCCATTGGAGTAACAGAAATCTCAACGACTGACTACCTTCCATAATGAAAAGGCTACCATCCATTAGAATAACAAAAATATTGACAATAGACTACCTTCAATAATGACAAGGCTACCATCCATTGGAGTAACAAATATTTAAACAACAAACTAACTTCCATAATGACAAGGCTATCATCCATTGGAGTAACAAAGATATCAACTACAGAATACCTTCAATAATGACAAGGCTACCATCCATTGGAGTAACAACAATCTAGACAAAAGACTACCTTCCATAATGACAAGGTTACCATCCATTGGAATAAAAAAAATCTCGACAATAGACTATCTTCCATAATGACAAGGCTAGCATCCATTAGAGTAACAAAAATTTGAACAACAGACTACCTTCCATAATGACAAGGCTACAATCCATTGGAGTAACAAAAATCTCAACGACAGACTACCTTCCTTAATGAAAAGGCTACCATCCATTGGAGTAACAAAAATATCTACAACAGACTACCTTCCATAATTACAAGGCTATCATCCATTTGGGTAAAATAAATCTCGACAATATACTACCTTCCATAATGACAAGGCTACCATCCATTGGAGTAACAAAAATCTCGAAAAATAACTACCTTCCATAATGACAAGGCTACCATCCATTGGAATAACAAAAATGTCGACAATAGACTACTTTCCATAATCACAAGGCTACCATCCATTGGAGTAACAAAAATCTGCACAACAGACTACCTTGCATAATTACAAGGCTATCATCCATTGGAAAAACAAAGATATCGAAAACAGGCTACCTTCAATAATGACAAGGCTTCCATCCATTGGAGTAACAAAAATCTCGACAAAAGACTACCTTCCATAATGACAAGGCTACAATCCATTGGAATAACAAAAATCTCGACAATAGACTACTTTCCATAATAAAAAGGCTACCATCCATTGGAGTAACAAAAATCTCGACAAAAAACTACCTTCCATAATGACAAGGCTATCATCCATTGGAGTAACAAAAATCTTAATGACAGACTACCTTCCATAAAGACAAGGCTACCATCCATTTGAGTAACAAAAATCTCGACAAAAGACTAACTTCAATAACGACAAGGCTACCATACATTGGAGTAACACAAATCTCGACAAAAGACTACCTTCCATAATAACAAGGTGACCGTCCAATGGAATAAAAAATTCTCGACAACTGACTACCTTCCATAATGACAAGGCTACCATCCATTGGAGTAACAAAAATCTGAACAATAGACTACCTTCCATAATGACAAGGCTCCAATCCATTGGAGTAACAAAAATCTCAATGACAGACTACCTTCCCTAATGACAAGGCTACCATTCATTGGAGTTACAAAAATCTCGACAACAGACTACCTTCCATAATTACAAGGCTACCATCCATTGGAGTAACAAAACTCTCGACAAAAGACTACCTTCCATAATGACAAGGTTATCATCAAATGGAATAAAAAATTCTCGACAATAGTCTAGTTTGTAGAATGACAAGGCTACAATCCATTGGAGTAACAAAAATCTTAACAACAGACTACCTTCCATAATGACAAGGCTATTATCCATTGGAGTAACAGAAATCTCAACGATCGAATACCTTCCATAATGACAAGGCTACCATCCATTAGAATAACAAAAATCTCGACAATAGACAACCATCCATAATGACAAGGCTACCATCCATTGGAGTAACAAAAATTTAAACAACAGACTATTTTCCATAATGACAAGGCTATCATCCATTGGAGTATCAAAGATATCGACAACAGATTACCTTCAATAATGACAAGGCTACCATCCATTGGAGTAACAACAATCTAGAAAAAAAACTACCTTCCATAAGGACAAGGTTACCATCCATTGGAATAAAAAAAAACTCGACAATAGACTACCTTCCATAATGACAAGGCTAGCATCCATTGGAGTAACAAAAATATGAAAAACTGACTACCTTCCATAATGACAAGGCTACAATCCATTGGAGTAACATAAATCTCAGCGACAGACTACCTTCCTTAAAGAAAAGGCTACCATCCAATGGAGTAACAAAAATATCTACAACAGACTACCTTCCATAATTACAAGGCTACCATCCATTGGAGTAACAAAGCTCTCGACAAAAGACTACCTTCCATATAGACAAGGCTATCATCCATCGGAGTAACAAAAATCTCGACAAAAAACTTACGTCCATAATGACAAGGCTACCATCCATTGGAATAACAAAAATGTCGATAAAAGACTGCCTTCCATAATGACAAGGCTACAATCCATTTGTGTAAAAAAAATCTCAACGATAGACTACCTTCCATAAAGACCAGGCTACCATCCATTGGAGTTACAACAATCTAGACAAAAAACTACCTTCCATAAGGACAAGGTTACCATCCATTGGACTAAAAAAATCTCGACAATAGACTACCTTCCATAATGACAAGGCTAGCATCCATTGGAGTAACAAAAATCTGAAAAACACACTACCTTCCATAATGACAAGGCTATAATCCATTGGAGTAACATAAATCTCAACGACAGACTACCTTCCTTAATGAAAAGGCTACCATCCATTGGAGTAACAAAAATATCTACAACAGACTACCTTCCATAATTACAAGGCTACCATCCATTGGAGTAACAAAACTCTCGACAAAAGACTACCTTCCATAATGACAAGGCTATCATCCATCGGAGTAACAAAAATCTCGACAAAAAACATACTTCCATAATGACAAGGCTACCATCCATTGGAATAACAAAAATGTCGACAAAAGACTACCTTCCATAATGACAAGGCTACAATCCATTGGAGTAACAAAAATCTCAACGATAGACTACCTTCCATAAAGACCAGGCTACCATCCATTTGAGTAACCAAAATCTCGACAAAACACTACCTTCCATAACGACAAGGCTACCATCCATTGGAGTAACAACAATTTAGACAAAAGACTACCTTCCATAATGACAAGGTTACCATCCATTAGAATAACAAAAATCTCGACAATAGACTACCATCCATAATGACAAGGATACCATCGAGTAACAAAAATTTAAACAACAGACTATTTTCCATAATGACAAGGCTATCATCCATTGGAGTATCAAAGATATCGACAACAGATTACGTTCAATAATGACAAGGCTACCATCCATTGGAGTAACAACAATATAGACAAAAAACTACCTTCCATAAGGACAAGGTTACCATCCATTGGAATAAAAAAAAACTCGACAATAGACTACCTTCCATAATGACAAGGCTAGCATCCATTGGAGTAACAAAAATCTAAAAAACAGACTACCTTCCATAATGACAAGGCTACAATCCATTGGAGTAACATAAATCTCAACGACAGACTACCTTCCTTAATGAAAAGGCTACCATCCATTGGAGTAACAAAAATATCTACAACAGACTACCTTCCATAATTACAAGGCTACCATCCATTGGAGTAACAAAACTATCGACAAAAGACTACCTTCCATATAGACAAGGCTATTATCCATCGGAGTAACAAAAATCTCGACAAAAAAATTAATTCCATAATGACAAGGCTACCATCCATTGGAATAACAAAAATGTCGACAAAAGACTACCTTCCATAATGACAAGGCTACAATCCATTTGTGTAACAAAAATCTCAACGATAGACTACCTTCCATAAAGACCAGGCTACCATCCATTGGAGTAACAACAATCTAGACAAAAAACTACCTTCCATAAGGACAAGGTTACCATCCATTGGACTAAAAAAAATCTCGACAATAGACTACCTTCCATAATGACAAGGCTAGCATCCATTGGAGTAACAAAAATCTGAAAAACAGACTACCTTCCATAATGACAAGGCTACAATCCATTGGAGTAACATAAATCTCAATGACAGACTACCTTCCTTAATGAAAAGGCTACCATCCATTGGAGTAACAAAAATATCTACAACAGACTACCTTCCATAATTACAAGGCTACCATCCATTGGAGTAACAAAACTCTCGACAAAAGACTACCTTCCATAATGACAGGGCTATCATCCATCGGAGTAACAAAAATCTCGACAAAAAACATACTTCCATAATGACAAGGATACCATCCATTGGAATAACAAAAATCTCGACAAAATACTACCTTCCATAATGACAAGGCTACAATCCATTTGAGTAACAAAAATCTCAACGATAGACTACCTTCCATAACGACAAGGCTACCATCCATTGGAGTAACAACAATCTAGACAAAAGACTACCTTCCATAATGACAAGGTTACCATCCATTGGAGTAACAACAATCTAGACAAAAGACTACCTTCCATAATGACAAGGTTACCATCCATTGGAATAAAAAAAATCTCGACAATAGACTACCTTCCATAATGACAAGGCTAGCATCCATTGGAGTAACAAAAATCTGAACAACAGACTAGCTTCCATAATGACAAGGCTACAATCCATTGGAGTAACATAAATCTCAATGATAGACTACCTTCCTTAATGAAAAGGCTACCATCCATTGGATTAACAAAAATATCTACAACAGACTACCTTCCATAATTACAAGGCTACTATCCATTTGGGTAACAAAAATCTCGACAATAGACTACCTTCCATAATGACAAGGCTACCATCCATTGGAGTAACAAAAATCTCGACAAAAAACAACCTTCCATAATGACAAGGCTACCATCCATTGGAATAACAAAAATGTCGACAACAGACTACCTTCCATAATCACAAGGCTACCATCCATTGGAGTAACAAAAATTTGAACAACAAACTACCTTGCATAATTACAAGGCTATCATCCATTGGAATAACAAAGATACCAAAAATAGGCTACCTTAAATAATGACAAGGCTTCCATCCATTGGAGTAACAAAAATATCGACAAAAGACTACCTTCCATAATGACAAGGCTACAATCCATTGGAGTAACAAAAATCTCAATGATCGACTACCTTCCATAAAGACCAGGCTACCATCCATTTGAGTAACAAAAATCTCGACAAAAGACTACCTTCCATAACGAAAAGGCTACCATCCATTGGAGTAACAACAATCTAGACAAAAGACTACCTTCCATAATGACAAGGTTACCATCCATTGGAATAAAAAAAATCTCGACAATAGACTACCTTCCATAATGATAAGGCTAGCATCCATTGGAGTAACAAAAATCTGAACAACAGACTAGCTTCCATAATGACAAGGCTACAATCCATTGGAGTAAGATAAATCTCAATGACAGACTACCTTCCTTAATGAAAAGGCTACCATCCATTGGAGTTACAAAAATCTCGACAAAAGACTACCTTCCATAATGACAAGGCTACAATACATTGGAATAACAAAAATCTCGACAATAGACTACCTTCCATAATGACAAGGCTACCATCCATTGGAGTAACAAAAATCTCGACAATAGACTACCTTCCATAATGACAAGGCTACCATCCATTGGAGTAACAAATATCTCAATGACATACTACTTTTCATAATGACAAGGCTACCATCCATTGGAGTAACAAAAATCTAAACGATAGACTACCTTCCATAAAGACCAGGCTACCATCCATTTGAGTAACAAAAATCTCGACAAAAGACTACCTTCCATAATGACAAGGCTACCATCCATTGGAGTAACAACAATCTAGACAAAATACTACCTTCCTTAATGAAAAGGCTACCATCCATTGGAGTAACAAAAATATCTACAACAGACTACCTTCCATAATTACAAGGCTACCAACCATTTGGGTAACAAAAATATCGACAATAGACTACCTTCCATAATGAGAAGGCTACCATCCACTGGAGTAACCAAAATCTCGACAAAAAACTACCTTCCATAAAGACAAGGATACCATCCATTGGAGTAACAAAAATCTGAACAACAGACTACCTTGCATATTGACAAGGCTATCATCCATTGGAGTAACAAAGATATCGACAACAGGCTACCTTCAATAATGACAAGGCTTTCGTCCAATGGAGTAACAAAAATCTCGACAAAAGACTACCT
The DNA here is from genome assembly GCA_948472305.1 of Vicia faba. Taxonomy (NCBI): domain Eukaryota; kingdom Viridiplantae; phylum Streptophyta; class Magnoliopsida; order Fabales; family Fabaceae; genus Vicia; species Vicia faba. The sequence goes on along the minus strand of OX451739.1, from coordinate 554,912,149 downwards.
TCCATAATGACAAGGCTACAATCCATTGGAATAACAAAAATATCGACAATAGACTACCTTCCATAATGACATGGCTACCATCCATTGGAGTAACAAAAATATCAATGACATACTAACTTCCATAATGAAAAGGCTACCATCCATTTGAGTAACAAAAATCTCGACAAAACACTACCTTCCATAACGACAAAGCTACCATACATTGGAGTAACACAAATCGCGGTAAAACACTACCTTCCATAATGACAAGGTTACCATCTAATGGAATAAAAAATTCTCGACAACTGACTACCTTCCATAATGACAAGGCTACCATCCATTGGAGTAACAAAAATCTGAACAACAGACTACCTTCCATAATGACAAGGCTACAATCCATTGGAGTAATAGAAATCTCAACGACAAACTACCTTCCATAATGACAAGGCTACCATCCATTGTAGTAACAAAAATCTCGACATCAGACTACCTTCCATAATTACAAGGCTACATTCCATTGGAGTAACATAAATCTCAATGACAGACTACCTTCCTTAAAGAAAAGGCTACCGTCCATTGGAGTAACAAAAATATCTACAACAGATACCTTCCATAATTACAAAGCTACTATCCATTTGGGTAACAAAAATCTCGACAATAGACTACTTTCCATAATGACAAGGCTCCAATCCATTGGAGTAACAGAAATCTCAACGACAGACTACCTTCCATAATGACAAGGCTACCATTTATTGGAGTAACAAAAATCTCGACAATAGACTACCTTCCATAATTACAACGCTACCATCCATTGGAGTAACAAAACTCTCGACAACAACCTAGCTTGCATAATGACAAGGCTACCATCCATTGGAGTAACAAAAATCTTAACAACAGATTACCTTCCATAATGACAAGGCTATTATCCATTGGAGTAACAAAAATCTCAACGACCGACTACCTTCCATAATGACAAGGCTACCATTCATTAGAATAACAAAAATCTCCAAAATAGACTACCATCCATAATGACAAGGCTACCATCCATTGGAGTAACAAAAATTTAAACAGCAGACTACCTTCAATAATGACAAGGCTACCATCCATTGGAGTAACAACAATCTAGACAAAAGACTACCTTCCATAATGACAAGGTTACCATCCATTGGAATAAAAAAAATCTCGACAATAGACTACCTTCTATAATGACAAGGCTAGCATCCATTGAAGTAACAAAAATCTTAACAACAGACTGCCTTCCATAATGACAAGGCTACAATCCATTAGAGTAACATAAATCTCAACGACAGACTACCTTCCTTAATGAAAAGGCTACCATCCATTGGAGTAATAAAAATCTCGACAAAAAACTTACTTCCATAATGACAAGGCTACCATCCATTAAAATAACAAAAATATCGACAATAGACTACCTTCAATAATCACATGGCTACCATCCATTGGAGTAACAAAAATCTGAACAACAGAATACCTTGCATAATTACAAGGCTATCATCCATTGGAATAACAAAGATATCGAAAATAGGCTACCTTAAATAATGACAAGGCTTCCATCCATTGGAGTAACAAAAATATCGACAAAAGACTACCTTCTATATTGACAAGGCTATAATCCATTAGAATAACAAAAATCTAGAAAATAGACTACCTTACATAATGACAAGGCTACCATCCATTGGAGTAACGAAATTCTCAACGACATACTACCTTCCATAATGACAAGGCTACCATCCATTGGAGTAACAAAAATCTCAACGATAGACTACCTTCCATAAAGACAAGGCTACCATCCATTTGAGTAACAAAAATCTCGACAAAAGACTAATTTCAATAACGAAAAGGCTACCATACATTGGAGTAACACAAATCTCGACAAAAGACTACCTTCCATAATGACAAGGCTACCATCCATTGGAGTAACAAAAATCTCGACAAAAGACTACCTTCCATAATGACAAGGCTATTATCCATTGGAGTAACAGAAATCTCAACGAACGACTACCTTCCATAATGACAAGGTTACCATCCATTAGAATAACAAAATTCTCGACAATAGACTACCTTCCATAATGACAAGGCTACCATCCATTGGAGTAACAAGAATTTAAACAACAGACTACCTTCCATAATGAAAAGGCTATCATCCATTGGAGTATCAAAGATATCGACAACCGACTACCTTCAATAATGACAAGGCTACCATCCATTGGAGTAACAACAATCTAGAAAAAAGACTACCTTCCATAATGACAAGGTTACCATCCATTGGAATAAAAAAAATCTCGACAATAGACTACCTTCCATAAAGAAAAGGCTAGCATCCATTGAAGTAACAAAAATCTTAACAACAGACTGGCTTCCATAATGACAAGGCTACAATCCATTAGAGTAACATAAATCTCAACGACAGACTACCTTCCTTAATGAAAAGGCTACCATCCATTGGAGTAATAAAAATCTCGACAAAAAACTTACTTCCATAATGACAAGGCTACCATCCATTAAAATAACAAAAATATCGACAATAGACTACCTTCAATAATCACATGGCTACCATCCATTGGAGTAACAAAAATCTGAACAACAGACTACCTTGCATAATTACAAGGCTATCATCCATTGGAATAACAAAGATATCGAAAATAGGCTACCTTAAATAATGACAAGGCTTCCATCCATTGGAGTAACAAAAATATCGACAAAAGACTACCTTCTATATTGACAAGGCTATAATCCATTAGAATAACAAAAATCTAGAAAATAGACTACCTTACATAATGACAAGGCTACAATCCATTGGAGTAACGAAATTCTCAACGACATACTACCTTCCATAATGACAAGGCTACCATCCATTGGAGTAACAAAAATATCAACGATAGACTACCTTCCATAAAGACAAGGCTACCATCCATTTGAGTAACAAAAATCTCGACAAAAGACTAATTTCAATAACGAAAAGGCTACCATACATTGGAGTAACACAAATCTCGACAAAAGACTACCTTCCATAATGACAAGGCTACCATCCATTGGAGTAACAAAAATCTCGACAAAAGACTACCTTCCATAATGACAAGGCTACAATACATTGGAATAACAAAAATCTCGACAATAGACTACCTTCCATAATGACAAGGCTACCATCCATTGGAGTAACAAAAATCTCGACAATAGACTACCTTCCATAATGACAAGGCTACCATCCATTGGAGTAACAAATATCTCAATGACATACTACTTTTCATAATGACAAGGCTACCATCCATTGGAGTAACAAAAATCTAAACGATAGACTACCTTCCATAAAGACCAGGCTACCATCCATTTGAGTAACAAAAATCTCGACAAAAGACTACCTTCCATAATGACAAGGCTACCATCCATTGGAGTAACAACAATCTAGACAAAATACTACCTTCCTTAATGAAAAGGCTACCATCCATTGGAGTAACAAAAATATCTACAACAGACTACCTTCCATAATTACAAGGCTACCAACCATTTGGGTAACAAAAATATCGACAATAGACTACCTTCCATAATGAGAAGGCTACCATCCACTGGAGTAACCAAAATCTCGACAAAAAACTACCTTCCATAAAGACAAGGATACCATCCATTGGAGTAACAAAAATCTGAACAACAGACTACCTTGCATATTGACAAGGCTATCATCCATTGGAGTAACAAAGATATCGACAACAGGCTACCTTCAATAATGACAAGGCTTTCGTCCAATGGAGTAACAAAAATCTCGACAAAAGACTACCTTCCATAATGACAAGGCTACAATCCATTGGAATAACAAAAATATCGACAATAGACTACCTTCCATAATGACATGGCTACCATCCATTGGAGTAACAAAAATATCAATGACATACTAACTTCCATAATGAAAAGGCTACCATCCATTTGAGTAACAAAAATGTCGACAAAACACTACCTTCCATAACGACAAAGCTACCATACATTGGAGTAACACAAATCGCGGTAAAACACTACCTTCCATAATGACAAGGTTACCATCTAATGGAATAAAAAATTCTCGACAACTGACTACCTTCCATAATGACAAGGCTACCATCCATTGGAGTAACAAAAATCTGAACAACAGACTACCTTCCATAATGACAAGGCTACAATCCATTGGAGTAATAGAAATCTCAACGACAAACTACCTTCCATAATGACAAGGCTACCATCCATTGTAGTAACAAAAATCTCGACATCAGACTACCTTCCATAATTACAAGGCTACATTCCATTGGAGTAACATAAATCTCAATGACAGACTACCTTCCTTAAAGAAAAGGCTACCGTCCATTGGAGTAACAAAAATATCTACAATAGATACCTTCCATAATTACAAAGCTACTATCCATTTGGGTAACAAAAATCTCGACAATAGACTACTTTCCATAATGACAAGGCTCCAATCCATTGGAGTAACAGAAATCTCAACGACAGACTACCTTCCATAATGACAAGGCTACCATTTATTGGAGTAACAAAAATCTCGACAACAGACTACCTTCCATAATTACAACGCTACCATCCATTGGAGTAACAAAACTCTCGACAACAACCTAGCTTGCATAATGACAAGGCTACCATCCATTGGAGTAACAAAAATCTTAACAACAGATTACCTTCCATAATGACAAGGCTATTATCCATTGGAGTAACAAAAATCTCAACGACCGACTACCTTCCATAATGACAAGGCTACCATTCATTAGAATAACAAAAATCTCCAAAATAGACTACCATCCATAATGACAAGGCTACCATCCATTGGAGTAACAAAAATTTAAACAGCAGACTACCTTCAATAATGACAAGGCTACCATCCATTGGAGTAACAACAATCTAGACAAAAGACTACCTTCCATAATGACAAGGTTACCATCCATTGGAATAAAAAAAATCTCGACAATAGACTACCTTCTATAATGACAAGGCTAGCATCCATTGAAGTAACAAAAATCTTAACAACAGACTGCCTTCCATAATGACAAGGCTACAATCCATTAGAGTAACATAAATCTCAACGACAGACTACCTTCCTTAATGAAAAGGCTACCATCCATTGGAGTAATAAAAATCTCGACAAAAAACTTACTTCCATAATGACAAGGCTACCATCCATTAAAATAACAAAAATATCGACAATAGACTACCTTCAATAATCACATGGCTACCATCCATTGGAGTAACAAAAATCTGAACAACAGACTACCTTGCATAATTACAAGGCTATCATCCATTGGAATAACAAAGATATCGAAAATAGGCTACCTTAAATAATGACAAGGCTTCCATCCATTGGAGTAACAAAAATATCGACAAAAGACTACCTTCTATATTGACAAGGCTATAATCCATTAGAATAACAAAAATCTAGAAAATAGACTACCTTACATAATGACAAGGCTACCATCCATTGGAGTAACGAAATTCTCAACGACATACTACCTTCCATAATGACAAGGCTACCATCCATTGGAGTAACAAAAATCTCAACGATAGACTACCTTCCATAAAGACAAGGCTACCATCCATTTGAGTAACAAAAATCTCGACAAAAGACTAATTTCAATAACGAAAAGGCTACCATACATTGGAGTAACACAAATCTCGACAAAAGACTACCTTCCATAATGACAAGGCTACCATCCATTGGAGTAACAAAAATCTCGACAAAAGACTACCTTCCATAATGACAAGGCTATTATCCATTGGAGTAACAGAAATCTCAACGAACGACTACCTTCCATAATGACAAGGTTACCATCCATTAGAATAACAAAATTCTCGACAATAGACTACCTTCCATAATGACAAGGCTACCATCCATTGGAGTAACAAGAATTTAAACAACAGACTACCTTCCATAATGAAAAGGCTATCATCCATTGGAGTATCAAAGATATCGACAACCGACTACCTTCAATAATGACAAGGCTACCATCCATTGGAGTAACAACAATCTAGAAAAAAGACTACCTTCCATAATGACAAGGTTACCATCCATTGGAATAAAAAAAATCTCGACAATAGACTACCTTCCATAATGAAAAGGCTAGCATCCATTGAAGTAACAAAAATCTTAACAACAGACTGGCTTCCATAATGACAAGGCTACAATCCATTAGAGTAACATAAATCTCAACGACAGACTACCTTCCTTAATGAAAAGGCTACCATCCATTGGAGTAATAAAAATCTCGACAAAAAACTTACTTCCATAATGACAAGGCTACCATCCATTAAAATAACAAAAATATCGACAATAGACTACCTTCAATAATCACATGGCTACCATCCATTGGAGTAACAAAAATCTGAACAACAGACTACCTTGCATAATTACAAGGCTATCATCCATTGGAATAACAAAGATATCGAAAATAGGCTACCTTAAATAATGACAAGGCTTCCATCCATTGGAGTAACAAAAATATCGACAAAAGACTACCTTCTATATTGACAAGGCTATAATCCATTAGAATAACAAAAATCTAGAAAATAGACTACCTTACATAATGACAAGGCTACAATCCATTGGAGTAACGAAATTCTCAACGACATACTACCTTCCATAATGACAAGGCTACCATCCATTGGAGTAACAAAAATATCAACGATAGACTACCTTCCATAAAGACAAGGCTACCATCCATTTGAGTAACAAAAATCTCGACAAAAGACTAATTTCAATAACGAAAAGGCTACCATACATTGGAGTAACACAAATCTCGACAAAAGACTACCTTCCATAATGACAAGGCTACCATCCATTGGAGTAACAAAAATCTCGACAAAAGACTACCTTCCATAATGACAAGGCTATTATCCATTGGAGTAACAGAAATCTCAACGAACGACTACCTTCCATAATGACAAGGTTACCATCCATTAGAATAACAAAATTCTCGACAATAGACTACCTTCCATAATGACAAGGCTACCATCCATTGGAGTAACAAGAATTTAAACAACAGACTACCTTCCATAATGAAAAGGCTATCATCCATTGGAGTATCAAAGATATCGACAACCGACTACCTTCAATAATGACAAGGCTACCATCCATTGGAGTAACAACAATCTAGAAAAAAGACTACCTTCCATAATGACAAGGTTACCGTCCATTGGAATCAAAAAAATCTCGACAATAGACTACCTTCCATAATGACAAGGCTAGCATCCATTGGAGTAACAAAAATCTGAACAACAGACTACCTTCCAAATTAACAAGGCTACAATCCATTGGAGTAACATAAATCTCAATGACAGACTACCTTCCTTAATGAAAAGGCTACCATCCATTGGAGTATTAAAAATATCTACAACAGAATACCTTCCATAATTACAAGGCTACTATCCATTTGGGTAAAAAAAATCTCGACAATAGACTACCTTCCATAATGACAAGGCTACCATCCATTGGAGTAACAAAAATCTAGGCAAAAAACTACCTTCCGTAATGACAAGGCTACCATCCATTGGAATAACAAAAATGTCGACAACAGACTACCTTCCATAATCACAAGGCTACCATCCATTGGAGTAACAAAAATCTGAAAACCAGACTACCTTGCATAATTACAAGGATATCATCCATTGGAATAACAAACATATCGAAAACAGGATACCTTCAATAATGACAAGGCTTCCATCCATTGGAGTAACAAAAATCTCGACAAAAGACTACCTTCCATAATGACAAGGCTACAATCCATTAGAATAACAAAAATATCAACAATAGACTACCTTCAATAATGACAAGGCTTCCATCCATTGGAGTAAAAAAAATCTCGACAAAAGACTACCTTCCATAATGACAAGGCTACCATCCATTGGAGTAACAAAAATCTCAACGACAGACTACCTTCCATAAAGACCAGGCTACCATCCATTTGAGTAACAAAAATATCGACAAAAGACTACCTTCCATAATGACAAGGCTACCATCCAATGGAGTAACAACAATCTAGACCAAAGACTACCTTCCATAATGACAAGGTTACCATCCATTGGAATAAAAATCATCTCGACAATAGACTACCTTCCATAATGACAAGGCTAGCATCCATTGGAGTAACAAAAATATGAACAACAGACTACCTTCCATAATGACAAGGCTACAATCCATTGGAGTAACATAAATCTCAATGACAGACTACCTTCCTTAATGAAAAGGCTACCATCCATTGGAGTAACAAAAATATCTACAACAGACTACCTTCCATAATTACAAGGCTACTATCCATTTGGGTAACAAAAATCTCGACAATAGACTACCTTCCATAATGACAAGGCTACCATCCATTGGAGTAACAAAAATCTCGACAAAAAACTACCTTCCATAATGACAAGGCTACCATCCATTGGAATAACAAAAATGTCGACAAAAGACTACCTTCCATAATCACAAGGCTACCATCCATTGGAGTAACAAAAATCGGAACAACAGACTACCTTGCATAATTACAAGTCTATCATCCATTGGAATAACAAAGATATCAAAAACAGACTACCTTCAATAATGACAAGGCTTCCATCCATTGGAGTAATAAAAATCTCGACAAAAGACTACCTTCCATAATGACAAGGCTACCATCCATTGGAGTAATAAAAATCTCGACAAAAGACTACCTTCCATAATGACAAGGCTACCATCCATTGGAGTAACAAAAATCTCAACGACAGACTACCTTGAATAATTACAAGGCTATTATCCATTGGAATAACAAAGATATCGAAAACAGGCTACATTCCATAATGACAAGGATACCATCCATTGGAGTAACAAAAATCTCGACAAAAGACTACCTTCCATAATGACAAGGCTACAATCCATTAGAATAACAAAAATCTCAACAATAGACTACCTTCAATAATGACAAGGCTTCCATCCATTGGAGTAAAAAAAATCTCGACAAAAGACTACCTTCCATAACGACAAGGCTACCATCCATTGGAGTAACAAAAATCTCAATGATAGACTACCTTCCATAAAGACCAGGCTACCATCCATTTGAGTAACAAAAATCTCGACAAAAGACTACCTTCCATAACGACAAGGCTACCATCCATTGGAGTAACAACAATCTAGACAAAAGACTACCTTCCATAATGACAACGCTACAATCCATTGGAGTAACATAAATCCAAATGATAGACTACCTTCCTTAATGAAAAGGCTACCATCCATTGGAGTAACAAAAATATCCACAACAGACTACCTTCCATAATTACAAGGCTACTATCCATTTGGGTAACAAAAATCTCGACAATTGACTACCTTCCATAATGACAAGGCTACCATCCGATGGAGTAACAAAAATCTCGACAAAAATCTACCTTCTATAATGACAAGGCTACCATCCATTGGAATAAAAAAAATATCGACAACAGACTACCTTCCATAATCACAAGGCTACCATCCATTGGAGTAACAAAAATCAGAACAACAGACTACCTTGCATAATTACAAGGCTATCATCCATTGGAATAACAAAGATATCGAAAACAGGCTAACTTCAATAATGACAAGGTTTCCATCCATTGGAGTAAAAAAAATATCGACAAAAGACTACCTTCCATAATGACAAGGCTACCATCCATTGGAGTAACAAAAATCTCAACGATAGACTACCTTCCATAAAGACCAGGCTACCATCCATTTGAGTAACAAAAATCTCGACAAAAGACTACCTTCCATAATGACAAGGCTACCATCCATTGGAGTAACAACAATCTAGACAAAAGACTACCTTCCATAATGACAAGGTTACCATCCATTGGAATAAAAAACATCTCGACAATAGACTACCTTCCATAATGACAAGGCTAGCATCCATTGGAGTAACAAAAATATGAACAAAAGACTACCTTCCATAATGACAAGGCTACAATCCATTGGAGTAACATAAATCTCAATGACAGACTACCTTCCTTAATGAAAAGGCTACCATCCATTGGAGTAACAAAAATATCTACAACAGACTACTTTCCATAATTACAAGGCTACTATCCATTTGGGTAACAAAAATCTCGACAATTGACTACCTTCCATAATGACAAGGCTACCATCCATTGGAGTAACAAAAATCTCGACAAAAATCTACCTTTTATAATGACAAGGCTACCATCCATTTGAATAACAAAAATGTCGACAACAAACTACCTTCCATAATCACAAGGCTACCATCCATTGGAGTAACAAAAATCTGAACAACAGACTACCTTGCATAATTACAAGGCTATCATCCATTGGAATAACAAAGATATCGAAAACATACTACCTTCAATAATGACAAGGCTACCATCCATTGGAGTAACAAAAATATCAACGACATACTACCTTCCATAATGACAAGGCTACCATCCATTGGAGTAACAAAAATCTCGACAAAAATCTACCTTTTATAATGACAAGGCTACCATCCATTTGAATAACAAAAATGTCGACAACAAACTACCTTCCATAATCACAAGACTACCATCCATTGGAGTAACAAAAATCTGAACAACAGACTACCTTGCATAATTACAAGGCTATCATCCATTGGAATAACAAAGATATCGAAAACATACTACCTTCAATAATGACAAGGATTCCATCCATTGGAGTAACAAAAATATCGACAATAAACTACCTTCCATAATGACAAGGCTACCATCCATTGGAGTAACAAAAATATCAACGACATACTACCTTCCATAATGACAAGGCTACCATCCATTGGAGTAACAAAAATCTCAACGATAGACTACCTTCCATAAAGACCAGGCTACCATCCTTTTGAGTAACAAAAATCTTGACAAAAGACTACCTTCCATAACGACAAGGCTACCATCCATTGGAGTAACAACAATCTAGACAAAAGACTACCTTCCATAGTGAAAAGGTTACCATCCATTGGAATAAAAAAAATCTCGACAATAGAGTACCTTCCATAATGACAAGGCTAGCATCCATTGGAGTAACAAAAATCTGAACAACAGACTACCTTTCATAATGACAAGGCTACAATCCATTGGAGTAACATAAATCTCAACGATAGACTACCTTCCTTAATGAAAAGGCTACCATCCATTGGAGTAACATAAATATCTACAACAGACTACCTTCCATAATTACAAGGCTACCATCCATTTGGGTAACAAAATTCTCGACAATATACTACCTTCCATAATGACAAGGCTATCATCCATTGGAGTAACACAAATCTCGACAAAAAACTACCTTCCATAATGACAAGGCTACCATCCATTGGAATAACAAAAATGTCGACAATAGACTACCTTCCATAATCACAAGGCTAGCATCCATTGGAGTAACAAAAATTTGAACAACAGACTACCTTGAATAATTACAAGGCTATTAACCATTGGAATAACAAAGATATCGAAAACAGGCTACCTTCAATAATGACAAGGCTTCCATCCATTGGAGTAAAAAAAATCTTGACAAAAGACTACCTTCCATAATGACAAGGCTAACATCCATTGGAGTAAAAAAAATCTCAACGATAGACTACCTTCCATAAAGACCAGGCTACCATCCATTTGAGTAACAAAAATCTCGACAAAAGACTACCTTCCATAATGACAAGGCTACCATCCATTGGAGTAACAACAATCTAGACAAAAGACTACCTTCCATAATGACAAGGTTACCATCCATTGGAATAAAAAACATCTCAACAATAGACTACCTTCCATAATGACAAGGCTAGCATCCATCGGAGTAACAAAAATCTGAACAACAGACTACCTTCCATAATGACAAGGCTACAATCCATTGGAGTAACATAAATCTCAATGACAGACTACCTTCCTTAATGAAAAGGCTAACATCCATTGGAGTAACAAAAATATCTAGAACAGACTACCTTCCAAAATTACAAGGCTACTATCCATTTGGGTAACAAAAATCTCGACAATAGACTACCTTCCATAATGACAAGGCTACCATCCATTGGAGTATCAAAAATCTCGACAAAAAACTACCTTCCATAATGACAAGGCTACCATCCATTGGAATAACAAATATGTCGACAAAAGACTACCTTCCATAATCACAAGGCTACCATCCACTGGAGTAACAAAAATCTGAACAACAAACTACCTTGCATAATAACAAGTCTATCATCCATTGGAATAACAAAGATATCGAAAACAGACTACCTTCAATAATGACAAGGCTTCCATCCATTGGAGTAATAAAAATCTTGACAAAAGACTACCTTCCATAATAACAATGCTACAATCCATTGGAATAACAAAAATCTCGACAATAGACTACCTTCCATAATGACAAGGCTACCATCCATTGGACTAACAAAACTCTCAACGACAGACTACCTTCCATAAAGACCAGGCTACCATCCATTTGAGTAACAAAAATCTCGACAAAAGACTACCTTCCATAACGACAAGGCTACCATCCATTGGAGTAACAACAATCTAGACAAAAGACTACCTTCCATAATGAAAAGGTTACCATCCATTGGAATAAAAAAAATCTCGACAATAGACTACCTTCTATAATGACAAGGCTTCCATCCATTGGAGTAACAAAAATCTCAACGATAGACTACATTCCATAAAGACCAGGCTACCATCCATTTGAGTAACAAAAATCTCGACAAAAGACTACCTTCCATAACGACAAGGCTACCATCCATTGGAGTAACAACAATCTAGACAAAAGACTATCTTCCATAATGACACGGCTACAATCCATTGGAGTAACATAAATCTCGATGACAGACTACCTTCCTTAATGAAAAGGCTACCTTCCATTGGAGTAACAAAAATATCCACAACAGACTACCTTCCATAATTACAAGGCTACTATCCATTTGGGTAACAAAAATCTCGACAATTGACTACCTTCCATAATGAAAAGGCTACCATCCAATGGAGTAACAAAAATCTCGACAAAAATCTACCTTCTATAATGACAAGGCTACCATCCATTGGAATAAAAAAAATATCGACAACAGACTACCTTCCATAATCACAAGGCTACCATCCATTGGAGTAACAAAAATCGGAACAACAGACTACCTTGCATAATTACAAGGCTATCATCCATTGGAATAACAAAGATATCGAAAACAGACTACCTTCAATAATGACAAGGATTCCATCCATTGGAGTAACAAAAATATCGACAAAAGACTACCTTCCATAATGACAAGGCTACCATCCATTGGAGTAACAAAAATCTCCACAATAGACTACCTTCCATAATGACAAGGCTAGCATCCATTGGAGTAACAAAAATATGAACAACAGACTACCTTCCATAATGACAAGGCTACAATCCATTGGAGTAACATAAATCTCAATGACAGAATACCTTCCTTAATGAAAAGGCTACCATCCATTGGAGTAACAAAAATATCTACAACAGACTACCTTCCATAATTACAAGGCTACCATCCTTTTGGGTAACAAAATTCTCGACAATATACTACCTTCCATAATGACAAGGCTATCATCCATTGGAGTAACACAAATCTCGACAAAAAACTACCTTCCATAATCACAAGGCTACCATCCATTGGAGTAACAAAAATTTGAACAACAAACTACCTTGAATAATTACAAGGCTATTATCCATTGGAATAACAAAGATATCGAAAACAGGCTACCTTCAATAATGACAAGGCTTCCATCCATTGGAGTAAAAAAAATCTTGACAAAAGACTACCTTCCATAATGACAAGGCTACCATCCATTGGAGTAAGAAAAATCTCAACGATAGACTACCTTCCATAAAGACCAGGCTACCATCCATTTGAGTAACAAAAATCTCGAAAAAAGACTACCTTCCATAATGACAAGGCTACCATCCATTGGAGTAACAACAATCTAGACAAAAGACTACCTTCCATAATGACAAGGTTACCATCCATTGGAATAAAAAACATCTCGACAATAGACTACCTTCCATAATGACAAGGCTAGCATCCATTGGAGTAACAAAAATATGAACAACAGACTACCTTCCATAGTGACAAGGCTACAATCCATTAGACTAACATAAATCTCAATGACAGACTACCTTCCTTAATGAAAAGGCTACCATCCATTGGAGTAACAAAAATATCTACAACAGACTACCTTCCATAATTACAAGGCTACTATCCATTTGGGTAACAAAAATCTCGACAATTGACTACCTTCCATAATGACAAGGCTACCATCCATTGGAGTAACAAAAATCTCGACAAAAATCTACCTTTTATAATGACAAGGCTACCATCCATTTGAATAACAAAAATGTCGACAACAAACTACCTTCCATAATCACAAGGCTACCATCCATTGGAGTAACAAAAATCTGAACAACAGACTACCTTGCATAATTACAAGGCTATCATCCATTGGAATATCAAAGATATCGAAAACAGGCTACCTTCAATAATGACAAGGATTCCATCCATTGGAGTAACAAAAATATCGACAATAGACTACCTTCCATAATGACAAGGCTACCATCCATTGGAGTAACAAAAATATCAACAACATACTACCTTCCATAATGACAAGGCTACCATCCATTGGAGTAACAAGACTCTCAATGACAGACTACCTTCTATAAAGACCAGGCTACCATCCCTTTGAGTAACAAAAATCTCGACAAAATACTACCTTCCATAATGACAAGGCTACCATCCATTGGAGTAACAACAATCTAGACAAAAGACTACCTTCCATAATGACAAGGTTACCATCCATTGGAATAAAAAACATCTCGACAATAGACTACCTTCCATAATGACAAGGCTAGCATCCATTGGAGTAACAAAAATATGAACAACAGACTACCTTCCATAATGACAAGGCTACAATCCATTGGAGTAACATAAATCTCAATGACAGACCACCTTCCTTAATGAAAAGGCTACCATCCATTGGAGTAACAAAAATATCTACAACAGACTACCTTCCATAATTACAAGGCTACTATCCATTTGGGTAACAAAAATCTCGACAATTGACTACCTTCCATAATGACAAGGCAACCATCCATTGGAGTAACAAAAATCTCGACAAAAATCTACCTTTTATAATGACAAGGCTACCATCCATTTGAATAACAAAAATGTCGACAACAAACTACCTTCCATAATCACAAGGCTACCATCCATTGGAGTAACAAAAATCTAAACAACAGACTACCTTGCATAATTACAAGGCTATCATCCATTGGAATATCAAAGATATCGAAAACAGACTACCTTCAATAATGACAAGGATTCCATGCATTGGAGTAACAAAAATATCGACAATAGACTACCTTCCATAATGACAAGGCTACCATCCATTGGAGTAACAAAAATATCAACGACATACTACCTTCCATAATGACAAGGCTACCATCCATTGGAGTAACAAGACTCTCAACGACAGACTACCTTCTATAAAGACCAGGCTACCATCCATTTGAGTAACAAAAATCTCGACAAAAGACTACCTTCCATAACGACAAGGCTACCATCCATTGGAGTAACAACAATCTAGACAAAAGACTACCTTTCATAATGAAAAGGTTACCATGCATTGGAATAAAAAAAATCTCGACAATAGACTACCTTCTATAATGACAAGGCTAGCATCCATTGGAGTACAAAAATCTGAACAACAGACTACCTTTCATAATGACAAGGCTACAATCCATTGGAGTAACATAAATCTCACCGACAGACTACCTTCCTTAATTAAAAGGCTACCATCCATTGGAGTAACAAAAATATCTACAACAGACTACCTTCCATAATTACAAGGCTACCATACATTTGGGTAACAAAATTCTCGACAATATACTACCTTCCATAATGACAAGGCTATCATCCATTGGAGTAACACAAATCTCGACAAAAAACTACCTTCCATAATGACAAGGCTACCATCCATTGGAATAACAAAAATGTCGACAATAGACTACCTTCCATAATAACAAGGCTACTATCCATTGGAGTAACAAAAATTTGAACAACAGACTACCTTGAATAATTACAAGGCTATTATCCATTGGAATAACAAGGATATCGAAAACAGGCTACCTTCAATAATGACAAGGCTTCCATCCATTGGAGTAAAAAAAATCTCGACAAAAGACTACCTTCCATAATGACAAGGCTACCATCCATTGGAGTAACAAAAATCTCAACGATAGACTACCTTCCATAAAGACCAGGCTACCATCCATTTGAGTAACAAAAATCTCGACAAAAGACTACCTTCCATAATGACAAGGCTACCATCCATTGGAGTAACAACAATCTAGACAAAAGACTACCTTCCATAATGACAAGGTTACCATCCATTGGAATAAAAAACATCTCGACAATAGACTACCTTCCATAATGACAAGGCTAGCATCCATTGGAGTAACAAAAATATGAACAACAGACTACCTTCCATAATGACAAGGCTACAATCCATTGGAGTAACATAAATCTCAATGACAGACTACCTTCCTTAATGAAAAGGCTACCATCCATTGGAGTAACAAAAATATCTACAACAGACTACCTTCCATAATTACAAGGCTACTATCCATTTGGGTAACAAAAATCTCGACAATTGACTACCTTCCATAATGACAAGGCAACCATCCATTGGATTAACAAAAATCTCGACAAAAATCTACCTTTTATAATGACAAGGCTACCATCCATTTGAATAACAAAAATGTCGACAACAAACTACCTTCCATAATCACAAGGCTACCATCCATTAGAGTAACAAAAATCAGAACAACAGACTACCTTGCATAATTACAAGGCTATCATCCATTGGAATAACAAAGATATCAAAAACAGACTACCTTTAATAATGACAAGGATTCCATCCATTGGAGTAACAAAAATATCGACAATAGACTACCTTCCATAATGACAAGGCTACCATCCATTGGAGTAACAAAAATATCAACGACATACTACCTTCTATAATGACAAGGCTACCATCCATTAGAGTAACAAAACTCTCAACGACAGACTACCTTCCATAAAGACCAGGCTACCATCCATTTGAGTAACAAAAATCTCGACAAAAGACTACCTTCCATAACGACAAGGCTACCATCCATTGGAGTAACAACAATCTAGACAAAAGACTACCTTCCATAATGAAAAGGTTACCATGCATTGGAATAAAAAAAATCTCGACAATAGACTACCTTCTATAATGACAAGGCTAGCATCCATTGGAGTAACAAAAATTTGAACAACAGACTACCTTTCATAATGACAAGGCTACAATCCATTGGAGTAACATAAATCTCAACAAAAGACTACCTTCCTTAATTAAAAGGCTCCCATCCATTGGAGTAACAAAAATATCTACAACAGACTACCTTCCATAATTACAAGGCTACCATCCATTTGGGTAACAAAATTCTCGACAATATACTACCTTCCATAATCACAAGGCTACCATCCATTGGAGTAACAACAATCTAGACAAAAGACTACCTTCCATAGTGAAAAGGTTACCATCCATTGGAATAAAAAAAATCTCGACAATAGACTACCTTCCATAATGACAAGGCTAGCATCCATTGGAGTAATAAAAATCTGAACAACAGACTACCTTTCATAATGACAAGGCTACAATCCATTGGAGTAACATAAATCTCAAGGACAAACTACCTTCCTTAATGAAAAGGCTACCATCCATTGGACTAACATAAATATCTACAACAGACTACCATCCATAATTACAAGGCTACCATCCATTTGGGTAACAAAATTCTCGACAATATACTACCTTCCATAATGACAAGGCTATCATCCATTGGAGTAACACAAATCTCGAGAAAAAACTACCTTCCATAATGACAAGGCTACCATCCATTGGAATAACAAAAATGTCGACAATAGACTACCTTCCATAATCACAAGGCTACCATCCATTGGAGTAACAAAAATTTGAACAACAGACTACCTTACAAGGCTATTATCCATTGGAATAACAAAGATATCAAAAACAGACTACCTTCAATAATGACAAGGCTTCCATCCATTGGAGTAAAAAAAATCTCGACAAAAGACTACCTTCCATAATGACGAGGCTACCATCCATTGGAGTAACAACAATCTAGACAAAAGACTACCTTCCATAATGACAAGGTTACCATCCATTGGAATAAAAAACATCTCGACAATAGACTACCTTCCATAATGACAAGGCTAGCATCCATTGGAGTAACAAAAATCTGAACAACAGACTACCTTCCATAATGACAAGGCTACAATCCATTGGAGTAACATAAATCTCAATGACAAACTACCTTCCTTAATGAAAAGGCTACCATCCATTGGAGTAACAAAAATATCTACAACAGACTACCTTCCATAATTACAAGGCTACTATCCATTTGGGTAACAAAAATCTCGACAATAGACTACCTTCCATAATGACAAGGCTACCATCCATTGGAGTAACAAAAATCTCGACAAAAAACTACATTCCATAATGACAAGGCTACCATCCATTGGAATAACAAAAATGTCGACAAAAGACTACCTTCCATAATCACAAGGCTACCATCCATTGGAGTAACAAAAATCTGAACAACAGACTACATTGCATAATTACAAGTCTATCATCCATTGGAATAACAAAGATATCGAAAACAGACTACCTTCAATAATGACAAGGCTTCCATCCATTGGAGTAATAAAAATCTTGACAAAAGACTACCTTCCATAATGAAAAGGTTACCATCCATTGGAATAAAAAAAATCTCGACAATAGACTACCTTCCATAATGACAAGGCTAGCATCCATTGGAGTAATAAAAATCTGAACAACAGACTACCTTTCATAATGACAAGGCTACAATCCATTGGAGTAACATAAATATTTACAACAGACTAACTTCCATAATTACAAGGCTACCATCCATTTGGGTAACAAAATTCTCGACAATATACTACCTTCCATAATGACAAGGCTATCATCCATTGGAGTAACACAAATCTCGACAAAAAACTACGTTCCATAATGACAAGGCTACCATCCAATGGAATAACAAAAATGTCGACAATAGACTACCTTCCATAATCACAAGGCTACCATCCATTGGAGTAACAAAAATTTGAACAATAGACTACCTTGAATAATTACAAGGCTATTATCCATTGGAATAACAAAGATATCGAAAATAGGCTACCTTCAATAATGACAAGGCTTCCATCCATTGGAGTAAAAAAAATCTCGACAAAAGACTACCTTCCATAATGACAAGGCTACCATCCATTGGAGTAACAACAATCTAGACAAAAGACTACCTTCCATAATGACAAGGTTACCATCCATTGGAATAAAAAACATCTCGACAATAGACTACCTTCCATAATGACAAGGCTAGCATCCATTGGAGTAACAAAAATCTGAACAACAGACTACCTTCCATAATGACAAGGCTACAATCCATTGGAGTAACATAAATCTCAATGACAAACTACCTTCCTTAATGAAAAGGCTACCATCCATTGGAGTAACAAAAATATCTACAACAGACTACGTTCCATAATTACAAGTCTACTATCCATTTGGGTAACAAAAATCTCGACAATAGACTACCTTCCATAATGACAAGGCTACCATCCATTGGAGTAAAAAAAATCTCGACAAAAAACTACCTTCCATAATGACAAGGCTACCATCCATTGGAATAACAAAAATGTCGACAAAAGACTACCTTCCATAATCACAAGGCTAACATCCATTGGAGTAACAAAAATCTGAACAACAGACTACCTTGCATAATTACAAGTCTATCATCCATTGGAATAACAAAGATATCGAAAACAGACTACCTTCAATAATGACAAGGCTTCCATCCATTGGAGTAATAAAAATCTTGACAAAAGACTACCTTCCATAATAACAATGCTACAATCCATTGGAATAACAAAAATCTCAACAATAGACTACCTTCCATAATGACAAGGCTACCATCCATTGGAGTAACAAAACTCTCAACGACAGACTACCTTCCATAAAGACCAGGCTACCATCCATTTGAGTAACAAAAATATCGACAAAAGACTACCTTCCATAACGACAAGGCTATCATCCATTGGAGTAACAACAATCTAGACAAAAGACTACCTTCCATAATGAAAAGGTTACCATCCATTGGAATAAGAAAAATCTCGACAATAGACTACCTTCTATAATGACAAGGCTAGCATCCATTGGAGTAACAAAAATCTGAACAACAGACTACCTTTCATAATTACAAGGCTACAATCCATTGGAGTAACATAAATCTCAACGACAGACTACCTTCCTTAATTAAAAGGCTACAATCCATTGGAGTAACAAAAATATCTACAACAGACTACCTTCCATAATTACAAGGCTACCATCCATTTGGGTAACAAAATTCTCGACAATATACTACCTTCCATAATGACAAGGCTATCATCCATTGGAGTAACACAAATCTCGACAAAAAGCTACCTTCTATAATGACAAGGCTACCATCCATTGGAATAACAAAAATGTCGACAATAGACTACCTTCCATAATCACAAGGCTACCATCCATTGGAGTAAAAAAATCTGAACAACAGACTACCTTGAATAATTACAAGGCTATTATCCATTGGAATAACAAAGATATCGAAAACAGGCTACCTTCAATAAGGACAAGGCTTCCATCCATTGGAGTAAAAAAAATCTCGACAAAAGACTACCTTCCATAATGACAAGGCTACCATCCATTGGAGTAACAAAAATCTCAATGATAGACTACCTTCCATAAAGACCAGGCTACCATCCATTTGAGTAACAAAAATCTCGACAAAAGACTACCTTCCATAATGACAAGGCTACCATCCATTGGAGTAATAACAATCTAGACAAAAGACTACCTTCCATAATGACAAGGTTACCATCCATTGGAATAAAAAACATCTCGACAATAGACTACCTTCCATAATGACAAGGATAGCATCCATTGGAGTAACAAAAATCTGAACAACAGACTACCATCCATAATGACAAGGCTACAATCCATTGGAGTAACGTAAATCTCAATGACAGACTACCTTCCTTAATGAAAAGGCTACCATCCATTGGAGTAACAAAAATATCTACAACAGAATACCTTCCATAATTACAAGGCTACTATCCATTTGGGTAACAAAAATCTCGACAATATACTACCTTCCATAATGACAAGGCTACCATCCATTGGAGTAACAAAAATCTCGAGAAAAAACTAACTTCCATAATGACAAGGCTACCATCCATTGGAATAAAAAAAATGTCGAAAAAAGACTACTTTCCATAATCACCAGGCTACCATCCATTGGAGTAACAAAAATCTGAACAACAAACTACCTTGCATAATTACAAGTCTATCATCCATTTGAATAACAAAGATATCAAAAACAGACTACCTTCAATAATGACAAGGCTTCCATCCATTGGAGTAATAAAAATCTCGACAAAAGACTACCTTCCATAATGATAAGGCTACCATTCATTGGAGTAACAAAAATATCAACGATAGACTACCTTCCATAAAGACAAGGCTACCATCCATTTGAGTAACAAAAATCTCGACAAAAGACTACCTTCCATAACGACAAGGCTACCATCCATTGGAGTAACAACAATCTAGACAAAAGACTACCTTCCATAATGAAAAGGTTACCATCCATTGGAATAAAAAAAATCTCGACAATAGACTACCTTCTATAATGACAAGGCTAGCATCCATTGGAGTAACAAAAATCTGAACAACAGACTACCTTTCATAATGACAAGGCTACAATCCATTGGAGTAACATAAATCTCAACGACAGACTACCTTCCTTAATTAAAAGGCTACCATCCATTGGAGTAACAAAAATATCTACAACAGACTACCTTCCATAATTACAAGGCTACCATTCATTTGGGTAACAAAATTCTCGACAATATACTACCTTCCATAATGACAAGGCTATCATCCATTGGAGTAACACAAATCTCAATAAAAAACTACCTTCCATAATGACAAGGCTACCATCCATTGGAATAACAAAAATGTCGACAATAGACTACCTTCCATAATCACAAGGCTACCATCCATTGGAGTAAAAAAAATTTGAACAACAAACTACCTTGAATAATTACAAGGCTATTATCCATTGGAATAACAAAGATATCGAAAACAGGCTACCTTCAATAAGGACAAGGCTTCCATCCATTGGAGTAAAAAAAATCTCGACAAAAGACTACCTTCCATAATGACAAGGCTACCATCCATTGGAGTAACAAAAATCTCAATGATAGACTACCTTCCATAAAGACCAGGCTACCATCCATTTGAGTAACAAAAATCTCGACAAAAGACTACCTTCCATAATGACAAGGCTACCATCCATTGGAGTAACAACAATCTAGACAAAAGACTACCTTCCATAATGACAAGGTTACCATCCATTGGAATAAAAAACATCTCGACAATAGACTACCTTCCATAATGACAAGGCTACAATCCATTGGAGTAACATAAATCTCAATGACAAACTACCTTCCTTAATGAAAAGGCTACCATCCATTGGAGTAACAAAAATATCTACAACAGACTAGGTTCCATAATTACAAGTCTACTATCCATTTGGGTAACAAAAATCTCGACAATAGACTACCTTCCATAATGACAAGGCTACCATCCATTGGAGTAAAAAAAATCTCGACAAAAAACTACCTTCCATAATGACAAGGCTACCATCCATTGGAATAACAAAAATGTCGACAAAAGACTACCTTCCATAATCACAAGGCTAACATCCATTGGAGTAACAAAAATCTGAACAACAGACTACCTTGCATAATTACAAGTCTATCATCCATTGGAATAACAAAGATATCGAAAACAGACTACCTTCAATAATGACAAGGCTTCCATCCATTGGAGTAATAAAAATCTTGACAAAAGACTACCTTCCATAATAACAATGCTACAATCCATTGGAATAACAAAAATCTCAACAATAGACTACCTTCCATAATGACAAGGCTACCATCCATTGGAGTAACAAAACTCTCAACGACAGACTACCTTCCATAAAGACCAGGCTACCATCCATTTGAGTAACAAAAATATCGACAAAAGACTACCTTCCATAACGACAAGGCTATCATCCATTGGAGTAACAACAATCTAGACAAAAGACTACCTTCCATAATGAAAAGGTTACCATCCATTGGAATAAAAAAAATCTCGACAATAGACTACCTTCTATAATGACAAGGCTAGCATCCATTGGAGTAACAAAAATCTGAACAACAGACTACCTTTCATAATGACAAGGCTACAATCCATTGGAGTAACATAAATCTCAACGACAGACTACCTTCCTTAATTAAAAGGCTACCATCCATTGGAGTAACAAAAATATCTACAACAGACTACCTTCCATAATTACAAGGCTACCATCCATTTGGGTAACAAAATTCTCGACAATATACTACCTTCCATAATGACAAGGCTATCATCCATTGGAGTAACACAAATCTCGACAAAAAGCTACCTTCTATAATGACAAGGCTACCATCCATTGGAATAACAAAAATGTCGACAATAGACTACCTTCCATAATCACAAGGCTACCATCCATTGGAGTAAAAAAATCTGAACAACAGACTACCTTGAATAATTACAAGGCTATTATCCATTGGAATAACAAAGATATCGAAAACAGGCTACCTTCAATAAGGACAAGGCTTCCATCCATTGGAGTAAAAAAAATCTCGACAAAAGACTACCTTCCATAATGACAAGGCTACCATCCATTGGAGTAACAAAAATCTCAATGATAGACTACCTTCCATAAAGACCAGGCTACCATCCATTTGAGTAACAAAAATCTCGACAAAAGACTACCTTCCATAATGACAAGGCTACCATCCATTGGAGTAATAACAATCTAGACAAAAGACTACCTTCCATAATGACAAGGTTACCATCCATTGGAATAAAAAACATCTCGACAATAGACTACCTTCCATAATGACAAGGATAGCATCCATTGGAGTAACAAAAATCTGAACAACAGACTACCATCCATAATGACAAGGCTACAATCCATTGGAGTAACGTAAATCTCAATGACAGACTACCTTCCTTAATGAAAAGGCTACCATCCATTGGAGTAACAAAAATATCTACAACAGAATACCTTCCATAATTACAAGGCTACTATCCATTTGGGTAACAAAAATCTCGACAATATACTACCTTCCATAATGACAAGGCTACCATCCATTGGAGTAACAAAAATCTCGAGAAAAAACTAACTTCCATAATGACAAGGCTACCATCCATTGGAATAAAAAAAATGTCGAAAAAAGACTACTTTCCATAATCACCAGGCTACCATCCATTGGAGTAACAAAAATCTGAACAACAAACTACCTTGCATAATTACAAGTCTATCATCCATTTGAATAACAAAGATATCAAAAACAGACTACCTTCAATAATGACAAGGCTTCCATCCATTGGAGTAATAAAAATCTCGACAAAAGACTACCTTCCATAATGATAAGGCTACCATTCATTGGAGTAACAAAAATATCAACGATAGACTACCTTCCATAAAGACAAGGCTACCATCCATTTGAGTAACAAAAATCTCGACAAAAGACTACCTTCCATAACGACAAGGCTACCATCCATTGGAGTAACAACAATCTAGACAAAAGACTACCTTCCATAATGAAAAGGTTACCATCCATTGGAATAAAAAAAATCTCGACAATAGACTACCTTCTATAATGACAAGGCTAGCATCCATTGGAGTAACAAAAATCTGAACAACAGACTACCTTTCATAATGACAAGGCTACAATCCATTGGAGTAACATAAATCTCAACGACAGACTACCTTCTTTAATTAAAAGGCTACCATCCATTGGAGTAACAAAAATATCTACAACAGACTACCTTCCATAATTACAAGGCTACCATTCATTTGGGTAACAAAATTCTCGACAATATACTACCTTCCATAATGACAAGGCTATCATCCATTGGAGTAACACAAATCTCAATAAAAAACTACCTTCCATAATGACAAGGCTACCATCCATTGGAATAACAAAAATGTCGACAATAGACTACCTTCCATAATCACAAGGCTACCATCCATTGGAGTAAAAAAAATTTGAACAACAAACTACCTTGAATAATTACAAGGCTATTATCCATTGGAATAACAAAGATATCGAAAACAGGCTACCTTCAATAAGGACAAGGCTTCCATCCATTGGAGTAAAAAAAATCTCGACAAAAGACTACCTTCCATAATGACAAGGCTACCATCCATTGGAGTAACAAAAATCTCAATGATAGACTACCTTCCATAAAGACCAGGCTACCATCCATTTGAGTAACAAAAATCTCGACAAAAGACTACCTTCCATAATGACAAGGCTACCATCCATTGGAGTAACAACAATCTAGACAAAAGACTACCTTCCATAATGACAAGGTTACCATCCATTGGAATAAAAAACATCTCGACAATAGACTACCTTCCATAATGACAAGGCTACAATCCATTGGAGTAACATAAATCTCAATGACAAACTACCTTCCTTAATGAAAAGGCTACCATCCATTGGAGTAACAAAAATATCTACAACAGACTAGGTTCCATAATTACAAGTCTACTATCCATTTGGGTAACAAAAATCTCGACAATAGACTACCTTCCATAATGACAAGGCTACCATCCATTGGAGTAAAAAAAATCTCGACAAAAAACTACCTTCCATAATGACAAGGCTACCATCCATTGGAATAACAAAAATGTCGACAAAAGACTACCTTCCATAATCACAAGGCTAACATCCATTGGAGTAACAAAAATCTGAACAACAGACTACCTTGCATAATTACAAGTCTATCATCCATTGGAATAACAAAGATATCGAAAACAGACTACCTTCAATAATGACAAGGCTTCCATCCATTGGAGTAATAAAAATCTTGACAAAAGACTACCTTCCATAATAACAATGCTACAATCCATTGGAATAACAAAAATCTCAACAATAGACTACCTTCCATAATGACAAGGCTACCATCCATTGGAGTAACAAAACTCTCAACGACAGACTACCTTCCATAAAGACCAGGCTACCATCCATTTGAGTAACAAAAATATCGACAAAAGACTACCTTCCATAACGACAAGGCTATCATCCATTGGAGTAACAACAATCTAGACAAAAGACTACCTTCCATAATGAAAAGGTTACCATCCATTGGAATAAAAAAAATCTCGACAATAGACTACCTTCTATAATGACAAGGCTAGCATCCATTGGAGTAACAAAAATCTGAACAACAGACTACCTTTCATAATGACAAGGCTACAATCCATTGGAGTAACATAAATCTCAACGACAGACTACCTTCCTTAATTAAAAGGCTACCATCCATTGGAGTAACAAAAATATCTACAACAGACTACCTTCCATAATTACAAGGCTACCATCCATTTGGGTAACAAAATTCTCGACAATATACTACCTTCCATAATGACAAGGCTATCATCCATTGGAGTAACACAAATCTCGACAAAAAGCTACCTTCTATAATGACAAGGCTACCATCCATTGGAATAACAAAAATGTCGACAATAGACTACCTTCCATAATCACAAGGCTACCATCCATTGGAGTAAAAAAATCTGAACAACAGACTACCTTGAATAATTACAAGGCTATTATCCATTGGAATAACAAAGATATCGAAAACAGGCTACCTTCAATAAGGACAAGGCTTCCATCCATTGGAGTAAAAAAAATCTCGACAAAAGACTACCTTCCATAATGACAAGGCTACCATCCATTGGAGTAACAAAAATCTCAATGATAGACTACCTTCCATAAAGACCAGGCTACCATCCATTTGAGTAACAAAAATCTCGACAAAAGACTACCTTCCATAATGACAAGGCTACCATCCATTGGAGTAATAACAATCTAGACAAAAGACTACCTTCCATAATGACAAGGTTACCATCCATTGGAATAAAAAACATCTCGACAATAGACTACCTTCCATAATGACAAGGATAGCATCCATTGGAGTAACAAAAATCTGAACAACAGACTACCATCCATAATGACAAGGCTACAATCCATTGGAGTAACGTAAATCTCAATGACAGACTACCTTCCTTAATGAAAAGGCTACCATCCATTGGAGTAACAAAAATATCTACAACAGAATACCTTCCATAATTACAAGGCTACTATCCATTTGGGTAACAAAAATCTCGACAATATACTACCTTCCATAATGACAAGGCTACCATCCATTGGAGTAACAAAAATCTCGAGAAAAAACTAACTTCCATAATGACAAGGCTACCATCCATTGGAATAAAAAAAATGTCGAAAAAAGACTACTTTCCATAATCACCAGGCTACCATCCATTGGAGTAACAAAAATCTGAACAACAAACTACCTTGCATAATTACAAGTCTATCATCCATTTGAATAACAAAGATATCAAAAACAGACTACCTTCAATAATGACAAGGCTTCCATCCATTGGAGTAATAAAAATCTCGACAAAAGACTACCTTCCATAATGATAAGGCTACCATTCATTGGAGTAACAAAAATATCAACGATAGACTACCTTCCATAAAGACAAGGCTACCATCCATTTGAGTAACAAAAATCTCGACAAAAGACTACCTTCCATAACGACAAGGCTACCATCCATTGGAGTAACAACAATCTAGACAAAAGACTACCTTCCATAATGAAAAGGTTACCATCCATTGGAATAAAAAAAATCTCGACAATAGACTACCTTCTATAATGACAAGGCTAGCATCCATTGGAGTAACAAAAATCTGAACAACAGACTACCTTTCATAATGACAAGGCTACAATCCATTGGAGTAACATAAATCTCAACGACAGACTACCTTCTTTAATTAAAAGGCTACCATCCATTGGAGTAACAAAAATATCTACAACAGACTACCTTCCATAATTACAAGGCTACCATTCATTTGGGTAACAAAATTCTCGACAATATACTACCTTCCATAATGACAAGGCTATCATCCATTGGAGTAACACAAATCTCAATAAAAAACTACCTTCCATAATGACAAGGCTACCATCCATTGGAATAACAAAAATGTCGACAATAGACTACCTTCCATAATCACAAGGCTACCATCCATTGGAGTAAAAAAAATTTGAACAACAAACTACCTTGAATAATTACAAGGCTATTATCCATTGGAATAACAAAGATATCGAAAACAGGCTACCTTCAATAAGGACAAGGCTTCCATCCATTGGAGTAAAAAAAATCTCGACAAAAGACTACCTTCCATAATGACAAGGCTACCATCCATTGGAGTAACAAAAATCTCAATGATAGACTACCTTCCATAAAGACCAGGCTACCATCCATTTGAGTAACAAAAATCTCGACAAAAGACTACCTTCCATAATGACAAGGCTACCATCCATTGGAGTAACAACAATCTAGACAAAAGACTACCTTCCATAATGACAAGGTTACCATCCATTGGAATAAAAAACATCTCGACAATAGACTACCTTCCATAATGACAAGGCTAGCATCCATTGGAGTAACAAAAATCTGAACAACAGACTACCATCCATAATGACAAGGCTACAATCCATTGGAGTAACGTAAATCTCAATGACAGACTACCTTCCTTAATGAAAAGGCTACCATCCATTGGAGTAACAAAAATATCTACAACAGAATACCTTCCATAATTACAAGGCTACTATCCATTTGGGTAACAAAAATCTCGACAATAGACTACCTTCCATAATGACAAGGCTACCATCCATTGGAGTAACAAAAATCTCGAGAAAAAACTACCTTCCATAATTACAAGGCTACCATCCATTGGAATAAAAAAAATGTCGACAAAAGACTACTTTCCATAATCACCAGGCTACCATCCATTGGAGTAACAAAAATCTGAACAACAAACTACCTTGCATAATTACAAGTCTATCATCCATTTGAATAACAAAGATATCAAAAACAGACTACCTTCAATAATGACAAGGCTTCCATCCATTGGAGTAATAAAAATCTCGACAAAAGACTACCTTCCATAATGATAAGGCTACCATTCATTGGAGTAACAAAAATATCAACGATAGACTACCTTCCATAAAGACAAGGCTACCATCCATTTGAGTAACAAAAATCTCGACAAAAGACTACCTTCCATAACGACAAGGCTACCATCCATTGGAGTAACAACAATCTAGACAAAAGACTACCTTCCATAATGAAAAGGTTACCATCCATTGGAATAAAAAAAATCTCGACAATAGACACCTTCTATAATGACAAGGCTAGCATCCATTGGAGTAAAAAAAATCTGAACAACAGACTACCTTTCATAATGACAAGGCTACAATCCATTGGAGTAACATAAATCTCAACGACAGACTATCTTCCTTAATTAAAAGGCTACCATCCATTGGAGTAACAAAAATATCTACAACAGACTACCTTCCATAATTACAAGGCTACCATTCATTTGGGTAACAAAATTCTCGACAATATACTACCTTCCATAATGACAAGGCTATCATCCATTGGAGTAACACAAATCTCAATAAAAAACTACCTTCCATAATGACAAGGCTACCATCCATTGGAATAACAAAAATGTCGACAATAGACTACCTTCCATAATCACAAGGCTACCATCCATTGGAGTAAAAAAAATTTGAACAACAAACTACCTTGAATAATTACAAGGCTATTATCCATTGGAATAATAAAGATATCGAAAACAGGCTACCTTCAATAATGACAAGGCTTCCATCCATTGGAGTAAAAAAAATCTCGACAAAAGACTACCTTCCATAATGACAAGGCTACCATCCATTGGAGTAACAAAAATCTCAACGATAGACTACCTTCCATAAAGACCAGGCTACCATCCATTTGAGTAACAAAAATCTCGACAAAAGACTACCTTCAATAATGACAAGGCTACCATCCATTGTAGTAACAACAATCTAGACAAAAGACTACCTTCCATAATGACGAGTTTACCATCCATTGGAATAAAAAAAATCTCGACAATAGACTACCTACCATAATGACAAGGCTAGCATCCATTGGAGTAACAAAAATATAAACAACAGACTACCTTCCATAATGAAAAGGCTACAATCCATTGGAGTAACATAAATCTCAATGACTGACTACCTTCCTTAATGAAAAGGCTACCATCCATTGGAGTAACAAAAATATCTACAACAGACTAACTTCCATAATTACAAGGCTACTATCCATTTGGGTAACAAAAATCTCGACAATAGACTACCTTCCATAATGACAAGGCTACCATCCATTGGAGTAACAAAAATCTCGACAAAAAAATACCTTCCATAATGACAAGGCTACCATCACTTGGAATAACAAAAATGTCGACAAAAGACTACCTTCCATAATCACCAGGCAACCATCCATTGGAGTAACAAAAATCTGAACAATAAACTACCTTGCATAATTACAAGTCTATCATCCATTGGAATAACAAAGATATCGAAAACAGACTACCTTCAATAATGACAAGTCTTCCATCCATTGGAGTAATAAAAATCTTGACAAAAGACTACCTTCCATAATGATAATGCTACAATCCATTGGAATAACAAAAATCTCGACATTAGACTACCTTCCATAATGACAAGGCTACCATCCATTGGAGTAACAAAAATCTCGACAACAGCCTACCTTCCATAATGACAAGGCTATCATCAATTGGAGTAACAAAGATATCGATAACAGACTACCTTCAATAATGACAAGGCTACCATCAATTGGAGTAACAAAAATCTCAACGATAGACTACCTTCCATAAAGACCAGGCTACCATCCATTTGAGAAACAAAAATCTCCACAAAAGACTACCTTCCATAACGACAAGGCTACCAGCCATTGGAGTAACAACAATCTAGACAAAAGACTACCTTCCATAATGAAGAGTTTACTATCCATTGGAATAAAAAAAATCTCGACAATATACTACCTTCCATAATGACAAGGCTAGCATCCATTGGAGTAACAAAAATCTAAACAACAGACTACCTTCCATAATCACCAGGCAACCATCCATTGGAGTAACATAAATCTGAACAACAGACTACCTTGCATAATTACAAGTCTATCATCCATTGGAATAACAAAGATATCGAAAACAGACTACCTTCAATAATGACAAGGCTTCCATCCATTTGGGTAACAAAAATCTCGACAATTGACTAACTTCCATAATGACAAGGCTTCCATCCATTAGAGTAACAAAAATCTCAACAAAAGACTACCTTCCATAATGACAAGGCTACAATCCATTGGAATAACAAAAATCTCGACAATAGACTACCTTCCATAATGACAAGGCTACCATCCATTGGAGTAACAAAAATCTCAATGACATAGTAGCTTCCATAATGACAAGGCTACCATCCATTGGAGTAACAAAAATCTCAATGACAGACTACCTTCCATAAAGACAAGGCTACCATCCATTTGAGTAACGAAAATCTCAACAAAAGACTAACTTCAATAACGACAAGGCTACCATACATTGGAGTAACAAAAATCTCGACAAAAGACTACCTTCCATAATGCCAAGGTTACCATCCAATGGAATAAAAAATTCTCAATAACTGACTACCTTCCATAATGACAAGGCTACCATCCTTTGAAGTACCAAAAATATGAACAACAGACTACCTTCCATAATGACAAGGCTCCAATCCATTGGAGTAACAGAAATCTCAACGACAGACTCCCATTTCATAATCACAAGGCTACCATTCATTGGAGTAACAAAAATTTCGACAACAGACTACCTTCCATAATTACAAGGCTACCATCCATTGGAGTAACAAAACTCTCGACAAAAGACTACCTTCCATAATGACAAGGTTACCATCCAATGGAATAAAAAATTCTCGACAACAGACTACCTTGCATAATTACAAGGCTTCCATCCATTGGAGTAACAAAAATTTAAACAACATACTACCTTCCATAATGACAAGGCTATCATCCATTGGCGTATCAAAGACATCGACAACAGACTACCTTCAATAATGACAAGGCTACCATCCATTGTAGTAACAAAAATCTAGACAAAAGACTACCTTCCATAATGACGAGTTTACCATCCATTGGAATAAAAAAAATCTCGACAATAGACTACCTACCATAATGACAAGGCTAGCATCCATTGGAGTAACAAAAATCTAAACAACTGACTACCTTCCATAATGAAAAGGCTACAATCCATTGGAGTAACATAAATCTCAATGACAGACTACCTTCCTTAATGAAAAGGCGACCATCGATTGGAGTAACAAAAATATCTACAACAGACTGCCTTCATAATTACAAGGCTACTATCCATTTGGGTAACAAAAATCTCGAAAATAGACTACCTTCCATAATGACATGGCTATCATCCATTGGAGTAACAAAAATCTCGACAAAAAACTACCTTCCATAATGACAAGGCTACCATCCATTGGAACAACAAAAATGTCGACAATAAACTACCTTCCATAATCACAAGGCTACCATCCATTGGAGTAACAAAAATCTGAACAACAGACTACCTTGCATAATTACAAGGCTATCATCCATTGGAATAACAAATATATCAAAAACAGACTACCTTCAATAATGACAAGGATTCCATCCATTGGAGTAACAAAAATATCGACAAAAGACTACCTTACATAATGAAAAGGCTACAATCCATTGGAATAACAAAAATCTCGACAATAGACTACCTTCCATAATGACAAGGCTACCATCCATTGGAGTAACAAAAATCTGAACAACAGACTACCTTGCATAATTACAAGGCTATCATCCATTAGAATAACAAATATATCGAAAACATACTACCTTCAATAATGACAAGGATTCCATCCATTGGAGTAACAAAAATATCGACAAAAGACTACCTTACATAATGAAAAGGCTACAATCCATTGGAATAACAAAAATCTCGACAACAAACTACCTTCCATAATGACAAGGCTACCATCCATTGGAGTAACAAAAATCTCAACGACATACTACCTTCCATAATGAGAAGGCTACCATCCATTGGAGTAACAAAAATCTAAACGACAGACTACCTTCCATAAAGACCAGGCTACCATCCATTTGAGTAACGAAAATCTCGACAAAAGACTAACTTCAATAACGACAAGGCTACCATACATTGGAGTAACACAAATCTCGACAAAAGACTACCTTCCATAATGCCAAGGTTACCATCCAATGGAATAAAAAATTCTCAACAACTGACTACCTTCCATAATGACAAGGCTACCATCCTTTGAAGTAACAAAAATATGAACAACAGACTACCTTCCATAATGACAAGGCTCCAATCAATTGGAGTAACAGAAATCTCAACGACAGACTCCCTTTCATAATGACAAGGCTACCATTCATTAGAGTAACAGAAAATTCGACAACAGACTACCTTCCATAATTACAAGGCTACCATCCATTGGAGTAACAAAACTCTCGACAAAAGACTACCTTCCATAATGACAACGTTACCATCCAATGCAATAAAAAATTCTCGACAACAGACTACCTTGCATAATTACAAGGCTACCATCCATTGGAGTAACAAAAATTTAAACAACATACTACCTTCCATAATGACAAGGCTATCATCCATTGGCGTATCAAAGACATCGACAACAGACTACCTTCCATAACGAAAAGGCTACCAGCAATTGGAGTAACAACAATCTAGACAAAAGACTACCTTCCATAATGAAGAGTTTACTATCCATTGGAATAAAAAAAATCTCGACAATAGACTACCTTCCATAATGACAAGGCTAGCATCCATTGGAGTAACAAAAATCTAAACAACAGACTACCTTCCATAATGACAAGGCTACAATCCATTATAGTAACATAAATCTCAATCACAGACTACCTTCCTTAATGAAAAGGCTACCATCCATTGGAGTAACAAAAATATCTACAACAGACTACCTTCTATAATTACAAGGCTACTATCCATTTGGGTAACAAAAATCTCGACAATTGACTACCTTCCATAATGACAAGGCTACCATCCATTGGAGTAACAAAAATCTCGAAAAAAAACTACCTTCTATAATGACAAGGCTACCATCCATTGGAATAACAAAAATGTCTTCAACAGACTACCTTCCATAATCACAAGGCTACCATCCAATGGAGTAACAAAAATCTAAATGACAGACTACCTTCCATAAAGACCAGGCTACCATCCATTTGAGTAACGAAAATCTCGACAAAAGACTAACTTCAATAACGACAAGGCTACCATACATTGGAGTAACACAAATCTCGACAAAAGACTACCTTCCATAATGCCAAGGTTACCATCCAATGGAATAAAAAATTCTCAACAACTGACTACCTTCCATAATGACAAGGCTACCATCCTTTGAAGTAACAAAAATATGAACAACAGACTACCTTCCATAATGACAAGGCTCCAATCAATTGGAGTAACAGAAATCTCAACGACAGACTCCCTTTCATAATGACAAGGCTACCATTCATTAGAGTAACAGAAAATTCGACAACAGACTACCTTCCATAATTACAAGGCTACCATCCATTGGAGTAACAAAACTCTCGACAAAAGACTACCTTCCATAATGACAACGTTACCATCCAATGCAATAAAAAATTCTCGACAACAGACTACCTTGCATAATTACAAGGCTACCATCCATTGGAGTAACAAAAATTTAAACAACATACTACCTTCCATAATGACAAGGCTATCATCCATTGGCGTATCAAAGACATCGACAACAGACTACCTTCCATAACGAAAAGGCTACCAGCAATTGGAGTAACAACAATCTAGACAAAAGACTACCTTCCATAATGAAGAGTTTACTATCCATTGGAATAAAAAAAATCTCGACAATAGACTACCTTCCATAATGACAAGGCTAGCATCCATTGGAGTAACAAAAATCTAAACAACAGACTACCTTCCATAATGACAAGGCTACAATCCATTATAGTAACATAAATCTCAATCACAGACTACCTTCCTTAATGAAAAGGCTACCATCCATTGGAGTAACAAAAATATCTACAACAGACTACCTTCTATAATTACAAGGCTACTATCCATTTGGGTAACAAAAATCTCGACAATTGACTACCTTCCATAATGACAAGGCTACCATCCATTGGAGTAACAAAAATCTCGAAAAAAAACTACCTTCTATAATGACAAGGCTACCATCCATTGGAATAACAAAAATGTCTTCAACAGACTACCTTCCATAATCACAAGGCTACCATCCAATGGAGTAACAAAAATCTGAACAACAAACTACCTTGCATAATTACAAGGCTATCATCCATTGAAATAACAAATATATCGAAAATAGACTACCTTCAACAATGACAAGGATTCCATCCATTGGAGTAACAAAAATATCGACAAAAGACTACCTTACATAATGAAAAGGCTACAATCCATTGGAATAACAAAAATCTCGACAATAGACTACCTTCCATAATGACAAGGCTACCATCCATTGGAGTAACAAAAATCTCAACGACATACTACCTTCCATAATGACAAGGCTACCATCCATTGGAGTAACAAAAATCTAAACGACAGACTACCTTCCATAAAGACCAGGCTACCATCCATTTGAGTAACAAAAATCTCGACAAAAGACTAACTTCCATAACGACAAGGCTACCATCCATTGGAGTAACAACAATCTAGACAAAAGACTACCTTCCATAATGAAAAGGTTACCATCCAGTGGAATAAAAAAAATCACGACAATAGACTACCTTCCATAATGACAAGGCTAGAGTCCATTGGAGTAACAAAAATCTGAACAACAGACTACCTTTCATAATGACAAGGCTACAATCCATTGGAGTAACATAAATATCAATGACAGACTACCTTTCTTAATGAAAAGGCTACCATCCATTGGAGTAACAATAATATCTACAACAGACTACCTTCCATAATTACAAGGCTACCATCTATTTGGGTAACAAAATTCTCGACAATATACTACCTTCCAAAATGACAAGGCTATCATCCATTGGAGTGACACAAATCTCGACAAAAAACTACCTGCCATAATGACAAGGCTACCATCCATTGGAATAACAAAAATGTCGACAATAGACTACCTTCCATAATCACATGGCTACCATCCATTGGAGTAACAAAACTTTGAACAACAGACTACCTTGCATAATTACAAGGCTATTATCCATTGGAATAACAAAGATATCGAAAACAGGCTACCTTCAATAATGACAAGGCTTCCATCCATTGGAGTAACAAAAATCTCGACAAAAGACTACCTTCCATAATGAAAAGGCTACAATCCATTGGAATAACAAAAATCTCGACAATAGACTACCTTCCATAATGACAAGGCTACCATCCATTGGAGTAACAAAAATCTCAATGACATACTAGTATCCATAATGAAAAGGCTACCATCCATTGGAGTAAAAAAAATATCTACAACAGACTAACTTCCATAATTACAAGGCTACTATCCATTTGGGTAACAAAAATCTCGAAAATAGACTACCTTCCATAATGACATGACTATCATCCATTGGAGTAACAAAAATCTCGACAAAAAACTACCTTCCATAATGACAAGGATACCATCCATTGGAACAACAAAAATCTCGACAAAAAACTACCTTTCATAATCACAAGGCTACCATCCATTGGAGTAACAAAAATCTAAATGACAGACTACCTTCCATAAAGACCAGGCTACCATCCATTTGAGTAACAAAAATCTCGACAAAAGAATACCTTCCATAACGACAAGGCTACCATCCATTGGAGTAACAACAATCTAGACAAAAGACTACCTTCCATAATGGAAAGGTTACCATCCAGTGGAATAAAAAAAATCACGACAATAGACTACCTTCCATAATGACAAGGCTAGCATCCATTGGAGTAACAAAAATCTGAACAACAGACTACCTTTCATAATGACAAGGCTACAATCCATTGGAGTAACATAAATATCAACGACAGACTACCTTCCTTAATGAAAAGGCTACCATCCATTGGAGTAACAAAAATATCTACAACAGACTACCTTCCATAATTACAAGGCTACCATCCATTTGGGTAACAAAATTCTCGACAATATACTACCTTCCATAATGACAAGGCTATCATCCATTGGAGTGACACAAATCTCGACAAAAAACTACCTGCCATAATGAAAAGGCTACCATCCATTGGAATAACAAAAATGTCGACAATAGACTAACTACCATAATGACAAGGCTAGCATCCATTGGAGTAACAAAAATCTAAACAACAGACTACCTTCCATAATGAAAAGGCTACAATCCATTGGAGTAACATAAATCTCAATGACAGACTACCTTCCTTAATGAAAAGGCTACCATCCATTGGAGTAACAAAAATATCTACAACAGACTGCCTTCCATAATTACAAGGCTACTATCCATTTGGGTAACAAAAATCTCGAAAATAGACTACCTTCCATAATGACATGACTATCATCCATTGGAGTAACAAAAATCTCGACAAAAAACTACCTTCCATAATGACAAGGATACCATCCATTGGAACAACAAAAATGTCGACAATAAACTACCTTCCATAATCACAAGGCTACCATCCATTGGAGTAACAAAAATCTGAACAACAGACTACCTTGCATAATTACAAGGCTATCATCCATTAGAATAACAAATATATCGAAAACAGACTACCTTCAATAATGACAAGGATTCCATCCATTGGAGTAACAAAAATATCGACAAAAGACTACCTTACATAATGAAAAGGCTACAATCCATTGGAATAACAAAAATCTCGACAATAGACTACCTTCCATAATGACAAGGCTACCATCCATTGGAGTAATAAAAATCTCAACGACATACTACCTTTCATAATGACAAGGCTACCATTCATTGGAGTAACAAAAATCTAAACGACAGACTACCTTCCATAAAGACCAGGCTACCATCCATTTGAGTAACAAAAATCTCGACAAAAGAATACCTTCCATAACGACAAGGCTACCATCCATTGGAGCAACAACAATCTAGACAAAAGACTACCTTCCATAATGGAAAGGTTACCATCCAGTGGAATAAAAAAAATCACGACAATAGACTACCTTCCATAATGACAAGGCTAGCATCCATTGGAGTAACAAAAATCTGAACAACAGACTACCTTTCATAATGACAAGGCTACAATCCATTGGAGTAACATAAATATCAACGACAGAATACCTTCCTTAATGAAAAGGCTACCATCCATTGGAGTAACAAAAATATCTACAACAGACTACCTTCCATAATTACAAGGCTACCATCCATTTGGGTAACAAAATTCTCGACAATATACTACCTTCCATAATGACAAGGCTATCATCCATTGGAGTGACACAAATCTCGACAAAAAACTACCTGCCATAATGACAAGGCTACCATCCATTGGAATAACAAAAATGTCGACAATAGACTAACTACCATAATGACAAGGCTAGCATCCATTGGAGTAACAAAAATCTAAACAACAGACTACCTTCCATAACGACAAGGCTACCATCCATTGGAGTAACAAAAATCTAAACGACAGACTACCTTCCATAAAGACCAGGCTACCATCGATTTGAGTAACAAAAATCTCGACAAAAGACTACCTTCCATAACGACAAGGCTACCATCCATTGGAGTAACAACAATCTAGACAAAAGACTACTTTCCATAATGAAAAGGTTACCATCCAGTGGAATAAAAAAAATCACGACAATAGACTACCTTCCATAATGACAAGCCTAGCATCCATTGGAGTAACAAAAATCTGAACAACAGACTACCTTTCATAATGACAAGGCTACAATCCATTGGAGTAACATAAATATCAACGACAGACTACCTTCCTTAATGAAAAGGCTACCATCCATTGGAGTAACAAAAATATCTACAACAGACTACCTTCCATAATTACAAGGCTACCATCCATTTGGGTAACAAAATTCTCGACAATATACTACCTTCCATAATGACAAGGCTATCATCCATTGGAGTGACACAAATCTCGACAAAAAACTACCTGCCATAATGACAAGGCTACCATCCATTGGAATAACAAAAATGTCGACAATAGACTACCTTCCATAATCATATGGCTACCATCCATTGGAGTAACAAAAATTTGAACAACAGACTACCTTGCATAATTACAAGGCTATTATCCATTGGAATAACAAAGATATCGAAAACAGGCTACATTCAATAATGACAAGGCTTCCATCCATTGGAGTAACAAAAATCTCGACAAAAGACTACCTTCCATAATGACAAGGCTAAAATCCATTGGAATAACAAAAATCTCGACAATAGACTACCTTCCAAAATGACAAGGCTACCATCCATTGGAGTAACAAAAATCTCAATGACATACTACCTTCCATAATGACAAGGCTACCATCCATTGGAGTAACAAAAATCTCAATGACAGACTACCTTCCATAAAGACAAGGCTACCATCCATTTGAGAAACGAAAATCTCGACAAAAGACTAACTTCAATAACGACAAGGCTACCATACATTGGAGTAACACAAATCTCGACAAAAGACTACCTTCCATAATGCAAAGGATACCATCCAATGGAATAAAAAATTCTCAATAACTGACTACCTTCCATAATGACAAGGCTACCATCCTTTGAAGTAACAAAAATATGAACAATAGACTACCTTCCATAATGACAAGGCTCCAATCCATTGGAGTAACAGAAATCTCAACGACATACTACCTTTCATAATGACAAGACTACCATTCATTGGAGTAACAAAAATTTCGACAACAGACTACCTTCCATAATTACAAGGCTACCATCCATTGGAGTAACAAAACTCTCGACAAAAGACTACCTTCCATAATGACAAGGTTACCATCCAATGGAATAAAAAATTCTCGACAACAGACTACCTTGCATAATTACAAGGCTACCATCCATTGGAGTAACAAAAATTTAAACAACATACTACCTTCCATAATGACAAGGCTATCATCCATTGGCGTATCAAAGACATCGACATCAGACTACCTTCAATAATGACAAGGCTACCATCCATTGTAGTAACAACAATCTAGACAAAAGACTACCTTCCATAATGACGAGTTTACCATCCATTGGAATAAAAAAAATCTCGACAATAGACTACCTACCATAATGACAAGGCTAGCATCCATTGGAGTAAAAAAAATATAAACAACAGACTACCTTCCATAATGAAAAGGCTACAATCCATTGGAGTAACATAAATCTCAATGACTGACTACCTTCCTTAATGAAAAGGCTACCATCCATTGGAGTAACAAAAATATCTACAACAGACTGCCTTCCATAATTACAAGGCTACCATCCATTTGGGTAACAAAATTCTCGACAATATACTACCTTCCATAATGACAAGGCTATCATCCATTGGAGTGACACAAATCTCGACAAAAAACTACCTGCCATAATGACAAGGCTACCATCCATTGGAATAACAAAAATGTCGACAATAGACTACCTTCCATAATCATATGGCTACCATCCATTGGAGTAACAAAAATTTGAACAACAGACTACCTTGCATAATTACAAGGCTATTATCCATTGGAATAACAAAGATATCGAAAACAGGCTACATTCAATAATGACAAGGCTTCCATCCATTGGAGTAACAAAAATCTCGACAAAAGACTACCTTCCATAATGACAAGGCTACAATCCATTGGAATAACAAAAATCTCGACAATAGACTACCTTCCAAAATGACAAGGCTACCATCCATTGGAGTAACAAAAATCTCAATGACATACTACCTTCCATAATGACAAGGCTACCATCCATTGGAGTAACAAAAATCTCAATGACAGACTACCTTCCATAAAGACAAGGCTACCATCCATTTGAGAAACGAAAATCTCGACAAAAGACTAACTTCAATAACGACAAGGCTACCATACATTGGAGTAACACAAATCTCGACAAAAGACTACCTTCCATAATGCAAAGGATACCATCCAATGGAATAAAAAATTCTCAATAACTGACTACCTTCCATAATGACAAGGCTACCATCCTTTGAAGTAACAAAAATATGAACAATAGACTACCTTCCATAATGACAAGGCTCCAATCCATTGGAGTAACAGAAATCTCAACGACATACTACCTTTCATAATGACAAGACTACCATTCATTGGAGTAACAAAAATTTCGACAACAGACTACCTTCCATAATTACAAGGCTACCATCCATTGGAGTAACAAAACTCTCGACAAAAGACTACCTTCCATAATGACAAGGTTACCATCCAATGGAATAAAAAATTCTCGACAACAGACTACCTTGCATAATTACAAGGCTACCATCCATTGGAGTAACAAAAATTTAAACAACATACTACCTTCCATAATGACAAGGCTATCATCCATTGGCGTATCAAAGACATCGACATCAGACTACCTTCAATAATGACAAGGCTACCATCCATTGTAGTAACAACAATCTAGACAAAAGACTACCTTCCATAATGACGAGTTTACCATCCATTGGAATAAAAAAAATCTCGACAATAGACTACCTACCATAATGACAAGGCTAGCATCCATTGGAGTAAAAAAAATATAAACAACAGACTACCTTCCATAATGAAAAGGCTACAATCCATTGGAGTAACATAAATCTCAATGACTGACTACCTTCCTTAATGAAAAGGCTACCATCCATTGGAGTAACAAAAATATCTACAACAGACTGCCTTCCATAATTACAAGGCTACTATCCATTTGGGTAACAAAAATCTCGAAAATAGACTACCTTCCATAATGACAAGGCTATCATCCATTGGAGTAACAAAAATCTCGACAAAAAACTACCTTCCATAACGACAAGGCTACCATCCATTGGAACAACAAAAATTTCAACAATAAACTACCTTCCATAATCACAAGGCTACCATCCATTGGAGTAAGAAAAATATGAACAACAGACTACCTTGCATAATTACAAGGCTATCATCCTATGGAATAACAAATATATCGAAAACAGACTACCTTCAATAATGACAAGGATTCCATCCATTCGAGTAACAAAAATATCGATAAAAGACTACCTTACATAATGAAAAGGCTACAATCCATTGGAATAACAAAAATCTCGACAATAGACTACCTTCCATAATGACAAGGCTACCATCCATTGGAGTAACAAAAATCTCAATGACATACTACCTTCCGTAATGATAAGGCTACCATCCATTGGAGTAACAAATATATCGAAAACAGACTACCTTCAATAATGACAAGGATTCCATCCATTGGAGTAACAAAAATATCGACAAAAGACTACCTTACATAATGAAAAGTCTACAATCCATTGGAATAACAAAAATCTCGACAATAGACTACCTTCCATAATGACAAGGCTACCATCCATTGGAGTAACAAAAATCTCAACGACATACTACCTTCCATAATGACAAGGCTACCATCCATTGGAGAAACAAAAATATAAACGACAGACTACCTTCCATAAAGACCAGGCTACCATCCATTTGAGTAAGAAAAATCTCGACAAAAGACTACCTTCCATAACTACAAGGCTACCATCCATTGGAGTAACAACAATCTAGACAAAAGACTACCTTCCATAATGAAAAGGTTACCATCCAGTGGAATAAAAAAAATCTCGACAATAGACTACCTTCCATAATGACAAGGCTAGCATCCATTGGAGTAACAAAAATCTGAACAACAGACTACCTTTCATAATGACAAGGCTACAATCCATTGGAGTAACATAAATATCAATGACAGACTACCTTCCTTAATGAAAAGGCTACCATCCATTTGGGTAACAAAATTCTCGACTATATACTACCTTCCATAATGACAAGGCTATCATCCATTGGAGTGACACAAATCTCGACAAAAAACTACCTGCCATAATGACAAGGCTACCATCCATTGGAATAACAAAAATGTCGACAATAGACTACCTTCCATAATCACATGGCTACCATCCATTGGAGTAACAAAAATTTGAACAACAGACTACCTTGCATAATTACAAGGCTATTATCCATTGGAATAACAAAGATATCGAAAACAGGCTACCTTCAATAATGACAAGGCTTCCATCCATTGGAGTAACAAAAATCTCGACAAAAGACTACCTTGCATAATGACAAGGCTACAATCCATTGGAATAAAAAAAATCTCGACAATAGACTACCTTCCATAATGACAAGGCTACCATCCATTGGAGTAACAAAAATCTCAATGACATACTACCTTCCATAATGACAAGGCTACCATCCATTGGAGTAACAAAAATCTCAATGACAGACTACCTTCCATAAAGACAAGGCTACCATCCATTTGAGTAACGAAAATCTCGACAAAAGACTAACTTCAATAACGACAAGGCTACCATACATTGGAATAAAAAAAATCACGACAATAGACTACCTTCCATAATGACAAGGCTAGCGTCCATTGGAGTAACAAAAATCTGAACAACAGACTACCTTTCATAATGACAAGGCTACAATCCATTGGAGTAACATAAATATCAATGACAGACTACCTTCCTTAATGAAAAGGCTACCATCCATTTGGGTAACAAAATTCTCGACTATATACTACCTTCCATAATGACAAGGCTATCATCCATTGGAGTGACACAAATCTCGACAAA
Organism: Vicia faba; assembly: GCA_948472305.1. Lineage (NCBI taxonomy): Eukaryota > Viridiplantae > Streptophyta > Magnoliopsida > Fabales > Fabaceae > Vicia > Vicia faba. The sequence goes on along the minus strand of OX451739.1, from coordinate 554,868,230 downwards.
AAACTACCTGCCATAATGACAAGGCTACCATCCATTGGAATAACAAAAATGTCGACAATAGACTACCTTCCATAATCACATGGCTACCATCCATTGGAGTAACAAAAATTTGAACAACAGACTACCTTGCATAATTACAAGGCTATTATCCATTGGAATAACAAAGATATCGAAAACAGGCTACCTTCAATAATGACAAGGCTTCCATCCATTGGAGTAACAAAAATCTCGACAAAAGACTACCTTGCATAATGACAAGGCTACAATCCATTGGAATAAAAAAAATCTCGACAATAGACTACCTTCCATAATGACAAGGCTACCATCCATTGGAGTAACAAAAATCTCAATGACATACTACCTTCCATAATGACAAGGCTACCATCCATTGGAGTAACAAAAATCTCAATGACAGACTACCTTCCATAAAGACAAGGCTACCATCCATTTGAGTAACGAAAATCTCGACAAAAGACTAACTTCAATAACGACAAGGCTACCATACATTGGAATAAAAAAAATCACGACAATAGACTACCTTCCATAATGACAAGGCTAGCGTCCATTGGAGTAACAAAAATCTGAACAACAGACTACCTTTCATAATGACAAGGCTACAATCCATTGGAGTAACATAAATATCAATGACAGACTACCTTTCTTAATGAAAAGGCTACAATCCATTGGAGTAACAAAAATATCTACAACAGACTACCTTCCATAATTACAAGGCTACTATCCATTTGGGTAACAAAAATCTCGACAATAGACTACCTTCCATAATGACAAGGCTACCATCCATTGGAGTAACAAAAATCTCGACAAAAAACTACCTTCCATAATGACAAGGCTACCATCCATTGGAACAACAAAAATGTCGACAACAGACTACCTTCCATAATCACAAGGCTACCATCCATTGGAGTAACAAAAATCTGAACAACAGACTACCTTGAATAATTACAAGGCTATCATCCATTGACAAGGCTATCATCCATTGGAATAACAAAGATATCGAAAACAGACTACCTTCAATAATGACAAGGCTTCCATCCATTGGAGTAACAACAATCCAAAATAAAGACTACCTTCCATAATGACAAGGTTACCTTCCATTGGAATAAAAAAAATCTCGACAATAGATTACCTTTCATAATGACAAGGCTAGCATCCATTGGAGTAACAAAAATCTGAACAACAGACTACCTTCCATAATGAGAAGGCTACAATCCATTGGAGTAACATAAATCTCAATGACAGACTACCTTCCTTAATGAAAAGGCTACCATCCATTGGAGTAACAAAAATGTCTACAACAGACTACCTTCCATAATTACAAGGCTACTATCCATTTGGGTAACAAAAATCTCGACAATAGACTACCTTCCATAATGACAAGGCTACCGTCCATTGGAGTAACAAAAATCTCGACAATAAACTACCTTCCATAATGACAAGGCTACCATCCATTGGAACAACAAAAATGTCGACAACAGACTACCATCCATAATCACAAGGCTACCATCCATTGGAGTAACAAAAATCTGAACAACAGACCACCTTGCATAATTACAAGGCTATCATCCATTGGAATAACAAAGATATCGAAAACATACTACCTTCAATAATGACAAGGCTTCCATCCATTGGATAAACAACAATCTAGAATAAAGACTACCTTCCATAATGACAAGGTTACCATCCATTGGAATAAAAAAAATCTCGACAATAGACTACCTTCCATAATGACAAGGCTACCATCCATTGGAGTAACAAAAATCTAAACAATAGACTACCTCCCATAATGACAAGGCTACAATCCATTGGAGTAACATAAATCTCAATGACAGACTAACTTCCTTAATGAAAAGGCTACCATCCATTGGAGTAACAAAAATATCTACAACAGACTACCTTCCATAATTACAAGGCAACTATCCATTTGGGTAACAAAAATCTCGACAATAGACTACCTTCCATAATGACAAGGCTACCATCCATTGGAGTAACAAAAATCTCGACAAAAAACTACCTTCCATAATGACAAGGCTACCATCCATTGGAGTAACAAAAATCTCGACAAAAAACTACCTTCCATAATGACAAGGCTACCATCCATTGGAACAACAAAAATGTCGACAACAGACTACCTTCCATAATCACAAGGCTACCATCCATTGGAGTAACAAAAATCTGAACAACAGACTACCTTGAATAATTACAAGGCTATCATCCATTGACAAGGCTATCATCCATTGGAATAACAAAGATATCGAAAACAGACTACCTTCAATAATGACAAGGCTTCCATCCATTGGAGTAACAACAATCCAAAATAAAGACTACCTTCCATAATGACAAGGTTACCTTCCATTGGAATAAAAAAAATCTCGACAATAGATTACCTTTCATAATGACAAGGCTAGCATCCATTGGAGTAACAAAAATCTGAACAACAGACTACCTTCCATAATGAGAAGGCTACAATCCATTGGAGTAACATAAATCTCAATGACAGACTACCTTCCTTAATGAAAAGGCTACCATCCATTGGAGTAACAAAAATGTCTACAACAGACTACCTTCCATAATTACAAGGCTACTATCCATTTGGGTAACAAAAATCTCGACAATAGACTACCTTCCATAATGACAAGGCTACCGTCCATTGGAGTAACAAAAATCTCGACAATAAACTACCTTCCATAATGACAAGGCTACCATCCATTGGAACAACAAAAATGTCGACAACAGACTACCATCCATAATCACAAGGCTACCATCCATTGGAGTAACAAAAATCTGAACAACAGACCACCTTGCATAATTACAAGGCTATCATCCATTGGAATAACAAAGATATCGAAAACATACTACCTTCAATAATGACAAGGCTTCCATCCATTGGATAAACAACAATCTAGAATAAAGACTACCTTCCATAATGACAAGGTTACCATCCATTGGAATAAAAAAAATCTCGACAATAGACTACCTTCCATAATGACAAGGCTACCATCCATTGGAGTAACAAAAATCTAAACAATAGACTACCTCCCATAATGACAAGGCTACAATCCATTGGAGTAACATAAATCTCAATGACAGACTAACTTCCTTAATGAAAAGGCTACCATCCATTGGAGTAACAAAAATATCTACAACAGACTACCTTCCATAATTACAAGGCAACTATCCATTTGGGTAACAAAAATCTCGACAATAGACTACCTTCCATAATGACAAGGCTACCATCCATTGGAGTAACAAAAATCTCGACAAAAAACTACCTTCCATAATGACAAGGCTACCATCCATTGGAACAACAAAAATGTCGACAACAGACTACCTTCCATAATCACAAGGCTACCATCCATTAGAGTAACAAAAATCTGAACAACAGACTACCTTGCATAATTACAAGGCTATCATCCATTGGAATAACAAAGATATCGAAAACAGACTACCTTCAATAATGACAAGGCTTCCATCCATTGGAGTAACAACAATCTAGAATAAAGACTACCTTCCATAATGACAAGGTTACCATCCATTGGAATAAAAAAAATCACGACAATAGACTACCTTCCATAATGACAAGGCTAGCATCCATTGTAGTAACAAAAATCTGAACAACAGACTACCTTCCATAGTGACAAGGCTACAATCCATTGGAGTAACATAAATCTCAATGACAGACTACCTTCCTTAATGAAAAGGCTACCATCCATTGGAGTAATAAAAATATCTACAACAGACTACCTTCCATAATTACAAGGCAACTATCCATTTGGGTAACAAAAATCTCGACAATAGACTAACTTCCATAATGACAAGGCTACCATCCATTGGAGTAACAAAAATCTCGACAAAAAACTACCTTCCATAATGACAAGGCTACCATCCATTGGAACAACAAAAATGTCGACAACAGACTACCTTCCATAATCACAAGGCTACCATCCATTGGAGTAACAAAAATCTGAACAACAGACTACCTTGCATAATTACAAGGCTATCATCCATTGGAATAACAAAGATATCGAAAACAGACTACCTTCAATAATGACAAGGCTTCCATCCATTGGAGTAACAACAATCTAGAATAAAGACTACCTTCCATAATGACAAGGTTACCATCCATTGGAATAAAAAAAATCACGACAATAGACTACCTTCCATAATGACAAGGCTAGCATCCATTGGAGTAACAAAAATCTGAACAATAGACTACCTTCCATAATGACAAGGCTACAATCCATTGGAGTAACATAAATCTCAATGACAGACTACCTTCCTTAATGAAAAGGCTACCATCCATTGGAGTAATAAAAATATCTACAACAGACTACCTTCCATAATTACAAGGCTACTATCCATTTGGGTAACAAAAATCTCGACAATAGACTACCTTCCATAATGACAAGGCTACCATCCATTGGAGAAACAAAAATCTCGACAAAAAACTACCTTCTATAATGACAGGGCTACCATCCATTGGAATAACAAAAATGTCGACAATAGACTACCTTCCATAATCACAAGACTACCATCCATTGGAGTAAAAAAAATCTGAACAACAGACTACCTTGCATAATTACAAGGCTATCATCCATTAGAATAACAAAGATATCGAAAATAGACTACCTTCAATAATGACAAGGCTTCCATCCATTGGAGTAACAAAATTCTCGAAAAAAGACTACCTTACATAATGACAAGTCTACAATCCATTGGAATAACAAAAATCTCGACAATAGACTACCATCCATAATCACAAGACTACCATCCATTGGAGTAACAAAAATATCAACGACATGCTACCTTCCATAATGACAAGGCTACCATCCATTGTAATAAAAAAAATCTCAACGACAGAATATCTTCCATAAAGACCAGGCTACCATCCATTTGAGTAACAAAAATATCGACAAAAGACTACCTTCCATAACGACAAGGCTACCATCCATTGGAGTAACAACAATCTAGACAAAAGACTACCTTCCATAATGACAAGGTTACCATCCATTGGAATAAAAAAAATCTCGATAATAGACTACCTACCATAATGACCAGGCTAGCATCCATTGGAGTAACAAAAATCTGAACAACAGACTACCTTTCATAATGACAAGGCTACAATTCATTGGAGTAACATAAATCTCAACGACAGACTACCTTCCTTAATGAAAAGGCTACCATCCATTGGAGTAACAAAAATATCTATAACAGATTACCTTCCATAATTACAAGGCTACCATCAATTTGGGTAACAAAAATCTCTAGAATATACTACCTTCCATAATGACAAGGCTATCATCCATTGGAGTAACACAAATCTCGATAAAAAAACTACCTTCCATAATAACAAGGCTACCATCCATTGGAATAACAAAAATGTCGACAATAGACTACCTTCCATAATCACAAGGCTACCATCCATTGGAACAACAAAAATGTCGACAACAGACTACCTTCCATAATCACAAGGCTACCATCCATTGGAGTAACAAAAATCTGAACAACAGACTACCTTGAATAATTACAAGGCTATCATCCATTGACAAGGCTATCATCCATTGGAATAACAAAGATTTCGAAAACAGACTAACTTCAATAATGACAAGGCTTCCATCCATTGGAGTAACAACAATCCAGAATAAAGACTACCTTCCATAATGACAAGGTTACCTTCCATTGGAATAAAAAAAATCTCGACAATAGACTACCTTCCATAATGACAAGGCTAGCATCCATTGGAGTAACAAAAATCTGAACAACAGACTACCTTCCATAATGAGAAGGCTACAATCCATTGGAGTAACATAAATCTCAATGACAGACTACCTTCCTTAATGAAAAGGCTACCATCCATTGGAGTAACAAAAATATCTACAACAGACTACCTTCCATAATTACAAGGCTACTATCCATTTGGGTAACAAAAATCTCGACAATAGACTACCTTCCATAATGACAAGGCTACCGTCCATTGGAGTAAAAAAAATCTCGACAATAAACTACCTTCCATAATGACAAGGCTACCATCCATTGGAACAACAAAAATGTCGACAACAGACTACCATCCATAATCACAAGGCTACCATCCGTTGGAGTAACAAAAATCTGAACAATAGACCACCTTGCAAAATTACAAGGCTATCATCCATTGGAATAACAAAGATATCGAAAACAGACTACCTTCAATAATGACAAGGCTTCCATCCATTGGAGTAACAACAATCTAGAATAAAGACTACCTTCCATAATGACAAGGTTACCATCCATTGGAATAAAAAAAATCACGACAATAGACTACCTTCCATAATGACAAGGCTAGCATCCATTGGAGTAACAAAAATTTGAACAACAGACTACCTTCCATAATGACAAGGCTACAATCCATTGGAGTAACATAAATCTCAATGACAGACTACCTTCCTTAATGAAAAGGCTACCATCCATTGGAGTAATAAAAATATCTACAACAGACTACCTTCCATAATTACAAGGCTACTATCCATTTGGGTAATAAAAATCTCGACAATAGACTACCTTCCATAATGACAAGGCTACCATCCAATGGAGAAACAAAAATCTCGACAAAAAACTACCTTCTATAATGACAGGGATACCATCCATTGGAATAACAAAAATGTCGACAATAGACTACCTTCCATAATCACAAGACTACCATTCATTGGAGTAAAAAAAATCTGAACAACAGACTACCTTGCATAATTACAAGGCTATCATCCATTAGAATAACAAAGATATCGAAAATAGACTACCTTCAATAATGACAAGGCTTCCATCCATTGGAGTAACAAAAATCTCGAAAAAAGACTACCTTACATAATGACAAGTCTACAATCCATTGGAATAACAAAAATCTCGACAATAGACTACCTTCCATAATGACAAGGCTACCATCCATTGGAGTAACAAAAATCTCAACGACATACTACCTTCCATAATGACAAGGCTACCATCCATTGTAATAAAAAAAATCTCAACGACAGAATACCTTCCATAAAGACCAGGCTACCATCCATTTGAGTAACAAAAATATCGACAAAAGACTACCTTCCATAATGACAAGGCTACCATCCACTGGAGTAACAACAATCTAGACAAAAGACTACCTTCCATAATGACAAGGTTACCATCCATTGGAATAAAAAAAATCTCGATAATAGACTACCTACCATAATGACAAGGCTAGCATCCATTGGAGTAACAAAAATCTGAACAACAGACTACCTTTCATAATGACAAGGGTACAATTCATTGGAGTAACATAAATCTCACCGACAGACTACCTTCCTTAATGAAAAGGCTACCATCCATTGGAGTAACAAAAATATCTATAACAGATTACCTTCCATAATTACAAGGCTACCATCAATTTGGGTAACAAAAATCTCTAGAATATACTACCTTCCATAATGACAATGCTATCATCCATTGGAGTAACACAAATCTCGATAAAAAACTACCTTCCATAATAACAAGGCTACCATCCATTGGAATAACAAAAATGTCGACAATAGACTACCTTCCATAATCACAAGGCTACCATCCATTGGATTAACAAAAATTTGAACAAAAGACTACCTTGCATAATTACAAGGCTATTATCCATTGGAATAACAAAGATATCTAAAACAGGCTACCTTCAATTATGACAAGGCTTCCATCAATTGGAGTAACAAAAATCTCGACAAAAGACTACCTTCCATAATGACAAGGCTACAATCCATTGGAATAACAAAAATATCGACAATAGACTACCTTCCATAATGACAAGGCTACCATCCATTGGAACAACAAAAATGTCGACAACAGACTACCTTCCATAATCACAAGGCTACCATCCATAATCACAAGGCTACCATCCATTGGAGTAACAAAAATCTGAACAACAGACTACCTTGAATAATTACAAGGCTATCATCCATTGACAAGGCTATCATCCATTGGAATAACAAAGATATCGAAAACAGACTACCTTCAATAATGACAAGGCTTCCATCCATTGGAGTAACAACAATCCAGAATAAAGACTACCTTCCATAATGACAAGGTTACCTTCCATTGGAATAAAAAAAATCTCGACAATAGACTACCTTCCATAATGACAAGGCTAGCATCCATTGGAGTAACAAAAATCTGAACAACAGACTACCTTCCATAATGAGAAGGCTACAATCCATTGGAGTAACATAAATCTCAATGACAGACTACCTTCCTTAATGAAAAGGCTACCATCCATTGGAGTAACAAAAATATCTACAATAGACTATCTTCCATAATTACAAGGCTACTATCCATTTGGGTAACAAAAATCTCGACAATAGACTACCTTCCATAATGACAAGGCTACCGTCCATTGGAGTAACAAAAATCTCGACAATAAACTACCTTCCATAATGACAAGGCTACCATCCATTGGAACAATAAAAATGTCGACAACAGACTACCATCCATAATCACAAGGCTACCATCCGTTGGAGTAACAAAAATCTGAACAACAGACCACCTTGCATAATTACAAGGCTATCATCCATTGGAATAACAAAGATATCGAAAACATACTACCTTCAATAATGACAAGGCTTCCATCCATTGGAGTAACAACAAACTAGAATAAAGACTACCTTCCATAATGACAAGTTTACCATCCATTGGAATAAAAAAAATCTCGACAATAGACTACCTTCCATAATGACAAGGCTACCATCCATTGGAGTAACAAAAATCTAAACAATAGACTACCTTCCATAATGACAAGGCTACAATCCATTGGAGTAACATAAATCTCAATGACAGACTACCTTCCTTAATGAAAAGGCTACCATCCATTCGAGTAACAAAAATATCTACAACAGACTACCTTCCATAATTACAAGGCAATTATCCATTTGGGTAACAAAAATCTCGACAATAGACTACCTTCCATAATGACAAGGCTACCATCCATTGGAGTAACAAAAATCTCGACAAAAAACTACCTTCTATAATGACAAGGCTACCATCCATTGGAACAACAAAAATGTCGACAACAGACTACCTTCCATAATCACAAGGCTACCATCCATTGGAGTAATAAAAATATGAACAACAGACTACCTTGCATAATTACAAGGCTATCATCCAATAGAATAACAAAGATATCGAAAATAGACTACCTTCAATAATGACAAGGCTTCCATCCATTGGAGTAACAAAAATCTCGAAAAAAGACTACCTTACACAATGACAAGTCTACAATCCATTGGAATAACAAAAATCTCGACAATAGACTACCTTCCATAATGACAAGGCTACCATCCATTGGAGTAACAAAAATCTCAACGACATACTACCTTCCATAATGACAAGGCTACCATCCATTGTAATAAAAAAAATCTCAACGACAGAATACCTTCCATAAAGACCAGGCTACCATCCATTTGAGTAACAAAAATATCGACAAAAGACTACCTTCCATAATGACAAGGCTACCATCCATTGGAGTAACAACAATCTAGACAAAAGACTACCTTCCATAATGACAAGGTTACCATCCATTGGAATAAAAAAAATCTCGATAATAGACTACCTACCATAATGACAAGGCTAGCATCCATTGGAGTAACAAAAATCTGAACAACAGACTATCTTTCATAATGACAAGGCTACAATTCATTGGAGTAACATAAATCTCAATGACAGACTACCTTCCTTAATGAAAAGGCTACCATCCATTGGAGTAACAAAAATATCTATAACAGATTACCTTCCATAATTACAAGGCTACCATCAATTTGGGTAACAAAAATCTCGAGAATATACTACCTTCCATAATGACAAGGCTATCATCCATTGGAGTAAAACAAATCTCGATAAAAAAACTACCTTCCAAAATAACAAGGCTACCATCCATTGGAATAACAAAAATGTCGACAATAGACTACCTTCCATAATCACAAGGCTACCATCCATTGGATTAACAAAAATTTGAACAAAAGACTACCTTGCATAATTACAAGGCTATTATCCATTGGAATAACAAAGATATCTAAAATAGGCTACCTTCAATAATGACAAGGCTTCCATCAATTGGAGTAACAAAAATCTCGACAAAAGACTACCTTCCATAATGACAAGGCTACAATCCATTGGAATAACAAAAATATCGACAATAGACTACCTTCCATAATGACAAGGCTACCATCCATTGGAACAACAAATATGTCGACAACAGACTACCTTCCATAATCACAAGGCTACCATCCATTGGAGTAACAAAAATCTGAACAACAGACTACCTTGAATAATTACAAGGCTATCATCCATTGACAAGGCTATCATCCATTGGAATAAGAAAGATATCGAAAACAGACTACCTTCAATAATGACAAGGCTTCCATCCATTGGAGTAACAACAATCCAGAATAAAGACTACCTTCCATAATGACAAGGTTACCTTCCATTGGAATAAAAAAAATCTCGACAATAGACTACCTTCCATAATGACAAGGCTAGCATCCATTGGAGTAACAAAAATCTGAACAACAGACTACCTTCCATAATGAGAAGGCTACAATCCATTGGAGTAACATAAATCTCAATGACAGACTACCTTCCTTAATGAAAAGGCTACCATCCATTGGAGTAACAAAAATATCTACAACAGACTATCTTCCATAATTACAAGGCTACTATCCATTTGGGTAACAAAAATCTCGACAATAGACTACCTTCCATAATGACAAGGCTACCGTCCATTGGAGTAACAAAAATCTCAACAATAAACTACCTTCCATAATGACAAGGCTACCATCCATTGGAACAATAAAAATGTCGACAACAGACTACCATCCATAATCACAAGGCTACCATCCGTTGGAGTAACAAAAATCTGAACAACATACCACCTTGCATAATTACAAGGCTATCATCCATTGGAATAACAAAGATATCGAAAACATACTACCTTCAATAATGACAAGGCTTCCATCCATTGGAGTAACAACAATCTAGAATAAAGACTACCTTCCATAATGACAACGTTACCATCCATTGGAATAAAAAAATATCGACAATAGACTACCTTCCATAATGACAAGGCTACCATCCATTGGAGTAACAAAAATCTAAACAATAGACTACCTTCCATAATGACAAGGCTACAATCCATTGGAGTAACATAAATCTCAATGACAGACTACCTTCCTTAATGAAAAGGCTACCATCCATTGGAGTAACAAAAATATCTACAACAGACTACCTTCCATAATTACAAGGCAACTATCCATTTGGGTAACAAAAATCTCGACAATAGACTACCTTCCATAATGACAAGGCTACCATCCATTGGAGTAACAAAAATCTCGACAAAAAACTACCTTCTATAATGACAAGGCTACCATCCATTGGAACAACAAAAATGTCGACAACAGACTACCTTCCATAATCACAAGGCTACCATCTATTGGAGTAACAAAAATCTGAACAACAGACTACCTTGCATAATTACAAGGCTATCATCCATTGGAATAACAAAGATATCGAAAACAGACAACCTTCAATAATGACAAGGCTTCCATCCATTGGAGTAACAACAATCTAGAATAAAGACTACCTTCCATAATGACAAGGTTACCATCCATTGGAATAAAAAAAATCACGACAATAGACTACCTTCCATAATGACAAGGCTAGCATCCATTGGAGTAACAAAAATCTGAACAACAGACTACCTTCCATAATGACAAGGCTACAATCCATTGGAGTAACATAAATCTCAATGACAGACTACCTTCCTTAATGAAAAGGCTACCATCCATTGGAGTAACAAAAATATCTACAACAGACTACCTTCCATAATTACAAGGCTACTATCCATTTGGGTAACAAAAATCTCGACAATAGACTACCTTCCATAATGACAAGGCTACCATCCATTGGAGAAACAAAAATCTCGACAAAAAACTACCTTCTATAATGACAAGGCTACCATCCATTGGAATAACAAAAATGTCGATAATAGACTACCTTCCATAATCACAAGACTACCATCCATTGGAGTAAAAAAAATCTGAACAACAGACTACCTTGCATAATTACAAGGCTATCATCCATTAGAATAACAAAGATATCGAAAATAGACTACCTTCAATAATGACAAGGCTTCCATCCATTGGAGTAACAAAAATCTCGAAAAAAGACTACCTTACATAATGACAAGTCTACAATCCATTGGAATAACAAAAATCTCGACAATAGACTACCTTCCATAATGACAAGGCTACCATCCATTGGAGTAACAAAAATCTCAACGACATACTACCTTCCATAATGACAAGGCTACCATCCATTGTAATAAAAAAAATCTCAACGACAGAATACCTTCCATAAAGACCAGGCTACCATCCATTTGAGTAACAAAAATATCGACAAAAGACTACCTTCCATAACGACAAGGCTACCATCCATTGGAGTAACAACAATCTAGACAAAAGACTACCTTCCATAATGACAAGGTTACTATCCATTGGAATAAAAAAAATCTCGATAATAGACTACCTACCATAATGACAAGGCTAGCATCCATTGGAGTAACAAAAATCTGAACAATAGACTACCTTTCATAATGACAAGGCTACAATTCATTGGAGTAACATAAATCTAAACGACAGACTACCTTCCTTAATGAAAAGGCTACCATCCATTGGAGTAACAAAAATATCTATAACAGATTACCTTCCTTAATTACAAGGCTACCATCAATTTGGGTAACAAAAATCTCGAGAATATACTACCTTCCATAATGACAAGGCTATCATCCATTGGAGTAACACAAATCTCGATAAACAAACTACCTTCCATAATAACAAGGCTACCATCCATTGGAATAACAAAAATGTCGACAATAGACTACCTTCCATAATCACAAGGCTACCATCCATTGGATTAACAAAAATTTGAACAAAAGACTACCTTGCATAATTACAAGGCTATTATCCATTGGAATATCAAAGATATCTAAAACAGGCTACCTTCAATAATGACAAGGCTTCCATCAATTGGAGTAACAAAAATCTCGACAAAAGACTACCTTCCATAATGACAAGGCTACAATCCATTGGAATAACAAAAATATCGACAATAGACTACCTTCCATAATGACAAGGCTACCATCCATTGGAGTAACAAAAATCTCAATGACATACTACCTTCCATAATGACAAGGCTACCATCCATTGGAGTAACAAAAATCTCAATGACATACTACCTTCCATAAAGACCAGGCTACCATCCATTTTAGTAACAAAAATCTCGACAAAAGACTACCTTCCATAAAGACAAGGATACCATCCATTGGAGTAACAACAATCTAGACAAAAGACTACCTTCCATAATGACAAGGTTACCATCCATTGGAATAAAAAAATCTCGACAATAGACTACCTTCCATAATGACAAGGCTAGCATCCATTGGAGTAACAAAAATCTGAACAACAGACTACCTTTCATAATGACAAGGCTACAATCCATTGGAGTAACATAAATCTCAACGACAGACTACCTTCCTTAATGAAAAGGCTACCATCCATTGGAGTAACAAAAATATCTATAACAGACTACCTTCCATAATTATAAGGCTACCATCCATTTTGGTAACAAAAATATCGACAATATACTACCTTCCATAATGACAAGGCTATCATCAATTGGAGTAACACAAATCTCGACAAAAAATACCTTCCATAATGACAAGGGTACCATCCAATGGAATAACAAAAATGTCGACAATAGACTACCTTCCATAATCACAAGGCTACCATCCATTGGAGTAACAAAAATTTGAAAAACAGACTACCTTGCATAATGACAAGGCTATTATCCATTGGAATAACAAAGATATCGAAAACAGGCTACCTTCAATAATGACAAGGCTTTCATCCATTGGAGTAACAAAAATCTCGACAAAAGACTACCTTCCATAATGACAAGGCTACAATCCATTGGAATAACAAAAATCTCGACAATAGACTACCTTCCATAATGACAAGGCTACCATCCATTGGAGTAACAAAAATCTCAATCACATACTACCTTCCATAATGACAAGGCTACCATCCATTGGAGTAACAAAAATCTCAACGACAAACTACCTTCCATAAAGACAAGGCTACCATCCATTTGAGTAACAAAACTCTCGACAAAAGACTAACTTCAATAACGACAAGGCTACCATACATTGGAGTAACACAAATCTTGACAAAAGACTACCTTCCATAATGCCAAGGTTACCATCCAATGGAATAAAAAATTCCCAACAACTGACTACCTTCCATAATAACAAGGCTACCATCCTTTGGAGTAACAAAAATATGAACAACAGACTACCTTCCATAATGACAAGGCTCCAATCCATTGGAGTAACTGAAATCTCAACGACAGACTACCTTCCATAATTACAAGGCTAACATCCATTGGAGTAACATAACTCTCGAGAAAAGACTACCTTCCATAATGACATGGTTACCATCCAATGGAATAAAAAATTCTCGACAACATACTACCTTGCGTAATTGCAAGGCTACCATCCATTGGAGTAACAAAAATCTTAACAACATACTACCTTCCATAATGACAAGGCTAGCATCCATTGGAGTAACAAAAATCTGAACAACAGACTACCTTCCATAATGAGAAGGCTACAATCCATTGGAGTAACATAAATCTCAATGACAGACTACCTTCCTTAATGAAAAGGCTAACATCCATTGGAGTAACAAAAATATCTACAACAGACTATCTTCCATAATTACAAGGCTACTATCCATTTGGGTAACAAAAATCTCGACAATAGACTACCTTCCATAATGACAAGGCTACCGTCCATTGGAGTAACAAAAATCTCGACAATAAACTACCTTCCATAATGACAAGGCTACCATCCATTGGAACAACAAAAATGTCGACAACAGACTACCATCCATAATCACAAGGCTACCATCCGTTGGAGTAACAAAAACCTGAACAACAGACCACCTTGCATAATTACAAAGCTATCATCCATTGGAATAACAAAGATATCGAAAACATACTACCTTCAATAATGACAAGGCTTCCATCCATTGGAGTAACAACAATCTAGAATAAAGACTACCTTCCATAATGACAAGGTTACCATCCATTGGAATAACAAAAATCTTAACAACATACTACCTTCCATAATGACAAGGATAGCATCCATTGGAGTAACAAAAATCTAAACAACAGACTACCTTCCATAATGACAAGGCTACAATCCATTGGAGTAACATAAATCTCAATGACAGACTACCTTCCTTAATGAAAAGGCTACCATCCATTGGAGTAACAAAAATATCTCCAACAGACTATCTTCCATAATTACAAGGCTACTATCCATTTGGGTAACAAAAATCTCGACAATAGACTACCTTCCATAATGACAAGGCTACCGTCCATTGGAGTAACAAAAATCTCGACAATAAACTACCTTCCATAATGACAAGGCTACCATCCATTGGAACAACAAAAATGTCGACAACAGACTACCATCCATAATCACAAGGCTACCATCCTTTGGAGTAACAAAAACCTGAACAACAGACCACCTTGCATAATTACAAAGCTATCATCCATTGGAATAACAAAGATATCGAAAACATACTACCTTCAATAATGACAAGGCTTCCATCCATTGGAGTAACAACAATCTAGAATAAAGACTACCTTCCATAATGACAAGGTTACCATCCATTGGAATAAAAAAAATCTCGACAATAGACTACCTTCCATAATGACAAGGCTACCATCCATTGGAGTAACAAAAATCTAAACAATAGACTACCTTCCATAATGACAAGGCTACAATCCATTGGAGTAACATAAATCTCAATGACAGACTACCTTCCTTAATGAAAAGGCTACCATCCATTGGAGTAACAAAAATATCTACAACAGACTACCTTCCATAATTACAAGGCAACTATCCATTTGGGTAACAAAAATCTCGACAATAGACTACCTTCCATAATGACAAGGCTACCATCCATTGGAGTAACAAAAATCTCGACAAAAAACTACCTTCCATAATGACAAGGCTCCCATCCATTGGAACAACAAAAATGTCGACAACAGACTACCTTCCATAATCACAAGGCTACCATCCATTGGAGTAACAAAAATCTGAACAACAGACTACCTTGCATAATTACAAGGCTATCATCCATTGGAATAACAAAGATATCGAAAACAGACTACCTTCAATAATGACAAGGCTTCCATCCATTGGAGTAACAACAATCTAGAATAAAGACTACCTTCCATAATGACAAGGTTACCATCCATTGGAATAAAAAAAATCACGACAATAGACTACCTTCCATAATGACAAGGCTAGCATCCATTAGAGTAACAAAAATATGAACAACAGACTACCTTCCATAATGACAAGGCTACAATCCATTGGAGTAACATAAATCTCAATGACAGACTACCTTCCTTAATGAAAAGGCTACCATCCATTGGAATAACAAAAATATCTACAATAGACTACCTTCCATAATTACAAGGCTACTATCCATTTGGGTAACAAAAATCTCGACAATAGACTACCTGCCATAATGACAAGGCTACCATCCATTGGAGAAACAAAAATCTCGACAAAAAACTACCTTCTATAATGACAAGGCTACCATCCATTGGAATAACAAAAATGTCGACAATAGACTACCTTCCATAATCACAAGACTACCATCCATTGGAGTAAAAAAAATCTGAACAACAGACTACCTTGCATAATTACAAAGCTATCATCCATTAGAATAACAAAGATATCGAAAATAGACTACCTTCAATAATGACAAGGCTTCCATCCATTGGAGTAACAAAAATCTCGAAAAAAGACTACCTTACATAATGACAAGTCTACAATCCATTGGAATAACAAAAATCTCGACAATAGACTACCTTCCATAATGACAAGGCTACCATCCATTGGAGTAACAAAAATCTCAACGACATACTACCTTCCATAATGACAAGGCTACCATCCATTGTAATAAAAAAAATCTCAACGACAGAATACCTTCCATAAAGACCAGGCTACCATCCATTTGAGTAACAAAAATATCGACAAAAGACTACCTTCCATAACGACAAGGCTACCATCCATTGGAGTAACAACAATCTAAACAAAATACTACCTTCCATAATGACAAGGTTACCATCCATTGGAATAAAAAAAATCTCGATAATAGACTACCTACCATAATGACAAGGCTAGCATCCATTGGAGTAACAAAAATCTGAACAATAGACTACCTTTCATAATGACAAGGCTACAATTCATTGGAGTAACATAAATCTCAACGACAGACTACCTTCCTTAATGAAAAGGCTACCATCCATTGGAGTAACAAAAATATCTATAACAGATTACCTTCCTTAATTACAAGGCTACCATCAATTTGGGTAACAAAAATCTCGAGAATATACTACCTTCCATAATGACAAGGCTATCATCCATTGGAGTAACACAAATCTCGATAAAAAAACTACCTTCTATAATAACAAGGCTACCATCCATTAGAATAACAAAAATGTCGACAATAGACTACCTTCCATAATCACAAGGCTACCATCCATTGGATTAACAAAAATTTGAACAAAAGACTACCTTGCATAATTACAAGGCTATTATCCATTGGAATAACAAAGATATCTAAAACAGGCTACCTTCAATAATGACAAGGCTTCCATCAATTGGAGTAACAAAAATCTCGACAAAAGACTACCTTCCATAATGACAAGGCTACAATCCATTGGAATAACAAAAATATCGACAATAGACTACCTTCCATAATGACAAGGCTACCATCCATTGGAGTAACAAAAATCTCAATGACATACTACCTTCCATAATGACAAGGCTACCATCCATTGGAGTAACAAAAATCTCAACGACAGACTACCTTCCATAAAGACCAGGCTACCATCCATTTTAGTAACAAAAATCTCGACAAAAGACTACCTTCCATAAAGACAAGGATACCATCCATTGGAGTAACAACAATCTAGACAAAAGACTACCTTCCATAATGACAAGGCTAGCATCCATTGGAGTAACAAAAATCTGAACAACAGACTACCTTTCATAATGACAAGGCTACAATCCATTGGAGTAACATAAATCTCAACGACAGACTACCTTCCTTATTGAAAAGGCTACCATCCATTGGAGTAACAAAAATATCTATAACAGACTACCTTCCATAATTATAAGGCTACCATCCATTTTGGTAACAAAAATCTCGACAATATACTACCTTCCATAATGACAAGGCTATCATCAATTGGAGTAACACAAATCTCGACAAAAAACTACCTTCCATAATGACAAGGGTACCATCCATTGGAATAACAAAAATGTCGACAATAGACTACCTTCCATAATCACAAGGCTACCATCCATTGGAGTAACAAAAATTTAAAAAACAGACTACCTTGCATAATGACAAGGCTATTATCCATTGGAATAACAAAGATATCGAAAACAGGCTACCTTCAATAATGACAAGGCTTTCATCCATTGGAGTAACAAAAATCTCGACAAAAGACTACCTTCCATAATGACAAGGCTACAATCCATTGGAATAACAAAAATCTCGACAATAGACTACCTTCCATAATGACAAGGCTACCATCCATTGGAGTAACAAAAATCTCAATCACATACTACCTTCCATAATGACAAGGCTACCATCCATTGGAGTAACAAAAACCTCAACGACAAACTACCTTCCATAAAGACAAGGCTACCATCCATTTGAGTAACAAAACTCTCGACAAAAGACTATCTTCAATAACGACAAGGCTACCATACATTGGAGTAACACAAATCTCGACAAAAGACTACCTTCCATAATGCCAAGGTTACCATCCAATGGAATAAAAAATTCCCAACAACTGACTACCTTCCATAATAACAAGGCTACCATCTTTTGGAGTAACAAAAATATGAACAACAGACTACCTTCCATAATGACAAGGCTCCAATCCATTGGAGTAACTGAAATCTCAACGATAGACTACCTTCCATAATTACAAGGCTAACATCCATTGGAGTAACATAACTCTCGAGAAAAGACTACCTTCCATAATGACAAGGTTACCATCCAATGGAATAAAAAATTCTCGACAACAGACTACCTTGCATAATTGCAAGGCTACCATCCATTGGAGTAACAAAAATCTTAACAACATACTACCTTCCATAATGACAAGGCTATTATCCAATGGAGTAACAGAAATCTCAACGATCGACTACCTTCCATAAAGACCAGGCTACCATCCATTGGAGTATCAAAGACATCGAAAACAGACTACCTTCAATTATGACAAGGCTACCATCCATTGGAGTAACAACAATCTAGACAAAAGACTACCTTCCGTAATGACAAGGTTACCATCCATTGGAATAACAAAAAATCTCGAAAATAGACTACCTTCCATAATGACAAGGCTAGCATCCATTGGAGTAACAAAAATATGAACAACAGACTACCTTCCATAATGACAAGGCTACAATCGATTGGAGTAACATAAATCTCAACGACAGACTAGCTTCCTTAATGAAAAGGCTACCGTCCGTTGGAGTAACAAAAATATCTATAACGGACTACCTTCCGTAATTACAAGGCTACCATCCATTTGGGTTACAAAAATATCGACAATATACTACCATCCATAATGACAAGGCTATCATCCATTAGAGTACCACAAATCTCGACAAAAAACTACCTTCCATAATGACAAGGCTACCATCCAATGGAATAACAAAAATGTTGACAATAGACTACCTTACATAATCACAAGGCTACCATCCATTGGAGTAACAAAAATTTGAACAACAGACTACCTTGCATAATGACAAGGCTATTATCCATTGGAATAACAAAGATATCGAAAACAGGTTACCTTCAAGAATGATAAGGCTTCCATCAATTGGAGTAACAAAAATCTCGACAAAAGACTACCTTCCATAATGACAAGGCTACAATCCATTGGAATAACAAAAATCTCGACAATATACTACCTTCCATAATGACAAGGCTACCATCCATTGGAGTAACAACAATCTAGACAAAAGACTACCTTCCATAATGACAAGGTTACCATCCATTGGAATATAAAAAATCTCGACAATAGACTACCTTTCATAATGACAAGCCTACAATCCATTGGAGTCACATAAATCTCAACGACAGACTACCTTCCTTAATGAAAAGGCTACCGTCCATTGGAGTAACAAAAATATCTACAACCGACTACATTCCATAATTACAAGGCTACCATCCATTTGGGTAACAAAAATCTTGACAATATACTAACTTCCATAATGACAAGGCTATCATCCTTTGGAGTAACACAAATCTCGACAAAAAACTATCGTCCATCATGACAAGGCTACCATCCATTGGAATAACAAAAATGTCGACAATAAACTACCTTCCATAATCACAAGGCTACCATCCATTGGAGTAACAAAAATCTGAACAACAGACTACCTTGCATAATTACAAGGCTATTATCCATTGGAATAACAAAGATATCGAAAACAGGCTAACCTTAATAATGACAAGGCTTCCATCCATTGGAGTAACAAAATCTCGACAAAAGACTACCTTCCATAATGACAAGGCTACAATCCAATGGAATAACAAAAATCTCAACAATAGACTACCTTCCATAATGACAAGGCTACCATCCATTGAGTAACAAAAATCTCAACGACATACTACCTTCCATAATAACAAGGCTACCATCCATTGGAGTAACAAAAATCTCAACGACAGACTACCTTCCATAAAGACAAGGCTACCATCCATTTGAGTAACACAAATCTCGACAAAAGACTAACTTCAATAACGACAAGGCTACCATACATTGGAGTAACACAAATCTCGACAAAAGACTACCTTCCATAATGCCAAGGTTACCATCCAATGGAATAAAAAATTCTCGGTAACTGACTACCTTCCATAATGACAAGGCTACCATCCTTTGGAGTAACAAAAATATGAACAACAAACTACGGTCCATAATGACAAGGCTCCAATCCATTGGAGTAACAGAAATCTCAACGACAGACTACCTTCCATAATGACAAGCCTACCATTCATTGGAGTAACAAAAATCTCGACAATAGACTACCTTCCATAATTACAAGGCTACCATCCATTGGAGTAACAAAACTCTCGATAAAAGACTACCTTCCATAATGACAAGGTTACCATTCAATGGAATAAAAAATTCTCGACAACAGACTACCTTGCATAATTACAAGGCTACCATCCATTAGAGTAACAAAAATCTTAACAATACACTACCTTCCATAATGACAAGGCTATTACCCATTGGAGTAACAGAAATCTCAACGATCGACTACCTTCCATAATGACAAGGCTACCATCCATTAGAATAACAAAATTCTCGACAACAGACTACCTTGCATAATTACAAGGCTACCATCCATTGGAGTAACAAAAATCTTAACAACAGACTACCTTCCATAATTACAAGGCTATTATCCATTGGAATAACAAAGATATCGAAAACAGGCTACCTTCAATAATGACAAGGCTTCCATCCATTGGAGTAACAAAAATCTCGACAAAAGACTACCTTCCATAATGACAAGGCTACAATCCATTGGAATAACAAAAATATCGACAATAGACTACCTTCCATAATGACAAGGCTACCATCCATTGGAGTAACAAAAATCTCAATGACATACTACCTTCCATAATGACAAGGCTACCATCCATTGGAGTAACAAAAATCTCAACGACAGACTACCTTCCATAAAGACAAGGCTACCATCCATTTGAGTAACAAAAATCTCGACAAAAGACTAACTTCAATAACGTCAAGGCTACCATACATTGGAATAACACAAATCTCGACAAAAGACTACCTTCCATAATGCCAAGTTTACCATCCAATGGAATAAAAAATTCTCAACAACTGACTACCTTCCATAATGACAAGGCTACCATCCTTTGGAGTAACAAAAATATAAACAACAGACTACCTTCCATAATGACAAGGCTCCAATCCATTGGAGTAACTGAAATCTCAACGACAGACTACCTTCCATAATGACAAGGCTACCATTCATTGGAGTAAAAAAAATCTCGACAACAGACTACCTTCCATAATTACATGGCTACCATCCATTGGAGTAACAAAACTCTCGATAAAAGACTACCTTCCATAATGACAAGGTTACCATCCAATGGAATAAAAAATTCTCGACAATAGACTACCTTGCATAATTACAAGGCTACCATCCATTAGAGTAACAAAAATCTTAACAACAGACTACCTTCCATAATGACAAGACTATTATCCATTGGAGTAACAGAAATCTCAACGACCGACTACCTTCCATAATGACAAGGCTACCATCCATTAGAATAACAAAAATCTCGACAATAGACTACCTTCCATAATGACAAGGCTAACATCCATTGGAGTAGCAAAAATTTAAACAACATACTACCTTCCATAATGACAAGGCTATCATCCATTGGAGTATCAAAGATATCGACAACAGACTACCTTCAATAATGACAAGGCTACCATCCATTGAAGTAACAACAATCTAGACAAAAGACTACCTTCCATAATGACAAGGTTACCATCCATTGGAATAAAAAAAATATTGACAATAGACTACCTTCCATAATGACAAGGCTAGCATCCATTGGAGTAACAAAAATCTGAACAACAGACTACCTTCCATAATGATAAGGCTACAATCCATTGGAGTAACATAAATCTCAACGACTGACTACCTTCCTTAATGAAAAGGCTACCGTCCCTTGGAGTAACAAAAATATCTACAATAGACTACCTTCCATAATTACAAGGCTACTATCCATTTGGGTAACAAAAATCTCGACAATAGACTACCTTCCATAATGACAAGGCTACCATCCATTGGAATAACAAAAATGTCGACAACGGACTACCTTCCATAATCACAAGGCTACCATCCATTGGAGTAACAAAAATCTGAACAACAGACTACCTTGCATAATTACAAGGCTATTATCCATTGGAATAACAAAGATATCGAAAACAGGCTACCTTCAATAATGATAAGGCTTCCATCCATTAGAGTAACAAAAATCTCGACAAAAGACTACCTTCAATAATGACAAGGCTACAATCCAATGGAATAACAAAAATCTCGACAATAGACTACCTTCCATAATGACAAGGCTACCATCCATTGGAGTAACAAAAATCTCAACGACATACTACCTTCCATAATGACAAGGCTACCATCCATTGGACTAATAAAAATTTCAATGACAAACTACCTTCCATAAAGACAAGGCTACCATCCATTTGAGTAACAAAAATCTCGACAAAAGACTAACTTCAATAACGACAAGGCTACCATACATTGGAGTAACACAAATCTCGACAAAAGACTACCTTCCATAATGCCAAGGTTACCATCCAATGGAATAAAAAATTCTCGACAACTGACTACCTTCCATAATGACAAGGCTATCATTCATTGGAGTAACAAATATCTCAACAGCAGACTACCTTCCATAATTACAAGGCTACCATCCATTGGAGTAACAAAACTCTCGACAAAAGACTACCTTCCATAATGACAAGGTTACCATCCAATGGAATTAAAAATTCTCGACAACAGACTACCTTGCATAATTACAAGGCTACCATCCATTGGAGTAACAAAAATCTTAACAACAGACTACCTTCCATCATGACAAGGCTACAATCCGTTGGAGTAACATAAATCTCAATGACAGACTACCTTCCTTAATGAAAAGGCTACCTTCCATTGGAGTAACAAAAATATCTACAACAGATACCTTCCATAATTACAAAGCTACTATCCATTTGGGTAACAAAAATATCGACAATAGACTACCTTCCATAATGACAAGGCTACCATCCATTGGAGTAACAAAAAACTACCTTCCATAATGACCAGGCTACCATCCATTGGAATAACAAAGATATCGAAAATAGGCTACCTTCAATAAGGACAAGGCTTCCATCCATTGGAGTAACAAAAATCTCGACAAAACACTACCTTCCATAATGACAAGGTTACAATCCATTGGAATAACAAGAATCTCGACAATAGACTATCTTCCATAATGACAAAGCTACCATCCATTGGAGTAACAAAAATCTCAACGACATACTACCTTCTATAATGACAAGGCTACAATCCATTGGAGTAACAAAAATCTCAACAACAGACTACCTTCCATAATGACAAAGCTACCATCCATTTGAGTAACAAAAATCACGACAAAAGACTAACTTCAATAACGACAAGGCTACCATACAATGGAGTAACACAAATCTCGACAAAAGACTACCTTCCATAATGCCAAGGTTACCATCCAATGGAATAAAAAATTCTCGACAACTGACTACCTTCCATAATGACAAGGCTACCATCCTTTGGAGTAACAAAAATATGAACAACAAACTACCTTCCATAATGACAAGCCTCCAATCCATTGGAGTAACAGAAATCTCAACGACAGACTACCTTCCATAATTACAAGGCTACCATTCATTGGAGTAATAAAAATCTCCACAACAGACTACCTTCCATAATTACAAGGCAACCATCCATTGGAGTAACAAAACTCTCGACAAAAGACTACCTTCCATAATGACAAGGTTACCATACAATGGAATAAAAAATTCTCGATAACAGACTACCTTGCATAATTACAAGGCTACCATCCATTGGAGTAACAAAAATCTTAACAACAGACTACCTTCCATAATGAGAAGGCTACAATCCATTGGAGTAACATAAATCTCAATGACAGACTACCTTCCTTAATGAAAAGGCTACCATCCATTGGAGTAACAAAAATATCTACAACAGACTAGCTTCCATAATTACAAGGCTACTATCCATTTGGGTAACAAAAATCTCGACAATAGACTACCTTCCATAATGAGAAGGCTACCATCCATTGGAGTAACAAAAATCTCGACAAAAAACTACCTTCCATAATGACAAGGCTACCATCCATTGGAACAACAAAAATGTAGACAACAGACTACCTTCCATAATCACAAGGCTACCATCCATTGGAGTAACAAAAATCTGAACAACAGACTACCTTGCATAATTACAAGGCTATCATCCATTGGAATAACAATGATATCGAAAACAGGATACCTTCAATAATGACAAGGCTTCCATCCATTGGAGTAACAAAAATCTCGACAAAAGACTACCTTCCATAATGACAAGGCTACAATCCATTGGAATAACAAAAATCTCGACAATAGACTATCTTCCATAATGACAAGGCTACCATCCATTGGAGTAACAAAAATATCAACGACATACTACCTTCTATAATGACAAGGCTACCATCCATTGGAGTAACAAAAATCTCAACGACATACTACCTTCTATAATGACAAGGCTACCATCCATTGGAGTAACAAAAGTTTCAACAACAGACTACCTTCCATAATGACAAGGCTATCATCCATTGGAGTATCAAAGATATCGACAATAGACTACCTTTAATAATGACAAGGCTACCATCCATTGGAGTAACAACAATCTAGACAAAAGACTACCTTCCATAATGACAAGGTTACCATCCATTGGAATAAAAAAAATCTCGACAATAGACTACCTTCCATAATGACAAGGCTAGCATCCATTGGAGTAATAAAATTGTGAACAATAGACTACCTTCCATAATGACAAGGCTATAATACATTGGAGTAACATAAATCTCAACGACAAACTACCTTCCTTAATGAAAAGGCTACCATCCCTTGGAGTAACAAAAATATCTACAACAGACTACCTTCTATAATTACAAGGCTACTATCCATTTGGGTAACAAAAATCTCGACAATAGACTACCTTCCATAATGAAAAGGCTACCATCCATTGGAGTAACAAAAATCTCGACAAAAAACTACCTTCCATAATTACAAGGCTACCATCCATTGGAATAACAAAAATGTCGACAACGGACTACCTTCCATAATCACAAGGCTACCATCCATTGGAGTAACAAAAATCTGAACAACAGACTACCTTGCATAATTACAAGGCTATTATCCATTGGAATTAAAAATATATCGAAAACAGGCTACCTTCAATAATGACAAGGCTTCCATCCATTGGAGTAACAAAAATCTCGACAAAAGACTACCTTCCATAATGACAAGGCTACAATCCAATGGAATAACAAAAATCTCGACAATAGACTACCTTCCATAATGACAAGGCTACCATCCATTGGAGTAACAAAAATCTCAACGACATACTACCTTCCATAATGACAAGGCTACCATCCATTGGAGTACCAAAAATCTATACAACAGACTACCTTGCATAATTACAAGGCTATTATCTATTGGAATAACAATGATATCGAAAACAGGCTACCTTCAATAATGACAAGGCTTCCATCCATTGGAGTAACAAAAATCTCGACAAAAGACTACCTTCCATAATGACAAGGCTACAATCCATTGGAATAACAAAAATCTCGACAATAGACTATCTTCCATAATGACAAGGCTACCATCCATTGGAGTAACAAAAATCTCAACGACATACTACCTTCTATAATGACAAGGCTACCATCCATTGGAGTAACAAAAATTTAAACAACACACTACCTTCCATAATGACAAGGCTATCATCCATTGGAGTATCAAAGATATCAACAATAGACTACCTTCAATAATGACAAGGCTACCATCCATTGGAGTAACAACAATCTAGACAAAAGACTACCTTCCATAATGGCAAGGTTACCATCCATTGGAATAAAAAAAATATCGACAATAGACTACCTTCCATAATGACAAGGCTAGCATCCATTGGAGTAACAAAATTGTGAACAATAGACTACCTTCCATAATGACAAGGCTACAATACATTGGAGTATCATAAATCTCAACGACAGACTACCTTCATTAATGAAAAGGTTACCATCCCTTGGAGTAACAAAAATATCTACAACAGACAACCTTCCATAATTACAAGGCTACTATCCATTTGGGTAACAAAAATCTTGACAATAGACTACCCTCCATAATGACAAGGCTCCCATCCATTGGAGTAACAAAAATCTCGAAAAAAAACTACCTTCCATAATGACAAGGCTACCATCCATTGGAATAACAAAAATGTCGACAACGGAATACCTTCCATAATCACAAGGCTACCATCCATTGGAGTAACAAAAATATGAACAACAGACTACCTTGCATAATTACAAGGCTATTATCCATTGGAATAACAAAAATATCGAAAACAGGCTAACTTCAATAATGACAAGGCTTCCATCCATTGGAGTAACAAAAATCTCGACAAAAGACTACCTTCCATAATGACAAGGCTTCCATCCATTGGAATAACAAAAATCTCGACAATAGACTATCTTCCATAATGACAAGGCTACCATCCATTGGAGTAACAAAAATCTCAACGACATACTACCTTCTATAATGACAAGGCTACCATCCATTGAAGTAACAAAAATCTCAACGACATGCTACCTTCTATAATGACAAGGCTACCATCCATTGGAGTAACAAAAGTTTCAACAACAGACTACCTTCCATAATGACAAGGCTATCATCCATTGGAGTATCAAAGATATCGACAATAGACTACCTTTAATAATGACAAGGCTACCATCCATTGGAGTAACAACAATGTAGACAAAAGACTACCTTCCATAATGACAAGGTTACCATCCATTGGAATAAAAAAAATCTCGACAATAGACTACCTTCCATAATGACAAGGCTAGCATCCATTGGAGTAACAAAATTGTGAACAATAGACTACCTTCCATAATGACAAGGCTATAATACATTGGAGTAACATAAATCTCAACGACAAACTACCTTCCTTAATGAAAAGGCTACCATCCCTTGGAGTAACAAAAATATCTACAACATACTACCTTCTATAATTACAAGGCTACTATCCATTTGGGTAACGAAAATCTCGACAATAGACTACCTTCCATAATGAAAAGGCTACCATCCATTGGAGTAACAAAAATCTCGACAAAAAACTACCTTCCATAATGACAAGGCTACCATCCATTGGAATAACAAAAATGTCGACAACTGACTACCTTCCATAATCACAAGGCTACCATCCATTGGAGTAACAAAAATCTGAACAACAGACTACCTTGCATAATTACAAGGCTATTATCCATTGGAATTAAAAATATATCGAAAACAGGCTACCTTCAATAATGACAAGGCTTCATTCCATTGGAGTAACAAAAATCTCGACAAAAGACTACCTTCCATAATGACAAGGCTACAATCCAATGGAATAACAAAAATCTCGACAATAGACTACCTTCCATAATGACAAGGCTACCATCCATTGGAGTAACAAAAATCTCAACGACATACTACCTTCCATAATGACAAGGCTACCATCCATTGGAGTAACAAAAATCTCAACGACAGACTACCTTCCATAAAGACAAGGCTACCATCCATTTGAGTAACAAAAATATCGACAAAAGACTAACTTCAATAACGACAAGGCTACCATACATTGGAGTAACACAAATCTCGACAAAAGACTACCTTCCATAATGCCAAGGTTACCATCCAATGGAATAAAAAATTCTCGACAACTGACTACCTTCCATAATGACAAGGCTACCATCCTTTGGAGTAACAAAAATATGAACAACAGACTACCTTCCATTATGACAAGGCTCCAATCCATTGGAGTAACAGAAATCTCAATGACAGACTACCTTCCATAATTACAAGGCTACCATTCATTGGAGTATCAAAAATATCGACAACAAACTACCTTCCATAATTACAAGGCTACCATCCATAGGAGTAACAAAACTCTCGACAAAAGACTACCTTTCATAATGACAAGTTTACCATCCAATGGAATAAAAAATTCTCGACAACAGACTACCTTGCATAATTACAAGGCTACCATCCATTGGAGTAACAAAAATCTTAACAACAGACTACCTTCCATCATGACAAGGCTACAATCCATTGGAGTAACATAAATCTCAATGACAGACTACTTTCCTTAATGAAAAGGCTACCGTCCATTGGAGTAACAAAAATATCTACAACAGATACCTTCCATAATTACAAAGCTACTATCCATTTGGGTAACAAAAATCTCGACAATAGACTACATTCCATAATGACAAGGCTACCATCCATTGGAGTAACAAAAATCTCAACAAAAAACTACCTTCCCTAATGACAAGGCTAACATCAATTGGAATAACAAAAATGTCGACAACAGACTACCTTCCATAATCACAAGGCTACCATCCATTGGAGTAACAAAAATCTATACAACGGACTACCTTGCATAATTACAAGGCTATTATCTATTGGAATAACAATGATATCGAAAACAGGCTACCTTCAATAATGACAAGGCTTCCATCCATTGGAGTAACAAAAATCTCGACAAAAGACTACCTTCCATAATGACAAGGCTACAATCCATTGGAATAACAAAAATCTCGACAATAGACTATCTTCCATAATGACAAGGCTACCATCCATTGGATTAACAAAAATCTCAACGACATACTACCTTCTATAATGACAAGGCTACCATCCATTGGAGTAACAAAAATTTAAACAACAGACTACCTTCCATAATGACAAGGCTATCATCCATTGGAGTATCAAAATTATCGACAATAGACTACCTTCAATAATGACAAGGCTATCATCCATTGGAGTAACAACAATCTAGACAAAAGACTACCTTCCATAATGGCAAGGTTACCATCCATTGGAATAAAAATAATCTCGACAATAGACTACCTTCCATAATGACAAGGCTAGCATCCATTGGAGTAACAAAATTGTGAACAATAGACTACCTTCCATACTGACAAGGCTACAATACATTGGAGTAACATAAATCTCAACGACAGACTACCTTCCTTAATGAAAAGGTTACCATCCCTTGGAGTAACAAAAATATCTACAACAGACTACCTTCCATAATTACAAGGCTACTATCCATTTGGGTAACAAAAATCTTGACAATAGACTACCCTCCATAATGACAAGGCTCCCATCCATTGGAGTAACAAAAATCTCGAAAAAAAACTACCTTCCATAATGACAAGGCTACCATCCATTGGAATAACAAAAATGTCGACAACGGAATACCTTCCATAATCACAAGGCTACCATCCATTGGAGTAACAAAAATATGAACAACAGACTACCTTGCATAATTACAAGGCTATTATCCATTGGAATAACAAAGATATCGAAAACAAGCTAACTTCAATAATGACAAGGCTTCCATCCATTGGAGTAACAAAAATCTCGACAAAAGACTACCTTCCATAATGACAAGGCTACCATCCAATGGAATAACAAAAATCTCGACAATAGACTACCTTCCATAATGACAAGGCTACCATCCATTGGAGTAACAAAAATCTCAACGACATACTACCTTCCATAATGACAAGGCTACCATCCATTGGAGTAACAAAAATCTCAACGACAAACTACCTTCCATAAAGACAAGGCTAACATCCATTTGAGTAACAAAAATCTCGACAAAAGACTAACTTCAATAACGACAAGTCTACCATACATTCGAGTAACACAAATATCGACAAAAGACTACCTTCCATAATGCCAAGGTTACCATCCAATGGAATAAAAAATTCTCTACAACTGACTACCTTCCATAATGACAAGGCTACCATCCTTTGGAGTAACAAAAATATGAACAACAGACTACCTTCCATAATGACAAGGCTCCAATCCATTGGATTAATAGAAATATCAACGACATACTACCTTCCATAATGACAAGGCTACCATTCATTGGAGTAACAAAAATATCGACAACAGACTACCTTCCATAATTACAAGGCTACCATCCATTTGAGTAACAAAACTCTCGACAAAAGACTACCTTCCATAATGACAAGGTTACCATCCAATGGAATAAAAAATTCTCGGCAACAGACTACCTTGCATAATTACAAGGCTACCATCCATTGGAGTAACAAAAATCTTAACAACAGACTACCTTCCATAATGACAAGGCTACAATCCATTGGAGTAACATAAATCTCAATTACAGACTACCTTCCTTAATGAAAAGGCTACCGTCCATTGGAGTAACAAAAATATCTACAACAGACTACCTTCCATAATTACAAGGCTACTATCCATTTGGGTAACAAAAATCTCGACAATAGACTACCTTCCATAATGATAAGGTTACCATCCATTGGAGTAACAAAAATATCGACAAAAAACTACCTTCCATAATGACAAGGCTACCATCCATTGGAACAACAAAAATGTCGACAACAGACTACCTTTCATAATCACAAGGCTACCATCCATTGGAGTAACAAAAATTTGAACAACAGACTACCTTGCATAATTACAAGGCTATCATCCATTGGAATAACAAAGATATCGAAAGTAGACTACCTTCAATAATGACAAGGCTTCCATCCATTGGAGTAACAAAAATCTCGACAAAAGACTACCTTCCATAATGACAAGGCTACAATCCAATGGAATAACAAAAATCTCGACAATAGACTACCTTCCATAATGACAAGGCTACCATCCATTGGAGTAAAAAAATCTCAACGACATACTACCTTCCATAATGACAAGGCTACCATCCATTGGAGTACCAAAAATCTATACAACGGACTACCTTGCATAATTACAAGGCTATTATCTATTGGAATAACAATGATATCGAAAACAGGCTACCTTCAATAATAAGAAGGCTTCCATCCATTGGAGTAACAAAAATCTCGTCAAAAGACTACCTTCCATAATGACAAGGCTACAATCCATTGGAATAACAAAAATCTCGACAATAGACTATCTTCCATAATGAAAAGGCTACGATCCATTGGAGTAACAAAAATCTCAACGACATACTACCTTCTATAATGACAAGGCTA
The DNA here is from genome assembly GCA_948472305.1 of Vicia faba. Classification (NCBI taxonomy): domain Eukaryota; kingdom Viridiplantae; phylum Streptophyta; class Magnoliopsida; order Fabales; family Fabaceae; genus Vicia; species Vicia faba. The sequence goes on along the minus strand of OX451739.1, from coordinate 554,836,140 downwards.
CCATCCATTGGAGTAACAAAAATTTAAACAACACACTACCTTCCATAATGACAAGGCTATCATCCATTGGAGTATCAAAGATATCGACAATAGACTACCTTCAATAATGACAAGGCTACCATCCATTGGAGTAACAACAATCTAGACAAAAGACTACCTTCCATAATGGCAAGGTTACCATCCATTGGAATAAAAAAATCTCGACAATAGACTACCTTCCATAATGACAAGGCTAGCATCCATTGGAGTAACAAAATTGTGAACAATAGACTACCTTCCATAATGACAAGGCTACAATACATTGGAGTATCATAAATCTCAACGACAGACTACCTTCCTTAATGAAAAGGTTACCATCCCTTGGAGTAACAAAAATATCTACAACAGACTACCTTCCGTAATTACAAGGCTACTATCCATTTGGGTAACAAAAATCTTGACAATAGACTACCCTCCATAATGACAAGGCTCCCATCCATTGGAGTAACAAAAATCTCGAAAAAAAACTACCTTCCATAATGACAAGTCTACCATCCATTGGAATAACAAAAATGTCGACAACGGAATACCTTCCATAATCACAAGGCTACCATCCATTGGAGTAACAAAAATATGAACAACAAACTACCTTGCATAATTACAAGGCTATTATCCATTGGAATAACAAAGATATCGAAAACAGGCTAACTTCAATAATGACAAGGCTTCCATCCATTGGAGTAACAAAAATCTCGACAAAAGACTACCTTCCATAATGACAAGGCTTCCATCCATTGGAATAACAAAAATCTCGACAATAGACTATCTTCCATAATGACAAGGCTACCATCCATTAGAGTAACAAAAATCTCAACGACATACTACCTTCTATAATGACAAGGCTACCATCCATTGGAGTAACAAAAATCTCAACGACATACTACCTTCTATAATGACAAGGCTACCATCCATTGGAGTAACAAAAGTTTCAACAATAGACTACCTTCCATAATTACAAGGCTACCATTCATTGGAGTATCAAAAATATCGACGACAAACTACCTTCCATAATTACAAGGCTACCATCCATAGGAGTAACAAAACTCTCGACAAAATACTACCTTCCATAATGACAAGTTTACCATCCAATGGAATAAAAAATTCTCGACAACAGACTACCTTGCATAATTACAAGGCTACCATCCATTGGAGTAACAAAAATCTTAACAACAGACTACCTTCCATCATGACAAGACTACAATCCATTGGAGTAACATAAATCTCAATGACAGACTACTTTCCTTAATGAAAAGGCTACCGTCCATTGGAGTAACAAAAATATCTACAACAGATACCTTCCATAATTACAAAGCTACTATCCATTTGGGTAATAAAAATCTCGACAATAGACTACCTTCCATAATGACAAGGCTACCATCCATTGGGGTAACAAAAATCTCAACAAAAAACTACCTTCCCTAATGACAAGGCTACCATCAATTGGAATAACAAAAATGTCGACAACAGACTACCTTCCATAATCACAAGGCTACCATCCATTGGAGTAACAAAAATCTATACAACGGACTACCTTGCATAATTACAAGGCTATTATCTATTGGAATAACAATGATATCGAAAACAGGCTACCTTCAATAATGACAAGGCTTCCATCCATTGGAGTAACAAAAATCTCGACAAAAGACTACATTCCATAATGACAAGGCTACAATCCATTGGAATAACAAAAATCTCGACAATAGACTATCTTCCATAATGACAAGGCTACCATCCATTGGAGTAACAAAAATCTCAACGAGATACTACCTTCTATAATGACAACGCTACCATCCATTGGAGTAACAAAAATTTAAACAACACACTACCTTCCATAATGACAAGGCTATCATCCATTGGAGTATCAAAGATATCGACAATAGACTACCTTCAATAATGACAAGGCTACCATCCATTGGAGTAACAACAATCTAGACAAAAGACTACCTTCCATAATGGCAAGGTTACCATCCATTGGAATAAAAAAAATCTCGACAATAGACTACCTTCCATAATGACAAGGCTAGTATCCATTGGAGTAACAAAATTGTGAACAATAGACTACCTTCCATAATGACAAGGCTACAATACATTGGAGTAACATAAATCTCAACGACAGACTACCTTCCTTAATGAAAAGGTTACCATCCCTTGGAGTAACAAAAATATCTACAACAGACTACCTTCCATAATTACAAGGCTACTATCCATTTGGGTAACAAAAATCTTGACAATAGACTACCCTCCATAATGACAAGGCTCCCATCCATTGGAGTAACAAAAATCTCGAAAAAAAACTACCTTCCATAATGACAAGGCTACCATCCATTGGAATAACAAAAATGTCGACAACGGAATACCTTCCATAATCACAAGGCTACCATCCATTGGAGTAACAAAAATATGAACAACAGACTACCTTGCATAATTACAAGGCTATTATCCATTGGAATAACAAAGATATCGAAAACAGGCTAACTTCAATAATGACAAGGCTTCCATCCATTGGAGTAACAAAAATCTCGACAAAAGACTACCTTCCATAATGACAAGGCTACAATCCAATGGAATAACAAAAATCTCGACAATAGACTACCTTCCATAATGACAAGGCTACCATCCATTGGAGTAACAAAAATCTCAACGACATACTACCTTCCATAATGACAAGGCTACAATCCATTGGAGTAACATAAATCTCAATTATAGACTACCTTCCTTAATGAAAAGGCTACCGTCCATTGGAGTAACAAAAATATCTACAACAGACTACCTTCCATAATTACAAGGCTACTATCCATTTGGGTAACAAAAATCTCGACAATAGACTACCTTCCATAATGATAAAGTTACCATCCATTGGAGTAACAAAAATATCGACAAAAAACTACCTTCCATAATGACAAGGCTACCATCCATTGGAACAACAAAAATGTCGACAACAGACTACCTTTCATAATCACAAGGCTACCATCCATTGGAGTAACAAAAATTTGAACAACAGACTACCTTGCATAATTACAAGGCTATCATCCATTGGAATAACAAAGATATCGAAAGCAGACTACCTTCAATAATGACAAGGCTTCCATCAGATGGAGTAACAAAAATCTCGACAAAAGACTACCTTCCATAATGACAAGGCTACAATCCAATGGAATAACAAAAATCTCGACAATAGACTACCTTCCATAATGACAAGGCTACCATCCATTGGAGTAACAAAAATCTCAACGACATACTACCTTCCATAATGACAAGGCTACAATCCATTGGAGTAACATAAATCTCAATTACAGACTACCTTCCTTAATGAAAAGGCTACCGTCCATTGGAGTAACAAAAATATCTACAACAGACTACCTTCCATAATTACAAGGCTACTATCCATTTGGGTAACAAAAATCTCGACAATAGACTACCTTCCATAATGATAAAGTTACCATCCATTGGAGTAACAAAAATATCGACAAAAAACTACCTTCCATAATGACAAGGCTACCATCCATTGGAACAACAAAAATGTCGACAACAGACTACCTTTCATAATCACAAGGCTACCATCCATTGGAGTAACAAAAATTTGAACAACAGACTACCTTGCATAATTACAAGGCTATCATCCATTGGAATAACAAAGATATCGAAAGCAGACTACCTTCAATAATGACAAGGCTTCCATCAGATGGAGTAACAAAAATCTCGACAAAAGACTACCTTCCATAATGACAAGGCTACAATCCAATGGAATAACAAAAATCTCGACAATAGACTACCTTCCATAATGACAAGGCTACCATCCATTGGAGTAACAAAAATCTCAACGACATACTACCTTCCATAATGACAAGGCTACAATCCATTGGAGTAACATAAATCTCAATTACAGACTACCTTCCTTAATGAAAAGGCTACCGTCCATTGGAGTAACAAAAATATCTACAACAGACTACCTTCCATAATTACAAGGCTACTATCCATTTGGGTAACAAAAATCTCGACAATAGACTACCTTCCATAATGATAAAGTTACCATCCATTGGAGTAACAAAAATATCGACAAAAAACTACCTTCCCTAATGACAAGGCTACCATCAATTGGAATAACAAAAATGTCGACAACAGACTACCTTCCATAATCACAAGGCTACCATCCATTGGAGTAACAAAAATCTATACAACGGACTACCTTGCATAATTACAAGGCTATTATCTATTGGAATAACAATGATATCGAAAACAGGCTACCTTCAATAATGACAAGGCTTCCATCCATTGGAGTAACAAAAATCTCGACAAAAGACTACCTTCCATAATGACAAGGCTACAATCCATTGGAATAACAAAAATCTCGACAATAGACTATCTTCCATAATGACAAGGCTACCATCCATTGGAGTAACAAAAATCTCAACGAGATACTACCTTCTATAATGACAACGCTACCATCCATTGGAGTAACAAAAATTTAAACAACACACTACCTTCCATAATGACAAGGCTATCATCCATTGGAGTATCAAAGATATCGACAATAGACTACCTTCAATAATGACAAGGCTACCATCCATTGGAGTAACAACAATCTAGACAAAAGACTACCTTCCATAATGGCAAGGTTACCATCCATTGGAATAAAAAAAATCTCGACAATAGACTACCTTCCATAATGACAAGGCTAGTATCCATTGGAGTAACAAAATTGTGAACAATGGACTACCTTCCATAATGACAAGGCTACAATACATTGGAGTAACATAAATCTCAACGACAGACTACCTTCCTTAATGAAAAGGTTACCATCCCTTGGAGTAACAAAAATATCTACAACAGACTACCTTCCATAATTACAAGGCTACTATCCATTTGGGTAACAAAAATCTTGACAATAGACTACCCTCCATAATGACAAGGCTCCCATCCATTGGAGTAACAAAAATCTCGAAAAAAAACTACCTTCCATAATGACAAGGCTACCATCCATTGGAATAACAAAAATGTCGACAACGGAATACCTTCCATAATCACAAGGCTACCATCCATTGGAGTAACAAAAATATGAACAACAGACTACCTTGCATAATTACAAGGCTATTATCCATTGGAATAACAAAGATATCGAAAACAGGCTAACTTCAATAATGACAAGGCTTCCATCCATTGGAGTAACAAAAATCTCGACAAAAGACTACCTTCCATAATGACAAGGCTACAATCCAATGGAATAACAAAAATCTCGAAATAGACTACCTTCCATAATGACAAGGCTACCATCCATTGGAGTAACAAAAATCTCAACGACATACTACCTTCCATAATGACAAGGCTACAATCCATTGGAGTAACATAAATCTCAATTACAGACTACCTTCCTTAATGAAAAGGCTACCGTCCATTGGAGTAACAAAAATATCTACAACAGACTACCTTCCATAATTACAAGGCTACTATCCATTTGGGTAACAAAAATCTCGACAATAGACTACCTTCCATAATGATAAAGTTACCATCCATTGGAGTAACAAAAATATCGACAAAAAACTACCTTCCATAATGACAAGGCTACCATCCATTGGAACAACAAAAATGTCGACAACAGACTACCTTTCATAATCACAAGGCTACCATCCATTGGAGTAACAAAAATTTGAACAACAGACTACCTTGCATAATTACAAGGCTATCATCCATTGGAATAACAAAGATATCGAAAGCAGACTACCTTCAATAATGACAAGGCTTCCATCAGATGGATTAACAACAATCTAGAATAAAGACTACCTTCCATAATGACAAGGTTACCATCCATTGGAATAAAATAAATCTCGACACTAGACTACCTTCCATAATGACAAGGCTAGCATCCATTGGAGTAACAAAAATCTCAATGACATACTACCTTCCATAATGACAAGGCTACCATCCATGGGAGTAACAAAAATCTCAACGACAGACTACCTTCCATAAAGACAAGGCTACCATCCATTTGAGTAACAAAAATCTCGACAAAAGACTAACTTCAATAACGACAAGGCTACCATACATTGGAGTAACACAAATATCGACAAAAGACTACCTTCCATAATGCCAAGGTTACCATCCAATGGAATAAAAAATTCTCAACAACTGACTACCTTCCATAATGACAAGGCTAGCATCCATTGGAGTAACAAAAATCTGAACAACATACTACCTTTCATAATGACAAGGCTTCAATCCATTAGAGTAACATAAATCTCAACGACAAACTACCTTCCTTAATGAAAAGGCTACCATCCATTGGAGTAACAAAAATATCTCGACAATATACTACCTTCCATAATGACAAGGCTATCATCCATTGGAGTAACACAAATCTCGACAAAAAACTACCTTCCTTAATGATAAGGCTACCATCCATTGGAGTAACAAAAATTTGAACAACAGACTACCTTGCATAATTACAAGGCTATTATCCATTGGAATAACAAAGATATCGAAAACAGGCTACCTTCAATAATGACAAGGCTTGCATCCATTGGAGTAACAAAAATATCAACAATAGACTACCTTCCATAATGACAAGGCTACAGTCCATTGGAATAGAAAAAATCTCGACAATAGACTACCTTCCATAATGACAAGGCTACCATCCATTGAAGTAACAAAAATCTCAACGACAGACTACCTTGCATAAAGAAGGCTACCATCCATTTGAGTAACAAAAATCTCGACAAAATACTAACTTCAATAACGACAAGGCTACAATACATTGGAGTAACACAAATCTCGACAAAAGACTACCTTCCATAATGCCAAGGTTACCATCCAATGGAATAAAAAATTTTCAACAACTGACTACCTTCCATAATGACAAGGCTACCATCCTTTGGAGTAACAAAAATATGAACAATAGACTACCTTCCATAATGACAAGGCTCCAATCCATTGGAGTAACTGAAATCTCAACGACAGACTACCTTCCATAATGACAAGGCTACCATTCATTGGAGTAACAAAATTTTTGACAACATACTACCTTCCATAATTACAAGGCTACCATCCATTGGAGTAACAAAACTCTCGAGAAAAGACTACCTTCCATAATTACAAGGTTACAATCCAATGGAATAAAAAATTCTCGACAACAGACTACCTTGCATAATGACAAGGCTAGCATCAATTGGAGTAACAAAAATATGAACAACAGACTACCTTCCATAAAGATAAGGCTACAATCAATTGGAGTAACATAAATCTCAACGAAAGACTACCATCCTTAATGAAAAGGCTACTGTCCATTGGAGAAACAAAAATATCTATAACAGACTACCTTCCATAATTACAAGGCTACCATCCATTTGGGTAACAAAAAATTTGACAATATACTACCTTCCATAATGACAAGGCTATCATCCATTGGAGTAATACAAATCTCGACAAAAAACTACCTTCCATAATGACAAGGCTACCATCCATTGGAATAACAAAAATGTCGACAATAGACTACCTTCCATAATCACAAGGCTACCATCCATTGGAGTAACAAAAATCTCAATGACATACTACCTTCCATGATGACAAGGCTACCATCAATTGGAGTAACAAAAATCTCAACGACAGACTACCTTCCATAAAGACAAGGCTACCATCCATTTGAGTAACAAAAATCTCGACAAAAGACTACCTTCCATAATGCCAAGGTTAACATCCAATGGAATAAAAAATTCTCAACAACTGACTACCTTCCATAATGACAAGGCTACCATCCTTTGGAGTAACAAAAATATGAACAATAGACTACCTTCCATAATGACAAGGCTCCAATCCATTGGAGTAACTGAAATCTCAACGACAGACTACCTTCCATAATGACAAGACTACATTCATTGGAGTAACAAAATTTTTGACAACATACTACCTTCCATAATTACAAAGCTACCATCCATTGGAGTAACAAAACTCTCGAGAAAAGACTACCTTCCATAATGACAAGGTTACCATCCAATGGAATAAAAAATTCTCGACAACAGACTACCTTGCATAATTACAAGGTTACCATCCATTGGAGTAACAAAAATCTTAACAACAGACTACCTTCCATAATGACAAGGATATTATCCAATAGAGTAACAGAAATCTCAATGACCGACTGCCTTCCATAATGACAAGGCTAACATCCATTAGAATAATATAAATCTCGACAATAGACTACCTTCCATAATGACAAGGCTACCATCCATTGGAGTAACAAAAATTTAAACAACATACTACCTTCCATAATGACAAGGCTATCATCCATTGGAGTATCAAAGACATCAACAACAGACTACCTTCAATAATGACAAGGCTACCATCCATTGGAGTAACAACAATCTAGACAAAAGACTACCTTCCATAATGACAAGGTTACCATCCATTGGAATAAAAAAAATCTCGACAATAGACTACCTTCCATAATGACAAGGCTAGCATCCATTGGAGTAACAAAAATATGAACAACAGACTACCTTCCATAATGATAAGGCTACAATCCATTGGAGTAACATAAATCTCAACGAAAGACTACCTTCCTTAATTAAAAGGCTACCGTCCATTGGAGTAACAAAAATATCTATAACAGATTACCTTCCATAATTACAAGGCTACCATCCATTTGGGTAACAAAAATCTCGAAAATATACTACCTTCCATAATGACAAGGCTATCATCCATTGGAGTAAGACAAATCTCGACAAAAAACTACTTTCCATAATGACATGGCTACCATCCATTGGAATAACAAAAATTTCGACAATAGACTACCTTCCATAATCACAAGGCTACCATCCATTGGAGTAACAAAAATTTGAACAACAGACTACCTTGCATAATGACAATGTTATTATCCATTGGAATAACAAAGTTATCGAAAACAGGCTACCTTCAATAATGACAAGGCTTCCATCCATTGGAGTAACAAAAATCTCGACAAAAGACTACCTTCCATAATGACAAGGCTACACTCCATTGGAATAACAAAAATCTCGACAATAGACTACCTTCCATAATGACAAGGCTACCATCCATTGGAGTAACAAAAATCGCAATGACATACTACCTTCCATAATGACAAGGCTACCATCAATTGGAGTAACAAAAATCTCAACGACAGACTACCTTCCATAAAGACAAGGCTACCATCCATTTGAGTAACAAAAATCTCGACAAAAGACTAACTTCAATAACGACAAGGCTACCATACATTGGAGTAACACAAATCTCGACAAAAGACTACCTTCCATAATGCCAAGGTTACCATCCAATGGAATAAAAAATTCTCAACAACTGACTACCTTCCATAATGACAAGGCTACCATCCTTTGGAGTAACAAAAATATGAACAATAGACTACCTTCCATAATGAAAAGGCTCCAATCCATTGGAGTAACTGAAATCTCAACGACAAACTACCTTCCATAATGACAAGGCTACCATTCATTGGAGTAACAAAAATTTTGACAACATACTACCTTCCATAATTACAAGGCTACCATCCATTTGAGTAACAAAACTCTCGAGAAAAGACTACCTTCCATAATGACAAGGTTACCATCCAATGGAATAAAAAATTCTCGACAACAGACTACCATGCATAATTACAAGGCTACCATCCATTGGAGTAACAAAAATCTTAACAACAGACTACCTTCCATAATGACAAGGCTATTATCCAATGGAGTAACAAAAATCTAACCGACCTACTGCCTTCCATAATGACAAGGCTAACATCCATTAGAATAATATAAATCTCGACAATAGACTACCTTCCATAATGACAAGGCTACCATCCATTGGAGTAACAAAAATTTAAACAACATACTACCTTCCATAATGACAAGGCTACATCCATTGGAGTATCAAAGACATCGACAACAGACTACCTTCAATAATCACAAGGCTACCATCCATTGGAGTAACAACAATCTAGACAAAAGACTACCTTCCATAATGACAAGGTTACCATCCATTGGAATAAAAAAAATCTCGACAATAGACTACCTTCCATAATGACAAGGCTAGCATCCATTGGAGTAACAAAAATATGAACAACAGACTACCTTCCATAATGATAAGACTACAATCCATTGGAGTAACATAAATCTCAATGAAAGACTACCTTCCTTAATGAAAAGGCTACCGTCCATTGGAGTAACAAAAATATCTATAACAGATTACCTTCCATAATTACAAGGCTACCATCCATTTGGGTAACAAAAATCTCGACAATATACTACCTTCCATAATGACAAGGCTATCATCCATTGGAGTAACACAAATCTCGACAAAAAACTACCTTCCATAATGACATGGCTACCATCCATTGGAATAACAAAAATTTCGACAATAGATTACCTTCCATAATCACAAGGCTACCATCCATTGGAGTAACAAAAATTTGAACAACAGACTACCTTGAATAATGACAAGGTTATTATCCATTGGAATAACAAAGTTATCGAAAACAGGCTACCTTCAATAATGACAAGGCTTCCATCCATTGGAGTAACAAAAATCTCGAAAAAAGACTACCTTCCATAATGACAAGGCTACAATCCATTGGAATAACAAAAATCTCGATAATAGACTACCTTCCATAATGACAAGGCTACCATCCTTTGGAGTAACAAAAATCTCAACGACAGACTACCTTCCATAAAGACAAGGCTACCATCCATTTGAGTAACCAAAATCTCGACAAAATACTAACTTCAATAACGACAAGGCAACCATACATTGGAGTAACACAAATCTCGACAAAAGACTACCTTCCATAATGCCAAGGTTACCATCCAATGGAATAAAAAATTCTCATCAACTGACTACCTTCCATAATGACAAGGCTACCATCCTTTGGAGTAACAAAAATATGAACAACAGACTACCTTCCATAATGACAAGGCTCCAATCCATTGGAGTAACTGAAATCTCAATGACAGACTACCTTCCATAATGACAAGGCTACCATCCATTGGAGTAACAAAAATCTCGACAACAGACTACCTTCCATAATTACAAGGCTACCATCCATTGGTGTAACAAAAATCTCGACAAAAGACTACCTTTCATAATGACAAGGTTACCATCCATTGGAATAACAAAAATCTAGACAACATACTACCTTCCATAATGACAGACTACCTTCCATAATGTCAAGGCTACCATCCATTGGAGTAACAAAAATCTGAACAACAGACTACCTTCCATAGTGACAAGGCTATAATCCATTGGAGTAACAGAAATCTCAACGACAGACTACCTTCCATAATGACAAGGCTACCATCCATTGGAGTATTAAAAATATCGATAACAGACTACCTTCCATAATTACAAGGCTACCATCCATTGGAGTATCAAAAATATCGACAACAGACTACCTTCCATACCAGGCTACCATCCATTGGAATAACAAAAATCTCGAAAATAGACTACCTTCCATAATGACAAGGCTAGCATCCATTGGAGTAACAAAAATCTGAACAACAGACTACCTTCCATAATGACAAGGCTACAATCCATTGGAGTAACATAAATCTCAATGACAGACTACCTTCCTTAATGAAAAGGCTACCATCCACTGGAGTAACAAAAATATCTACAACAGACTACCTTCCATAATTACAAGGCTATTATCCATTTGGGTAACAAAAATCTCGACAATAGACTACCTTCCATAATTATAAGGCTACCATCCATTGGAGTAACAAAAATCTCGACAAAAGACTACCTTTCATAATGACAAGGTTACCATCCATTAGAATAACAAAAATCTAGACAACAGACTACCTTCCATAATGACAGACTACCTTCCATAATGTCAAGGCTACCATCCATTGGAGTAACAAAAATCTGAACAACAGACTACCTTCCATAGTGACAAGGCTATAATCCATTGGAGTAATAGAAATCTCAACGACAGACTACCTTCCATAATGACAAGGCTACCATCCATTGGAGTATTAAAAATATCGATAACAGACTACCTTCCATAATTACAAGGCTACCATCCATTGGAGTATCAAAAATATCGACAACAGACTACCTTACATACAAGGCTACCATCCATTGGAATAACAAAAATCTCAAAAATAGACTACCTTCCATAATGACAAGGCTAGCATCCATTGGAGTAACAAAAATCTGAACAACAGACTACATTCCATAATGAAAAGGCTACAATCCATTGGAGTAACATAAATCTCAATGACAAACTACCTTCCTTAATGAAAAGGCTACCATCCACTGGAGTAACAAAAATATCTACAACATACTACCTTCCATAATTACAAGGCTACCATCCATTGGAGTAACAAAAATCTCGACAAAAAACTACCTTCCATAATGAAAAGGCTACCATCCATAGGAATAACAAAAATGTCGACAATAGACTACCTTCCATAATGTCAAGGCTACCATCCATTGGAGTAACAAAAATCTGAACAACAGACTACCTACCATAATGACAAGGCTATAATCCATTGGATAACAGAAATCTCAACAACAGACTACCTTCCATAATGACAAGGCTACCATCCATTGGTGTAACAAAAATCTCGACAACAGACTACCTTCCATAATTAAAAGGCTACCATCCATTGGAGTATCAAAAATATCGAAAATAGACTACCTTCCATACAAGGCTACCATCCATTGGAATAACAAAAATCTCGACAATAGACTACATTCCATAATGACAAGGCTAGCATCCATTGGACTAACAAAAATCTGAACAATAGACTACCTTCCATAATGACAAGGCTACAATCAATTGGGGTACCATAAATATCAACGATAGACTACCTTCCTTAATGAGAAGGCTACCATCCATTGGAGTAACAAAAATATCTACAACAGACTACTTTCCATAATTACAAGGCTACTATCCATTTGGGTAACAAAAATCTCGACAATAGACTACCTTCCATAATGACAAGGCTACCATCCATTAGAGTAACAAAAATCTCGACAAAAAACCAGCTTCCATAATGACAAGGCTACAATCCATTGGAATAACAAAAATGTCGACTATAGACTACCTTCCATAATCACAAGGCTACCATCCATTGGACTAACAAAAATCTCAACGATATACTACCTTCCATAATGACAACGCCACCATCCATTCTGGTAACAAAAATCTCAATGACAGACTACCTTCCATAAAGACAAGGCTACCATCCATTTGAGTAACAAAAATTTAGACAAAAGTCTACCTTCCATAATGACAAGGCTACCATACATTGGAGTAACACAAATCTCGACAAAAGACTACCTTCCATAATGACAAGGTTACCATCCAATGGAATAAAAAATTCTCGACAACTGACTACCTTCCATAATGACAAGGCTAACATCCTTTGGAGTAACAAAAATATGAACAACAAACTACCTTCCATAATGACAAGGCTACAATCCATTAGAGTAACAGAAATCTCAACGACAGACTACCTTCCATAATGACAAGGCTACCATCCATTGGAGTAACAAAAATCTCGACAACAGACTACCTTCCATAATTACAAGGCTACCATCCATTGGAGTAACAAAAATCTTGACAAAAGACTACCTTTCATAATGACAAGGTTACCATCCATTGGAATAACAAAAATCTAGACAACAGACTACCTTCCATAATGACAGACTACCTTCCATAATGTCAAGGCTACCATCCATTGGAGTAACAAAAATCTGAACAACAGACTACCTTCCATAATGAAAAGGCTATAATCCATTGGAGTAACAAAAATCTCAACAACAGACTACCTTCCATAATGACAAGGCTACCATCCATTGGAGTATTAAAAATATCGACAACAGACTACCTTCCATAATTACAAGGCTACCATCCATTGGAGTATCAAAAATATCGACAATAGACTACCTTCCATACAAGGCTACCGTCCATTGAAATAACAAAAATCTCGACAATAGACTACCTTCCATAATGACAAGGCTAGCATCCATTGGAGTAACAAAAATCTGAACAACAGACTACCTTCCATAATGACAAGGCTACAATCCATTGGAGTAACATAAATCTCAATGACAGACTACCTTCCTTAATGAAAAGGCTACCATCCACTGGAGTAACAAAAATATCTACAACAGACTACCTTCCATAATTACAAGGCTATTATCCATTTGGGTAACAAAAATCTCGACAATAGACTACCTTCCATAATTATAAGGCTACCATCCATTGGAGTAACAAAAATCTCGACAAAAGACTACCTTTCATAATGACAAGGTTACCATCCATTGGAATAACAAAAATCTAGACAACAGACTACCTTCCATAATGACAGACTACCTTCCATAATGTCAAGGCTACCATCCATTGGAGTAACAAAAATCTGAACAACAGACTACCTTCCATAGTGACAAGGCTATAATCCATTGGAGTAACAGAAATCTCAACGACAGTCTACCTTCCATAATGACAAGGCTACCATCCATTGGAGTATTAAAAATATCGATAACAGACTACCTTCCATAATTACAAGGCTACCATCCATTGGAGTATCAAAAATATCGACAACAGACTACCTTCCATACAAGGCTACCATCCATTGGAATAACAAAAATCTCGAAAATAGAATACCTTCCATAATGACAAGGGTAGCATCCATTGGAGTAACAAAAATCTGAACAACAGACTTCCTTCCATAATGACAAGGCTACAATCCATTGGAGTAACATAAATCTCAATGACAAACTACCTTCCTTAATGAAAAGGCTACCATCCACTAGAGTAACAAAAATATCTACAACAGACTACCTTCCATAATTACAAGGCTACCATCCATTGGAGTAACAAAAATCTCGACAAAAAACTACCTTCCATAATGAAAAGGCTACCATCCATAGGAATAACAAAAATGTCGACAATAGACTACCTTCCATAATGTCAAGGCTACCATCCATTGGAGTAACAAAAATCTGAACAACAGACTACCTACCATAATGACAAGGCTATAATCCATTGGATAACAGAAATCTCAACAACAAACTACCTTCCATAATGACAAGGCTACCATCCATTGGTGTAACAAAAATCTCGACAACAGACTACCTTCCATAATTATAAGGCTACCATCCATTGGAGTATCAAAAATATCGAAAATAGACTACCTTCCATACAAGGCTACCATCCATTGGAATAACAAAAATCTCGACAATAGACTACCTTCCATAATGACAAGGTTAACATCCATTGGAGTAACAAAAATTTGAACAACAGACTACCTTCCATAACGACAAGGCTACAATCAATTGGAATAACAAAAATGTCGACAATAGACTACCTTCCATAATGACAAGGCTACCATCCATTGGAATAACAAAAATGTCGACAATAGACTACCTTCCATAATCACAAGGCTACCATCCATTGGAGTAACAAAAATCTCAACGATATACTACCTTCCATAATGACAAGGCTACCATCCATTCGAGTAACAAAAATCTCAATGACAGACTACCTTCCATAAAGACAAGGCTACCATCCATTTGAGTAACAAAAATCTCGACAAAAGTCTAACTTCCATAATGACAAGGCTACCATACATTGGAGTAAAACAAATCTCGACAAAAGACTACCTTCCATAATGACAAGGCTACCATCCATTGGAGTAACAAAAATCTCGACAACAGACTACCTTACATAATTAGAAGGCTATCATCCATTGGAGTAACAAAAATCACGACAAAAGACTACCTTTCATAATGACTAGGTTACCATCCATTAAAATAACAAAAATCTAGACAACAGACTTCCTTCCATAATGACAGACTACCTTCCTTAATGTCAAAGCTACCATCCATTGGAGTAACAAAAATCTGAACAACAGACTACCTTCCATAATGACAAGGCTATAATCCATTGGAGTAACAAAAATCTCAACAACAGACTACCTTCCATAATGACAAGGCTACCATCCATTAGAGTATCAAAAATATTGACAACAGACTACCTTCCATACAAGGCTACCATGCATTGGAATAACAAAAATCTCGACAATAGACTACCTTCCATAATGACAAGGATAGCATCCATTGGAGTAACAAAAATTTGAACAACAGACTACCTTCCATAATGACAAGGCTACAATCAATTGGGGTACCATAAATATCAATGACAGACTACCTTCCTTAATGAAAAGGCTACGATCCATTGGAGTAACAAAAATATCTACAACAGACTACTTTCCATAATTACAAGGCTACTATCCATTTGGGTAACAAAAATCTCGACAATAGACTACCTTCCATAATGACATGGCTACCATCCATTAGAGTAACAAAAATCTCGACAAAAAACCAGCTTCCATAATGACAAGGCTACCATCCATTTGAATAAAAAAAATGTCGACAATAGACTACCTTCCATAATGACAAGGCTACCATCCATTGGAGTAACAAAAATCTCAATGACAGACTACCTTCCATAAATACAAGGCTACCATCCATTTGAGTAAAAAAAATCTCGACAAAAGTCTACCTTCAATAATGAGAAGGCTACCATACATTGGAGTAAAACAAATCTCGACAAAAGACTACCTTCCATAATGACAAGGTTACCATCCAATGGAATAAAAAATTCTCAACAACTGACTACCTTCCATAATGACAAGGCTAACATCCTTTGGAGTAACAAAAATATGAACAGACTACCTTCCATAATGACAAGGCTACAATCCATTAGAGTAACAAAAATCTCAACGACAGACTACCTTCCATAATGACAAGGCTACCATCCATTGGAGTAACAAAAATCTCGACAACAGACTACCTTCCATAATTACAAGGCTATCATCCATTGGAGTAACAAAAATCACGACAAAAGACTACCTTTCATAATGACTAGGTTACCATCCATTGAAATAACAAAAATCTAGACAACATACTTCCTTCCATAATGACAGACTACCTTCTTTAATGTCAAGGCTACCATCCATTGGAGTAACAAATATCTGAACAACAGACTACCTTCCATAATGACAAGGCTATAATCCATTGGAGTAACAAAAATCTCAACAACAGACTACCTTCCATAATGACAAGGCTACCATCCATTAGAGTATCAAAAATATTGACAACAGACTACCTTCCATACAAGGCTACCATGCATTGGAATAACAAAAATCTCGACAATAGACTACCTTCCATAATGACAAGGATAGCATCCATTGGAGTAACAAAAATTTGAACAACAGACTACCTTCCATAATGACAAGGCTACAATCAATTGGGGTACCATAAATATCAATAACAGACTACCTTCCTTAATGAAAAGGCTACGATCCATTGGAGTAACAAAAATATCTACAACAGACTACTTTCCATAATTACAAGGCTACTATCCATTTGGGTAACAAAAATCTCGACAATAGACTACCTTCCATAATGACATGGCTACCATCCATTAGAGTAACAAAAATCTCGACAAAAAACCAGCTTCCATAATGACAAGGCTACCATCCATTTGAATAAAAAAAATGTCGACAATAGACTACCTTCCATAATGACAAGGCTACCATCCATTGGAGTAACAAAAATCTCAATGACAGACTACCTTCCATAAATACAAGGCTACCATCCATTTGAGTAAAAAAAATCTCGACAAAAGTCTACCTTCAATAATGAGAAGGCTACCATACATTGGAGTAAAACAAATCTCGACAAAAGACTACCTTCCATAATGACAAGGTTACCATCCAATGGAATAAAAAATTCTCAACAACTGACTACCTTCCATAATGACGAGGCTAACATCCTTTGGAGTAACAAAAATATGAACAACAGACTACCTTCCATAATGACAAGGCTACAATCCATTAGAGTAACAGAAATCTCAATGACAGACTACCTTCCATAATGACAAGGCTACCATCCATTCGAGTAACAAAAATCTCGACAATAGACTACCTTCCATAATTACAAGGCTACCATCCATTGGAGTAACAAAAATCTCGACAAAAGACTACCTTTCATAATGACAAGGTTACCATCCATTCAAATAACAAAAATCTAGACAACAGACTACCTTCCATAATGTCAAGGCTACCATTCATTGGAGTAACAAAAATCTGAACAACAGACTACCTTCCATAATGACAAGGCTACCATCCATTGGAGTAACAAAAATCTCGACAAAAAACCAGCTTCCATAATGACAAGACTACCATCCATTGGAATAACAAAAATGTCGACAATAGACTACCTTCCATAATCACAAGGCTACCATCCATTTGAGTAACAAAAATCTCAACGATATACTACCTTCCATAATGACAAGGCTACCATCCATTCGAGTAACAAAAATCTCAATGACAGGCTACCTTCCATATAGACAAGGCTACCATCCATTTGAGTAAGAAAAATCTCAACAAAAGTCTACCTTCCATAATGACAAGGCTACCATACATTGGAGTAAAACAAATCTCGACAAAAGACTACCTTCCATAATGACAAGGTTGCCATCCAATGGAATAAAAAATTCTCAATAACTGACTACCTTCCATAATGACAAGGCTAACATCCTTTGGAGTAACAAAAATATGAACAACGGACTACCTTCCATAATGACAAGGCTACAATCCATTAGAGTAACAGAAATCTCAATGACAGACTACCTTCCATAATGACAAGGCTACCATCCATTGGAGTAACAAAAATCTCGACAACAGACTACCTTCCATAATTACATGGCTACCATCCATTGGAGTAACAAAAATCACGACAAAAGACTACCTTTCATAATGACAAGGTTACCATCCATTGAAATAACAAAAATCTAGACAACAGACTACCTTCCATAATGACAGACTACCTTCCATAATGACAGACTACCATCCATTGGAGTAACAAAAATCTGAACAACAGACTACCTTCCATAATGACAAGGCTATAATCCATTGGAGTAATAAAAATCTCAACAGCAGACTACCTTCCATAATGACAAGGCTACCATCCATTGGAGTATTAAAAATCTCGACAACAGACTACCTTCCATAATTACAAGGCTACGATCCATTGGAGTATCAAAAATATCGACAATAGACTACCTTCCATACAAGGCTACCATCCATTGGAATAACAAAAATCTAGACAATAGACTACCTTCCATAATGATAAGGCTAGCATCCATTGGAGTAACAAAAATCTGAACAAAAGACTACCTTCCATAATGACAAGGCTACAATCAATATGGGTACCATAAATATCAACGACAGACTACCTTCCTTAATGAAAAGGCTACCATCCATTGGAGTAACAAAAATATCTACAACAGACTACTTTCCATAATTACAAGGCTACTATCCATTTGGGTAACAAAAATCTCGACAATAGACTACCTTCCATAATAAGAAGGCTACCATCCATTAGAGTAACAAAAATCTCAACAAAAAACCAGCTTCCATAATGACAAGGCTACCATCCATTGGAATAACAAAAATGTCGACAATAGACTACCTTCCATAATCACAAGGCTACCATCCATTGGAGTAACAAAAATCTCAACGATATACTACCTTCCATAATGACAAGGCTACCATCCATTCGAGTAACAAAAATCTCAATGACAGACTACCTTCCATAAAGACAAGGCTACCATCCATTTGAGTAACAAAAATCTCGACAAAAGTCTACCTTCAATAATGACAAGGCTACCATACATTGGAGTAAAACAAATCTCGACAAAAGACTACCTTCCATAATGACAAGGTTACCATCCAATGGAATAAAAAATTCTCAACAACTGACTACCTTCCATAATGACAAGGCTAACATCCTTTGGAGTAACAAAAATATGAACAACAGACTACCTTCCATAATGACAAGGCTAAATCCATTAGAGTAACAGAAATCTCAACGACAAACTACCTTCCATAATGACAAGGCTACCATCCATTAGAGTAACAAAAATCTCGACAACAGACTACCTTCCATAATTACAAGGCTACCATCCATTGGAGTAACAATAATCTCGACAAAAGACTACCTTTCATAATGACAAGGTTACCATCCATTGAAATAACAAAAATCTAGACAACAGACTACCTTCCATAATGACAGACTACCTTTCATAATGTCAAGGCTACCATCCATTGGAGTAACAAAAATCTGAACAACAGACTACCTTCCATAATGACAAGGCTACCATCCATTGGAGTAACAAAAATCTCGACAAAAAACCATCTTCCATAATGACAAGGCTACCATCCATTGGAATAACAAAAATGTCGACAATAGACTACCTTCCATAATCACAAGGCTACCATCCATTGGAGTAAAAAAAATCTCAACGATATACTACCTTCCATAATGACAAGGCTACCATCCATTCGAGTAACAAAAATCTCAATGACAGACTACCTTCCATAAAGATAAGGCTACCATCCATTTGAGTAACAAAAATCTCAACAAAAGTCTACCTTCCATAATGACAAGGCTACCATACATTGGAGTAAAACAAATCTCGACAAAAGACTACCTTCCATAATGACAAGGTTGCCATCCAATGGAATAAAAATTCTCAACAATTGACTACCTTCCATAATGACAAGGCTAACATCCTTTGGAGTAACAAAAATATGAACAACAGACTACCTTCCATAATGACAAGGCTACAATCCATTAGAGTAACAGAAATCTCTGTAGGTGTTTAGGTATTGGCTTTCATTTTTGGTAAATCCCAAGTGTATGTGTGAATGTCATGACTGATGTCATAACATTCTAGTTCAGTTTGTACTAACTCATCAGGTACCTTTGCAGAAAAATATTGTAATTCAAATACTGATGCTTATAAGTGTGTATCTGAGCATTTTTGCAAAATGATCACATTTTGCTAAATCAGTAGACAGGTTTTCTCAGATGTCTTAACAGATGTTATGACATCCTGTTCTGAACTAACAGGATTGCAGGATTGGATAAGTCTGAGTTTTTTCAGGAAATAACTCAGTCCTTTCTGAACAGAATCCTGCGTTTTCTGAGGGGTAACCTAGCTCAACCCTAACATGGTTAATAAAGTCCTGTGACCTGATCTTTAGGTAAAAACGGAATTAACCCTAGGTTTTTGGAAACCCTAACTGAAGTTGCAGCTGCTATATATTCAACAGAGCTGCTGCTTTTCATGGATGCTTTTATTGATTAGAAGATCATTTGTAATCTGTATAGATTTGTTGTACTCCAAGCAATTATCATTGTGATAAGTGACTTGGAATAGGTTTCCTATTGTAAGGGCTGTGTAGCACTCAAAGCTTTGAAGCAAGAGTGTTTGAATGTTCCTTGACTAAAGCTGTGAAGCAGAGTCAAGTTAGTTGTGTACATCACTCAAAGCTGTGAAGCAAGAGTGATTGTGTTGCTTGATTAAAAAGCTGTGAAGCTTAATCAAGCGTTTGTTTTTGAAGAGTGTCTTCATCAATTATTGAGTCAAATTAGTTTATGCATCACTGCTGTGATTGAGGGGGAGTGAGTTGGTACTCAGGTTTAAGTTGTACTTAGATTGGAATTGCATTGGGTAGGTCTTAAGTGAAGGAGATAAACTGGTTGGTTTATTCCTGAATTAACATCTCTTATAGTGGATTTCCTCCCTGGCTTGGTAGCCCCCAGAGTAGGTGTTGTTGCACACTGAACTGGGTAAACAATTGGCTGTGTTCTTTACTGCTTTTGTATTTACTAACATATAGTAAGTCAGATACGGTGTCATAACATTGAACGTGACATTGAGTATCTGCAGCCAGAATTTCAATCTCAATGACAGACTACCTTCCATAATGACAAGGCTACCATCCATTGGAGTAACAAAAATCTCGACAACAGACTACCTTCCATAATTACAAGGCTACCATCCATTGGAGTAACAAAAATCACGACAAAAGACTACCTTTCATAATGACAAGGTTACCATCCATTGAAATAACAAAAATCTAGACAACAGACTACCTTCCATAATGACATACTACCTACCATAATGTCAAGGCTACCATCCATTGGAGTAACAAAAATCTGAACAACAGACTACCTTCCATAATGACAAGGCTATAATCCATTGGAGTAATAAAAATCTCAACAATAGACTACCTTCCATAATGACAAGGCTACCATCTATTGGAGTATTAAAAATCTCGACAACAGACTACCTTCCATAATTACAAGGCTACCATCCATTGGAGTATCAAAAATATCGACAATAGACTACCTTCCACACAAGTCTACCATCCATTGGAATAACAAAAATCTCGACAATAGACTACCTTCCATAATGACAAGGCTAGCATCCATTGGAGTAACAAAAATCTGAACAACAGACTACCTTCCATAATGACAAGGCTACAATCAATTGGGGTACCATAAATATCAACGACAGACTACCTTCCTTAATGATAAGGCTACCATCCATTGGAGTAACAAAAATATCTACAACAGACTACTTTCCATAATTACAAGGCTACTATCAATTTGGGTAACAAAAATCTCGTCAATAGACTACCTTCCATAATGACAAGGCTACCATCCATTAGAGTAACAAAAATCTCGACAAAGAACCAGCTTCCATAATGACAAGGCTACCATCCATTGGAATAACAAAAATGTCGACAATAGACTACCTTCCATAATCACAAGGCTACCATCCATTGGAGTAACAAAAATCTCAACGATATACTACCTTCCATAATGAAAAGGCTACCATCCATTCGAGTAACAAAAATCTCAATGACAGACTACCTTCCATAAAGACAAGGCTACCATCCATTTGAGTAACAAAAATCTCGACAAAAGTCTACCTTCAATATTGACAAGGCTACCATACATTGGAGTAAAAAATATCTCGACAACAGACTACCTTCCATAATTACAAGGCTACCATCCATTGGAGTATCAAAAATATCGACAACAGACTACCTTCCATACAAGGCTACCATCCATTGGAATAACAAAAATCTCGACAATAGACTACCTTCCATAATGACAAGGATAGCATCCATTGGAGTAACAAAAATATGAACAACAGACTACCTACCAAAATGACAAGGCTACAATCCATTGGAGTAACATAAATCTCAACGACAGACTACCTTCCTTAATGAAAAGGCTACCATCCATTGGAGTAACAAAAATATCTACAACAGACTACCTTCCATAACTAGAAGGCTACTATCCATTTGAGTAACAAAAATCTCGACAATAGACTACCTTCCATAATGACAACGCTACAATCCATTGGAGTAAAAAAAATCTCGACAAAAAACTACCTTCCATAATAATAAGGCTACCATCCATTGGAATAACAAAAATGTCGACAATAGACTACCTTCCATAATGACAAGGCTACCATCCATTGGAGTAACAAAAATCTCAACCACATACTACCTTCCATAATGACAAGGCTACCATCATTGGAGTAACAAAAATCTCAACGACAGACTACCTTCCATAAAGACAAGGCTACCATCCATTTGAGTAACAAAAATCTCGACAAAAGTTTACCTTCCATAATTACAAGGCTACCATACGTTGGAGTAACACAAATCTCGACAAAAGACTACCTTCCATAATGACAAGGTTACCATCCAATGGAATAAAAAATTCTCGACAACTGACTACCTTCAATAATGACAAGGCTACCAT
Organism: Vicia faba; assembly: GCA_948472305.1. Classification (NCBI taxonomy): domain Eukaryota; kingdom Viridiplantae; phylum Streptophyta; class Magnoliopsida; order Fabales; family Fabaceae; genus Vicia; species Vicia faba. Next base: position 554,812,452 of record OX451739.1, on the reverse strand, counting down.
CCTTTGGAGTAAAAAAAATATGAACAACAGACTACCTTCGATAATGACAAGGCTACCATCCATTGGAGTAACAAAAATCTCGACAAGAGACTACCTTCCATAATTACAAGGCTACCATCCATTGGAGTATCAAAAATATCAACAACAGACTACCTTCCATACAAGGCTACCATCCATTGGAATAACAAAAATATCGAAAATAGACTACCTTCCATAATGACAAGGATAGCATCCATTGGAGTAACAAAAATATGAACAACAGACTACCTTCCAAAATGACAAGGCTACAATCCATTCGAGTAACATAAATCACAATGACAGACTACCTTCCTTAATGAAAAGGCTACCATCCATTGGAGTAACAAACATGTCTACAAAAGACTACCTTCCATAATTACAAGGCTACTATCCATTTGGGTAACAAAAATATCGACAATAGACTACCTTCCATAATGACAAGGCTTCCATCCATTGGAGTAACAAAATTCTCAACAAAAGACTACCTTCCATAGTGACAAGGCTACAATCCATTGGAATAACAAAAATATCGACAATAGACTACCTTCCATAATGACAAGGCTACCATCCATTGGAGTAACAAAAATCTCAACGACATACTACCTTCCATAGTGACAAGGCTATCATCCATTACAGTAACAAAAATCTCAACGACAGACTACCTTCCATAAAGACAAGGATACCATCCATTTGAGTAACAAAAATCTCGCCCAAAAGACTACCTTCCATAACGACAAGGCTACCATACATTAGAGTAACATAAATCTCGACAAAAGACTACCTTCCATAATGACAAGGTTACCATCTAATGGAATAAACAATTCTCTACAACTGACTACCTTCCATAATGTAAAGGCTACAATCCATTGGAGTAACAAAAATCTGAAGAATAGACTACCTTCCATAATGACAAGGAAACAATTCATTGGAGTAACAGAAATCTCAACGACAAACTACCTTCCATAATGACAAGGCTACCATCCATTGGAGTAACAAAAATCTCGACAACAGACTATTTTCCATAATTACAAGGCTACCATCCATTGGAGTATCAAAAATATCGACAAAAGACTACCTTTCATAATGGCAAGGTTACCATCCATTGGAATAACGAAAATCTCGATAATAGACTACCTTCCATAATGACAAGGCTAGCATCCATTGGAGTAATAAAAAATTGAACAACAGACTACCTTCCATAATGACAAGGCTACAATCCATTGGAGTAACATAAATCTCAATGACAAACTACCTTCCTTAATGAAAAGGCTACCATCCATTAGAGTAACAAAAATATCTACAACAAACTACCTTCCATAATTACAAGGCTACTATCCATTTGGGTAACAAAAATCTCGACAATAGACTACCTTTCATAATGACGAGGCTACCATCCATTGGAGTAACAAAAATCTCGACAAAAAACTACCTTCCATAATGATAAGGCTACCATCCAATGGAATAAAAAATTCTCGACAACTGACTACCTTCCATAATGACAAGGCTATCATCCTTTGCAGTAACAAAAATATGAACAACAGACTACATTCCATAATTACAAGGCTACAATCCATTGGAGTAACAGAAATCTCAATGACAGACTACCTTCCATAATGACAAGGCTACCATCCATTGGAGTAACAAAAATCTCGACAACAGACTACCTTCCATAATTACAAGGCTACCATCCATTGGAGTAACAAAAATCTCAACAAAAGACTACCTTTCATAATGACATGGTTACCATCCAGTGGAATAACAAAAATCTCGACAACAGACTACCAACCATAATGACAGACTACCTTCCATAATGTCAAGGCTACCATCCATTGGAGTAACAAAAATCTGAACAATAGACTACCTTCCATAATGATAAGGCTACCATCCATTGGAGTAACAAAAATCTCGACAATAGACTACCTTCCATAATGACAAGGCTAACATCCATTGGAGTAACAAAAATCTGAACAACAGACTACCTTCCAAAATGACAAGGCTAAAATCCATTGGAGTAACATAAATCTCAACGACAGACTACCTTCCTTAATGAAAAGGCTACCATCCATTGGAGTAACAAAAATATGTACAACAGACTACCTTCCATAAGTACAAGGCTACTATCCATTTGGGTAACAAAAATCTCGACAATAGACTACCTTCCATAATGAGAAGGCTACATTCCATTGGAGTAACAAAAATCTCGACAAAAAACTACCTGCCATAATGATAAGGCTACCATCCATTGGAATAACAAAAATGTCGAAAATAGACTACCTTCCATAATCACAAGGCTACCAACCATTGGAGTAACAAAAATCTCAACCACATACTACCTTCCATAATTACAAGGCTACCATCCATTGGAGTAACAAAAATATCAACGACATACTAACTTCCATAAAGATATGGCTACCATCCATTTGAGTAACAAAAATCTCGACAAAAGACTACCTTCCATAATGACAAGGTTACCATCCAATGGAATAAAAAATTCTCGACAACTGACTACCTTCCATAATGACAAGGCTACCATCCTTTGGAGTAAAAAAAATATGAACAACAGACTATCTTCCATAATGACAAGGCTACAATCCATTGGAGTAACAGAAATCTCAACGATAGAGTAGCTTCCATAATGACAAGGCTAACATCCTTTGGAGTAACAAAAATCTCGACAAGAGACTACCTTCCATAATTACAAGGCTACCATCCATTGGAGTAACAAAAATCTCGAAAAAAGACTACCTTTCATAATGACAAGGTTACTATCCATTGGAATAACAAAAATCTCGACAACAGACTACCTTCCATAATGATAGACTATCTTCCATAATGTCAAGGATACCATCCATTGGAGTAACAAAAATCTGAACATCAGACTACCTTCCAAAATGACAAGACTATAATCCATTAGAGTAACAGAAATCTCAACGACAGACTACCTTCAATAATGACAAGGCTACCATCCATTGGAGTAACAAAAATCTCGACAACAGAATACCTTCCATAATTACAAGGCTACCATCCATTGGAGTATCAAAAATATCGACAACAAACTACCTTCCATACAAGGCTACCATCCATTGGAATAACAAAAATCTCGACAATAGACTACCTTCCATAATGACAAGGCTAGCATCCATTGGAGTAACAAAAATATGAACAACAGACTACCTTCCATAATGACAAGGCTACAATCCATTGGAGTAACAAAAATCTCAACGAAAGACTACCTTCCATAATGACAAGGCTACCATCCATTGGAGTAACAAAAATCTCGACAACAGACTACCTTCCATAATTACAAGGCTACCATCCATTGGAGTAACAAAAATCTCGACAAAAGACTACCTTTCATAATGACATGGTTACCATCCAGTGGAATAACAAAAATCTCGACAACAGACTACCAACCATAATGACAGACTACCTTCCATAATGTCAAGGCTACCATCCATTGGAGTAACAAAAATCTGAACAACAGACTACCTTCCATAATGATAAGGCTACCATCCATTGGAGTAACAAAAATCTCGACAATAGACTACCTTCCATAATGACAAGGCTAACATCCATTGGAGTAACAAAAATCTGAACAACAGACTACCTTCCAAAATGACAAGGCTAAAATCCATTGGAGTAACATAAATCTCAACGACAGACTACCTTCCTTAATGAAAAGGCTACCATCCATTGGAGTAACAAAAATATGTACAACAGACTACCTTCCATAAGTACAAGGCTACTATCCATTTGGGTAACAAAAATCTCGACAATAGACTACCTTCCATAATGAGAAGGCTACATTCCATTGGAGTAACAAAAATCTCGACAAAAAACTACCTGCCATAGTGATAAGGCTACCATCCATTGGAATAACAAAAATGTCGAAAATAGACTACCTTCCATAATCACAAGGCTACCAACCATTGGAGTAACAAAAATCTCAACCACATACTACCTTCCATAATTACAAGGCTACCATCCATTGGAGTAACAAAAATATCAACGACATACTAACTTCCATAAAGATATGGCTACCATCCATTTGAGTAACAAAAATCTCGACAAAAGACTACCTTCCATAATGACAAGGTTACCATCCAATGGAATAAAAAATTCTCGACAACTGACTACCTTCCATAATGACAAGGCTACCATCCTTTGGAGTAAAAAAAATATGAACAACAGACTACCTTCCATAATGACAAGGCTACAATCCATTGGAGTAACAGAAATCTCAACGATAGACTAGCTTCCATAATGACAAGGCTAACATCCTTTGGAGTAACAAAAATCTCGACAAGAGACTACCTTCCATAATTACAAGGCTACCATCGATTGGAGTAACAAAAATCTCGAAAAAAGACTACCTTTCATAATGACAAGGTTACTATCCATTGGAATAACAAAAATCTCGACAACAGACTACCTTCCATAATGATAGACCATCTTCCATAATGTCAAGGATACCATCCATTGGAGTAACAAAAATCTGAACATCAGACTACCTTCCATAATGACAAGACTATAATCCATTAGAGTAACAGAAATCTCAACGACAGACTACCTTCCATAATGACAAGGCTACCATCCATTGGAGTAACAAAAATCTCGACAACAGAATACCTTCCATAATTACAAGGCTACCATCCATTGGAGTATCAAAAATATCGACAACAAACTACCTTCCATACAAGGCTACCATCCATTGGAATAACAAAAATCTCGACAATAGACTACCTTCCATAATGACAAGGCTAGCATCCATTGGAGTAACAAAAATATGAACAACAGACTACCTTCCATAATGACAAGGCTACCATCCATTGGAGTAACAAAAATCTCGACAACAGACTACTGTCCATAATTACAAGGCTACCATCAATTGGAGTATCAAAAATATCGACAAAAGACTACCTTTCATAATGGCAAGGTTACCATCCATTGGAATAACAAAAATCTCGATAATAGACTACCTTCCATAATGACAAGGCTAGCATCCATTGGAGTAACAAAAATTTGAACAACAGACTACCATCCATAATGACAAGGCTACAATCCATTGGAGTAACATAAATCTCAATGACAAACTACCTTCCTTAATGAAAAGGCTACCATCCATTGGAGTAACAAAAATATCTACAACAGACTACCTTCCATAATTACAAGGCTACTATCCATTTGGGTAACAAAAATATCGACAATAGACTACCTTCCATAATGACAAGGCTTCCATCCATTGGAGTAACAAAATTCTCAACAAAAGACTACCTTCCATAGTGACAAGGCTACAATCCATTGGAATAACAAAAATATCGACAATAGACTACCTTCCATAATGACAAGGCTACCATCCATTGGAGTAACAAAAATCTCAACGACATACTACCTTCCATAGTGACAAGGCTATCATCCATTACAGTAACAAAAATCTCAACGACAGACTACCTTCCATAAAGACAAGGATACCATCCATTTGAGTAACAAAAATCTCGCCCAAAAGACTACCTTCCATAACGACAAGGCTACCATACATTAGAGTAACATAAATCTCGACAAAAGACTACCTTCCATAATGACAAGGTTACCATCTAATGGAATAAACAATTCTCTACAACTGACTACCTTCCATAATGTAAAGGCTACAATCCATTGGAGTAACAAAAATCTGAAGAATAGACTACCTTCCATAATGACAAGGAAACAATTCATTGGAGTAACAGAAATCTCAACGACAAACTACCTTCCATAATGACAAGGCTACCATCCATTGGAGTAACAAAAATCTCGACAACAAACTATTTTCCATAATTACAAGGCTACCATCCATTGGAGTATCAAAAATATCGACAAAAGACTACCTTTCATAATGGCAAGGTTACCATCCATTGGAATAACGAAAATCTCGATAATAGACTACCTTCCATAATGACAAGGCTAGCATCCATTGGAGTAATAAAAAATTGAACAACAGACTACCTTCCATAATGACAAGGCTACAATCCATTGGAGTAACATAAATCTCAATGACAAACTACCTTCCTTAATGAAAAGGCTACCATCCATTAGAGTAACAAAAATATCTACAACAAACTACCTTCCATAATTACAAGGCTACTATCCATTTGGGTAACAAAAATCTCGACAATAGACTACCTTTCATAATGACGAGGCTACCATCCATTGGAGTAACAAAAATCTCGACAAAAAACTACCTTCCATAATGATAAGGCTACCATCCAATGGAATAAAAAATTCTCGACAACTGACTACCTTCCATAATGACAAGGCTATCATCCTTTGCAGTAACAAAAATATGAACAACAGACTACATTCCATAATTACAAGGCTACAATCCATTGGAGTAACAGAAATCTCAATGACATACTACCTTCCATAATGACAAGGCTACCATCCATTGGAGTAACAAAAATCTCGACAAGAGACTACCTTCCATAATTACAAGGCTACCATCCATTGGAGTAACAAAAATCTCGAAAAAAGACTACCTTTCATAATGACAAGGTTACTATCCATTGGAATAACAAAAATCTCGACAACAGACTACCTTCCATAATGATAGACTATCTTCCATAATGTCAAGGATACCATCCATTGGAGTAACAAAAATCTGAACATCAGACTACCTTCCATAATGACAAGACTATAATCCATTAGAGTAACATAAATCTCAACGACAGACTACCTTCCATAATGACAAGGCTACCATCCATTGGAGTAACAAAAATCTCGACAACAGAATACCTTCCATAATTACAAGGCTACCATCCATTGGAGTATCAAAAATATCGACAACAAACTACCTTCCATACAAGGCTACCATCCATTGGAATAACAAAAATCTCGACAATAGACTACCTTCCATAATGACAAGGCTAGCATCCATTGGAGTAACAAAAATATGAACAACAGACTACCTTCCATAATGACAAGGCTACCATCCATTGGAGTAACAAAAATCTCGACAACAGACTACTGTCCATAATTACAAGGCTACCATCAATTGGAGTATCAAAAATATCGACAAAAGACTACCTTTCATAATGGCAAGGTTACCATCCATTGGAATAACAAAAATCTCGATAATAGACTACCTTCCATAATGACAAGGCTAGCATCCATTGGAGTAACAAAAATTTGAACAACAGACTACCATCCATAATGACAAGGCTACAATCCATTGGAGTAACATAAATCTCAATGACAAACTACCTTCCTTAATGAAAAGGCTACCATCCATTGGAGTAACAAAAATATCTACAACAGACTACCTTCCATAATTACAAGGCTACTATCCATTTGGGTAACAAAAATATCGACAATAGACTACCTTCCATAATGACAAGGCTTCCATCCATTGGAGTAACAAAATTCTCAACAAAAGACTACCTTCCATAGTGACAAGGCTACAATCCATTGGAATAACAAAAATATCGACAATAGACTACCTTCCATAATGACAAGGCTACCATCCATTGGAGTAACAAAAATCTCAACGACATACTACCTTCCATAGTGACAAGGCTATCATCCATTACAGTAACAAAAATCTCAACGACAGACTACCTTCCATAAAGACAAGGATACCATCCATTTGAGTAACAAAAATCTCGCCCAAAAGACTACCTTCCATAACGACAAGGCTACCATACATTAGAGTAACATAAATCTCGACAAAAGACTACCTTCCATAATGACAAGGTTACCATCTAATGGAATAAACAATTCTCTACAACTGACTACCTTCCATAATGTAAAGGCTACAATCCATTGGAGTAACAAAAATCTGAAGAATAGACTACCTTCCATAATGACAAGGAAACAATTCATTGGAGTAACAGAAACCTCAACGACAAACTACCTTCCATAATGACAAGGCTACCATCCATTGGAGTAACAAAAATCTCGACAACAGACTATTTTCCATAATTACAAGGCTACCATCCATTGGAGTATCAAAAATATCGACAAAAGACTACCTTTCATAATGGCAAGGTTACCATCCATTGGAATAACGAAAATCTCGATAATAGACTACCTTCCATAATGACAAGGCTAGCATCCATTGGAGTAATAAAAAATTGAACAACAGACTACCTTCCATAATGACAAGGCTACAATCCATTGGAGTAACATAAATCTCAATGACAAACTACCTTCCTTAATGAAAAGGCTACCATCCATTAGAGTAACAAAAATATCTACAACAAACTACCTTCCATAATTACAAGGCTACTATCCATTTGGGTAACAAAAATCTCGACAATAGACTACCTTTCATAATGACGAGGCTACCATCCATTGGAGTAACAAAAATCTCGACAAAAAACTACCTTCCATAATGATAAGGCTACCATCCAATGGAATAAAAAATTCTCGACAACTGACTACCTTCCATAATGACAAGGCTATCATCCTTTGCAGTAACAAAAATATGAACAACAGACTACATTCCATAATTACAAGGCTACAATCCATTGGAGTAACAGAAATCTCAATGACAGACTACCTTCCATAATGACAAGGCTACCATCCATTGGAGTAACAAAAATCTCGACAACAGACTACCTTCCATAATTACAAGGCTACCATCCATTGGAGTAACAAAAATCTCAACAAAAGACTACCTTTCATAATGACATGGTTACCATCCAGTGGAATAACAAAAATCTCGACAACAGACTACCAACCATAATGACAGACTACCTTCCATAATGTCAAGGCTACCATCCATTGGAGTAACAAAAATCTGAACAACAGACTACCTTCAATAATGATAAGGCTACCATCCATTGGAGTAACAAAAATCTCGACAATAGACTACCTTCCATAATGACAAGGCTAACATCCATTGGAGTAACAAAAATCTGAACAACAGACTACCTTCCAAAATGACAAGGCTAAAATCCATTGGAGTAACATAAATCTCAACGACAGACTACCTTCCTTAATGAAAAGGCTACCATCCATTGGAGTAACAAAAATATGTACAACAGACTACCTTCCATAAGTACAAGGCTACTATCCATTTGGGTAACAAAAATCTCGACAATAGACTACCTTCCATAATGAGAAGGCTACATTCCATTGGAGTAACAAAAATCTCGACAAAAAACTACCTGCCATAATGATAAGGCTACCATCCATTGGAATAACAAAAATGTCGAAAATAGACTACCTTCCATAATCACAAGGCTACCAACCATTGGAGTAACAAAAATCTCAACCACATACTACCTTCCATAATTACAAGGCTACCATCCATTGGAGTAACAAAAATATCAACGACATACTAACTTCCATAAAGATATGGCTACCATCCATTTGAGTAACAAAAATCTCGACAAAAGACTACCTTCCATAATGACAAGGTTACCATCCAATGGAATAAAAAATTCTCGACAACTGACTACCTTCCATAATGACAAGGCTACCATCCTTTGGAGTAAAAAAAATATGAACAACAGACTACCTTCCATAATGACAAGGCTACAATCCATTGGAGTAACAGAAATCTCAACGATAGAGTAGCTTCCATAATGACAAGGCTAACATCCTTTGGAGTAACAAAAATCTCTACAAGAGACTACCTTCCATAATTACAAGGCTACCATCCATTGGAGTAACAAAAATCTCGAAAAAAGACTACCTTTCATAATGACAAGGTTACTATCCATTGGAATAACAAAAATCTCGACAACAGACTACCTTCCATAATGATAGACTATCTTCCATAATGTCAAGGATACCATCCATTGGAGTAACAAAAATCTGAACATCAGACTACCTTCCATAATGACAAGACTATAATCCATTAGAGTAACAGAAATCTCAACGACAGACTACCTTCCATAATGACAAGGCTACCATCCATTGGAGTAACAAAAATCTCGACAACAGAATACCTTCCATAATTACAAGGCTACCATCCATTGGAGTATCAAAAATATCGACAACAAACTACCTTCCATACAAGGCTACCATCCATTGGAATAACAAAAATCTCGACAATAGACTACCTTCCATAATGACAAGGCTAGCATCCATTGGAGTAACAAAAATATGAACAACAGACTACCTTCCATAATGACAAGGCTACAATCCATTGGAGTAACAGAAATCTCAACGAAAGACTACCTTCCATAATGACAAGGCTACCATCCATTGGAGTAACAAAAATCTCGACAACAGACTACCTTCCATAATTACAAGGCTACCATCCATTGGAGTAACAAAAATCTCGACAAAAGACTACCTTTCATAATGACATGGTTACCATCCAGTGGAATAACAAAAATCTCGACAACAGACTACCAACCATAATGACAGACTACCTTCCATAATGTCAAGGCTACCATCCATTGGAGTAACAAAAATCTGAACAACAGACTACCTTCCATAATGATAAGGCTACCATCCATTGGAGTAACAAAAATCTCGACAATAGACTACCTTCCATAATGACAAGGCTAACATCCATTGGAGTAACAAAAATCTGAACAACAGACTACCTTTTAAAATGACAAGGCTAAAATCCATTGGAGTAACATAAATCTCAACGACAGACTACCTTCCTTAATGAAAAGGCTACCATCCATTGGAGTAATAAAAATATGTACAACAGACTACCTTCCATAAGTACAAGGCTACTATCCATTTGGGTAACAAAAATCTCGACAATAGACTACCTTCCATAATGAGAAGGCTACATTCCATTGGAGTAACAAAAATCTCGACAAAAAACTACCTGCCATAATGATAAGGCTACCATCCATTGGAATAACAAAAATGTCGAAAATAGACTACCTTCCATAATCACAAGGCTACCAACCATTGGAGTAACAAAAATCTCAACCACATACTACCTTCCATAATTACAAGGCTACCATCCATTGGAGTAACAAAAATATCAACGACATACTAACTTCCATAAAGATATGGCTACCATCCATTTGAGTAACAAAAATCTCGACAAAAGACTACCTTCCATAATGACAAGGTTACCATCCAATGGAATAAAAAATTCTCGACAACTGACTACCTTCCATAATGACAAGGCTACCATCCTTTGGAGTAAAAAAAATATGAACAACAGACTACCTTCCATAATGACAAGGCTACAATCCATTGGAGTAACCGAAATCTCAACGATAGACTAGCTTCCATAATGACAAGGCTAACATCCTTTGGAGTAACAAAAATCTCGACAAGAGACTACCTTCCATAATTACAAGGCTACCATCCATTGGAGTAACAAAAATCTCGAAAAAAGACTACCTTTCATAATGACAAGGTTACTATCCATTGGAATAACAAAAATCTCGACAACAGACTACCTTCCATAATGATAGACTATCTTCCATAATGTCAAGGATACCATCCATTGGAGTAACAAAAATCTGAACATCAGACTACCTTCCATAATGACAAGACTATAATCCATTAGAGTAACAGAAATCTCAACGACAGACTACCTTCCATAATGACAAGGCTACCATCCATTGGAGTAACAAAAATCTCGACAACAGAATACCTTCCATAATTACAAGGCTACCATCCATTGGAGTATCAAAAATATCGACAACAAACTACCTTCCATACAAGGCTACCATCCATTGGAATAACAAAAATCTCGACAATAGACTACCTTCCATAATGACAAGGCTAGCATCCATTGGAGTAACAAAAATATGAACAACAGACTACCTTCCATAATGACAAGGCTACAATCCATTGGAGTAACAGAAATCTCAACGAAAGACTACCTTCCATAATGACAAGGCTACCATCCATTGGAGTAACAAAAATCTCGACAACAGACTACTGTCCATAATTACAAGGCTACCATCAATTGGAGTATCAAAAATATCGACAAAAGACTACCTTTCATAATGGCAAGGTTACCATCCATTGGAATAACAAAAATCTCGATAATAGACTACCTTCCATAATGACAAGGCTAGCATCCATTGGAGTAACAAAAATTTGAACAACAGACTACCATCCATAATGACAAGGCTACAATCCATTGGAGTAACATAAATCTCAATGACAAACTACCTTCCTTAATGAAAAGGCTACCATCCATTGGAGTAACAAAAATATCTACAACAGACTACCTTCCATAATTACAAGGCTACTATCCATTTGGGTAACAAAAATCTCGACAATAGACTACCTTCAATAATGACGAGGCTACCATCCATTGGAGTAACAAAAATCTCGACAAAAAACTACCTTCCATAATGATAAGGCTACCATCCTTTGGAGTAACAAAAATATGAACAACAGACTACCTTCCATAATTACAAGGCTACAATCCATTGGAGTAACAGAAATCTCAATGACAGACTACCTTCCATAATGACAAGGCTACCATCCATTGGAGTAACAAAAATCTCGACAACAGACTACCTTCCATAATTACAAGGCTACCATCCATTGGAGTAACAAAAATCTCGACAAAAGACTACCTTTCATAATGACATGGTTACCATCCAGTGGAAAAACAAAAATCTCGACAACAGACTACCAACCATAATGACAGACTACCTTCCATAATGTCAAGGCTACCATCCATTGGAGTAACAAAAATCTGAACAACAGACTACCTTCCATAATGACAATGCTATAATCCATTGGAGTAACAGAAATCTCAACGACAGACTACCTTCCATAATGATAAGGCTACCATCCATTGGAGTAACAAAAATCTCGACAATAGACTACCTTCCATAATGACAAGGCTAACATCCATTGGAGTAACAAAAATCTGAACAACAGACCACCTTCCAAAATGACAAGGCTAAAATCCAATGGAGTAACATAAATCTCAACGACAGACTACCTTCCTTAATGAAAAGGCTACCATCCATTGGAGTAACAAAAATATGTACAACAGACTACCTTCCATAAGTACAAGGCTACTATCCATTTGGGTAACAAAAATCTCGACAATAGACTACCTTCCATAATGAGAAGGCTACATTCCATTGGAGTAACAAAAATCTCGACAAAAAACTACCTGCCATAATGATAAGGCTACCATCCATTGGAATAACAAAAATGTCGAAAATAGACTACCTTCCATAATCACAAGGCTACCAACCATTGGAGTAACAAAAATCTCAACCACATACTACCTTCCATAATTACAAGGCTACCATCCATTGGAGTAACAAAAATATCAACGACAGACTAACTTCCATAAAGATATGGCTACCATCCATTTGAGTAACAAAAATCTCGACAAAAGACTACCTTCCATAATGACAAGGTTACCATCCAATGGAATAAAAAATTCTCGACAACTGACTACCTTCCATAATGACAAGGCTACCATCCTTTGGAGTAAAAAAAATATGAACAACAGACTACCTTCCATAATGACAAGGCTACAATCCATTGGAGTAACAAAAATCTCAACGATAGACTAGCTTCCATAATGACAAGGCTAACATCCTTTGGAGTAACAAAAATCTCGACAAGAGACTACCTTCCATAATTACAAGGCTACCATCCATTGGAGTAACAATAATCTCGACAAAAGACTACCTTTCATAATGACAAGGTTACTATCCATTGGAATAACAAAAATCTCGACAACAGACTACCTTCCATAATGACAGACTATCTTCCATAATGTCAAGGATACCATCCATTGGAGTAACAAAAATCTGAACAGCAGACTACCTTCCATAATGACAACGCTATAATCCATTGGAGTAACAAAAATCTCAACGACAGACTACCTTCCATAATGATAAGGCTACCATCCATTGGAGTAACAAAAATCTCGACAATAGACTACCTTCCATAATTACAAGGCTACCATCCATTGGAGTAACAAAAATCTCGACAAAAGACTACCTTTCATAATGACAAGGCTAGCATCCATTGGAGTAACAAAAATCTTGACAAAAAACTACCTTCCATAATGACAAGGCTACAATCCATTGGAGTAACATAAATCTCAACGACAGACTACCTTCCTTAATAAAAGGCTACCATAAATTAGAGTATCAAAAATCTCGCCAATAGACTACCTTCCATAATGACAAGGCTACCATCCATTGGAGTAACAAAAATTTAAACAACAGACTACCTTCCATAATGACAAGGCTATCAACCATTGGAGTAACAAAGCTATCGACAACAAACTACCTTCAATAATTACAAGGCTACCATCCATTGGAGTAAGAACAATCTAGACAAAAGACTACCTTCCATAATTACAAGGTTCCCATCCATTGGAATAACAAAAAACTCAACAATAGACTACCTTCCATAATGTCAAGGCTAGCATCCATTGGAGTAACAAAAATCTGAAGAACAAACTACCTTCAATAATGACAAGGCTACAATCCACTGGAGTAGCATAAATCTCAACGACAAACTACCTTCCTTAATATTAGGCTACCATCCATTGGAGTAACAAAAATATCTACAACAAACTACCTTCCATAATTACAAGGATACCATCCATTTGGGTAACAAATATCTCGACAATAGACTACCTTCCATAATGACAAGGCTACCATCCATTGGAATAACAAAAATGTCGACAATAGACTACCTTCCATAATCAAAATGCTACCATCCATTGGAGTAACAAAAATCTGAACAACAGACTACCTTCCATAATGACAAGGCTACAATACATTAGAGTAACAGAAATCTCAATGACAGACTACCTTCCATAATGACAAGGCTACCATCCATTGGAGTAACAAAAATCTCGACAACAAACTACCTTCCATAATCACAAGGCTACCATCCATTTGGGTAACAAAAACTCGAGAATAGACTACCTTCCATAATGACAAGGCTACCATCCATTGGAGAAACAAAAATCTCGACAAAAAACTACCTTCCATAATGAGAAGGCTACCATCCATTGGAATAACAAAAATGTCGACAATCGACAACCTTCCATAATCACAAGACTACCATCCATTGGAGTAACAAAAATCTGAACAACAGACTACCTTGCATATTGAGAAGGCTATCATCCATTGGAATAACAAAGATATCAACAACAGACTACCTTTAATAATGACAAGGCTTCCATCCATTGGAGTAAAAAAAATTTCAATGACCCACTACCTTCCATAATGACAAGGCTACCATCCATTAGAATAACAAAAATCTCGAAAATATACTACCTTCCATAATGACAAGGATACAATCCATTGGAGTAACAAAAATTTAAACAACATACTACCTTTAATAATGACAAGGCAACCATCCATTGGAGTAACAAAAATATCTACAACAGACTACCTTCCATAATTACAAGGCTACCATCCATTGGAGTAACAAAAATCTCGACAAAAAACTACCTTCCATAATGACAAGGCTACCATACATTGGAATAACAAAATTGTCGACAATAGACTACCTTCCATAATCACAAGGCTACCATCACTTGGAGTAACAAAAATCTGAACAACATACTACCTTGCATAATTACAAGGCAATCATCCATTGGAATAACAAAGATATCGAAAACAGGCTACCTTCAATAATGACAAGGCTTCCATCCATTGGAGTAACAAAAATCTCGACAAAAGACTACCTTCCTTAATGACAAGGCTACAATCCAATGGAATAACAAAAATCTCGACAATACACTACCTTCCATAATGACAAGGCTACCATCCATTGGAGTAACAAAAATCTCAACGACAGACTACCTTCCATAAAGACAAGGCTACCATCCATTTGAGTAACAAAAATATCGACAAAAGACTACCTTCCATAACAAAAAGGCTACCTTACACAATTCTCAACAAAAGACTACCTTACATAATGACAAGGTTACCATCCAATGGAATAAAATTTTTTCAACAACTGACTATCTTCCATAATAACAAGGCTACCATCCATTGGAGTAACAAAAATCTGAAAAACAGACTACCTTCCATAATGACAAGGCTACAATCCATTGGAGTAACAGAAATCTCAACGACATACTACCTTCCATAATGACAAGGCTACCATACATTGGAGTAATAAAAATCTCGACAACAGACTACCTTCCATAATTACAAGGCTACCATCCATTGGAGTAACAAAAATCTCTACAACAGACTACCTTTCATAATGAAAAGGTTACCATCCATTGGAATAACAAAAATATCGACAACAGACTACCTTCCATAATGAAAGACTACCTTCCATAATGTCAAGGCTAACATCCATTGGAGTAACAAAAATATGAACAACAGACTACCTTCAATAATGCCAAGGCTACAATCCATTGGAGTAACAGAAATCTCAACGACAAACTATCTTCGATAATGACAAGGCTACCATCCATTGGAGTAACCAAAATCTCGACAACAGACTACCTTCCATAATGACAAGGCTACCATCCATTGAAGTAACAAAAATCTCAACGACAGACTACCTTCCATAAAGACAAGGCTACCATCCATTTGAGTAACAAAAATCTCGACAAAAGACTACCTTCGATAACGAAAAGGCTACCATACATTGGAGTAACACAATTCTCAACAAAAGACTACCTTACATAATGACAAGGTTACCATCCAATGGAATAAAAAATTTTCGACAACTGACTACCTTCCATAATAACAAGGCTACCATCCATTGGAGTAACAAAAATTTGAACAACAGACTACCTTCCATAATGACAAGGCTACAATCCATTGGAGTAACCAAAATCTCAACGACATACTACCTTCCATAATGACAAGGCTACCATCCATTTGAGTAATAAAAATCTCGACAACAGACTACCTTCCATAATTACCAGGCTACCATCCATTGGAGTAACAAAAATCTCTACAAAAGACTACCTTTCATAATGACAAGGTTACCATCTATTGGAATAACAAAAATATCGACAACAGACTACCTTCCATAATGAAAGACTACCTTCCATAATGTCAAGGCTACCATCCATTGGAGTAACAAAAATATGAACACCAGACTACCTTCAATAATGACAAGGCTACAATCCATTGGAGTAACAAAAATCTCATCGACAAACTACCGTCTATAATGACAAGGCTACCATCCATTGGAGTAACCAAAATCTCGACAACAGACTACCTTCCATAATGACAAGGCTACCATCCATTGGAATAACAAAAATCTCGACAATAGACTACCTTCCATAATGACAAGGCTATCATCCATTGGAGTAACAAAAATATGAACAACAGACTACCTTCAATAATGACATGGCTACCATCCATTGGAGTAACAGAAATCTTAATAGCCGACTACCTTCTCTAATGACAAGGCTACCATCCATTGGAATAACAATAATGTCGACAATAGACTACCTTCCATAATTACAAGGCTACCATCCATTGCAGTAACAAAATCTGAACAACAGACTACCTTGCATAATTATAAGGCTATCATCCATTGGAATAACAAAGATATCGACAACAAGCTACCTTCAATAGTGACAAGGCTCCCATCCATTGGAGTAACAAAAATCACGACAAAAGACTACCTTCCATAATGACAAGGCTACAATCAATTGGAATAACAAAAATCTCAACAATAGACTACCTTCCATAATGACAAGGCTACCATCCATTGGAGTAACAAAAATCTCAACGACATACTACCTTCCATAATGACAAGGCTACCATCCATTGGAGTAACAAAAATCTCAATGACAAACTACCTTCCATAAAGACAAGGCTACCATCCATTTGAGTAACAAAAATCTCGGCAAAAGACTACCTACCATAACGACAAGGCTACCATATATTGGAGTACCACAAATCTCGACAACAGACTACCTTCAATAATGACAAGGTTACTATCCAATGGAATAAAAAATTGTCGACAACAGACTACCTTCCAAAATGACAAGGATACCATCATTGGAGTAACAAAAATTTGAACAACAGACTACATTCCATAATGACAAGGCTACAATCCATTGGAGTAACAAAAATCTCAATGACAGACTACCTTCAATAATGAAAAGGCTACCATCCATTGGAGTAACAAAAATATCTACAACAGACTACCTTCCATAATTACCAGG
Source organism: Vicia faba (assembly GCA_948472305.1). Classification (NCBI taxonomy): domain Eukaryota; kingdom Viridiplantae; phylum Streptophyta; class Magnoliopsida; order Fabales; family Fabaceae; genus Vicia; species Vicia faba. Next base: position 554,794,373 of record OX451739.1, on the reverse strand, counting down.
CTACCATCCATTGGAGTATCAAAAATATCAACAATAGACTACCTTCCATAATGACAAGGCTACCATCCATTGGAGTAATAAAAATCTCGACAACAGACTACCTTCCATAATTACCAGGCTACCATCCATTGGAGTAACAAAAATCTCTACAAAAGACTACCTTTCATAATGACAAGGTTACCATCTATTGGAGTAACAAAAATATCGACAACAGACTACCTTCCATAATGAAAGACTACCTTCCATAATGTCAAGGCTACCATCCATTGGAGTAACAAAAATATGAACAACATACTACCTTCAATAATGACAAGGCTACAATCCATTGGAGTAACAAAAATCTCAACGACAAACTACCTTCAATAATGACAAGGCTACCATCCATTGGAGTAACCAAAATCTAGACAACAGACTACCTTCTATAATAACAAGGCTACCATCCATTGGAGTATCAAAAATATCGACAACAGACTACCTTCCATAATGACAAGGCTACCATCCATTGGAATAACAAAAATCTCGACAATAGACTACCTTCCATAATGACAAGGCTATCATCCATTGGAGTAACAAAAATATGAACAACAGACTACCTTCAATAATGACATGGCTACCATCCATTGGAGTAACAGAAATCTCAATAGCCGACTACCTTCTCTAATGAAAAGGCTACCATCCATTGGAATAACAATAATGTCGACAATAGACTACCTTCCATAATTACAAGGCTACCATCCATTGCAGTAACAAAATCTGAACAACAGACTACCTTGCATAATTACAAGGCTATCATCCATTGGAATAACAAAGATATCGACAACAAGCTACCTTCAATAGTGACAAGGCTCCCATCCATTGGAGTAACAAAAATCACGACAAAAGACTACCTTCCATAATGACAAGGCTATAATCAATTGGAATAACAAAAATCTCAACAATAGACTACCTTCCATAATGACAAGGCTACCATCCATTGGAGTAACAAAAATCTCAACGACATACTACCTTCCATAATGACAAGGCTACCATCCATTGGAGTAACAAAAATCTCGACAACAAACTACCTTCCATAATTACAAGGCTACCATCCATTTGGGTAACAAAAACTCGAGAATAGACTACCTTCCATAATGAGAAGGCTACCATTCATTGGAATAACAAAAATTACGACAATAGACAACCTTCCATAATCACAAGACTACCATCCATTGGAGTAACAAAAATCTGAACAACAGACTACCTTGCATATTGAGAAGGCTATCATCCATTGGAATAACAAAGATATCGACAACAGACTACCTTTAATAATGACAAGGCTTCCATCCATTGGAGTAAAAAAAATTTCATCGACCCACTACCTTCCATAATGACAAGGCTACCATCCATTAGAATAACAAAAATCTCGAAAATATACTACCTTTCATAATGACAAGGATACAATCCATTGGACTAACAAAAATTTAAACAACAAACTACCTTTAATAATGACAAGGCAACCATCCATTGGAGTAACAAAAATATCTACAACAGACTACCTTCCATAATTACAAGGCTACCATCCATTGGAGTAGCAAAAATCTCGACAAAAAACTACCTTCCATAATGACAAGGCGACCATACATTGGAATAACAAAATTGTCGACAATAGACTACCTTCCATAATCACAAGGCTACCATCACTTGGAGTAACAAAAATCTGAACAACATACTACCTTGCATAATTACAAGGCAATCATCCATTGGAATAACAAAGATATCAAAAACAGGCTACCTTCAATAATGACAAGGCTTCCATCCATTGGAGTAACAAAAATCTCGACAAAAGACTACCTTCCATAATGACAAGGCTACAATCCAATGGAATAACAAAAATCTCGACAATACACTACCTTCCATAATGACAAGGCTACCATCCATTGGAGTAACAAAAATCTCAACGACAAACTACCTTCCATAAAGACAAGGCTACCATCCATTTGAGTAACAAAAATCTCGACAAAAGACTACCTTCCATAACGAAAAGGCTACCATACATTGGAGTAACACAATTCTCAACAAAAGACTACCTTACATAATGACAAGGTTACCATCCAATGGAATAAAATTTTTTCGACAACTGACTATCTTCCATAATAACAAGGCTACCATCCATTGGAGTAACAAAAATCTGAACAACAGACTACCTTCCATAATGACAAGGATACAATCCATTGGAGTAACAGAAATCTCAACGACATACTACCTTCCATAATGACAAGGCTACCATACATTGGAGTAATAAAAATCTCGACAACAGACTACCTTCCATAATTACAAGGCTACCATCCATTGGAGTAACAAAAATCTCTACAACAGACTACCTTTCATAATAACAAGGTTACCATCCATTGGAATAACAAAAATATCGACAACAGACTACCTTCCATAATGAAAGACTACCTTCCATAATGTCAAGGCTACCATCCATTGGAGTAACAAAAATATGAACAACAGACTACCTTGTATAATGACAAGGCTATCATCCATTGGAGTAACAGAAATCTCAACGACAAACTACCTTCGATAATGACAAGGCTACCATCCATTGGAGTAACCAAAATCTCGACAACAGACTACCTTCCATAATGACAAGGCTACAATCCATTGGAATAACAAAAATCTCGACAATACACTACCTTCCATAATGACAAGGCTACCATCCATTGGAGTAACAAAAATCTCAACGACAGACTACCTTCCATAAAGACAAGGCTACCATCCATTTGAGTAACAAAAATCTCGACAAAAGACTACTTTCGATAACGAAAAGGCTACCATACATTGGAGTAACACAATTCTCAACAAAAGACTACCTTACATAATGACAAGGTTACCATCCAATGGAATAAAAAAATTTCGACAATTGACTACCTTCCATAATAACAAGGCTACCATCCATTGGAGTAACAAAAATCTGAACAACAGACTACCTTCCATAATGACAAGGCTACAATCCATTGGAGTAACAGAAATGTCAACGACATACTACCTTCCATAATGACAAGGCTACCATCCATTGGAGTAATAAAAATCTCGACAACAGACTACCCTCCATAATTACCAGGCTACCATCCATTGGAGTAACAAAAATCTCTACAAAAGACTACCTTTCATAATGACAAGGTTACCATCTATTGGAATAACCAAAATATCGACAACAGACTACCTTCCATAATGAAAGACTACCTTCCATAATGTCAAGGCTACCATCCATTGGAGTAACAAAAATATGAACACCAGACTACCTTCAATAATGACAAGGCTACAATCCATTGGAGTAACAAAAATCTCAACGACAAACTACCGTCTATAATGACAAGGCTACCATCCATTGGAGTAACCAAAATCTAGAGAACAGACTACCTTCTATAATAACAAGGCTACCATCCATTGGAGTATAAAAAATATCGACAACAGACTACCTTCCATAATGACAAGGCTACCATCCATTGGAATAACAAAAATCTCGACAATAGACTACCTTCCATAATGACAAGGCTATCATCCATTGGAGTAACAAAAATATGAACAACAGACTACCTTCAATAATGACATGGCTACCATCCATTGGAGTAACAGAAATCTCAATAGCCGACTACCTTCTCTAATGACAAGGCTACCATCCATTGGAATAACAAAAATGTCGACAATAGACTACCTTCCATAATTACAAGGCTACCATCCATTGCAGTAACAAAATCTGAACAATAGACTACCTTGCATAATTAGAAGCCTATCATCCATTGGAATAACAAAGATATCGACAACAAGCTACCTTCAATAGTGACAAGGCTCTCATCCATTGGAGTAACAAAAATCACGACAAAAGACTACCTTCCATAATGACAAGGCTACAATCAATTGGAATAACAAAAATCTCAACAATAGACTACCTTCCATAATGACAAGGCTACCATCCATTGGAGTAACAAAAATCTCAACGACATACTACCTTCCATAATGACAAGGCTAACATCCATTGGAGTAACAAAAATCTCAATGACAAACTACCTTCCATAAAGACAAGGCTACCATCCATTTGAGTAACAAAAATCTCGGCAAAAGACTACCTACCATAACGACAAGGCTACCATATATTGGAGTACCACAAATCTCGACAACAGACTACCTTCAATAATGACAAGGTTACTATCCAATGGAATAAAAAATTGTCGACAACAGACTACATCCAAAAATGACAAGGATACCATCTATTGGAGTAACAAAAATCTGAACAACAGACTACATTCCATAATGACAAGGCTACAATACATTGGAGTAACAAAAATCTCAACGACAGACTACCTTCAATAATGAAAAGGCTACCATCCATTGGAGTAACAAAAATATCTACAACAGACTACCTTCCATAATTACCAGGCTACCATCCATTGGAGTATCAAAAATATCAACAATAGACTACCTTCCATAATGACAAGGCTACCATCCATTGGAATGTAAAAATCTCGACAATAGGCTACCTTCCATAATGACAAGGCTATCATCCATTGGAGTAACAAAAATATGAGCAACAGACTACATTCCATAATAACAAGGCTACCATCCATTTGGGTAACAAAAATCTCGACAATAGACTACCTTCCATAATGACAAGGCTACCATCCATTGGAGTAACAATAATCTCGACAAAAAATTACCTTCCATAATGACAAGGTGACCATCCATTGGAATAACAAAAATGTCGACAATAGACTACCTTCCATAGTAACAAGGCTACCATCCATTGGAGTAACAAAAATCTGAACAACAGACTACCTTGTATAATGACAAGGCTATTATCCATTGGAATAACAAAGATATCGACAACAGGCTACCTTCAACAATGACAAGGCTTCCATCCATTGGAGTAACAAAAATCTCGACAAAAGACTCCCTTCCATAATGACAAGGCTACCATCAATTGGAGTAACAAAAATCTCAACGACATACTACATTCCATAATGACGAGGCTACCATCCATTGGAGTAACAAAAATCTCAACGACAGACTACCTTCCATAAAGACAAGGCTACCATCCATTTGAGTAACAAAAATCTCGACAAAAGACTACCTTCCATAACGACAATGCTACCATACATTCGAGTAACACAAATCTCATCAACAGACTACCTTCCATAATGACAAGGTTACCATCCAATGGAATAAAAAATTCTCGACAATTGACTACCTTCCATAATCACAAGGCTACCATCCATTGGAGTAACAAAAATTTGCACAACATACTACCTTCCATAATGAAAAGGCTACAATCCGTTGGAGTAACAGAAATCTCAACAACAGACTACCTTCCATAATGACAAGGCTACCATGCATTGGAGTAACAAAAATCTTGACAACAGACTACCTTCCATAATTACAAGGCTACCATCCATTGGAGTATCAAAAATATCAACAATAGGCTACCTTCCATAATGACAAGGCTACCATCCATTGGAATAACAAAAATCTCGACAATAGACTACCTTCCATAATGACAAGGCTATGATCCATTGGAGTAACAAAAATCTGAACAACAGACTACCTTGCATAATGAGAAGGCTATCAACCATTAGAATAACAAAGATATCGACAACAGGCTACCTTCAATAATGACAAGGCTTCTATCCATTGGAGTAACAAAAATCTCGACAAAAGACTACCTTCCATAACGACAAGGCTACCATACATTAGAGTAACACAAATCTCGACAACAGACTACCTTCCACAGTGACAAGGTTACCATCCAATGGAATAAAAAATTCTCGACAACAAACAACCTTCCATAATGACAAGGCTACCATCTATTGGAGTAACAAAAATCTGAACAACAGACTACATTCCATAATGACAAGGCTACAATGCATTGGAGTAACAGAAATCTCAACGACAAACTACTTTCATTAATGGAAAGGCTACCGTCCATTGGAGTAACAAAAATATCTACGACACACTACCTTCCATAATTACAAGGCTACCATCCATTTGGGTAACAAAAATCTCGACAATACACTACCTTCCAAATGACAAGGCTACCATCCGTTGGAGTAACAAAAATCTCAACGACAGACTACCTTCCATAAAGACAAGGCTACCATCCATTTGAGTAACAAAAATCTCGACAAAAGACTACCTTCGATAACGAAAAGGCTCCCATACATTGGAGTAACACAATTCTCAACAAAAGACTACCTTACATAATGACAAGGTTACCATCCAATGGAATAAAATTTTTTCGACAATTGACTACCTTCCATAATAACAAGGCTACCATCCATTGGAGTAACAAAAATCTGAACAACAGACTACCTTCCATAATGACAAGTCTACAATCCATTGGAGTAACAGAAATGTCAACGACATACTACCTTCCATAATGACAAGACTACCATCCATTGGAGTAATAAAAATCTCGACAACAGACTACCTTCCATAATTACCAGGCTACCATCCATTGGAGTAACAAAAATCTCTACAAAAGACTACCTTTCATAATGACAAGGTTACCATCTATTGGAATAACAAAAATATCGACAACAGACTACCTTCCATAATGAAAGACTACCTTCTATAATGTCAAGGCTACCATCCATTGGAGTAACAAAAATATGAACAACATACTACCTTCAATAATGACAAGGCTACAATCCATTGGAGTAACAAAAATCTCAACGACAAACTACCTTCCATAATGACAAGGCTACCATCCATTGGAGTAACCAAAATCTAGACAACAGACTACCTTCTATAATAACAAGGCTACCATCCATTGGAGTATCAAAAATATCGACAACAGACTACCTTCCATAATGACAAGGCTACCATCCATTGGAATAACAAAAATCTCGACAATAGACTACCTTCCATAATGACAAGGCTATCATCCATTGGAGTAACAAAAATATGAACAACAGACTACCTTCAATAATGACATGGCTACCATCCATTGGAGTAACAGAAATCTCAATAGCCGACTACCTTCTCTAATGACAAGGCTACCATCCATTGGAATAACAAAAATGTCGACAATAGACTACCTTCCATAATTACAAGGCTACCATCCATTGCAGTAACAAAATCTGAACAATAGACTACCTTGCATAATTACAAGCCTATCATCCATTGGAATAACAAAGATATCTACAACAAGCTACCTTCAATAGTGACAAGGCTCTCATCAATTGGAGTAACAAAAATCACGACAAAAGACTACCTTCCATAATGACAAGGCTACAATCAATTGGAATAACAAAAATCTCAACAATAGACTACCTTCCATAATGACAAGGCTACCATCCATTGGAGTAACAAAAATCTCAACGACATACTACCTTCCATAATGACAAGGCTACCATCCATTGGAGTAACAAAAATCTCAATGACAAACTACCTTCCATAAAGACAAGGCTACCATCCATTTGAGTAACAAAAATCTCGGCAAAAGACTACCTACCATAACGACAAGGCTACCATATATTGGAGTACCACAAATCTCGACAACAGACTACCTTCAATAATGAAAAGGTTACTATCCAATGGAATAAAAAATTGTCGACAACAGACTACATCCAAAAATGACAAGGATACCATCTATTGGAGTAACAAAAATCTGAACAACAGACTACATTCCATAATGACAAGGCTACAATACATTGGAGTAACAAAAATCTCAACGACAGACTACCTTCAATAATGAAAAGGCTACCATCCATTGGAGTAACAAAAATATCTACAACAGACTACCTTCCATAATTACCAGGCTACCATCCATTGGAGTATCAAAAATATCAACAATAGACTACATTCCATAATGACAAGGCTACCATCCATTGGAATGTAAAAATCTCGACAATAGGCTACCTTCCATAATGACAAGGCTATCATCAATTGGAGTAACAAAAATATGAGCAACAGACTACATTCCATAATAACAAGGCTACCATCCATTTGGGTAACAAAAATCTCGACAATAGACTACCTTCCATAATGACAAGGCTACCATCCATTGGAGTAACAATAATCTCGACAAAAAATTACCTTCCATAATGACAAGGTGACCATCCATTGGAATAACAAAAATGTCGACAATAGACTACCTTCCATAGTAACAAGGCTACCATCCATTGGAGTAACAAAAATCTGAACAACAGACTACCTTGTATAATGACAAGGCTATCATCCATTGGAATAACAAAGATATCGACAACAGGCTACCTTCAACAATGACAAGGCTTCCATCCATTGGAGTAACAAAAATCTCGACAAAAGACTCCCTTCCATAATGACAAGGCTACCATCAATTGGAGTAACAAAAATCTCAACGACATACTACATTCCATAATGACGAGGCTACCATCCATTGGAGTAACAAAAATCTCAACGACAGACTACCTTCCATAAAGACAAGGCTACCATCCATTTAAGTAACAAAAATCTCGACAAAAGACTACCTTCCATAACGACAATGCTACCATACATTCGAGTAACACAAATCTCATCAACAGACTACCTTCCATAATGACAAGGTTACCATCCAATGGAATAAAAAATTCTCGACAATTGACTACCTTCCATAATCACAAGGCTACCATCCATTGGAGTAACAAAAATTTGCACAACATACTACCTTCCATAATGAAAAGGCTACAATCCGTTGGAGTAACAGAAATCTCAACAACAGACTACCTTCCATAATGACAAGGTTACCATGCATTGGAGTAACAAAAATCTTGACAACAGACTACCTTCCATAATTACAAGGCTACCATCCATTGGAGTATCAAAAATATCAACAATAGGCTACGTTCCATAATGACAAGGCTACCATCCATTGGAATAACCAAAATCTCGACAATAGACTACCTTCCATAATGACAAGGCTATGATCCATTGGAGTAACAAAAATCTGAACAACAGACTACCTTGCATAATGAGAAGGCTATCAACCATTAGAATAACAAAGATATCGACAACAGGCTACCTTCAATAATGACAAGGCTTCTATCCATTGGAGTAACAAAAATCTAGACAAAAGACTACCTTCCATAACGACAAGGCTACCATACATTAGAGTAACACAAATCTCGACAACAGACTACCTTCCACAATGACAAGGTTACCATCCAATGCAATAAAAAATTCTCGAAAACAAACAACCTTCCATAATGACAAGGCTACCATCTATTGGAGTAACAAAAATCTGAACAACAGACTACATTCCATAATGACAAGGCTACAATGCATTGGAGTAACAGAAATCTCAACGACAAACTACTTTCATTAATGAAAAGGCTAACGTCCATTGGAGTAACAAAAATATCTACGACACACTACCTTCCATAATTACTAGGCTACCATCCATTTGGGTAACAAAAATCTCGACAATAGACTACCTTCCATAATGACAAGGCTACCATCCATTGGAGTAACAAAAATCTCGACAAAAAACTACCTTCCATAATGACAAGGCTTACATCCATTGGAATAACAAAAATATCGACAACAGACTACCTTCCATAATGAAAGACTACCTTCCATAATGTCAAGGCTACCATCCATTGGAGTAACAAAAATATGAACAACAGACTACCTTCAATAATGACAAGGCTACAATCCATTGGAGTAACAGAAATCTCAACGACAAACTACCTTCCATAATGACAAGGCTACCATCCATTGGAGTAACCAAAATCTCGACAACAAACTACCTTCTATAATCACAAGGCTACCATCCATTGGAGTATCAAAAATATCGACAACAGACTACCTTCCATAATGACAAGGCTACCATCCATTGGAATAGCAAAAATCTCGACAATAGACTACCTTCCATAATGACAAGGCTATCATCCATTGGAGTAACAAAAATCTGAACAACAGACTACCTTCAATAATGACAAGGCTACCATCCATTGGAGTATCAAAAATATCAACAATAGACTACCTTCCATAATGACAAGGCTACCATCCATTGGAATAACAAAAATCTCGACAATAGACTACCTTCCATAATAACAAGGCTATGATCCATTTGAGTAACAAAAATCTGAACAACAGACTACCATGCATAATGAGAAGGCTATCAACCATTAGAATAACAAAGATATCGACAACAGGCTACCTTCAATAATGACAAGGCTTCTATCCATTGGAGTAACAAAAATCTCGACAAAAGACTACCTTCCATAACGACAAGGCTACCATACATTAGAGTAACACAAATCTCGACAACAGTTTACCTTCCATAATGACAAGGTTACCATCCAATGGAATAAAAAATTCTCGACAACAGACAACCTTCCATAATGACAAGGCTACCATCTATTGGAGTAACAAAAATCTGAACAACAGACTACATTCCATAATGACAAGGCTACAATCCATTGGAGTAACACAAATTTCAACGACAAACTACTTTCATTAATGAAAAGGCTACCGTCCATTGGAGTAACAAAAATATCTACGACACACTACCTTCCATAATTACAAGGCTACCATCCATTTGGGTAACAAAAATATCGACAATAGACTACCTTCCATAATGACAAGGCTACCATCCATTGGAGTAACAAAAATCTCGACAAAAAACTACCTTCCATAATGACAAGGCTTAAATCCATTGGAATAACAAAAATATCGACAACAGACTACCTTCCATAATGAAAGACTACCTTCCATAATGTCAAGGCTACCATCCATTGGAGTAACAAAAATATGAACAACAGACTACCTTCAATAATGACAAGGCTACAATCCATTGGAGTAACAGAAATCTCAACGACAAACTACCTTCCATAATGACAAGGCTACCATCCATTGGAGTAACCAAAATCTCGACAACAAACTACCTTCTATAATCACAAGGCTACCATCCATTGGAGTATCAAAAATATCGACAACAGACTACCTTCCATAATGACAAGGCTACCATCCATTGGAATAGCAAAAATCTCGACAATAGACTACCTTCCATAATGACAAGGCTATCATCCATTGGAGTAACAAAAATCTGAACAACAGACTACCTTCAATAATGACAAGGCTACCATCCATTGGAGTATCAAAAATATCAACAATAGACTACCTTCCATAATGACAAGGCTACCATCCATTGGAATAACAAAAATCTCGACAATAGACTACCTTCCATAATAACAAGGCTATGATCCATTTGAGTAACAAAAATCTGAACAACAGACTACCATGCATAATGAGAAGGCTATCAACCATTAGAATAACAAAGATATCGACAACAGGCTACCTTCAATAATGACAAGGCTTCTATCCATTGGAGTAACAAAAATCTCGACAAAAGACTACCTTCCATAACGACAAGGCTACCATACATTAGAGTAACACAAATCTCGACAACAGTTTACCTTCCATAATGACAAGGTTACCATCCAATGGAATAAAAAATTCTCGACAACAGACAACCTTCCATAATGACAAGGCTACCATCTATTGGAGTAACAAAAATCTGAACAACAGACTACATTCCATAATGACAAGGCTACAATCCATTGGAGTAACACAAATCTCAACGACAAACTACTTTCATTAATGAAAAGGCTACCGTCCATTGGAGTAACAAAAATATCTACGACACACTACCTTCCATAATTACAAGGCTACCATCCATTTGGGTAACAAAAATATCGACAATAGACTACCTTCCATAATGACAAGGCTACCATCCATTGGAGTAACAAAAATCTCGACAAAAAACTACCTTCCATAATGACAAGGCTTACATCCATTGGAATAACAAAAATATCGACAACAGACTACCTTCCATAATGAAAGACTACCTTCCATAATGTCAAGGCTACCATCCATTGGAGTAACAAAAATATGAACAACAGACTACCTTCAATAATGACAAGGCTACAATCCATTGGAGTAACAGAAATCTCAACGACAAACTACCTTCCATAATGACAAGGCTACCATCCATTGGAGTAACCAAAATCTCGACAACAAACTACCTTCTATAATCACAAGGCTACCATCCATTGGAGTATCAAAAATATCGACAACAGACTACCTTCCATAATGACAAGGCTACCATCCATTGGAATAGCAAAAATCTCGACAATAGACTACCTTCCATAATGACAAGGCTATCATCCATTGGAGTAACAAAAATCTGAACAACAGACTACCTTCAATAATGACAAGGCTACCATCCATTGGAGTATCAAAAATATCAACAATAGACTACCTTCCATAATGACAAGGCTACCATCCATTGGAATAACAAAAATCTCGACAATAGACTACCTTCCATAATAACAAGGCTATGATCCATTTGAGTAACAAAAATCTGAACAACAGACTACCATGCATAATGAGAAGGCTATCAACCATTAGAATAACAAAGATATCGACAACAGGCTACCTTCAATAATGACAAGGCTTCTATCCATTGGAGTAACAAAAATCTCGACAAAAGACTACCTTCCATAACGACAAGGCTACCATACATTAGAGTAACACAAATCTCGACAACAGTTTACCTTCCATAATGACAAGGTTACCATCCAATGGAATAAAAAATTCTCGACAACAGACAACCTTCCATAATGACAAGGCTACCATCTATTGGAGTAACAAAAATCTGAACAACAGACTACATTCCATAATGACAAGGCTACAATCCATTGGAGTAACACAAATCTCAACGACAAACTACTTTCATTAATGAAAAGGCTACCGTCCATTGGAGTAACAAAAATATCTACGACACACTACCTTCCATAATTACAAGGCTACCATCCATTTGGGTAACAAAAATATCGACAATAGACTACCTTCCATAATGACAAGGCTACCATCCATTGGAGTAACAAAAATCTCGACAAAAAACTACCTTCCATAATGACAAGGCTACCATCCATTGGAATAACAAAAATATCGACAATAGACTACCTTCCATAATCACAAGGCTACCATCCATTGGAGTAACAAAAATCTGAACAACAGACTACCTTGCATAATGACAAGGATATCATCCTTTGGAATAACAAAGATATCGACAACAGGCTACCTTCAATAATGACAAGGCTTCCATCCATTGGAGTAACAAAAATCTCGACAAAAGACTACCTTCCATAAAGACAAGGCTACCATCCATTTGAGTAACAAAAATCTCGACAAAAGACTACCTTCCATAACGACAAGGCTACCATACATTGGAGTAACACAAATCTCGACAACAAACTACCTTCCATAATAACAAAGTTACAATCCAATAGAATAAAAAATTCTCGACAACAGACTACCTTCTATAATTAAAAGGCTAGCATCTATTGGAGTAACAAAAATCTGAACAACAGACTACATTCCATAATGACATGGCTACAATCCATTGGAGTAACAGAAATATCAATGACAGACTACCTTCAATAATGAAAAGGCTACCATCCATTGGAGTAACAAAAATATCTACAACAGGCTACCTTCCATAATTACAAGGCTACCATGCATTGGAGTAACAAAAATCTCGACAAAAAACTACCTTCCATAATGACAAGGCTACCATCCATTGGAATAACAAAAATGTCGACAATAGACTACCTTCCATAATAACAAGGCTACCATCAATTGGAGTAACAAAAATCTGAACAACAGACTACTTGCATAATGACCAGGCTATCATCCATTGGAATAACAAAGATATCGACAAAAGACTACCTTCCATAATGACAAGGCTACCATCCATTAGAGTAACAAAAATCTCAATGACATACTACCTTCCATAATGACAAGTCTACCATCCATTGGAGTAACAAAAAACTCAACAACATACTACCTTCCATAAAGACAAGGCTACCATCCATTTGAGTAACAAAACTCTCGACAAAAGACTACCTTCCATAACGACAAGGCTACCATACATTGGAGTAACACAAATCTCGACAACAGACTACCTTCCATAATGACAAGGTTACCATCCAATGGAATAAAAAATTCTCGACAACACACTACCTTCCATAATGACAAGGCTACCATCTATTGGAGTAACAAAAATCTGAACAACAGACTACATTCCATAATGACAAGGCTACAATCCATTGGAGTAATACAAATCTCAACGACAAACTACTTTCATTAATGAAAAGGCTACCGTCCATTGGAGTAACAAAAATATCTACGACACACTACCTTCCATAATTACAAGGCTACCATCCATTTGGGTAACAAAAATATCGACAATAGACTACCTTCCATAATGACAAGGCTACAATCCATTGGAGTAACAAAAATCTCGACAAAAAACTACCTTCCATAATGACAAGGCTACCATCCATTGGAATAACAAAAATATCGACAATAGACTACCTTCCATAATCACAAGGCTACCATCCATTGGAGTAACAAAAATCTGAACAACAGACTACCTTGCATAATGACAAGGCTATCATCCTTTGGAATAACAAAGATATCGACAACAGGCTACCTTCAATAATGACAAGGCTTCCATCCATTGGAGTAACAAAAATCTCGACAAAAGACTACCTTCCATAACGACAAGGCTACCATACATTAGAGTAACACAAATCTCGACAACAGACTACCTTCCACAATGACAAGGTTACCATCCAATGGAATAAAAAATTCTCGACAACAAACAACCTTCCATAATGACAAGCTACCATCTATTGGAGTAACAAAAATCTGAACAACAGACTACATTCCATAATGACAAGGCTACAATGCATTGGAGTAACAGAAATCTGAACGACAAACTACTTTCATTAATGAAAAGGCTACCGTCCATTGGAGTAACAAAAATATCTACGACACACTACCTTCCATAATTACAAGGCTACCATCCATTTGGGTAACAAAAATCTCGACAATAGACTACCTTCCATAATGACAAGGCTACCATCCATTGGAGTAACAAAAATCTCGACAAAAAACTACCTTCCATAATGACAAGGCTTCCATCCATTGGAATAACAAAAATATCGACAACAGACTACCTTCCATAATGAAAGACTACCTTCCATAATGTCAAGGCTACCATCCATTGGAGTAACAAAAATATGAACAACAGACTACCTTCAATAATGACAAGGCTACAATCCATTGGAGTAACAGAAATCTCAACGACAAACTACCTTCCATTATGACAAGGCTACCATCCATTGGAGTAACCAAAATCTCGACAATAAACTACCTTCTATAATCACAAGGCTACCATCCATTGGAGTATCAAAAATATCGACAACAGACTACCTTCCATAATGACAAGGCTACCATCCATTGGAATAGCAAAAATCTCGACAATAGACTACCTTCCATAATGACAAGGCTATCATCCATTGGAGTAACAAAAATCTGAACAACAGACTACCTTCAATAATGACAAGGCTACCATCCATTGGAGTATCAAAAATATCACCAATAGACTACCTTCCATAATGACAAGGCTACCATCCATTGGAATAACAAAAATCTCGACAATAGACTACCTTCCATAATAACAAGGCTATGATCCATTTGAGTAACAAAAATCTGAACAACAGACTACCATGCATAATGAGAAGGCTATCAACCATTAGAATAACAAAGATATCGACAACAGGCTACCTTCAATAATGACAAGGCTTCTATCCATTGGAGTAACAAAAATCTCGACAAAAGACTACCTTCCATAACGACAAGGCTACCATACATTAGAGTAACACAAATCTCGACAACAGTTTACCTTCCATAATGACAAGGTTACCATCCAATGGAATAAAAAATTCTCGACAACAGACAACCTTCCATAATGACAAGGCTACCATCTATTGGAGTAACAAAAATCTGAACAACAGACTACATTCCATAATGACAAGGCTACAATCCATTGGAGTAACACAAATCTCAACGACAAACTACTTTCATTAATGAAAAGGCTACCGTCCATTGGAGTAACAAAAATATCTACGACACACTACCTTCCATAATTACAAGGCTACCATCTATTTGGGTAACAAAAATATCGACAATAGACTACCTTCCATAATGACAAGGCTACCATCCATTGGAGTAACAAAAATCTCGACAAAAAACTACCTTCCATAATGACAAGGCTACCATCCATTGGAATAACAAAAATATCGACAATAGACTACCTTCCATAATCACAAGGCTACCATCCATTGGAGTAACAAAAATCTGAACAACAGACTACCTTGCATAATGACAAGGCTATCATCATTTGGAATAACAAAGATATCGACAACAGGCTACCTTCAATAATGACAAGGCTTCCATCCATTGGAGTAACAAAAATCTCGACAAAAGACTACCTTCCATAAAGACAAGGCTACCATCCATTTGAGTAACAAAAAGCTCGACAAAAGACTACCTTCCATAACGACAAGGCTACCATACATTGGAGTAACACAAATCTCGACAACAAACTACCTTCCATAATAACAAAGTTACAATCCAATAGAATAAAAAATTCTCGACAACAGACTACCTTCTATAATTAAAAGGCTAGCATCTATTGGAGTAACAAAAAAATCTGAACAACAGACTACATTCCATAATGACATGGCTACAATCCATTGGAGTAACAGAAATATCAATGACAGACTACCTTCAATAATGAAAAGGCTACCATCCATTGGAGTAACAAAAATATCTACAACAGGCTACCTTCCATAATTACAAGGCTACCATGCATTGGAGTAACAAAAATCTCGACAAAAAACTACCTTCCATAATGACAAGGCTACCATCCATTGGAATAACAAAAATGTCGACAATAGACTACCTTCCATAATAACAAGGCTACCATCAATTGGAGTAACAAAAATCTGAACAACAGACTACTTGCATAATGACCAGGCTATCATCCATTGGAATAACAAAGATATCGACAAAAGACTACCTTCCATAATGACAAGGCTACCATCCATTAGAGTAACAAAAATCTCAATGACATACTACCTTCCATAATGACAAGTCTACCATCCATTGGAGTAACAAAAAACTCAACAACATACTACCTTCCATAAAGACAAGGCTACCATCCATTTGAGTAACAAAACTCTCGACAAAAGACTACCTTCCATAACGACAAGGCTACCATACATTGGAGTAACACAAATCTCGACAACAAACTACCTTCCATAATGACAAGGTTACCATCCAATGGAATAAAAAATTCTCGACAACAGACAACCTTCCATAATGACAAGGCTACCATCTATTGGAGTAACAAAAATCTGAACAACAGACTACATTCCATAATGACAAGGCTACAATCCATTGGAGTAACACAAATCTCAACGACAAACTACTTTCATTAATGAAAAGGCTACCGTCCATTGGAGTAACAAAAATATCTACGACACACTACCTTCCATAATTACAAGGCTACCATCTATTTGGGTAACAAAAATATCGACAATAGACTACCTTCCATAATGACAAGGCTACCATCCATTGGAGTAACAAAAATCTCGACAAAAAACTACCTTCCATAATGACAAGGCTACCATCCATTGGAATAACAAAAATATCGACAATAGACTACCTTCCATAATCACAAGGCTACCATCCATTGGAGTAACAAAAATCTGAACAACAGACTACCTTGCATAATGACAAGGCTATCATCATTTGGAATAACAAAGATATCGACAAGAGGCTACCTTCAATAATGACAAGGCTTCCATCCATTGGAGTAACAAAAATCTCGACAAAAGACTACCTTCCATAAAGACAAGGCTACCATCCATTTGAGTAACAAAAAGCTCGACAAAAGACTACCTTCCATAACGACAAGGCTACCATACATTGGAGTAACACAAATCTCGACAACAAACTACCTTCCATAATAACAAAGTTACAATCCAATAGAATAAAAAATTCTCGACAACAGACTACCTTCTATAATTAAAAGGCTAGCATCTATTGGAGTAACAAAAAAATCTGAACAACAGACTACATTCCATAATGACATGGCTACAATCCATTGGAGTAACAGAAATATCAATGACAGACTACCTTCAATAATGAAAAGGCTACCATCCATTGGAGTAACAAAAATATCTACAACAGGCTACCTTCCATAATTACAAGGCTACCATGCATTGGAGTAACAAAAATCTCGACAAAAAACTACCTTCCATAATGACAAGGCTACCATCCATTGGAATAACAAAAATGTTGACAATAGACTACCTTCCATAATAACAAGGCTACCATCAATTGGAGTAACAAAAATCTGAACAACAGACTACTTGCATAATGACCAGGCTATCATCCATTGGAATAACAAAGATATCGACAAAAGACTACCTTCCATAATGACAAGGCTACCATCCATTAGAGTAACAAAAATCTCAATGACATACTACCTTCCATAATGACAAGTCTACCATCCATTGGAGTAACAAAAAACTCAACAACATACTACCTTCCATAAAGACAAGGCTACCATCCATTTGAGTAACAAAACTCTCGACAAAAGACTACCTTCCATAACGACAAGGCTACCATACATTGGAGTAACACAAATCTCGACAACAGACTACCTTCCATAATGACAAGGTTACCATCCAATGGAATAAAAAATTCTAGACAACACACTACCTTCCATAATGACAAGGCTACCATCTATTGGAGTAACAAAAATCTGAACAACAGACTACATTCCATAATGACAAGGCTACAATCCATTGGAGTAACACAAATCTCAACGACAAACTACTTTCATTAATGAAAAGGCTACCGTCCATTGGAGTAACAAAAATATCTACAATAGACTACCTTCCATAATTATAATGCTACCATCCATTTGGGTAACAAAAATCTCGACAATAGACTACCTTCCATAACGACAAGGATACCATCCATTAGAGTAACAAAAATCTTAACAAAAAACTACCTTCCATAATGACAAGGCTACCATCCATTGGAATAACAAAAATATCGACAATAGACTACCTTCCATAATCACAAGGCTACCATCCATTGAAGTAACAAAAATCTGAACAACAGACTACCTTGCATAATGACAAGTCTATCATCCATTAGAATAACATAGATATCGACAACATGCTACCTTCAATAATGACAAGGCTTCCATCCAATGGAGTATCAAAAATCTCGACAAAAGACTACTTTCCATAATGACAAGGCTACAATCCATTGGAATAACAAAAATCTCGACAATAGACTACCTTCCATAATGACAAGGCTACCATCCATTGGAGTAACACAAATCTCAACGACATACTACCTTCCATAATGACAAGGCTACCATCCATGGGAGTACAAAAAATCTCAACGACATACTACCTTCCATAAAGACAAGGCTACCATCCATTGGAGTAACAAAAATCTAGACAAAAGACTACTTTCCATAACGATAAGGAAACCATATATTGGAGTAACACAAATCTCGACAACAGACTACCTTCCATAATGACAAGGTTACCAACCAATGGAATAAAAAATTCTCGACAACAGACTACCTTCTATAATGACAAGGCTATCATCTATTGGAGTAACAAAAATCTGAACGACAGACTACATTCAATAATGACAAGGCTACAATCCGTTGGAGTAACAGAAATCTCAACGACAGACTACCTTCAATAATGAAAAGGCTACCATCCATTGGAGTCACAAAAATCTCGACAAAAAGTACCTTCCATAATGACAAGGCTACCATCCATTAGAATAAAAAAATGTCGAAAATAGACTACCTTCCATAATCAAAAGGCTACCATCAATTGGACTAACAAAAATCTAAACAACAGACTACCTTGCATAATGACAAGGCTATCATCCATTGGAAAAACAAAGATATCGACAATAGGTTACCTTCAATAATGACAAGGCTTCCATCCATTGGAGTAAAAAAAATATCGACAAAAGACTACCTTCCATAATAACAAGGCTACAATCCATTGGAATAACAAAAATCTCGACAATAGACTACCTTCCATAATGACAAGGCTACCATCCATTAGAGTAACAAAAATCTCAACGACATACTACCTTGCATAATGACAAGGCTACCATCCATTGGAGTAACAAAAATCTCAAAGAAAGACTACCTTCCATAAAGACAAGGCTACCATCCATTTGAGCAAAAATCTCGACAAAAGACTACCTTCCATAACGACAAGGCTACCATACATTGGAGTAACACAAATCTCGACAACAGACTACCTTCCATAATGACAAGCTTACCATCCAATGGAATAAAAAATTCTCGATAACACACTACCTTCCATAATGACAAGGCTACCATCTATTGGAGTATCAATAATCTGAACAACAGACTACTTTCCATAATGACAAGGCTACAATCCATTGGAGTAAAAGAAATCTCAACGACAGACTACTTTTAATAATGAAAAGGCTTCCATCCATTGGAGTAACAAAAATATCTACAATATACTACCTTCCATAATGATAAGGCTACCTTCCATTTGGGTAACAAAAATCTCGACAATAGACTACCTTCCATAATGACAAGGCTACCATCCATTGGAGTAACAAAAATCTCAACAAAAAACTACCTTCCATAATGACAAGGCTACCATCCATTGGAATAACAAAAATATCGACAATAGACTACCTTCCATAATCACAAGGCTACCATCCATTTGAGTAACAAAAATCTGAACAACAGACAACCTTGCATAATGACAAGGCTATCATCCATTGGAATAACATAGATATCGACGACAGGCTACCTTCAATAATGACAAGGCTTCCATCCAATGGAGTATCAAAAAACTCGACAAAAGACTACCTTCCATAATGACAAGGCTACAATCCATTGGAATAACAAAAATCTCGACAATAGACTACCTTCCATAATGACAAGGCTACCATCCATTGGAGTAACAAAAATCTCAACGACATACTACCTTCCATAATGACAAGGCTACCATCCATGGGAGTAAAAAAAATCTCAACGACATACTACCTTCCATAAAGACAAGGCTAACATCCATTTGAGTAACAAAAATCTAGACAAAAGACTACTTTCCATAACGACAAGGCTACCATATATTGGAGTAACACAAATCTCGACAACAGACTACCTTCCATAATGACAAGGTTACCAACCAATGGAATAAAAAATTCTCGACAACAGACTACCTTCTATAATGACAAGGCTACCATCTATTGGAGTAACAAAAATCTGAACAACAGACTACATTCAATAATGACAAGGCTACAATCCATTGGAGTAACAGAAATCTCAACGACAGACTACCTTCAATAATGAAAAGGCTACCATCCATTGGAGTAACAAAAATATCTACAACAAACTACCTTCCATAATTACAAGGCTACCATCCATTGGAGTAACAATAATCTCAACAAAAAGTACCTTCCATAATGACAAGGCTACTATCCATTGGATTAAAAAAAATGTCGACAATAGACTACCTTCCATAATCAAAAGGCTACCATCAATTGGACTAACAAAAATCTAAACAACATACTACCTTGCATAATGACAAGGCTACCATCCATTTGAATAACAAAAATGTCGACAATAGACTACCTTCCATAATCACAAGGCTACCATCAATTGGAGTAACAAAAATATGAACAACAGACTACTTGCATAATGACCAGGCTATCATCCATTGGAATAACAAAGATATCGACAAAAGACTACCTTCCATAATGACAAGGCTACCATCCATTAGAGTAACAAAAATCTCAATGACATACTACCTTCCATAATGACAAGGCTACCATCTATTGGAGTAACAAAAAACTCAACGACAGACTACCTTCCATAAAGAAAAGGCTACCATCCATTTGAGTAACAAAAATCTCGACCAAAGACTACCTTCCATAACGACAAGGCTACCATACATTGGAGTAACACAAATCTCGACAACAGACTACCTTCCATAATGACAAGGTTACCATCCAATTGAATAAAAAATTCTCGACAACACACTACCTTCCATAATGACAAGGCTACCATCTATTGGAGTAACAAAAATCTGAACAACAAACTACTTTCCATAATGACAAGGCTACAATCCATTGGAGTAACAGAAATCTCAACGACAGACTACTTTTAATAATGAAAAGGCTTCCATCCATTGGAGTAACAAAAATATCTACAATAGACTACCTTCCACAATTATAAGGCTACCATCCATTTGGGTAACAAAAATCTCGACAATAGACTACCTTCCATAATCAAAAGGCTACCATCAATTGGACTAACAAAAATCTGAACAGCAAACTACCTTGCATAATGACAAGGCTATCATCCATTGGAATAACAAACATATCGACAATAGGTTACCTTCAATAATGACAAGGATTCCATCCATTGGAGTAAAAAAAATATCGACAAAAGACTACCTTCCATAATGACAAGTCTACCATCCATTGGAGTAACAAAAAACGACCTTCCATAATGACAAGGCTACCATCCATTGGAATAACAAAAATATCGATAATAGACTACCTTCCATAATCATAAGGCTACCATCCATTGGAGTAACAAAAATCTGAACAACAGGCTACCTTGCATAATGACAAGGCTATACTCCATTGGAATAACAAAGATATCGACAACAGGCTACCTTCAATTATGACAAGGCTTCCATCAATTGGAGTAACAAAAATCTCGACAAAAGATTACCTTCCATAATGACAAGGCTACCATCCATTGGAGTAACAAAAATCTCAACGACATACTACCTTCCATAATGACAAGGCTACCGTCCATTGGAGTAACAAAAATATCAACGACAAACTATCTTCCATAAAGACAAGGCTATCATTCATTTGATTAACAAAAATCTCGACAAAAGACTACCTTCCATAACTACAAGGCTACCATACATTGGAGTAACACAAATCTCGACAACACACTACCTTCCATCATGACAAGGTTACCATCCAATGGAATAAAAAATTCTGGACAATAGACTACCTTCTATAATGACAAGGCTACCATCTAATGGAGTAACAAAAATCTGAATAACCGACTACATTCCATAATGACAAGGCTACAATCCATTGGAGTAACAGAAATCTCAACGACAGACTACCTTCAATAATGAAAAGGCTACCATCCAATGGAGTAACAAAAATATCTACAACAAACTACATTCCATAATTACAAGGCTACCATCCATTAGAGTAAAAGAAATCTCAACGACCGACTACCTTCCATAATGACAAGGCTACAATCCATTGGAATAACAAAAATATGGACAATAGACTACCTTACATAATGACAAGGCTACCATCCATTGGAGTAACAAAAATCTCAACGACATAATACCTTCCATAATGACAAGGCTACCATCCATTGGAGTAACAAAAATCTCAACGTTAGACTACCTTCCATAAAGACAAGGCTACCATCCATTTGAGTAACAAAAATCTCAACAAAAGACTACATTTCGTAACGACAAGGCTACCATACATTGGAGTAACACAAATCTCGACAACAGATTACCTTCCATAATGACAAAGTTAACATCCAATAGAATAAGAAATTCTCGACAACTGACTACCTTCCATAATGACAAGGCTAGCATCCATTGGAGTAACAACATTCTGAACAACAGACTACCTTCCTTAATGACAAGGCTACAATCCATTGGAGTAACAGAAATCTCAACGATAGACTGCCTTCCATAATGACAAGGATACCATCCATTGGAGTGACAAAAATCTCGACAATAGACTACCTTCTATAATTACAAGGCTACCATCCATTGGAGTATCAAAAATATTGACAATAGACTACCTTCCATAATGACAAGGCTACCATCCATTGGAATAACAAAAATCTCGACAATAGACTACCTTCCATGATGACAAGGCTATCATCCATTGGAGTAAAAAAAATCTAACAACATACTACCTTCAATAATGACAAGGCTACCATCCATTGGAGTAATAGAAATCTCAACAACCGACTACTTTCCGTAATGACAAGGCTACCATCCATTGGAAGAACGAAAATGTCAATAATAGAATACCTTCCATAATCACAAGTCTACCATCCATTGGAGTAACAAAAATATAAACAACAGACTACCTTGCATAATGAGAAGGCTATCATCCATTGGAATAACAAAGATATCGACAACAGGCTAACTTCAATAAAGACAAGGCTTCCATCCATTGGAGTAATAAAAATATCAACAAAAGACTACCTTCCGTAATGACAAGTCTACCATCCATTGGAGTAACAAAAATCTCAACAAAAAATAACCTTCCATAATGACAAGGCTACCATCCAATGGAATAATAAAAATATTGACAATAGACTACCTTCCATAATCACAAGGCTACCATCCATTGGAGTAACAAAAATCTGAACGACAGGCTACCTTGCATAATGACAAGGCTATCATCCATTGGAATAACAAAGATATCGACTACAGGCTACCTTCTATAATGACAAGGCTTCCATCCATTGGAGTAACAAAAATCTCAACAAAAGACTACCTTCCATAATGACAAGGGTACCATCCATTGGAATAACAAAAATCTCAACGACATACTACCTTCCATAATGACAAGGCTACCATCCATTGGAGTAACAAAAATATCAACGACAGACTACCTTCCATAAAGACAAGGCTATCATCCATTTGATTAACAAAAATCTCGACAAAAGACTACCTTCCATACCGACAAGGCTACCATACATTGGAATAACACAAATCTCGACAACAGACTACATTCCATAATGACAAGGTTACCATCCAATGGAATAAAAAATTCTAGACAACAGACTACCTTCTATAATGACAAGGCTACCATCTATTGGAGTAACAAAAATCTGAATAACAGACTACATTCCATAATGACAAGGCTACAATCCATTGGAGTAACAGAAATCTCAACGACTGACTACCTTCAATAATGAAAAGGCTACCATCCATTGGAGTAACAAAAATATCGACAACAGACTACATTCCATAATTACAAGGCTACCATCCATTAGAGTAAAAGAAATCTCAACGATCGACTACCTTCCATAATGACAAGGCTACAATCCATTGGAATAACAAAAATATCGACAATAGACTTCCTTACATAATGACAAGGCTACCATCCATTGGAGTAACAAAAATCTCAACGACATACTACCTTCCATAATGACAAGGCTACCATCCATTTGAGTAACAAAAATCTCGACCAAAGACTACCTTCCATAACGACAAGGCTACCATACATTGGAGTAACACAAATCTCGACAACAGACTACCTTCCATAATGACAAGGTTACCATCCAATTGAATAAAAAATTCTCGACAACACACTACCTTCCATAATGACAAGGCTACCATCTATTGGAGTAACAAAAATCTGAACAACAAACTACTTTCCATAATGACAAGGCTACAATCCATTGGAGTAACAGAAATCTCAACGACAGACTACTTTTAATAATGAAAAGGCTTCCATCCATTGGAGTAACAAAAATATCTACAATAGACTACCTTCCACAATTATAAGGCTACCATCCATTTGGGTAACAAAAATCTCGACAATAGACTACCTTCCATAATCAAAAGGCTACCATCAATTGGACTAACAAAAATCTGAACAGCAAACTACCTTGCATAATGACAAGGCTATCATCCATTGGAATAACAAACATATCGACAATAGGTTACCTTCAATAATGACAAGGATTCCATCCATTGGAGTAAAAAAAATATCGACAAAAGACTACCTTCCATAATGACAAGTCTACCATCCATTGGAGTAACAAAAAACGACCTTCCATAATGACAAGGCTACCATCCATTGGAATAACAAAAATATCGATAATAGACTACCTTCCATAATCATAAGGCTACCATCCATTGGAGTAACAAAAATCTGAACAACAGGCTACCTTGCATAATGACAAGGCTATACTCCATTGGAATAACAAAGATATCGACAACAGGCTACCTTCAATTATGACAAGGCTTCCATCAATTGGAGTAACAAAAATCTCGACCAAAGATTACCTTCCATAATGACAAGGCTACCATCCATTGGAGTAACAAAAATCTCAACGACATACTACCTTCCATAATGACAAGGCTACCGTCCATTGGAGTAACAAAAATATCAACGACAAACTATCTTCCATAAAGACAAGGCTATCATTCATTTGATTAACAAAAATCTCGACAAAAGACTACCTTCCATAACTACAAGGCTACCATACATTGGAGTAACACAAATCTCGACAACACACTACCTTCCATCATGACAAGGTTACCATCCAATGGAATAAAAAATTCTGGACAATAGACTACCTTCTATAATGACAAGGCTACCATCTAATGGAGTAACAAAAATCTGAATAACCGACTACATTCCATAATGACAAGGCTACAATCCATTGGAGTAACAGAAATCTCAACGACAGACTACCTTCAATAATGAAAAGGCTACCATCCAATGGAGTAACAAAAATATCTACAACAAACTACATTCCATAATTACAAGGCTACCATCCATTAGAGTAAAAGAAATCTCAACGACCGACTACCTTCCATAATGACAAGGCTACAATCCATTGGAATAACAAAAATATGGACAATAGACTACCTTACATAATGACAAGGCTACCATCCATTGGAGTAACAAAAATCTCAACGACATAATACCTTCCATAATGACAAGGCTACCATCCATTGGAGTAACAAAAATCTCAACGTTAGACTACCTTCCATAAAGACAAGGCTACCATCCATTTGAGTAACAAAAATCTCAACAAAAGACTACATTTCGTAACGACAAGGCTACCATACATTGGAGTAACACAAATCTCGACAACAGATTACCTTCCATAATGACAAAGTTAACATCCAATAGAATAAGAAATTCTCGACAACTGACTACCTTCCATAATGACAAGGCTAGCATCCATTGGAGTAACAACATTCTGAACAACAGACTACCTTCCTTAATGACAAGGCTACAATCCATTGGAGTAACAGAAATCTCAACGATAGACTGCCTTCCATAATGACAAGGATACCATCCATTGGAGTGACAAAAATCTCGACAATAGACTACCTTCTATAATTACAAGGCTACCATCCATTGGAGTATCAAAAATATTGACAATAGACTACCTTCCATAATGACAAGGCTACCATCCATTGGAATAACAAAAATCTCGACAATAGACTACCTTCCATGATGACAAGGCTATCATCCATTGGAGTAAAAAAAATCTAACAACATACTACCTTCAATAATGACAAGGCTACCATCCATTGGAGTAATAGAAATCTCAACAACCGACTACTGTCCGTAATGACAAGGCTACCATCCATTGGAAGAACGAAAATGTCAATAATAGAATACCTTCCATAATCACAAGTCTACCATCCATTGGAGTAACAAAAATATAAACAACAGACTACCTTGCATAATGAGAAGGCTATCATCCATTGGAATAACAAAGATATCGACAACAGGCTAACTTCAATAAAGACAAGGCTTCCATCCATTGGAGTAATAAAAATATCAACAAAAGACTACCTTCCGTAATGACAAGTCTACCATCAATTGGAGTAACAAAAATCACAACAAAAAATAACCTTCCATAATGACAAGGCTACCATCCAATGGAATAATAAAAATATTGACAATAGACTACCTTCCATAATCACAAGGCTACCATCCATTGGAGTAACAAAAATCTGAACGACAGGCTACCTTGCATAATGACAAGGCTATCATCCATTGGAATAACAAAGATATCGACTACAGGCTACCTTCTATAATGACAAGGCTTCCATCCATTGGAGTAACAAAAATCTCAACAAAAGACTACCTTCCATAATGACAAGGGTACCATCCATTGGAATAACAAAAATCTCAACGACATACTACCTTCCATAATGACAAGGCTACCATCCATTGGAGTAACAAAAATATCAACGACAGACTACCTTCCATAAAGACAAGGCTATCATCCATTTGATTAACAAAAATCTCGACAAAAGACTACCTTCCATACCGACAAGGCTACCATACATTGGAATAACACAAATCTCGACAACAGACTACATTCCATAATGACAAGGTTACCATCCAATGGAATAAAAAATTCTAGACAACAGACTACCTTCTATAATGACAAGGCTACCATCTATTGGAGTAACAAAAATCTGAATAACAGACTACATTCCATAATGACAAGGCTACAATCCATTGGAGTAACAGAAATCTCAACGACTGACTACCTTCAATAATGAAAAGGCTACCATCCATTGGAGTAACAAAAATATCGACAACAGACTACATTCCATAATTACAAGGCTACCATCCATTAGAGTAAAAGAAATCTCAACGATCGACTACCTTCCATAATGACAAGGCTACAATCCATTGGAATAACAAAAATATCGACAATAGACTTCCTTACATAATGACAAGGCTACCATCCATTGGAGTAACAAAAATCTCAACGACATACTACCTTCCATAATGACAAGGCTACCATCCATTTGAGTAACAAAAATCTCGACCAAAGACTACCTTCCATAACGACAAGGCTACCATACATTGGAGTAACACAAATCTCGACAACAGACTACCTTCCATAATGACAAGGTTACCAACCAATTGAATAAAAAATTCTCGACAACACACTACCTTCCATAATGACAAGGCTACCATCTATTGGAGTAACAAAAATCTGAACAACAAACTACTTTCCATAATGACAAGGCTACAATCCATTGGAGTAACAGAAATCTCAACGACAGACTACTTTTAATAATGAAAAGGCTTCCATCCATTGGAGTAACAAAAATATCTACAATAGACTACCTTCCACAATTATAAGGCTACCATCCATTTGGGTAACAAAAATCTCGACAATAGACTACCTTCCATAATCAAAAGGCTACCATCAATTGGACTAACAAAAATCTGAACAGCAAACTACCTTGCATAATGACAAGGCTATCATCCATTGGAATAACAAACATATCGACAATAGGTTACCTTCAATAATGACAAGGATTCCATCCATTGGAGTAAAAAAAATATCGACAAAAGACTACCTTCCATAATGACAAGTCTACCATCCATTGGAGTAACAAAAAACGACCTTCCATAATGACAAGGCTACCATCCATTGGAATAACAAAAATATCGATAATAGACTACCTTCCATAATCATAAGGCTACCATCCATTGGAGTAACAAAAATCTGAACAACAGGCTACCTTGCATAATGACAAGGCTATACTCCATTGGAATAACAAAGATATCGACAACAGGCTACCTTCAATTATGACAAGGCTTCCATCAATTGGAGTAACAAAAATCTCGACAAAAGATTACCTTCCATAATGACAAGGCTACCATCCATTGGAGTAACAAAAATCTCAACGACATACTACCTTCCATAATGACAAGGCTACCGTCCATTGGAGTAACAAAAATATCAACGACAAACTATCTTCCATAAAGACAAGGCTATCATTCATTTGATTAACAAAAATCTCGACAAAAGACTACCTTCCATAACTACAAGGCTACCATACATTGGAGTAACACAAATCTCGACAACACACTACCTTCCATCATGACAAGGTTACCATCCAATGGAATAAAAAATTCTGGACAATAGACTACCTTCTATAATGACAAGGCTACCATCTAATGGAGTAACAAAAATCTGAATAACCGACTACATTCCATAATGACAAGGCTACAATCCATTGGAGTAACAGAAATCTCAACGACAGACTACCTTCAATAATGAAAAGGCTACCATCCAATGGAGTAACAAAAATATCTACAACAAACTACATTCCATAATTACAAGGCTACCATCCATTAGAGTAAAAGAAATCTCAACGACCGACTACCTTCCATAATGACAAGGCTACAATCCATTGGAATAACAAAAATATGGACAATAGACTACCTTACATAATGACAAGGCTACCATCCATTGGAGTAACAAAAATCTCAACGACATAATACCTTCCATAATGACAAGGCTACCATCCATTGGAGTAACAAAAATCTCAACGTTAGACTACCTTCCATAAAGACAAGGCTACCATCCATTTGAGTAACAAAAATCTCAACAAAAGACTACATTTCGTAACGACAAGGCTACCATACATTGGAGTAACACAAATCTCGACAACAGATTACCTTCCATAATGACAAAGTTAACATCCAATAGAATAAGAAATTCTCGACAACTGACTACCTTCCATAATGACAAGGCTAGCATCCATTGGAGTAACAACATTCTGAACAACAGACTACCTTCCTTAATGACAAGGCTACAATCCATTGGAGTAACAGAAATCTCAACGATAGACTGCCTTCCATAATGACAAGGATACCATCCATTGGAGTGACAAAAATCTCGACAATAGACTACCTTCTATAATTACAAGGCTACCATCCATTGGAGTATCAAAAATATTGACAATAGACTACCTTCCATAATGACAAGGCTACCATCCATTGGAATAACAAAAATCTCGACAATAGACTACCTTCCATGATGACAAGGCTATCATCCATTGGAGTAAAAAAAATCTAACAACATACTACCTTCAATAATGACAAGGGTACCATCCATTGGAGTAATAGAAATCTCAACAACCGACTACTTTCCGTAATGACAAGGCTACCATCCATTGGAAGAACGAAAATGTCAATAATAGAATACCTTCCATAATCACAAGTCTACCATCCATTGGAGTAACAAAAATATAAACAACAGACTACCTTGCATAATGAGAAGGCTATCATCCATTGGAATAACAAAGATATCGACAACAAGCTAACTTCAATAAAGACAAGGCTTCCATCCATTGGAGTAATAAAAATATCAACAAAAGACTACCTTCCGTAATGACAAGTCTACCATCCATTGGAGTAACAAAAATCTCAACAAAAAATAACCTTCCATAATGACAAGGCTACCATCCAATGGAATAATAAAAATATTGACAATAGACTACCTTCCATAATCACAAGGCTACCATCCATTGGAGTAACAAAAATCTGAACGACAGGCTACCTTGCATAATGACAAGGCTATCATCCATTGGAATAACAAAGATATCGACTACAGGCTACCTTCTATAATGACAAGGCTTCCATCCATTGGAGTAACAAAAATCTCAACAAAAGACTACCTTCCATAATGACAAGGGTACCATCCATTGGAATAACAAAAATCTCAACGACATACTACCTTCCATAATGACAAGGCTACCATCCATTGGAGTAACAAAAATATCAACGACAGACTACCTTCCATAAAGACAAGGCTATCATCCATTTGATTAACAAAAATCTCGACAAAAGACTACCTTCCATACCGACAAGGCTACCATACATTGGAATAACACAAATCTCGACAACAGACTACATTCCATAATGACAAGGTTACCATCCAATGGAATAAAAAATTCTAGACAACAGACTACCTTCTATAATGACAAGGCTACCATCTATTGGAGTAACAAAAATCTGAATAACAGACTACATTCCATAATGACAAGGCTACAATCCATTGGAGTAACAGAAATCTCAACGACTGACTACCTTCAATAATGAAAAGGCTACCATCCATTGGAGTAACGAAAATATCGACAACAGACTACATTCCATAATTACAAGGCTACCATCCATTAGAGTAAAAGAAATCTCAACAATCGACTACCTTCCATAATGACAAGGCTACAATCCATTGGAATAACAAAAATATCGACAATAGACTTCCTTACATAATGACAAGGCTACCATCCATTCGAGTAACAAAAATCTCAACGACATACTACCTTCCATAATGACAAGGCTACCATCCATTGGAGTAACAAAAATCTCAACGTTAGATAACCTTGCATAAAGACAAGGCTACCATCCATTTGAGTAACAAAAATATCAACAAAAGACTACTTTCCGTAACGACAAGGCTACCATACATTGGAGTAACACAAATGTCGACAACAGACTACCTTCCATAATGACAAGGTTAACATCCAATAGAATAAGAAATTCTCGACAACTGACTACCTTCCATAATGACAAGGCTAGCATCCATTGGAGTAACAAAAATCTGAACAACAGAATACCATCCATAATGACAAGGCTACAATCCATTGGAGTAACAGAAATCTCAACGATATACTACCTTCCATAATGACAAGGCTACCATCCATTGGAGTGACAAAAATCTCGACAACAGACTACCTTCCATAATTACAAGGCTACCATCCATTGGAGTATCAAAAATATCGACAATAGACTACCTTCCATGATGACAAGGCTACCATCCATTGGAATAACAAAAATCTTGACAATAGACTACCTTCCATAATGACAAGGCTATCATCCATTGGAGTAAAAAAAATCTAACAACAGACTACCTTCAATAATGACAAGGCTACCATCCATTGGAGTAACAGAAATCCTAACGACCGACTACTTTCCGTAATGACAAGGCTACCATCCATTGGAATAACGAAAATGTCAATAATAGACTACCTTCCATAATCACAAGGCTACCATCCATTGGAGAAACAAAAATATGAACAACATAATACCTTGCATAATGACAAGGCTATCATCCATTGGAATAACAAAGATATCGACAACAGGCTAACTTCAATAAAGACAAGGCTTCCATCCATTGGAGTAACAAAATTCTCGAAAAAAGACTACCTTCCATAATGACAAGTCTACCATCCATTGGAGTAACAAAAATCTCAACAAAAAACTACCTTCCATAATGACAAGGCTACCATCCATTGGAATAACAAAAATATCGACAATAGACTACCTTCCATAATCATAAGGCTACCATCCATTGGAGTCACAAAAATCTGAACAACAGGCTACCTTGCATAATGACAAGGCTATCATCCATTGGAATAACAAAGATATCGACAACAGGCTACCTTCAATATTGACAAGGCTTCCATCCATTGGAGTAACAAAAATCTCGACAAAAGATTACCTTCCATAATGACAAGGCTACCATCCATTGGAGTAACAAAAATCTCAACAACATACTACCTTACGTAATGACAAGGCTACCATCCATTGGAGTAACAAAAATATCAACGACAAACTATCTTCCATAAAGACAAGGCTATCATCCATTTGATTAACAAAAATCTCGACAAAAGACTACCTTCCATAACGACAAGGCTACCATACATTGGAGTAACACAAATCTCGACAACAGACTACCTTCCATAATGACAAGGTTACCATCCAATGGAATAAAAAATTATGGACAACAGACTACCTACTATAAGGAAAAGGCTACCATCTATTGGAGTAACAAAAATCTGAATAACAGACTACATTTAATAATGACAAGGCTACAATCCATTAGATTAACAGAAATCTCAACGACAGACTACCTTCAATAATGAAAAGACTACCATCCATTGGAGTAACAAAAATATCTACAACATACTACCTTCCATAATTACAAGGCTACCATCCATTTGAGTAACAAAAATCTCGACAAAAACTACCTTCCATAATGACAAGGCTACCATCCATTGGAATAACATAATGGTCGACAATAGACTACCTTCCATAATCACAAGGCTACCATCAATTGGAGTAACAAAAATCTGAACAACAGACTACCTTTCATAATGACAAGGCTATCATCCATTGGAATAACAAATATATCGCCAATAGGCTACCTTCAATAATGACAAGGTTTCCATCCATTGGAGTAACTAAAATCTCGACAAAAGACTACCTTCCATAATGACAAGGCTACAATCCATTGGAATAACAAAAATCTCGACAATAGACTACCTTCCATAATGACAAGGCTACCATCCATTAGAGTAACAAAAATCTCAACGACATACTACCTTCCATAATGACAAGGCTACCATCCATTGGATTAACAAAAATCTCAACGACAGACTGCCTTCCATAAAGACAAGGCTACCATCCATTTGAGTAACAAAAATCTCGACAAAAGACTACCTTCCATAAAGACAAGGCTACCATACATTGGAGTAACACAAATCTCGACAACAAACTACCTTCCATAATGACAAGTTTACCATCTAATGGAATAAAAAATTCTCGACAACAGACTACCTTCCATAATGACAAGGCTACCATCTATTGGAGTAACAAAAATCTGAACAACAGACTACATTCCATAAAGACAATGCTACAATACATTGGAGTAACAGAAATCTCAACGACAGACTACTTTCAATAATGAAAAGGCTACCATCCATTGGAGTAACAAAAATATCTACAACAGACTACCTTCCATAATTACAAGGCTACCATCCATTGGAATAACAAAAATGTCGACAGTAGACTACATTCCATAATCACAAGGCTACCATCAATTGGAGTAACAAAAATCTTAACAACAAACTACCTTGCATAATGACAAGGCTATCATCCATTGGAATAACAAAGATATCAACAATAGGCTACCTTCAATAATGACAAGGCATCTATCCATTGGAGTAACAAAAATCTCGACAAAAGACTACCTTCCATAATGACAAGGCTAAAATCCATTGGAATAACAAAAATCTTTACAATAGAGTACCTTCCATAATGACAAGGCTACCATCCATTACAGTAACAAAAATCTCAACGACATACTACCTTCTATAATGACAAGGTTACCATCCATTGGTATAACAAAAATCTTGACAACGGACTTCCTTCCATAATGACAAGGCTACCATCCAATGGAATAACATAAATCTCGACAACAGTCTACCTTCCATAATCACAAGGTTACTATCCATTGGAGTAACAAAAATTTGAAGAACAAACTGCCTTCCATAATGACAAGGCTACAATCAATTGGAGTAACAGAAATCTGAACGACAGACTACCTTCCATAATGACAAGGCTACCATTCATTGGAGTAACAAAAATCTCTACAACAGACTACCTTCCATAATGACAATGGTACATCCATTGGGGTAACAAAAATATCGACAATAGACTAGCTTCCGTAGTGACAAGGCTACCATCCATTGAAATAAAAAAATCTCGACAATAGACTACCTTTCATATTGACAAGGCTACCATCCCTTGGAGTAACAAAAAACTACCTTCCATAATGACAAGGTTTCAATCTATTGGGGTAACAAAAATCTTGACAATAGACTACCTTCCATAATGGAAAGGCTACCATCCATTGGAGTAACAAAAATCTCAACAAAAAAATACCTTCCATAATGAGAATGATACCATCCATTGGAGTAAAAAAAATATGAACAACAGACTACCTTGCATAATGACAAGGCTATCATTAATTAGAGTAACAAAGAAATCGACAAAAGACTAACTTCCATAATGACAAGGTTACCATCCATTGGAATAACAAAAATCTCAACAACATAATACCTTCCATAATGACAAGGCTACCATCCATTGGAGTAACAAAAATCTCAACAACATAATACCTTCCATAATGAAAAGGCTATCATCCATTAGAATAACAAAGATATCGACAAGAGACTACCTTGCATAATGACAAGGCTACCATCCATTGGGGTAACAAAAATGTCGATAATAAAATACCTTCCATAATGACAAGGCTACCATCCATTGGAGCAACAAAAATATCGACAAAAAACTACCTTCCATAATGAAAAGGCTACCATCAATTGGAATAAAAAAAATCTCGACAATAGACTACCTTCCATAATGACAAGGCTACCATCCATTGGAGTAACAAAAATCAGAACAAACAACTACCTTGCATAATGACAAGGCTACCATCCATTGGAGTAACAAAAATTTCGACAATAGAGTACCTTCCATAATGACAAGGCTACCATCTATTGAAGTAACAAAAATCTGAACAACCGACAACCTTGCATAATGACAAGGCTACCATCCAATGGAGTAACAAAAATATCAACAACAGACTATGTTCTATAATGACAAGCTTATCATCCATTAGAGTAACAAAATCGTGACAACAGACTACCTTCCATAATGACAAGGCTACCATCCATTGGAGTAAAACAAATCTCGACAACATAATACCTTTCATAAAATCAAGGCTTTCATCCATTGGAGTTACAAAGATATCGACAATAGACTACCTTCAATAATGACAATGCTACCATCCATTGGAGTAACAAAAATCTCGACAAAATACTAACTTCCATAATGACAAGGTTACCATCCATTCGAATAACAAAAATCTCGACAAAAGACTACCTTCCATAATGATAAGGCTACCATCCATTGGAGTAACAAAAATTTGTACAACAAACTACCTTCCAATGACATACTACCTTCCCTAATGACAAGGTTACCATTAATTGGATTAACAAAAATCTCGACAACAAACTACCTTCTATAATGACAAAGCTACCATCCACTGGAGTAACAAAAATCTCAACAACTGGATACCTTTCATAACGACAAGGCTATCATCCATTGGAGTAACAAAGATATCGACAACAGAATACCTTCAACAATGACAAGGCTATCATCCATTGGAGTAACAAAGATATCGACAAAAGACTACCTTCCATAATGACAAGGTTACCATCCATTGGAATAACAAAAATCTCGACAACAGACTACCTTCCATAATGACAAGGCTACCATCCAATGTAATAACAAAAATATCGACAATATACTACCTTTTATAATTACAAGGCTACCATCCATTGGAGTAACAAAAATATGAATAACATGCTACCTTCCATAATGACAAGGCTATAATCCATTGGAGTAACAAAAATCTCAACGACAGACTACCTTCCACAATGAAAAGGCTACCATCCATTGGAGTAACAAAAATCTCTATAACAAACTACCTTCCATAATTACAAGGCTACCATCAATTGGGGTAACAAAAATCTAGACAATAGACTACCTTCCATAATGACAAGGCTACCATCCATTGGAGTAACAAAAATCTCAACAATAGACTACCTTCTATAATTAAAAGGCTACCATCCATTGGAGTATCAAAGATATCGACAACAGACTACCTTCCATAATGATAAGGCTATCATCCATTGGAGTAACAAAAATCTCGACAAAATACTACCTTCCATAATGACAAGGTTACCATCCATTCGAATAAAATAAATCTCGACAACAGACTACCTTCCATAATGACAAGGCTACCATCCAATGGAATAACAAAAATCTCGACAACAGTCTACCTTCCATAATCACAAGGCTACCATCCATTGGAGTAACAAAAATTTGAAGAACAAACTACCTTCCATAATGACAAGGCTACAATCAATTGGAGTAACAGAAATCTGAATGACAGACTACCTTCCACAATGACAAGGCTACCATTAATTGGGGTAACAAAAATATCGACAACAGACTACCTTCCGTAGTGACAAGGCTATTATCCATTGGAATAAAAAAATCTCGACAATAGACTACCTTCCATATTGACAAGGCTACCATCCATTGGAATAACAAAAATCTTGACAAAAAACTACCTTCCATAATGACAAGGTTATCATCTATTGGGGTAACAAAAATCGTGACAATAGACTACCTTCCATAATGGAAAGGCTACCATCCATTGGAGTAAAAAAAATCTCGACAATAAACTACCTTCCATAATGAGAAGGATACCATCCATTGGAGTAAAAAAAATATGAACAACAGACTACCTTGCATAATCACAAGGCTATCAACAATTCGATTAACAAAGAAATTGACAAAAGACTAACACCCATAATGACAAGGTTTCCATCCATTGGAATAACAAAAATCTTGACAATAGAATACCTTCCATAATGACAAGGCTGCCATCCATTGGAGTAACAAAAATCTCAACAACAGACTACCTTCCATAATGAAAAGGCTATCATCTATTACAGTAACAAAGATATCGACAACAGACTACCTTGCATAATGACAAGGCTACCATCCATTAGGGTAACAAAAATGTCAACAACAAACTACCCTCCATAATGACTAGGCTACCATCCATTGGAGCAACAAAAATATCGACAAAAAACTAACTTCCATAATGACAAGGTTACCATCCATTCGAATAACAAAAATCTGGACAACAGACTACCTTCCATAATGACAAGGCTACCATCCATTGGAGTAACAAAAATCTGAACAACAAACTACCTTCCATAATAATAAGGCTTAAATCCATTGGAGTAACAGAAATCTCAATGACATACTACCTTCCATAATGATAAGGCTACCATCCGTTGAAATAACAAAAATCTCGACAATAGACTAACTTCCCTAATGACAAGGTTACCATTAATTGGATTAACAAAAATCTCGACAACAAACTACCTTCTATAATGACAAAGCTACCATCCATTGGAGTAACAAAAAAGTCAACAACAGGATACCTTCCATAACGACAAGGCTATCATCCATTGGAGTAATAAAGATATCGACAACAGACTACCTTCAACAATGACAAGTATACCATCCATTTGGAATAACAAAAATACCGACAATATACTACCTTTCATAATGACAAGGTTACCATCCATTGTAGTAACAAAAACCTGACTAACATACTACCTTCCATAATGACAAGGCTATAATCCATTGGAGTAACAAAAATCTCAATGACAAACTACCTTCCACAATGAAAAGGCTACCATCCATTGGAGTAACAAAAATCTCTATAACAAACCACGTTCCATAATTACAAGGCTACCATCCATTGGGGTAACAAAAATCTCGGCAATAGACTACCTTCCATAATGACAAGGCTACCTTCCATTGGAGTAACAAAAAACTCGACAAAAAACTACCTTCCATAATGACAAGGCTTCCATCCATTGGAATAAAAAAATCTCAACAATAGACTACTTTCTATAATGAAAAGGCTACAATCCGTTGGAGTTTCAAAGATATCGACAACAGACTACCTTCCATAATGATAAGGCTATCATCCATTGGAGTAACAAAAATCTCGACAAAATACTACCTTCCATAATGACAAGGTTACCATCCATTAGAATAAAATAAATCTCGACAAGACTACCTTCCATAATGACAAGGCTACCAGCCAATGGAATGACAAAAATCTCGACAACAGTCTACCTTCCATAATCACAAGGCTACCATCCATGGGAGTAAAAAAAATTTGAAGAACAAACTACCTTCCATAATGACAAGGCTACAATCAATTGGAGTAACAGAAATATGAACGACAGACTACCTTCCATAATGACATGGCTACCATTCATTGGAGTAACAAAAATCTCGACAACAAACTACCTTCCATAATGACAAGGCTACATCCATTGGGGTAACAAAAATATCGACAACAGACTACCTTCCGTAGTGACAAGGCTATTATTCATTGGAATAAAAAAATCTCGACAATAGACTACCTTCCATATTGACAAGGCTACCATCCATTGGAATAACAAAAATCTCGACAAAAAACTACCTTCCATAATGACAAGGTTATCATCTATTGGGGTAACAAAAATCGTGATAATAGACTACCTTCCATAATGGAAAGGCTACCATCCATTGGAGTAAAAAAAATCTCGACAATAAACTACCTTCCATAATGAGAAGTATACCATCCATTGGAGTAAAAAAAATATGAACAACAGACTACCTTGCATAATGACAAGGCTATCATCAATTAGAGTAACAAAGAAATCGACAAAAGACTAACTTCCATAATGACAAGGTTACCATCCATTGGAATAACAAAAATCTCAACAACATAATACCTTCCATAATGACAAGGCTACCATCCATTGGAGTAACAAAAATCTCAACAATAGACTACCTTCCATAATGAAAAGGCTATCATCCATTAGAATAACAAAGATATCGACAAGAGACTACCTTGCATAATGACAAGGCTACCATCCATTGGGGTAACAAAAATGTCGATAATAAACTACCTTCCATAATGACAAGGCTACCATCCATTGGAGCAACAAAAATATCGACAAAAAACTACCTTCCATAATGAAAAGGCTACCATCAATTGGAATAAAAAAATCTCGACAATAGACTACCTTCCATAATGACAAGGCTACCATCCATTGGAGTAACAAAAATCAGAACAAACAACTACCTTGCATAATGACAAGGCTACCATCCATTGGAGTAACAAAAATTTCGACAATAGAGTACCTTCCATAATGACAAGGCTACCATCTATTGAAGTAACAAAAATCTGAACAACCGACAACCTTGCATAATAACAAGGCTACCATCCAATGGAGTAACAAAAATATCAACAACATACTATGTTCTATAATGACAAGCTTATCATCCATTAGAGTAACAAAATCGTGACAACAGACTACCTTCCATAATGACAAGGCTACCATCCATTGGAGTAAAAAAAATCTCAACAACATAATACCTTTCATAAAATCAAGGCTTTCATCCATTGGAGTTACAAAGATATCGACAATAGACTACCTTCAATAATGACAATGCTACCATCCATTGGAGTAACAAAAATCTCGACAAAATACTAACTTCCATAATGACAAGGTTACCATCCATTCGAATAACAAAAATCTCGACAAAAGACTACCTTCCATAATGATAAGGCTACCATCCATTGGAGTAACAAAAATTTGTACAACAAACTACCTTCCAATGACATACTACCTTCCCTAATGACAAGGTTACCATTAATTGGATTAACAAAAATCTCGACAACAAACTACCTTCTATAATGACAAAGCTGCCATCCACTGGAGTAACAAAAATCTCAACAACTGGATACCTTTCATAACGACAAGGCTATCATCCATTGGAGTAACAAAGATATCGACAACAGAATACCTTCAACAATGACAAGGCTATCATCCATTGGAGTAACAAAGATATCGAAAAAAGACTACCTTCCATAATGACAAGGCTACCATCCATTGGAATAACAAAAATCTCGACAACAGACTACCTTCCATAATGACAAGGCTACCATCCAATGGAATAACAAAAATATCGACAATATACTACCTTTTATAATTACAAGGCAACCATCCATTGGAGTAACAAAAATATGAATAACATACTACCTTCCATAATGACAAGGCTATAATCCATTGGAGTAACAAAAATCTCAACGACAGACTACCTTCCACAATGAAAAGGCTACCATCCATTGGAGTAACAAAAATCTCTATAACAAACTACCTTCCATAATTACATGGCTACCATCAATTGGGGTAACAAAAATCTAGACAATAGACTACCTTCCATAATGACAAGGCTACCATCCATTGGAGAAACAAAAATCTCAACAATAGACTACCTTCTATAATTAAAAGGCTACCATCCATTGGAGTATCAAACATATCGACAACAGACTACCTTCCATAATGATAAGGATATCATCCATTGGAGTAACAAAAATCTCGACCAAATACTACCTTCCATAATGACAAGGTTACCATCCATTGGAATAAAAAAAATCTCGACAACAGACTACCTTCCATAATGACAAGGCTACCATCCAATGGAATAACAAAAATCTCGACAACAATCTACCTTCCATAATCACAAGGCTACCATCAATTGGAGTAACAAAAATTTAAAGAACAAACTACCTTCCATAATGACAAGGCTACAATCAATTGGAGTAACAGAAATCTGAATGACAGACTACCTTCCACAATGACAAGGCTACCATTCATTGGGGTAACAAAAATATCGACAACAGACTACCTTCCGTAGTGACAAGGCTATTATCCATTGGAATAAAAAAATCTCGACAATAGACTACCTTCCATATTGACAAGGCTACCATCCATTGGAATAACAAAAATCTCGACAAAAAACTACCTTCCATAATGACAAGGTTATCATCTATTGGGGTAACAAAAATCGTGACAATAGACTACCTTCCATAATGGAAAGGCTACCATCCATTGGAGTAAAAAAAATCTCGACAATAAACTAACTTCCATAATGAGAAGGATACCATCCATTGGAGTAAAAAAAATATGAACAACAGACTACCTTGCATAATCACAAGGCTATCAACAATTCGATTAACAAAGAAATCGTCAAAAGACTAACTTCCATAATGACAAGGTTTCCATCCATTGGAATAACAAAAATCTTGACAATAGAATACCTTCCATAATGACAAGGCTACCATCCATTGGTGTAACAAAAATCTCAACAACAGACTACCTTCCATAATGAAAAGGCTATCATCCATTACAGTAACAAAGATATCGGCAACAGACTACCTTGCATAATGACAAGGCTACCATCCATTAGGGTAACAAAAATGTCAACAACAAACTACCCTCCATAATGACTAGGCTACCATCCATTGGAGCAACAAAAATATCGACAAAAAACTAACTTCCATAATGACAAGGTTACCATCCATTCGAATAACAAAAATCTAGACAACAAACTACCTTCCATAATGACAAGGCTACCATCCATTGGAGTAACAAAAATCTGAACAACAAACTACCTTCCATAATGACAAGGCTAAAATCCATTGGAGTAACAGAAATCTCAATGACATACTACCTTCCATAATGATAAGGCTACCATCCGTTGAAATAACAAAAATCTCGACAATAGACGAACTTCCCTAATGACAAGGTTACCATTAATTGGATTAAAAAAAATCTCGACAACAAACTACCTTCTATAATGACAAAGCTACCATCCATTGGAGTAACAAAAAAGTCAACAACAGGATACCTTCCATAACGACAAGGCTATCATCCATTGGAGTAACAAAGATATCGACAACAGACTACCTTCAACAATGACAAGTATACCATCCATTTGGAATAACAAAAATATCGATAATATACTACCTTTCATAATGATAAGGCTACCATCCATTGTAGTAACAAAAACCTGACTAACATACTACCTTCCATAATGACAAGGCTATAATCCATTGGAGTAACAAATATCTCAATGACAAACTACCTTCCACAATGAAAAGGCTACCATCAATTGGAGTAACAAAAATCTCTACAACAAACCACGTTCCATAATTACAAGGCTACCATCCATTGGGGTAACAAAAATCTCGGCAATAGACTACCTTCCATAATTACAAGGCTACCTTCCATTGGAGTAACAAAAAACTCGACAAAAAACTACCTTCCATAATGACAAGGCTTC